>CM053791.1:400831589-401516589 GCA_028749045.1 Cupressus sempervirens | reverse complement strand
GATTCCAAGACCAGACTATTAAACTATCCTAAGATGAGAAAATGGCATTCCTATTAAAATGACCAAAAGCATAATTATTCACTAATTTAGAGATAAGCCGCTCAATTATGGCAATTACTATGTTCACATCCACCACCTCTTTTCTAAAGATTCTCTTATTATGCTCCCACCAAATGGACCATATAACAGATGATGGAACAATAATCCATAAGCATGCAAAGATTGAATTGGTAAACAATATAGGCCATGTTTGAAACAACTCCCATAAGGATTTGGGAAAAGGGAAAGAGATAGACAATTTCCCCATGAAATAATGCCAGCATTGCAGAGAGAATTGACAATGTACAAAGAGATGATCAACTGATTCCTAATGTAGTTCACATAAAACACATTTAAATAGATTAGCTATATGAAGTTTTCCTATTCTGTCACTTGTAAGGATTCTGCTTTGGATAGCTAGCCAAGAGAAAACTCTAGCTTTTGGTAAGACACCTTTATCCCAATAGAAAATAAAGGCTCGATGGGCGACATGCTACTCGAACATATATAGAAGGGCCTCATATCCAGATTTAACAAAGTACAAAGTGGTAGGATACCACATTAGTTTATCACATCCTCTAAACCCAAAAACCAATATGTTTGCTAGAATATTAGCTAGGTTCCTATCCAAGTTTCTTCCAATATGAAGAGAGAAAGGATCTTTCCAACATACCTTATCGGACATAGTGTCAATATAATCCACATAATCCACTAAAAGATCCCCCAAACTAAAGATGGCACCCCCATAACCTCCTTCAATGTAGAAGATTGACATAGTGGAGGACACCCATTCTAAGAGTCCTTCCAAAAAGATACATTGAAGCCAGAATGAACCTACCAAGATAGGAACTTGGTGACTACTTCTCTAGAAGACATCATAAAGTTCCAAGTAGACAACCTGAATGAGGGATTAGAAATAGTAAAGATTCTATGAGAACAAGATGAATCTAAATATTTGGCTTGCATAATTTGGCACCATAGTGACTGATATTTGGAATACATATTCTAGACTAACTTCACACCAGAAAAGTTTTGCACACCAGCCCCTCTAGTAATTTTACTAGAGGAGAGCTTCTATAAGGACACTAGAGGAATATTTCTAGTATTAGTCATATTAGAAGACCAAAGGAAAGTGTGAATGATTCTTTCAAAGTAATAACAGACGATGGAGCTTGGAGAACTAAAATATAATAATTAGGGATAGGCAAGAGAACTATTTTGAACAATAAAATTCTACCACAAAGAGAGAGAGCTATTACAATAAATTATTATTATTTACACTTAAGTTTATTTAGGTTAATGTATTTAGTTATTAGTTGTAGTCTAGGAGTTTTCAACAACACAAGAGTTTGTTCCTATCTAAGTCATACTTATCTTCTCACCTTGATTGAGGATATCTCACCTTTTGTGGATGTATGCTTAGTTGTCAACCTTATCTCCTAATACTTTCTAGCTTGTTCTACAAGCTTCCTAGAGGCCTTTATAAATAGGCTCTCCTAGTGTATTTGCATATCATCATCATATCATATTGTACAACAACTTACATTTTATTTGACAATGTGATTTTTTTATTTTCAGACCAAACCCTTGCCTCTTCTTGTCTTTTTCTTCTCTGTGACAAGTTTTTTACGTGGAGGTGATTTGAGGGCTTGTGGATTTGATTTGCATATTTGCTCAAATCCAACATGGTCTCAGAGCTAGATTTTTTGTAGCTTGTTTAGTATTTGGAGAAAAAGGAGAAAGAGGGTTTGACATAATAGATTTAACATTTTTTGGGCTTTTTTCTTTATTTTTTGGAGGTGCGATGGCGGTGATTCAGAAAAAATAACTACACATGTGATTTTCAAATAGCGATATCTCCCTCATACAGACTCATTTTTTCAAGCAATATTTTTGTTTTGGGGTAGAATTTTGTGATCTACACATTGGTGCAGGAAGTTTGACATCTCTATTCCTGAATTTTTTTGTAACTCAAAATTCTTATTTTTTGCACCTTCAAAGGCTTCATTTGGGCTCATGTGGACACATATTTCAATGCTTTTTTTTTTTAAGTGCATGATTTATTGTCTACTTTCCAAATCTAGAATTAGTTTGGATAATATTGAGCTCCTATTTTTGGTGTTGAAGTAGAGGCTTCAGTTTGCTCCCTCTCTGCATCCAGAATCCAAGTTCTTTTCTCAGTTTTTGTGCTTTCTATAGTTGTTTTCTTTGGTATTTGAGGGATATCTTTATCAATTGTGGGGGGTATTTTCTTAATTTACTTCAGAATAAAACCCTTCTACTTCCATCTTCTTCTCTTAGTGTTGGATCCTTCTGTGACCTAGCTCACACTGCACAACTATCACACTTGGAAAACACAAATGACTAGGCTTCTCATGTCAAGAGGCTTATGGTCATGTCTGGATGAAAACCAACATGTTCTACAATGCTCTTTTGAGGTTCTTCAACACATAAAAAAAATGGATGAAGTCATGGGATTGGTTGCACTGAACATATCTGATAGTCTACTATTTCACTTGGATGGTTTGACCACTCCTTGGGCTATTCGAACCAAGTTTCATAACTTGTTTGGCACAGTGAATGAATTCCAAGCATTGCAGCTTGATGCAGAGTTGATTTCTTTGACACTTGACAACTTTCTCACCATTGAGGACTTCTTGATGAAGTTCAAATCTGCGTACAATTTTGCAAGGATGTGGGAAAAACAAAATAGATAATGAGTGTATCTTTTTGATACTCTCAAAGTTGTGAGGACAATATAAGATCTTTTCTTCCACTTTCTACTCCACTATGGATGCCTTGGGTAACAAACATCAAATGCTATCTTTTGAGACATTTTGTGATCGGTTGACATGGGAACAATCTAAGATCACTCAGATGGATTCACTTATAGGTTCACAGTCATAGGCATTGCTTACCAAGGATACATAGGAGCAGAAGCCAAAGTAGATATCTGATTCCTCTTCTCAGCACTCTACTGGTCCATCCTCTTCTTCTAAGATGAAGAAGAAAAAGAAGACTGAGACTCCTACCTATTCCTATTATCGGAAAGGATCTCATGATGAAGCATTTTGTTTTTAGAAGAGATTTGATGGCAATGAGAAATGGATTGCACATTTGCAAGCTCTTCTTTAGAAAATCATTGTTGCATCTCCATCCTCTTTTACCTCACAAGGGTCTTCCTTTTAGTCTTCTTCCATATCTTCAACCTCTACATTAGATCTTGGAAAGGGTCATGCATTACATGCATCCTTTGCATCCCCTTTACAGGTCCCTTGGATACTAGATTCAGGTGCTTCTCACCATATGACATCTTCTCAAGGTGTCTTCTCTACTCTTGAGGCTTCTCCCATTCCTCATATTCTCATGGGGAATAAAACTACCCTACTAGTCTATAGGAAAGGTTCAATTCACATCTAGGATGGTATATTCAATGATGTATTGTATGTTCCATCTCTATCTGCAAACCTTCTCTCGATTTCTCAGATTACACACAGTGGATCAGGGAAGACAATTGAGTTCACTATAGATGTAGTCTTCATTTGAGATCGTGCCATAGAAGGCCTTATTTCTATAGAGGAAATTTATCCTTCCACTCATCTCTACACCTTCTCACACTTTGGTCCACCATCTCCATTATCGGAGCATGGCTCTTCTCTTTCGCAGGAGCATCATGTGGTGCAGTTAGGATACTTGAACCTTTGTATTATTCTTGAGATCCCTGTTTTGACTTCCACACCACATCTAGTTGAGGTCTTTTCTCTTCAGTAGGGTTCTTCTTTAGCTCTATCTGACCCTCCAGCTCCTTTCATCGAGCCTCTTGGTGCACCTATTATGGATTTCATAGTGGACATTCATGATAGTGCCATCACACCTGCCTTGGGATTCCCTTTTAGGATCCTCATATTTTCTCCTTTGAGCATCACCTAGGCCTTCCAATTTTCCCTCTCATTCAAGGGTTCCCTTGTTTCCTCTACATTGGAATTTCATTTGTTTGATTCTTTCTCTAGGGCTCCATTATTTTGAGGGTCTTTCGTGTCTTTTCTATCTCTCATGTTGGGGGTGGGGGCTGCTAATTGTACTTATGGTTTCGAGAGAGTCTTTTGAGCCATCTTTGGTGGAAGTTGTCCTTTGGGGGCATTGTTGAGGCCTTCCTTCCTTCATGTTTTTTTTCAGCATGTGTGTACTTACCTCTTTTTGGGGGAGGGTTTTTCCCATGCAATTTTCCCTCTTTCCCTATTTTTAGAGGTTGCATTTCTTTGCATTTGTACATGAGTACCTAACATGGCCTCATTTTCAGAACCCATTATGCATTTCATCATAGTTGTTGTAAGCTTAAGTGCATTCCCCTAAGTTGCACTTAAGGGTGGGTGTTAGAGTAAATAGTTATTATTTATACTCTACTTAAGTTTACTTAGGTTAATGCATTTAGTTATTAGTTGTAGTCTAGGAGTTGTTGACTACATAGGAGTTTGTTCCTATCTAAGTCATACTTATCTTCTCACCTTGATCGAGGATATCCCACCTTTTTGTGGACGTATGCTTAGTTGTCAACCTTATCTCCTATTGCTTTCTAGCTTGTTATACAAGCTTCCTAGAGGCCTTTATAAGCATGCTCTCCTAGTGTATTTGTATATCATCATCATATCATATTGTATATCAACTTACATTTTATTTGAGAATACAATTTTCTTATTTTTAGACCAAACCCTTGCCTCTTCTTGTCTTTTTCTTCTTCGTGATGGGTTTTCTACGTGTAGGTGATTCGAGGGCTTGTGGATTTGATTTGTGTATTTGCTCAAATCCAAAAAAATCCACCTTGCCTTCTAAACCGAGATTCTACTCTTTAGTATATTGATAACATTGTCCCAAAATGAAGGTTTCACTTGTCCCATGAAGAGCGGGATCCCTAGGTATGTGGATGACAACTCATCTACTGGAAAGCCAAGAATATTAATTATTCTTTGCTTAAATGAGTTAGGCATAAAGAGCATAAAGACTTTTGACTTATTTGAATTAATGACTTGACCAAACCCAAAAGTATATGTATATAAAATTTACTTAATACATCTAGCCTCACTAATAGAGGATCTACCAAATAGGAACGTATCATCAACAAAAATATTATGGGTTACAAAGACCTCTAAATTCGGTATATTTATAGCTTTCCAGTTGGCTAGCAAATGTTGTCGAAGTATAGATCTACTAAGAGCTTCAGCCATGATAATAAACAAGAAAGGAGAAAATGGATCCCCTTATCAA
Source organism: Cupressus sempervirens (assembly GCA_028749045.1). NCBI lineage: Eukaryota > Viridiplantae > Streptophyta > Pinopsida > Cupressales > Cupressaceae > Cupressus > Cupressus sempervirens. Next base: position 401,511,288 of record CM053791.1, on the reverse strand, counting down.
ACTCCTTGGGTAGCTTGGAAAAAGGGAGAAGGTATGCCATTGATAATGACTGCAAAAGTGGCCCCATAGAGGCACTTCTTAATCAATTTACACTAGGAAGCTGAGAAGCCAAACTTGGAAAGGACTTCCAAGAGAAAAACCCAATCCACTTTATCATAAGCTTTCATGATATATAACTTAGCCACAAAAGAAGATGTCTGATAAGTTTCAATAGTATGTAGGACTTCTAAAGAAACAAGAGTCCCATTAGGTGTATCCCTACTTGGAACAAAATCTCCTTGCTGAGGGGAAACTAATCTAGGGATTAGAGCTTTGAGCCTGAGATAGATAGCTTTAGTTATGATCTTATATATGGAATTACATAATGAAATGGCCCTAAAATCTGCAAATGTTTGAGGTGATTTTGACTTAGGGATCAAAGTGAGGTTTGTTCTATTGAAGATTTTAAGAATATATCCATTCTTATGAGATTCATCTACAACCATCAGGAGATCAAAACTAACCACATCCTAACACTTTTGATAGAATAGCATGGTGAAACCATCGAGACTAGGGGATTTCTTCGGTGCCATAGAGAAAATAATAGAGCGGATTTCATCAATACTAAAAGGCTTCATAAGATTATCATTATTTGCACTTATAACTAAAGATGGGATGGACTGTAGTAACAAATTCCTATTACACCTATTATCTGTCAGGAGCACACCAGGTGCAAGTAAGTTTTTGAAAAAACCTACCCCCCATTATTGATGTCCTGTTGCGACACTAATGTATCCCTCGTCAAAACACTTTTAATGCCTAAGATTGATGAAGAAGCTTTCCTAATTTTAACAAAGGCATGAAAAAAAAATTGTGCTCCTATCACCCTCTTTTAATCACAACTCACAAGATTTCTACCTCCAGTTAATCTCCTCCCTTGCACATAGTGTTTCCCAATAGCATTGGAGAGATTTTTGTTCCTCTGCTACTTCTGCATCTATCCCAGAATTCATAACATGGTGAGAAATAAGACTACAATCATTTTCAACCCTAGTCTTTTCATGGAACACATTCTTAAATACTTATTTATTCCATATTCTAATTTTGGATTTTATGAATCTAAGCTTGTTGGAAAATTGAAACATTTTGGTACCTTTAGAGAAGGGTAGACTAATCCACCATTGTCGAAGCAGCTGAAGAAAATGGGGATGAGTGAACCACATACTTTCAAACTTAAAGGAGGAACACTACTTTGGCATGGTTGGGTTGGTCAACTCAAGAGAGATAGGAAAGTGATCAGATTCTGAAGAAGACATAATTTCAGTAGAAAGATTAAAATTTAGAAGTTTCAAGTCCTGAGAAATAAGAAATCTATCCAATATAGAAGAGATAGGAGTAGCAGACCTACAATTAGTCCAAGTAAAAATTCCATTTGAAAAAAGAACATCACACGAGGCATTATCCTGAATAAAAAAAGTTGAATTCATCTACGATCCTCTGAGCAATATCATTACCCCCAATCTTTTCAATTGAATATGAAATGGCATTAAAATCACCATTGATAACAAATGGAAGGTTATCAATTTTACTAATCTGATCAGTAAGTGATTCCCATAGTATGAGTTTATCTAGGGTGAAGAAGGCCAATAGACATTAAAAACAAAAAACATCAAACCAATTGAATTCAATGAGCTGCCAATTGGATTTTGACACTAGTATATGCCCTGTAATACACTTACTCTTCCACATGATAATAAGACCTCCAGATGCTCCAGAAGATGGGACACAACATGTCTCCCAAGAAGGCTAGTTCCTACAAAACTTCTCAAAAGAATCCTAAGAAAGTTTGGACTCTTAAAGAAAAATAATGTCAACTTGAGAGGATAAAATAAATTTTTTAATCCTACCACTCCTATTAGGGGCATTTAAACCCCTGACATTCCAAGACATAATCCTCATTGTGAAGCAGGAGAATACATCACTCTCCTAGTTCGAATAATAGGTGAAAGGGACTCTAAGAGAGTCAATTGAATACCAGCTTCAATTTCTTCTTTAACTTAGGAAGCAAGAGGTTTATGGTCCCTCTTTTTGGGGGTTTAATGACCAACACAGGAGACACAAGAGCAAGAGAGCTCTCTAATTGAGCAATGGATAATTCTTGAGAAAAATTGAAGCAATTGGCAACATACAAACAATTTTGCTCAATGTCTTCATTCACAAACACACCCTATTCCAAAGAAATATAATCAAGGAATTGAGCTGCTACTGAAATAATGACACTATTAGACCTCAAACAAGTTTCTTGGTCAGTTAGCAAGGAAATAGGAGAAGACAAAGTAGGGACAAAAGGCTGAGTACAAAACATTAAGTTCTGGATGATACCCTGCTCTTCAAGAGGAGGAAAAGCCTGATGCACTAGAGGTAGATCAACCCATTCAAAGGAAGAAATAAGCAAGTAGGATACAATGGATGCCAAAAGTTCACCATAAGTTAGACCACAAGCATTGGAAAAGGAGAAAGAGCAACAAAAACTAGACCTACCATCCACACAAGAAAGATATAACAAAAATAAGGAAGGGGGTAGAGATGAAAATACAGGAACAAACTCTTGACTAGTCGATGCTACTTGCACCCCAAATATTTTCTCTATATCAAGCCAAGGGAAGGAAATATCCCACTCTTCGACTGCACAAGCATCATGAAAAGAACATTGATTAATAGGAACCAACTGTAAAGGGTGTGATACTGAAGTTGAACAATGGCAAGAAAATGAACATAATTTTAGATAAAAAATAAAACATTGATAGATGTCATGCAACACTGGAAGAGAATGTTGACACTCATATGAAAAATGGCCCAAATAGTTGGCATTTTTGTCAATAGTAGTTGTCTCTAAATACTGAATCTGTTGAATCCAGGTCCGAAATTTCAAGAAAATTAAAATATCTGTAAGAAAAGGCTCCCTCTTCTACATGAGTATACAAACACTTACAACTAGATGTAGCCAAGAGGATGGAACCAAATCATGCTTAACAAATATTCCTAGCTTATTTGCAATAATCTCAACCAGAGAGGGATCTTTGTATTCCAATGAAAGACTTGGGAAAGCAACCCACTGAGGGAAAAACCATGAAAAATATTTAGATATATCAAAATGGGGCATCCAACCCATAGTAGTAATGCTAATCTTCTTGCAGAACCAACCCTTAAACTTGTGCACATCTACTTTGTGAGTGTGGGAGTCAAAAATTACAACAAAGGCTAAAGCATCCTTCTCAAACAAAAATAACTCTATCAAACCCACCCAATAACATCTAGCCCAAGAGAATAGAGACTCAAATTCCACCAAGCATACCAATAAGAGCCAACAAACCCAGCAAATCCACCCTAGAATTGATTAGATCAAAGGGAAATACAACCCTAGGTTTAGACGGCCAACAAGATGGGCTACCCTGAGTCGAGACTTGTTGTTCTTGATTTTGGAAGGGCATCAAAGGAGATTTAAGGCAAGGGCACCCTATCTTTGGAGTGAAGAGAGCTTGACGTGATTGAGAAGAGGGTTTTAGAATCATATTCTAGTTAGGAGAATACACAAACTGCAGAACAGGACTTCCTTGCGACATGGAAATAGGTGATACGAGTTGAGAATCTTGACATATATCAAATGGGGGTTGACACAAAAAGGGTTTCTTATGCTTGAATCTATGAAAAGTACGACGAGCAGGAAAATGACAAGGCTTAAATTGATGAGGGGGATGTGGGCCAAGGACACCAATGAATGACTTACCAAGATGGGTACCAGAAGAAGGGTGAAAGGGTGAGGACCCAAAATACCTCTAAACACAATATTCCTAGGGGGAAATGCAAATTGAACCCTCGACTGATTTGTGTGGACTTGAAAAGTGCAAAACTTCACCAACTTCACACTATCCCTCCATACTCCTTGCTGGAGAATGCATTCTAGCATATGACTAGAAATTCTCAAATGTGCAAAATCTTCCTCATCAAGAGGGAAATCACCCTCACATAGATTACTAGTATCTATGTCCACCTTAGCCTCTAAAGAAACCACTTGTAAAACATCCTACTATCGATCATCCATCCCATCACCTTGTCGTTGATCTACCAAACCAACGCTTTGCTGCTGTGTTTCCATTCCACCTAGATCCTGACAGGAATCTCTTTCATACTCATCTAACTAGTCAATAAAAATCACCATCACAATCTCATCCATAAGGAAATTTAAATCATACTTATAGAATCATGATTCATACATCATTTGATTCATTTTATGTCTCTAATATACATGATTTAAAATTTAGACTTTATAGCACTCAATATTAAGCAATGTAAACTAATTTCATGCATTATACTAATTTATGCAATGAAAAAACTAAAACAATTCTTATGAATCTTTCAAACCACTTTATGATTACACACTAAGATACAATTACTAATTTTTAAATAATTATATAGATAAAGATTCTCATACCTCCCCTTCTTTTTATATATTACACATCTTTCTATCCATTTTATCTCTCCATATCTCTTCTTATTATATCTTTCTTCTTTCATCAATATCTTTATTTTCCTTCCTCTCCTTTCTAAGTAAGAAAAACTAAGAGCTATCTTATATAGCTAAATATTCCAAGACATAATCCTCATTGTCAAGTAGGAGAACACATCACTCTCCTAGTTTAAATAATAAGTGAAAAGGTCTCCAAGAGAGTCGATTGAATACCAGCTTCAATTTCTTCTTTAACCTTGGAAGCAAGAGGTTTATGACCCCTCTTTTTGGGGGTTTTAATGACTGACATAGGAGCAAGACAGCTCTCCAATCAAGCAATGGATAATCCTTGAGAAAAATTGAAGTAGTTGGCAACATACAGACAATTTTTCTCAATGTCTTCATTCACAAACATACCCTCTTCCAAAGAAATATTATCAAGGACTTGAGCTACTACCGAAATAATGACACTACTAGACCTCAAACAAGTTTCTTGGCCATTTAGCAAGGAAATAGAAAAAGACAAAGTAGGGACAAAAGGTTGACTACAAATATCAAGTTTTGGATGATACCCTACTTTTCAAGAGGAGGAAAAGCTTGACACACTAGAGGTTGGTCAAACCATTTAGAGGAACAAATACGCAAGCAAGATACAATGGATGCCAAAAAGTTCACCAGAAGTCAGGCCACAAGCATTGGAAAAGGAAAAAGAGCAAGAAAAACTAGACCTATCATCCACACAAGAAAGAGATAGAAAAATAATGAAGGAGGCAGAGATGAAAATATAGGAATAACCTTCTAACTAGATGGCATTACTTGCACCCTAGATCTTTTCTCCATATCAAGCCAGGGGAAGGAACATCCAACTCTTCCACTGTACAAGCATCACGAAAAGAACATTGATTAACATGAACCAACTATAAAGGGTGTGATATTGAAGTCGAACAATGGAAATAAAACAAGCACATTTTTAAATTAAAAATAAAAATTTGACAGATGTCATGTGACACTGGAAGAGAATGCTGACACTCATATGAAAAATGGCCCAAAGAGTTGGCATTTTTTTCAATAGTAGCTGCCTCTAAATATTGAATCTGTTGAACCCAGGTCCCAAATTTTGAGCAAATTGAAATATCTATAGGAAAAGACTCCCTCTTCTGCATGAGGATATAAACACTTACAACCAGATGCAACTGAGAGAATGGAACTCATGCTTAACAAATATTCCCAGCTTATTTGCAATAATCTCAATCAGAGAGGGATCTTTGTGTTCTAATGGAAGACTCGAGAATGCAACCCACTGAGTGAAAAATTGTGACAAATCTTTAGATACATCAAAATGGGGCATCCAACCCATAGTAGTAATGCCAAACCCCTTGTAGAACCAACCCTTAAACTTGTGCACATATGCTTTGTGAGTGTGAGAGTGAAAAATAACAACAAAGGCTAAAGAATCCTTCTGAAACAAAAATAACTTTGTTAGACCCACCCAATAATAGCTAGCCCAAGAGAGCAGAGACTCAAATTGCACCAAAGACTGAAGCATACCAATAGGAGCTGACGAACGTAATAGATCCACCCTAGAACTGATCAGATCAAAGGGAAATACAACCCTAGGTTCAGACAACCAATGAGATGGGCTACCCTGAGTTGGAACTTATTGTTCTTGATTCTAGAAGGGAATCAAAGGAGAATTAGGGCAAGGACACCTTATATTTGGAGTGAAGAGAGCTCGACACGACCGAGAAGAGGGTTTCAAAATTAAATTCTGGTTAGGAGAAGACACAAATTGTGGAACAAGACTTCCCTACAATACGAAAATAGGCAATGTAAGCTGAGAATCTTAACAGATATCAAATGGGGGTTGACGCACAAAGGGTTTCTTACACTTGAATCTATGAAAAGTAGGACAAGCGAGAAAATGTTGAGGCTTAAACTGATGAGGGGGATGTGGGCCAAGAACAACAACAAACAACTTACCAGGATGGGCACTAGAAGAAGGGTGAGGACCCATAATACCTCTAAACACAATAGTCCTAGGGTGAAATGTAGATTGAACCCTCGATCGATTCACCTAGACTTGAAGAGTGCAGATATTCACCGACTTCACACTATCCCTCCATACTCCTTGCTAGAGAACCCATTGTGGCATATGACCAAAAATTTTCAAACATGCCAAATCTTCCTCAACAGGGAAATTACCCCAACACAGATTAGCGGTATGTGTGTCCACCTTAACTTTTGAAGAAACCACTTGTAAAATATCCTGCTACTGAGCATCCAACCCATCACTTTGCCGTCGATTTTCCAAACCAACACTTTGTTGCCATGCTACCAGTCCACCCAGATCCTAACAAGAATCTCCCACATACTCATCCAACTCGTCAATCATAATCGCCATCACAATCTCATTCATCAAGACATTTAAATCATACCTATAGAATCATGATTCATACATCATTTGATGACACTTAAAAATAGGTCTTGCTAAGTTAGGAGTCATTTTATGTCTCTAATACACATGATTTAAAATTTAGACTTTATACCACTCAATATTAAGTAATGCAAACTAATTTCATGCATTATACTAATTTATGCAATGAAAATAAGAGACGCAAAGCGTCGTAGTTCCTGCCATATGTGTCGTGGTTATAGTATTGTAGAGTGTGGCAACAAAAGGTTGAGATGGAGGAATAAACTTTTTAATTTGAAGGAATGTAAAATGTATTAGAACAACATTCTTTATATCCTTTGATCTTTTAGATGTTGAACTATATTTAAACCATATAAAAATTAATTGTTATTGTACATAGAACTTAAGAACTAAAGACAGTGGAGAAACATAGACTATTACATTTTGCATAAATATTTGTAGTTGAATGCAAGTAGATAAGTTATAGCTCTTACCAAGTGCAAAATTACTTCTTTGTGTCATTAGAATTTTGACATCAATGCCTTTACAAAAAAAGTTACAACAAGCTCTAAATTGGAAAACTCAAAGATGTAAAATAATTTTAGAACAAAATGGAATTCTTTAACCTCAAGAGTTTTGAGATTGGAAAACATCTTCATAAGTCCTCAAGAAATGTTGTTCAATTTCACTAAAAAAATCACGCATACATTACAACGCAACACATTTTTTGCATTATTGGTTTTTTCATGAGAAGTCTTGAGATAATAAATAAAATTTCTATAATACTAGTTTGAATGCAATTATAAAGTTGTCATAAATGTCTTGTAATGTGTTGTGAATGAATGGATCATTGAGATCTTGTGCAAGGTTAAACAATACCAACCTAAACCCTAATAAAAGTATAAGCATGTTATAACTAAATTCTACATATAGAAAAGATATCCACAATTTAAATTGCTTATTCTTTGTGTCTTGGAGTCTGCAATACAATAAATTTTATTTTATTTTTAGCATGCTTGCAATGTAAGAAACCAAAAACTAATTGTTTATCTTAAAAGAAAGAATTATATGACTAAAAAACTAGAGAAATTGGAAACTACCAAATATTTTTTTTTTTTTACAAATATTTAACATCAAATAATTCTTTATTTAAAACAAAACTACAATCAATTGTCTTCTTTATACACTATTAAATATTTAATCAACATCTTGACACCAAAAATGATATAAGATATTTTAAATTTTAAATATATAAACAATAAACATAATTGACGTACAATAACTACCATTTTAAAATTCTTTGTAATATTATTTAGTTTTTAATTTTAAAAATTCTTTGTTACATTATTTAGTTTTTATTACTTTTAATTCTTTTAAAAGACAATGCTTTAAGAACAAAATTAATCAAAATTTATGAATTAGTACATTCTATTATTATTAATTTGATTAATGATAAGGTAAAGTGTGGTGTGACATATCTTTTATAATAATTATATTAATTGCACAATTGATACAAAAAATTAGAATTTTAAATTTTCATTGATTTTTAGTTTTAAAAATTAAATTTTTTCATTACTATTAAGACCTAATAAGATTTCAATTAAATACTATTTTTGTTTTTCAAAAATAAAAATAAAAAAGTTCAAATTTTATAAAGAATTTAAATTCTCAAATTCTTGAAATGATAAAGTAAATGTAGTGTGAAGTCATCTTTTATGATATTTTCAATTATATTAATAGCACAATTAATGATAAAAGTTAGAGCTTTAAATTTTTCTTGATTTTTTGGTTTTAAAAAATAAGTTTCTCCCTTACTATTATTAGTGAGAGCCAATATGATTTTAGTTAAGTAGCTTTTTTCCATTTTTAAAAATAATAAACATATTTAAATTTTATAAAAAACTTAGAACCTAAAAAAATACTTGAATCTTATTGGTTAAACTAATATATTTTATAGTTTTTAATTGCATCTAATGGATGCAATAGTATTTGTCTATGAGAGTGTGGTGTGACATATCTTTTATAATAATTATATTAATCAGATAATTAATACAAAAAGTTAGAATTTAAATTTTCATTAATTTTTAGTTTTAAAAATTAAATTTCTTCATTACTATTTAGTAAGACCTACTAAGATTTCAATTAAATACTATTCTTGTTTTTCAAAAAATAAAATTAAAATGTTCAAACTTTATAAAGAATTTAAATTCTCAAATTCTTAAATGATAAAGTAAATGTAGTGTCACATCATCATCTTTTATGATATTTTCAATCATATTAATTACACAATTAATACTAAAAGTTAGAGCTTTAAATTTTTCTTGATATTTTGATTTCAAAAATTAATTTTCTCCCTTACTATTATTAGTGAGAGCCGATAAGATTTTAGTTAAATAGCTTTTTTCCATTTCAAAAAATAATAAAAAATTCAAACTTTATAAAAAACTTAATAACTAAAAAAATACTTGAATCTTATAGGGTTAAACTAATATATTTTATAGTTGCATCTAATAGATACAACAATGGATGCAATAGTATTCTTGCCTATAATAGAAACTAAAAACTAAAACAATTCTTATGAATCTTTCAAACCACTTTATGATTACACACTAAGATACAATTACTAATTTTTATATAATTATATAAATAAAGATTCTCTTCCCTCCCCTTCTTTTTATATTTATTATATATTACACATCTTTCCATCCATTTTATCTCTTCATATCTCTTCTTATTATTTCCTTCTTTCATCAATATCTCTATTTTCCTTCCTCTCCTTTCTAAGCAAGCAAAACTAAGAGCCATCTTATATCGTAGAAGACTTAAAAATTGGTGTTTTGTTTTCGTTTTTCTCCACATCGAAGACAATTTTGGGAACGGCACCTTAATACACTTTTTGATCTCTCAGCCCAAAAACATCGAATGCCGACTCTATTTCCACCATCATAGATCCCTCATCTCCTTATCAAATTTGACAGCAACATATCCGTGCAAATTCACAACACGCAGTCGACAATATATTAAGGATGTGTATTATTTTCCTCAATTCTTACAAACCAGGTAAGGGTTTTTCTCCTCCAATTTACTTAATATTTTTCAAAAACTTGAAGGATGGATATCGCCTTGGGTATTACGAGATATAATTTTTTAAACGTCAATTTTTAATTTAGTGGTAGCCAAACGCAGGGAACGTTCTTGTCTGGTTGGGCATCCAATTTGAGAACCTTTGTTGTCTTCAAAAGCAGAGTTACCGCTTATCAAAGTTTTGCTTTTTAGGCAATTGGGTAATATATGAATTGGATCATCATTCGAAGCCTTCATAATTCCACGATACGATACAAGGTTCAAAGTAATGAACCCTACCTGATATTGTTTTATTTAATGGAATTGAGCAGCAAAATTCAGCTGCATAGGACCTACTTTATCTGTAATACTTCATTTGCTTGGTTTATGACACTGCATTTGTAAACGATCATGATTAGTTTTACTGCATGTATGCCTTGCAAAGAGTAGTTTAAAAACACTGTATGCCTAATGCACACGAATGTGCTAGGAACTCTAGCAAACAAGTTATATTACATCATACTATAAATTCTATTTGTTGTGCTGCATAGCATTGGCGAACGTTGATCCAGTCTCTAACGTAAATTTAGCCTGAATGAAAAATTTTGTATTAAATTTTTCATGCTTAAACGCATTCTGTTGAAAATATCTTCATACATTTTCCCCTTTATCTTATTCTTTTCTGCTTGTTTTTGTACCCCTTGTGTTTTGTTCTTTTGTAAACATGGCTACTATGACAGAGTACATAAAGGATTGCTAATTAAAAAAATCCCTTGTAAAATTACGACGGTCTATAACTAAAGCATTTAGATATGCTTTTCAAAATCCTATATAATTAATTTCAAATTGTCTTCCTACATGATTTAAGTGGTTATGGGTGAAAGGGTATGGATTAAGTTTAAAATGTAAGTTACGCACATACGAATATTTTGTAGTTACCTAGTTCAAGCAGACTTCTAGTTTGGAAATTCTGGGGCCATAGCTTGCAGTGTCTTTGTGGCATTTCTCTTTTAACATAAACATCTATGATTCTCAAAAATGTTTGTGGGAACTGTTGAAGTTTGTAGCTGTGATAGAGATCTTTATCTCTTATTTTATGAGATAGAAATATGTTTGTTATGACCATTATGGTCATCTTCAGTTGAAAGAGATATTTGTGATTATATTCAAGTTAATATTATGCCAAAAGACATGTCATATGTCAAGCGAAGAGGCATTGAATATGTTGAAATATGAAGGGTCTTATTTTTAGGACTCTAAGAGGCCTTCATGTGGAAGATGAAGAGTCTAATGCAATCTATTTATATGATTGCTTAGTATATTGTAAATATGATAAAGTGAAAGCCTTGTATTGTGAACATTTTTCTTGATCAATAAAAGAAATATTTTGCGGTTGTGGCTGGGTTTTTCCCTTCATATGGAAGGATTTTCCCGGGATAAATGCATTGTGTATTTTGTGTACTATTTCTGCTCCTGTATTGCTGTTTATCTCTATTTCTAGGTCTTAACTTTAAAATGGTATCAGAGTCTCTGATAACAGCAGTATAGGAGATTGTATAAGTCTATTTGTGTTTGCTAAAGGCTAATAGCAGCTTTGCATTTCTGATTGCCTTTCAAGTAGGAGATGGACTTTGCATAATATGTCAAGCGTGAGATTATTTGTGTCGAGTCACCTCCATTGTTCTAGGCGAATTTTGGACTCTACTTGGTGATGGAAAAGTAAGCAATCCGTTCTTCATTGAGCTCCTAATTCTGTTCAATCTGAAAAGGGGTGAGGCCCATCACTAGCATCTATCAAGGAAAGCAAGCTTGACAATAGTCACAATAGTTTAAGGATTAGAGTCACAATGGGTAGATAAGTTTTCTTATATTTACTTCTGCGATTGAAGGATATATATTTTCTTTGGATGTATCTCACATAGTCTCATTATTCTTCATATCATTCACGATCTACATATGATCTTGTCGCGGTGTCTTTTGTTTTTGAAGCAGAGTAATGTTTTCATGTTGATTGAAGCTTAATATGGATAGGAGATCATCTAATATTAATCTTCAAATCCCGTGCATAAGCTATCTGGAGGAGATCGTCTGTTATTTATCTTTAGTCAATGTAGGAGCGATGACTGAGCTTTATAAATGCTTCAATATCCTTATGGAGATGGACCATTTATTCCATTGAGGGTATTTTTTTATAATCATTTCTAAGCAGTGATCTCTTATTATTAATGTTCAGCTCTTTATATTTATTACCAACAACTCTTTGAGCATGTGCATTTTATTCTTAGAAATTTTTGTTTGGAACCCGTGATGATTTGGGATTGTGACCTGGCTCATGCAAGTTGGAACCGACGGGAGATAAAATTTGATGTGAGTAATATTTCATATTGGCTGGAGCTGGGCAATCTTTTGCGCAAAGCTCTTTGAGTGACTCTCTATTTGCTAATGACGATGATTATGTGGCAAACTCATTCATGTTATGTGATTATCATTTGATGGACCCTCTAGTGACTTCAAAATGAAACGTCAATCTTGTAACTTCTATCATCTGTTGTAGTGGTATTTGCACTATACATGTCATTGGCATCATTTTATTGATATAATTGTCGGGTTGATAAATTCCTCTTCTCATTGGGCCTCTTTAGTTCTTTGTCTTATGTCCTTGCTGAACATTGACTTGGTATCTATATGATGTATTTGTTTCTGTCGTGGTGGCCATCAAATGATGAGTTTTTTGAACGGCAAAATTTTAGTAGTTTTGGTGTTGTGGTTTCTATCAGTGCATGCGGAGGAGATATGTTTTGGTTGTCTTTTATTAGCATGTATAGAGGATTTACATTTTGTTCTTGAAGAGCATGCATAATTGGTGATGCCATGACTGCAAGAAAAGGGAGAAGTAGAGTTCTGCTCGAGAATTTCTAATACATGCAAAGCATTCGTAGGTAGAACGTACTATTAAGGTGAGGAGTCAGATTGCATTTGGCAACAATCATAGTGTGAGATTGGAAAGGAAACATTCATGTTGGAAGACCGTGGACTCATGGTGACCTCCACCTCAGCGGGAGCGAGCTGTGAAAATTAGCAGTCAAACTTTGTGCCTTTTAGCACAAAGACTATGAAAGTGGCATTGTCGATGGCCATGAGGAGAGGAATAATTAGTGGCATGAATTAGAGAAGTAGAAGCAATGTCTAGGAAGGAGGGTTTCTGCTTGTTTGTTGGGTGTCTTTCGTAAGGCACCACCGATAGAGAGTTGGAGAGCACCTTTAGCCATTTTGGCAATATTTTGGAAGCCCAAGTGTTGTTAGTCAGAGAAACTGGTCGCCCTCATGGTTTTGGCTTTGTAACAACTTCTGATCTGAGAGCCATAGAAGATGCAATTGATGAGTTACATGCATTTGAGTTAAATGGGAGGAACATGTTTCTTAACAAAGTTCAACCTAAGGTAGGGTGAAATTCAAATTATGGTTTTGATTCTAGCCACAATTCTGAAAGCAAAATGCTTTTACCATTCCCTGACATCATGAAGTTGGTGTTTCAAAAGCAGTGTGGGGTTGATGCTTTGTGAAGTGGGTGCTTCTAAATTGTCTGAGAGATTATCACAGCATTGGAAGCTTGTGGTATTCCTTCTAAAGCTATATAGAGGTGTTGTGAATAAGCCAAAAGATGTACAAGATGAAATCTCTTTTGTGTATATTTGTGTGCATTAGACCACAAAGAGATAAGTATTTATGATTATAGCTCTTGAATATTGAATTTTTAAATAGTGATTTCTCTTAGCATTGATAGGCATGAGTTATCAATATTCCTCGTGGTTGCAGGATGCAAAGGGATGGTGAGAGATTATGCAATGCTGTTTGCAGTATTCTTGATACAAAGTGATGACACATTATTAAAAGGGGAAGATCATATTTAGAAAGGGAGACTATTCAGCTTCAGAGGGAGGTTACGTGACAGAGGATGATGTCCAACCCTTTGCAAGTTTATGCAATAGTCAGCCATCAGCCATCTTATTTTGGTGATTAAAGTTGTCCCTGTTGAGACGAAGTCTTTGTTAAGAGAAAATCTCAGTTATTGCTGCATTCTTCTTTGAGAGAAGTTTGAGGTGAAAGCCCTCGTTGCACCCTTTGCAAATAGATACAGTGGACTGCCCTCTGCATGTAGGCATGATGGAAATTTATTCTTCTTTGAGAGAAGTTTGAGGTGAAAGTCCTCGTTCCACCCTTTGCAAGTAGTAGGTGGACCACCCACTGCTTGTAGGCATGATGGAGATTTATTCTTCTCTGGGAGAAGTTTTAGGTGAAAGTCCTTGTTCCACCCTCAACAAGTAGGTACAGTGGACCACCCTCTACATGTAGGCATGGTGGAAATGTATCCTTCTTTGGAAGAAGTTTTGAGATAAAAGTCCTTGTTCTACCCTCCACAAGTAGGTACGATGGATTACCTACTACGGGTAGGCATGATGAAAGTCATGCATGTAACTTCATGACTCTTACCTTATGTGCTTATGAAGTAACTATGGTGAATTATGTATACTGAGATAACATATGTTATGTGATTGATGTCTTTGGTTACAGCGATGAGTGTTTGCCTCATTAAAGATCTATCTCTTGCTAAGAGGGAGTGTTGAAGTTTGTAGCTGCGATAGAGATCTTTATCTCTTATTTTATGAGATAGAAATATGGTTGTTATGACTGTTACAGTCATCTTCAGCTGAAATAGATATTTGTGATTATATTCAAGTTAATATTATGCAAAAAGACGTGTCATACGTCAAGCGAAGAGGCATTGAATATGTTGAAATATGAAGGGTCTTATTTTTGGGACTTTAAGAGGCCTTCATGTGGAAGATGAAGAGTCTTATGCAATCTATTTATATGATTGCTTGGTATGTTGTAAATATGATAAAGTGAAAGCCTTGTATTGTGAACATTTTTCTTGATCAATAAAAGAAATCTTTTGCAATTGTGGCTGGGTTCTTCCCTTCTTATGGAAGGGTTTTCCCAGGATAAATGCATTGTGTATTATTTCTACTCTTGTATTGTTGTTTATCTCTATTTCTGGGTCTTAACTTTAACAGGAACCTCTTGATTAGTAAGAGAAAAATGCAAAATTTCAAGTCCGAATACACACATCTGAATTGCTCAAGCACTCGCGTTACCTAGAAGCCACAAAAAAGGACTTTGTGAAATTTTATGGTCTTCACATATAAGGGCATCACTTTTAAGTTTATTTTATGTTCCGACTAGTATGTCTTTTAATTTGCATATGACAAATCCCTCAATATATAGTTTTACTGGTTGATGGCATACAATATTATCCATGAACATTGTTACCCCCATGTTTGTCTCGCCATTGTTATTGCTGAGATCTGAATTGTGCCAAGTTGAAGTTGAACTTGATCCTTTACCCCTTCAACCCCAAGTTCAAGTCAACATTATTTGTGAAAGTGCAAAAAGAAAAGACCCTCTTTCGGCCTTCCCATCGACCCAAAATGTCTTATACAAAGCTGAAGTCGATACAAGAAAGTGTCGTTTCAACTTCAACTTCGATTTCCTTTTCTTGACAGTTTTCTCTTGTTTTCTTCTGCAGGAATTTGTTAGGTAAGTAGACACGATTTGAAAGGCCCCACATTCTTTCACGAACTTGAGATGTAAAAGGCAATAAATGTGACAGCTAGGCAACACGTGTCAAAATACAAGTTATTTTCAGAAAAGAAAGTAATGATTGGTTGACATCATTAGAAGTGAAATGGCGTACTGATTAGATGGGGATAATTAACTGAAAGCGGCTTAGAGGTCTTGTCAAGTAAATGAACACGTTGGTATTAATGTTTCTCACACTCCATATCTGTCCATAATTTCCCGAAATCGTACTCCTTAAATTCTCCCCTTTTCTATTTTAATTGCTTATCTTACCCTGTTGGAGCCCAAAACATCAAGCTGGTAAGAACAAAACTGGAGTGCTTGGCTTTGCAAAAACTGGTGAGTGCGTAAAACAACCTTCTCTGTATTTTTTTTTTCTTGTTCTTGGTTTTTGTTAAGTTTCTTGTCAGCTTTTATTTTTGCAGTCCTCTGTTAAAGCAATTATGACTCTTTTTCAGCCTAAGCTTGAGGAACCCTGCTTATTGAGCTCCTATCTGAGATTCGGGACACCTTCTTGGTGGATTTAACCAAGTTGATTGAAAGAATTAAGAATGCATAGGGTGGACCCATTTACCAAAAACTTGCCAGTAATGGGTTGGTAAAAGCTGCAACATTCCCGTCTGCCATAGGATGCCTATAATTGATTATTGAGTGTGCGAACCGTTATGACCCGCTTACCAAGTGTATCAAGAAAGTCACAGGTGAAGTTTTGGCTAGAATTGATAGGGTTACAGTCAACTCATCCTTAAAGATTCCTCATAAAGAACCTTATGGGCCGTGGACATTTGAAGAAGTCGAGCGCTTGTAGGAGAAAACAAGAAGGATTATGACTCTAATGTGGCACAGACTTGGCTTTTAAAGCCAACACTCGGAGGCTCAAGGTTACCCAAGCCGCTAACCATTGAGCATTTTATCAAGGAAATTGCCGACATAGTGTTTCTGCTCAATAGAATAAAGGGGAATGAGCATGCTTTCCACTAGGGGGATTGGATGTACTTTTTCATCCAAAAAATTGTTCAAGGAGAGAAATTCATTGATTGGGCAGATTTAATAGCTGAAGGGTTACACAGAGGTCTCTTGGGTTTGAATAACTTTGGCCCGTTCTTTATGTCCTCCTTTTTGGTTTACATCCTACCTGTATCTAGAGAATGTGAAGGTCTCCCACATGAGCCTTGGACAGATGACATGACTATTTACCAGTACCATAGAAACCTGCAGGCTAGGGAACCTCATAAGGAATTCCAGAGAATTAATGATGTGTTTCTAGGGAAACTTGTTTTCGAGCTTTAGGGGTGAGAAAATTGTAGGCTGTCTGAAGAATCTGTGTGGGCTATTAAAGTTTATGGTTGTTATTATATCCAATTCCCTAGATTCACTCATCTCAGAGTCAGAGGCTTCACTGATGAACCTTCTAAATTGCCACGCTATTGCCTAGATAATGTCATCCTATCAGAAATCTGTAGGTAGCTCATCAGTGTTACGGATTTGTCTTAGAATAGTAAGAAAACTCCTGCTTTTCTATTTCCTATAGAAATTGGCCACTACAAATTCCCCAATGTCAAACAAGCTATGTTGACAAAGTCGGCAATGTCCAATCTGTGTCTCAAGCCCTACTTTGCCAGAAAAGACTTCGATTACATGGGTTTAGCCAAAGAAAACCTAAAACATGCATCCTCTCTGAGGCATGTTCCTCACTTAGAGGATTACTGGGCTAATTGATTTGATGAATTCGAATTAAGGAAGAGATTATGGTCAAGAATGACTGTGGGCCAAGTACAAGCATTCAAGATTAATCTTGACACCAATGGGGTAGAAGAAGATGATAAAGAAGAGGTGGTTGATCCCCTATATATTGAGCAAATTAAGTGTTTCCCTATCCCTAAACTAGATTGCAACAAAAGAGACGAAGATGATTTATATTCTCGAATGACTAGTGTATTGAAAAGGACAGAAAATTGGTTGAAAGGTAGAATAAATCAGGTGTCTACGTAGAAAACCCCAAAAGCACTTAAAAGTTAGACAAAAGAAGCCGTCCAAAGAGCTAACTGTCACCTCTAACTATAACATTGATGATTTTATTGCAGGGCAAAAGGAAGTTGAAGTTGAAGCGTCTGTTCCTCAAGTTCAACTTCAAGTTCAACTTAAGGCAATGAGCACTAAAATAACTAACTACTCGCTCGAATACCAAGAGCAAAAGGGCTGCACAAAGTGGAAGAGGAAGTGAAATCACAATAGACTTGGATTCTCCAGAAGCCGAGATAGTAACAAAGCAGATCCCTGGCCCTGATATGTCTGACACTACAGGAGACCAGCAAGAAATAGCCGAAGGAGGAAGTGCACCAATAGATACAATGGCTTTAATTGATATCACTGCCACACCTAGAAAGGAACCTGTGACACCCAAATGGTTAGAAACTTTATGTAGAGAAGAAGCGAAGTATGGTCCCACTCTCCATGCCAATGGATGATCTAGTAAGTAAATGTCTTGGAAAATCTTCTATAGCAAAGAAAGCAAAAATAGAGTCTCAAATTGACTTTGACAAGAGCACAGGGCGATAGGACATGATAAACTCCACAAGATCGCCAAACCTCCACAAGATAAACTCCAACAGTAGAGATCGCCAAACCTCCACAAGATAAACTCCAAGAGGATCTGACACCTCAAGATTATGAGGTATGTAAAGTAGACTTGGGAAAGGGCACTAGAACAGTGGAAATGAAAATATTCGACGCATCTAACAAAAAGATCTGATCGGGTGTGGAAAGACGCCAAGGACAAATAGGACATGAAAGAAACTGTGAGGAATATGGCCCAGTACATCAATGCCATTTTGCACCCAGAACCAAAGCCAATTAACGAGATGTCCACCATTGTTGACATTAAATCTCTAGCCAACCAACGATTTTTAGATAACCTACGAAAGTGCAAAGTTATTGCCAAGACATTTGAAGAATGGGTCCAATTTGTGCAAGACGAAACAATAAAACAAGTGAACCTTCTGAGTGAAACTCGAAAGGAGACTTCTACTATTGTTAGGGAGGTTGAATCAAACATCGAAGGATACGAGAAAGAGGGAGGTAATTGGGTAAGATAAGTATTGTGGATTGGAGAAATACAAGAGTATGGCCTGCAAAAGTTTCTCTCCTAGTGCCTTGTGGCTAGTTTGGATGATAAAACTCTCTATGTAATCAGGGAATGTATTGAATGGAGAAATGAAGCAATTATGTAGGGGATAGCCAAAATCAAAGAAATATTGTCTGGGCTTGAGGTTATAGATGACATAATCCTTGGAGACTTGAAGTGGTTCTATAAACAATGTGCAGGAGAGGATAAAGACGCCATTACCCCCACGGAAGATATTGTCTGGAAGGTACAGAAGAAATTTCTGTAGATGCAGGGGAAGAAAACGCCTTCAAGACAAGATTTTTCCAACATAGCACATGTTGAGGCCATGTTGATAATCAACCAGAAGCACTTGGAATTGCACAAAGCAAAGATTACGGACCTAAAGAAGGAGAAAGAAGTCTGAAATAGAGGATTGCTTATCTCAGCCTACCTCACCAATCAGTTATCTCATCCTTTACTGCTGCATACAAAAGATGGAAAGCTGGAAGGATTGTTGCTGGCGTAGACAAAGTCCCATGACACCTAGAGTCTTCTAGTTGGATATTAGCTATTTTTTAATTTCTCTACTTTATTTTATTTTCAATCAGTTAGCATGGTTAGATAACCAAAAAAACTATCTTTTCCTGGCGGGTGATTTTGGATTTAGTTATCGAGCCCTGGGGAGCTTATATATGTAATAATTGACTTCTAGAAAGGGTGGACTCTCGGTAGATACAAAACCAAAACTATTTTTGATTATCTCTGCTTTGAACTTTAGGTGGATTTTTTATATGATAAGTAATATAAAATTCTGTAGGTTTATATGTTTTAGTCTTTTTGGAATAGGTACTGCTGTCTATTTTGTAGCGATTTGTGTTCTTGTGGAGATGAATCGTTTGTGAAAGCTTTGCATTATCTTATTATAGTTTGAAATCTTGTTTTGAGGTTGAAAGAGTTTGAGGGAAGAAGGATAAATCTTAAGTTGCTTTCATCTTTAATGATTAATCATGTGAATGATCATTGTTGTTAGATTTGAATGGTTTTTCAGTTTGCACATTCTCTTCATTTTTATGAATTGATTATTTAAGGCATTTTAGTATTTTCTAGAAAAATACTCATTGGGAAGAATTTTCCTCAAAAGAGGAATTAATGAATATCTTTTCAAAATGGTAGTTGTGCCTAATAGTATTTTTTGAAAAAAGAGGGGTAAAAACTTTATTGAAGAAGAGAGCAAAGCAGTACAAAACAGAACAGGGCCTAAACCCCAGGAAACACTAGAAACCATAGAAAAATTGTAGAGGCAAAATCAACTCTCCCTGATTCCACTTACATCCTCTGTCAACGTTCTCTCCAAGTCTTGATGTAACTCACCTGGCAGCTGCTCCCACTCATCAATCCGCCAACCATCTACATTTCTAGATGCCCACTTTGCCAAACTATCAGCTGCCCTATTCCACTCCCTTGGAATATGGGTATAAGACACTGAATCCATCATAGAACTAACCTGTAAAATCTATTGCACTATCAAAGACAACTCCCAGCTAACATCCGAACACTTCCTCTCAAGTAGAAGATTCACAAGAACCTGAGAGTCAGATTCACAAATCACCTTGCGCCACCCCAGAGCATATGCCCTCTGCAAAGCACAAAGAATAGCCAAACCTTCCATTCTATTAACAGTTTGCAATGCCTAATAGTATTTCAAAGCAATACTAAGAAGAGAATTCCCTATGCCTTTGTGGGAATTCAATCAATTGGTTTATCAAGAATTTCCCTCTTTATGGTTTAAAATCTAGGGAAAAATTGTTTAACTAACAAACATGAAATATTTGTGCATTGTTTCATTCCCCTTGCTGATGACATTCAAGTTGAAACATAGAAAATGTAAGATCATTATATTGGGTTTGAGAGGAAAGCATGGTTGTGTAGAAATCTTAACAATGGTATAAGAACCACCAAACTGGTACAAGGACTAACTGTAAACTGTTAGACATCTAGTAAGTATAATGAAGAATATAGAGAGAGAGTTTGTTGGGGATTAGGGTTATGCAGTGCTCTCAAATATTCCTATGGAACTTAGTAAGAGAATATGCCATCTCTTAGGACTTGTCAAATTTAAGGGTCTGTAAGGGCTCCTATAATTACCATGGTTAAATGAATAGGCTACTTATTACAAAAATATATTTGCATATATCTTTCTATTTTATTAAATGGTCAATATTGTAAACCTTCCACATATTAGAATGTTTCTAATTCTAAAAATTGTTTCATAATAAAAACATTGTCTCTTTCTAAACTATAAATGAATATCTTTTTCATTCATATATCTATGAATTACCTGTGTAATATGGTATCAAAGCCATGTTAAATTCTTTGCGAAAGATTTATAATTTCTATTTGAAATTTTTAGACCTTAAATTTTTTGAAATTTAGTTTTTGGCATCTAGGGTTTTTGAGTTGTACAATTTTGTGGCTTGTTTGTGTTGGGTTTGGGGTGCGATTGATGACTGTAATAATACATTTTTTTGTCATCTGCTCCTCTTTTCATGCAACTAGTTGTCTTTTGTTTTGGCCATTGTTGATTCTGTAGTCTTCTTTTTGCCATGTCCAGTCTTTGCTCGTGTGGTGAGAGTTTCTTGTTGGTGCCAATGTCAGTCATAGACTCGAATGACCCTTTTTATGTGGTCATTCTTCTAGCGATCAACAATTTTGATGGTTCTTTTCCTATTGTACGTGCCCAATTCAAACAATGTTCGTCTGTGTAGTCTGATTTCTTTGCACACTTTGACCATTATTTTGGTCATTTTTGTTTACATAGCGATTTTTCCCACCAACATTTGGTTCTATTCTCTTCTAGGGCTTTATTGTTTTTGAAGCTATTTTTGATTTTTTTTCTCAAACTGCTAGGGTTTGTTACAACTCTTCCAAACTTTTTTGTTGGATTCAAGTTTTTAGTACAAATCCCTTGCAGGTTTTTTAGCTGATTACTAGGTTTCTGTCAAAATTTTTAGGGTCCTCCAAAATCCGTACATTGGATCTGTGCCCGACTTTTTGTTCTATCTTGACATCAATAATTGTTTTCTATCTTTGATTACATGATTTTCGTGTTGAAAAGTCTTTTGCCTCAATATTTGTGCCTCCATTTGGTCAACCACCTTTGACCTTAGTTTTCCCAATGACATTTTTGACAAATATTTTGCTCGAGGGGAGTCAAAAATACAAATGAATGTCTTGACAAAATAGTTTTTGGCAAGACTTATTGTTTTGAAGATGAAAGCAAGTAGGACAAATTTGATGAGTGAAATCGGGAAGCATTTGTGCTCATCAAACTTTTGGTCACTGATGATCAGCTGCCAGAAGTTCCTTCTAGCAATAGCTGCAGATTTTTGGATGCATCTAAAAGATTTGCATAAAACCTCTAATAGGAGTTGTGCTCTCTCCTCAGAGAACATGCTCTTCACGATCATGATGGATGAGCGAGCATCCTTGCAAGATCCTCTCAATAAAATCAAGGACATTAGTTCAATTGGACACAAAATAGAAGAAGAGGACACAGTGGCGATCACCTTGAAAAGTCTACCGTCTTCCTATGATCACTTTGTTGAGATTTTCAACATTGCTTTAACTAATGTTGACTTGATGTTTTCCAATCTTTGTTACAACAAGATCGCTAGAAACAACATTTCAATAGTGGTAACAGTTCATCTTCCAAAGAACAAGCCTTCAAAGCCAAATCCTTTCATAAGTATAAAGGCAAATCACAATTTTCTTAATCTTCTCAACAAAAATCCTTTGCTCTATCATCAAAAGGCTTGAAGAAGAAAAATATTTAGTGCAATTACCATCATAAGTTTGGTCACATTAAACTTGAGTGTCGTAAACGTTGGATGTAAATGCTAAGCAAAGTGGTTCACAGCCTAAAGCAAATGTAGCGGAGCACGCTTAGTAGAGTGAGTATTCCTTTTATGCCTTCATGGCTAAACGACATGTAGGCCATGTGAAGTCTTTTGCTTGGTATATTGATTTAGGTGCCTTACACCACTTGACTCATAACCATGATTGGTTAACAAACGTTAGTTGTTCTCAGATTCTGTTATTTTTGGAGGGGAAGCGTACATTGTTGTTAGAAAGGGTAATGTGCAAATTCAATTTGGAGGGAGGAACTTGTTTTTCCTCAATGTGTATTATGTTCTTGGAATGGAACTCTTTTCTCTCAGTCAGTCAAATTCTAAGACATTCTCCTTGGCTAGACATGACCTTCAATTCACATTAGTGCAATATCAGTGATTGGATGACTTAGTCTACTATTGCCTTGGGTCTTGAAGATCATGGTTTATTCAAACTTGTGTTGACTCTGGTGATTCTCAGGGTCTTGTCGTGGTTGCCAAGTGCTCCTCTGTTAGTACACTAGCATTAACGATATTGGAACTTAAGCGTGTGCATTATCTCTCTCAGCTTGTTTGGGAAGATCTTGTCACTAAACTGCTAGAAACCCAGACCTAGAACCTTGAATTTTGCGGAGCATGTTAGGTTGGGAAGAAACATCGGATTTCGTTTATGGGCGATGACTCCTGGAGAACTTCTAAGTTACTACAACTGGTCCTTGTTGATATCTGTAGGCCTATGGCTACTCCTTTTGTTACTTGGTCAAGTATTTTGTAATGTTCCATTCCGGAAATAGAGACAGAAAAATCGATAAGAAATCTCATAAGTTTAAGTTAAACTTATATCATACATCAATAAATTACCAAATGAAGAATATGAATGCAATTGAGATGCAATCACAATTAGAATTGGGATCAAAGATCACAAACATCAATGATTAGCCTGCGCAGAGATGAAGACATGACAACAGATCATCATACAAATGTGAATAATGATTCGATGATGATTATTGAAGAGCATTGATTAGTAATTGGTTTGGCTAAGGTTTATTAAAGAAAAGGGACTAATGAAGTAAAGAAAGCATTGATTAAATGGAGAAGATAGTAATTTAAGACTATTGATTAAAAGAGGAACTAAATAATCAAAGGACGAGTCCTCATAAAAAATGTCAACGTCATAATCAGTGATATAGTGGGATCCCTTATTTATATTATCCACAATAAACAAATAAATCAATTACGATAATCTATACAATGGAGTCGTGAGAGTTTGATGTTTGGAGGTGGAATGATATTAGATATTAACTGTAATTATCAGAAAATTGAGGCGGAATGATATTAGATATTAATTGTAATAAACAAAAATCAATCTCTATCAAGTAATGAAGATCAAATACAATTAGCAAAAGATTAACTAAAGCGCAAACAATATCTATAAAAGACATGGTGCAGGAGCACCTAAAGTACAAGAAGACAAGGAGGTTATGAGTCCTTATATGGGATATTTAAATACACTTGAGTCATTTATGATGTATTTGAGTCCACTAAGTCAAGATGTAAAGACTAGAGAAGCCATTTGTAATAAGTTGTCAAAATTGTGCAAGGAGGTCTTAATGTGGTCAAGAAGATCAAAATATGAAAGAATGCCTAATATGGGGTAAAATTGATGTAAAATGTCTATTAAGTCCATTTTAGGGTGATTCTAGTGTCCATGCAAATAATTGTTAAGTTTGGAGTTAAACTAGCAAAGTTGTCACATTAACATAAAAAGTTGTAACACAAAAATGCATAAGATGTCAAAAAATGCATAATGTTGTAAAGGGGAGGATTACTGGTTTAAAAGGTCGGTGGGAAGTTATAAACCACCACAATAACTATAAAATCATTGTATGGGTCATTCCAAATCAATGAATGGGAAGGGGAAGATCATTTTGAATCAATTGGTGTCTTCAAGATTTTCTGTTTTGATTGGTGTTAACTATTTTAATGTTGATTCCAGGTCTTGTACGAACATGTACGGCCTGGAAATATTGTACAAAGTGTATATTGTTTAAGTTAGGATGAATAAGCTTCCTTTTGGTTTTGGTTTGGAGTGATTATGTGAAGAAATGAATAAGTTATGAGCATTTTGGTGAAAGTGGTTGTTTGTAGATTTGAGAATCCCTGGAAACAGTCTTATTGTAGAGTTTGTTATAGACACATTTGGAAGTATTAGGGCCTCTAAGTATATTCATAGGAAATATATGTGAATAAGCTTTCCTTCCCTTTTTGTTTGAGTTGTTTTGGTTAAGATTTGTGAGAGTAATGGACTTTTAGTGAAAACTGGTTTTTAAAGATCTTCATTGGAGTTGCAGGCAAAGACTTGTGCTTGTGTGATGATTTATGTATTGGAAAAATTAATGGCTTATGGATTCTGAAACTAGACTCCCCAATTGTCAATGTGAAATTAGTTTGGTTTCACTTGGTTTTGTTTTGAGAAAGATATTGGATTCCCTAGGTAGGGTTTCATGTTTCCTTTCTGGTTTATAACAGCAAAAATGGGTCCCGGTGCAGAGACCATAACTTGTAAATAATTCATTGGATTGGGCTCAGATTTGGATATGTTTTAGTAGGCCTAGTTTGGAACAATTCCTCCAAAGGGTTTGGCAAGAAGATGTCGGGAACAAAAGTTATGAATAATATACTAAGGAATAGAAATCAGACTATGTAAATGGTGAAGTATTGTCGAAACATGTTTTGTTTTGCCTCATGAGATACCTCTAGTTAATGAATTTATTTAATAGATGTTGAAGGGATCAGCATGGATCCTACTGAACGGTTAGTTTTGGTAAGATGCTCTGCAGCAAGACATCATTGCTTCAATAAAGAAAATGACTCAACTGATATTTAGTTAATTGGTGATAACCTTAATTGGTAGTTAAGCAAGAATGAACTATCGCTATTGCTGAGGGGTGCAATTAGCATCCAAGGATCGCATATCGATCATGTACAAAACAATTATGAAGGCAGTGATTAATGAAATAACAATTGATTGTTATGCAAGGATTGATCAAGAAAGTACATGCCTCATCGAGCTCAAGAGATGCCAACGCTTTGGTTTTGATGGCCTAAGAGCAAGTTCAAACACATGCAAGTAATCATGGAATATAGATTTGAGAATATAAAATACAACAGTTCCTTGTGGATCGCTCTGTTTAGAGCAACCGATTGCTAGAAGCAATCAAAGGTGCCAGCATATATATTTATGTCAGAGACGGCATCATCCCAGAAGCATAATCGATTCAAGAAATATCAGAGACAGCTTCAGTGTCAGCACAGAGAAATAAAGATTCATCAGACACAGCCTGTACATTAGCTATTTATTATTGTACCCGACAATCTCTGCATTATAGACACCATTGCCATTATATTGACCCTTATATCAGTGTGGATCAATAGCACATATCAGAGACAACAATTCAGGCTATCAAGCATATGTTGCATTGCCATATTAGATACAACATTTGGGATTATTGTTATGCAATCATTCTAATTGATTGGCAGCCAATGCATTTGGAATTAATTATCTATTTCCATTGTATTTGGCATAAGCATTTGGAATTCATATTCATTTATATTGGACTAAGCATTTGCATTCAGAATTAAGTATCAAAATAAAGTATTTTATCATAATAAAATTGAATTACAATGATAGAATTGTGGACATTCAAGTAGTGCCTCAATTTAGATAAAATTGGACTCTACGAGTTGGTACTAGAAAACAAAATTCTGCCAGCCGTGGAGATGGAATCGATTGAGGAACTAATATTTTAAGAAGCATCAAATATGGAAAGAAATGAAGAATTCAACAATGGTATGAATCAATTCACAGAATGTCAATAAGGGATTCAAGAAAAATTGACTCGATTGTTGGGACTACAAACCAATGACGATAATAACAATTAGGATTAAAAAAAGAAGGAAAAATGAATACTCAAGACATCATACCTTTAAAATTAGACCAACATTTCGTACTTTCCTTCCAACAGAAGAGCAACAAAAGAACAATAAACCTACTTGAGTCAATCTACAAGAGCTATGGCAAGTAGATTGGTTGAATAGCAGACTTTAACAAATCATATCTTTAGAGGACTACATTGAAAAATGGGGAAAGTACCAGCCTAAGCAGAAGAGCATTTATCATTTGGATCTAAGAAGGGGAAGTGAAGAGCAGAAACGCATTATGGATTACGATGTGAATAATTGCAGTACAACAGTTGTGTCAGGTATCCCACATAAAATAGAGGCATTAGAAGTGGTACACCAAAAGATGAGACCTGAGAAGAAGTCAAAATGCGAGATGATCATCCAACATTGCAGAGAATGGACAATCTTTCATATGACTTCTCTATCACAAATGAGAATACTTGGACTCATGATGATGACAAGGCCATCACATCAAAAGAGGAAATAGTTTCAAACATATCTAAAGGGATAGAAATAATTGACTCTTCATGCATGTCTTTAATCACAAGTGAATCAAGCAAGCAGATTTATGAAAATCATATGTCTGAACTTGCATTATCACAAACGTCTTCCAAAGAAGACAGCATAAAAGAGTTTCAAACAAGAAGTCAGAATTCAGGTTATGAGAAATTGTTCAAGGATATCAAGCACAACTCTTTTTTGCTTATAATTGTGAATAAAATGAATACTACAAAAGTTACTTCGTGTGCCCCACTACATCATCTTGAGGTTGATAAACTACAAAAGTTGAAAATAAACGTATGGGATTGACTTGAAAGATTACCCACCTAAATCAGATGAAGGGAGATTGGAACAAGATGAATTTGAATTTAGAGACAAAGACAATCTTCAACTTTCTCCTTATCCATTATTTAAAAATGAAGTGAACAAGGTTTATGAGAACCTCCTCTTTGAGGCGTATGAAGAGGATAGTTTGAAGTCACACAGAGAATATAAAAACAAGTCTTGGAATCTGGGTGCATCTTCAATCAAGAAAGCAATGAAACCCTATTGGAATCACATAGAAAACCCCAACAATGATGGAACTAAGTATTCTTTAATCAAACTTTATGAGTCTGCTCTTCAGATTTGGATTCTTCCCTTACGACAGAGATCAAATACTGAATATTTAAGCTGGGTAAAGAGGAGTGGTTATTGTTGTATAATGATGACATCAATGGTTGACCACATGATTAATGAATCATAACACATTTTGATTAATGAACATTCTTATAAACACAGTTATGTTCTACAGAGATGGCACTTCCAAGTTTAGGATCCAAGAATCACCATGACAGTGTAAGAATGCTCCTAAGAGGGGGAGACTGTACTGTTCCCGTTCCAGAAGTAGAGACAGAAAAATCTATAACTAATGCTGTTGAGATACAATCATGATGAGAATCGGGATCAAAGATCACAAACATCCATGATTGCAGAGATGAAGACATGACAACAGATTCTCACACAAATGTAAATAATGATTCAATGATTATATCTGTAGAGCATTGATTAGTAATTGGTTTGGCTAAGGCTTATGAAAGAAAAATGATTAATGAAATAAAGATAGCATTGGTCAAATGGAGAAGATAGCAACTTAAGACTATTGATTGAAAGTGGAACTAAATATTCAAAGGATAAGTCATCATCAATAATGTCAACGTCATAATCAGTCATATAGTGGCATTCCCTAGTTATATTATCCATAATAAACAAACAGATCAATTATGAGAATCCATATGATGAAGTTGTGAAGAGTTTGATGTGTGGAGGCAGCAAAGGATATTAGATATCAATTGCAATTAAGAGAAAATCAATCTCTATCAAGGTATGAAGATTGAATGTAATTACAAGAAGATTTACTAAAGCATGGACAATATCAGTAAAAGACATCATCGATTCAAAAAGCAAATGATTATATTGATAATTAGTTAATTGGTGATAACCCTTAATTGGTGATTAAGAAAAAAGGAATTAGCACTAATGCCAAGGGATGTGATTAATAACCCTTAATTGGTGATTAAGAAAAAAGGAATTAGCACTAATGCCAAGGGATGTGATTAGCATCTAAAGATCACATATTGATTACGTACAAACCGATTATGAAGGCAGCGATTAATGAAATAACAAATGATTGTTATGCAAGGATCGATCAAGAAAGGACGTGGCTCATCGAACTCAAGAGAGGCCAACCCTTTGGTTTTGATGCTATAAGAGAAAGTCCAAACACATCCAAGTAATCATGGAATTTAGATTTGAGAATATAGAATACAAAAATCCCTTTTAGATCACCCTGTTTAGAGCAAACGATCGCTAGCAGCAATTTAAGGTGCAAGCATTTTTATTTATACCAGAGATGACATCATCCCAGAAGCATAATCAATTCAAGAAATATCATAGACGGCCTCATTGTCAGTGCATAGAAATAAAGATTGATTAGACATAGCCTGTACAATATCCATTTATTATTGTACCTGATAATCTCTCCATTAGAGACAACTTTTCCATTATATCAACTTGTATACTAGTGTGGATCAATAGCACATATCAGAGAACAATTAAGGTTATCAAGCATACATTTCATTGCCATATCAAATACGACATTTGTGATTATTGTTATGCAATCATTCTAATTGTTTAGAAGCGTATGCATTTGGAATTAATTATCTATTTCCATTGTATTTGGCATAAGCATTTGGAATTTATATTCATTTCCATTGTACTAAGCATTTGAATTTGGATTTAAGTATCAAAATAAAGTATTTTATCAGAGTCAAATTGAATTACAATTACAAAATTGTGGAGATTCAAGCAGTGTCTCAATTTAGATAAAAGGGGACATTACATATTTCATACTTATCGTTAATGATTTTAGTCGCAAAATATGGGTGTATTTCCTTGATCAGAGGTTTGTTTCAAAAGTCTAAAGCATCTGTGAAAAAAAAATTTGGTCAAAAAATTGTTACTCTTAGAATTGACAATGGGGGAGAATTTTGTTCTTTTGCCTTTTGCCATTTTTGTGAACAACGTAGCATAAAGCACCAATTTACAATACCCTACACCCCTCAACAAAATGGTGTGTCATTAAGCCTAGAAACTACATGATTACCGAAATGGCTTGTTCTATATTTGAATGCAAGAGTTCTTCAAATAAATTTTGGGTTGAAGCAATCAACATTGTTGTCTATGTTCTCAATTGCTCTTCTATAGTGACTGTCAAGAAGAAGAATTTGAAGGAGACCCGATCAAGCTGTAACTCCATAATCAATCGTCTCGAAGTTTTTGGCTTTATTGCTTTTGCTTGGATTCTTGACGCTAAGTTGGATGCCAAGAGCCAGAAGCTTCCACTAACAAGCTATAGTGGTAATCATAAGGTCTACCGTCTTATTGACGTTGACACAACTATTGTCATCTTCAATCAAGATGTGGTCTTTGATGAGAAAATAAGGGTCACTTCAGATCTCTTCTTCGATTATGAATTCGAAGGATCGACCTCTCAAGGCTCTTTACTTGGGTGTTCAACTTCCATTGGGTCTACCTAATGGGAGGGTTCCAACTATTACTATTGTTGTACTTGCACCAGTTCTTTTTCTTGAAGGATCACCTAGACATACATCTGCACCACCTAACTTTTTGCAGGATTCATTCGATTTTCTATTTGATGAACCTGTTCTTATTGGACCTCTTGTATCTAATGTTTACACTTTCTCTTAGGCCTAAATGGTGGACTAAGATGATTGGTGATCATGATGATGATGAGCTCATTGAGGGTAGAGTTGCTCGGAAGAGGATCAAACCTTCTAATTCTATAAATCTTTCTCTCATGGCTAGAATTCATAGTGTATATGAGCCTCAAACATACACAAAGAAAAAAGGAATACATGAGTGGGAACAAGCTATGGAAATTGAGCACCATGACTTTCTGAAAATAACACTTGGGGTTCTCCCAGGTCTTCCCCCATGAAGAAACCCTTTGGATGCAACTAGGTCTATAAGGTCAAATACAAGGTTGATGGTACTTTGGATAGGTACAAGGTTCATCTTGTTTCCAAGGGCTTCTCTTAGTATGAAGGGATTGATTATGAGGAGACCTTTGCTTCAACAACAAAGATTAGTCCTATCCATAACAACTTAGCATGGCTAAGGTTCATCAAATGGATGTCAAATGTTCCCTTCTCAATGTTGAGTTGCAAGAAGAGGTCTACATGATGTAGTCTCCTCGATTCAAGGTTGCTAGTAAAGAACCTAGGTACTAAAAATGGTGAAAGCACTGTATGGCCTAAAACAAGCTCCTCGAGCATGGCTTATGAAAATTGGTAAGTACCTCATAGATCAGGGTTTTTAGAGGAGTCCTTTGGATTCAAATACGTATGTCAAGGCTATTGGTGGTGATATCATCCTTCTGGTTATATATGTTGATGATCTGATAATTGAGTTTGGCATCTTTGATTCAAGGAATTAAACAAAACTTATTCCAATCTATTAACATGACCGACCTTGGGCTTTTGCGCTGCTGCCTAGGTGTTGAGGTCCAATATCACTCTTATAGCATCTTCATCTCTCAGTCCAGATATGCTAGGTATCTACTAGACAAAATTCTGAATGCACGATTGCAAACTCACCTCTACACCGATGGAGAGAGGCCTGAAATTATCAGCCAAATTTGGTTCTCTAGTTGAGAGTGAATCTGCATTCATGCAACTAGTGGGCAGTTTAATCTATCTCACTACAAATAGACTTGATCTCAACTATTCAGTGAATTATATATCTTGCTTCATGACAACTCCTACTTCAGATCATAGGGCTGCAACAAAGTGCATCCTGCGCTATGTTGAGGGCACTTTAGACTTGGTATCCTATATGGACAAGCCAAAGATCCCAAACTCATCAGGTACACAAATTCGGATTGGAGAAACTCTGTTGATTACATAAAGTCCACTTCTAGGTATGTCTTAAGTTTGGGCACAAGTGCTATCGATTGGATTAATAAGAAGCAACATATTATATCTCTTTCTTTGACAGAAGCTGAATATCGTGGAACAGTCAAAGAAGCTTGTGAGCTAGTTTGGCTTCCAACAATGCTTTCAAACATCCACATGTCTCAAGCAGGCCCTTCACCCCTCTTTTGTGACAATCAAGGGGTGCTCAAACTTGCCAAATATCCAGTCTTCCATGAGCTAACCAAGCATATTGAACTTCATTGTCACTTCATCCGCTAACTGGGTGAAGATGGATCTGCGGATTTGTAGTATGTTTCTATAGAAAATCAGATTGCAGATATTCTCACCAAGTCCCTGCTTCCAGATAAGTTTGTTAAGTTTAAGGGGCTCCTTGGTGTAGTAGACAGATTGACCATTAAGGGAGGGTATTAGAGTAATTCTCTGTATATATCTTTCTGTTTTATTTAGTGGTCAAATATGTAAATCTTGCTCGTACTAGAATGTTTCTAATTCTAACAATTGTTTCATAATATAAACATCACTCTTTGTAAACTATAAATGAGCACCTTGTTCATTCATTATTTCATTCAGATATTTTTTAATTATCTGTGTAATGCTACTAATGAGAGGATTGTAATGTCCCCAAATTGGAATTTCCTTGTTTCTGTACAAAAACAACAATTCCAACAATAACATACTAAATGAACTTAATTAGTCATTAATAATCTGTGAAATAATGGAGAAAAACATCAGTTAGTGAGTAAGCGGAAAATGTTCAGCATTATGACTAGCTAGCTATAGGCTGCTATACTATCAAAGCTTAGTTCAGTAGGAAACTTGAAAGAACATTAGTAAAATGCCCGACTTGGCTAAGCCTGAGAGCATGCAACATCCAAATCATGGTAATTTGCCTCTTATCCCATAAGCAGCAGGAATGCCGAACTGCAAGCAGTTCCATCCCCTAGGGTTACCATTATTCTGCAAGTTGCTGGAATGTCCAACTATGACCAGTTCCATCCCATGGAGTAATCAAATTGCCTCTTGGCCCACAAGAGGTAGGAATGTTCAAATATGGCAATTTCCATCCCTTGGGGTGGTGCACTTAGTTTGGGGGAGCTAGTAAACCACATCTCCCTAACTTACTCAATCTTTCCATTCGATTGATTATGGAATAAACATGTGTATATAATAATATGTGTGCGCACATGCGTATCTGCAGGAATATAGCATAATTATTGATGTTTTGTAATCAATATTTATTGATGCATATACGAAGACTGATTGTATTAAATAATTAGAAATAAATATCTACAAATGTGTATATAAAATATTCAGCATTTACACCAAATTATTGATGTAATGCACAATGATGTGGAATTGAATCTGATTCCTTATATCAGATTTATTCTTGATCAATGCCTCATTGAATGGTTAGTCTTCTGTTTATATATCTCCTTCATTTGGCTGGAAGGGTATGTCTCTTCCATGGACCAACCTCCCTGTAAAAGTGGGAACTCATTTCACGTGACCTTCTCCACTAATTAGTGGTTGTTTTTTTAATTGCCTCTCAACAACGGTTATTACTATCAGTATACTTGTCCTTGTAAGCATGATTCTCCTTAATTCCATTTGTTATCATGCTGATTTGGAGCACTGCCTCTTGCCAATGGACTCCCATTCGTTTTTACTCAATGTAGCATTTGGGGATCCATTTTGTTCTGTAACATGTTTATTTCACAAACCGCTGATTTGGAAAGAGACCCCAATGTGTAGAAATCAATCAAGATAGAAAATCAATTAAGATAGAAAATGGCAAAGATTTATCAGTAAGGCCATTTTCTGATTTTTTCTGTACATGGAGATGTTAGTGTTTTGCTTCCTTTTGTGTGCAATGGAGAGATGTATTAAGGTGGGGTCATGAGAGCTTAATAACAGTTTTCTGCATAAATTCAATATTTTTGCAGCTGTTTGTATTCTTGGTTTTCTGCTCTAAATTTAGGGTCTGCTGTTCAATGTGTTTTCCATGATGCTCCCATTTCTGTTACCACTTATACCATTTAAAAAGCCCAAGAGGTGCAAGTAAATGAAATGTGGCAACCATTCAAGTGAGGTTGGTCTCTCCAATTAACACATCTTTATGTTAAATCTGATCTTAGTCAGCATTTTGCACAACTAGCTCCCATGTAAATTGTTTTATTATATTTAATCAGGTCGGCTGTCACAGAATTGCATAGGGTTTTATTTATTTTATTATTATTATTTTCTAAAATTACTTTCTCCCTTGGTCGGATCCTCGTGGTGTGGCAGGGTTATGACTGTCTGCCCTTCCCAAAATTGTTCATCTTCAAGTGATGTCAATTTACCAATGTCTTAAGAGGTGAGGGTCCCTAAACTAACCCTTGGAGATTTGTCATCCTTAGATTCTCCATGGGATATAATTAACTTCTGCTGTGCAACTCTGATTTTAACTCAAGGCATATACCTCTGTTGTTATTTCCATTGCGAATTATCTCAACCAATGATTGGAAATTTGCAAGGTTTGTAATTTTAAGACAAGTTTTCTCTCATCAATTTTGATCGGAAGAAACTGTTTTGGTTAGTTCTATGTACAGCTCCTTGAATTATAGCAAGGGTGTGCTTTCCACCTTTTAAGATGAGAATTAAAAGCATGACACACATCTAGTGCTGTGTGTATTAAGAATGGAGTGCACCTCATTTGAATGCAAGAATACGGATCTAGAAACAGTTATAAGTATTCACAAATGGAATAAATTTCTGGAAACCATTAGATGTAATGCACATTGCATACATTAGTAAAGCATGCACACCCATGAAAATAGTAAAGCATGCCCACCCATGAAAAGTAGTCATGTTGTAAACACCTCAAACTTGAAGAAAACACATAAATTAACAGAAGATGCGAAGTAGAACTATATGAAGCATGGACATAAATATCTGTAAGGCATGGAGTATACACTTAATGCATGCAGCATGAGGTATATACATGAATACATGTAGGGCATGAATCATACACATAAGTACACATAAGGCCTGAATACACTTAAGGCATGAAGCATACACAAAAGGCATGAAGCAATACACAAAGGCACAAAGCGTATATGAGGGATTTCCTGAGTTCTCATAGAGTAAACATGCTGAACTCCATCAGTTGTGAGGCAAACACAAGGCATACATGTGAAGGGCGTGCTTATGACACACATGGAGTAAGCATGTTTATAATACACACAGAGCAGGTAAAGCCACATACATATAGAAAGGCAACGTTGCCCTACTTGATTTTGACCTACTTAAGAAAAGGGCTGAATAGTTAAGCCTAACAGCAATGCATTCAAAATAAATTTGTGGCTTTGATACCAGGTGTAATGTCCCCAAATTGGCATTTCCTTGGCTTTGCACAAAAATGATTCCGACAATAACATACTAGAATGAACTTAATTAGTCATTAATAATTTAAGAAATAATGGACAAGTACATCAGTTAGTATGCAGATTATGATAAGCATTATAACTAGCTAAGTATCCAATCAAAGCTTACTCTGGTAGGAAACTTGAAAGAGTATCAGGAAATTGCTTAAACTAATGGGGCCTAAAAGCACACAACATCCAAATTATGGCAAACTGCATCTTATAACACAAGCGGCAGGAACATCCAAACACGACTAGTTACATCCCTTGGGGTAATCAAATCACATCTTGGCCTGCAAGAGGCAGGAACATCCAACTATGACCAGTTCATCCTTTGGTGTAGTAAACTTAGTTCGGGGGAGCTGGTAAACCAAATCTCCCCAATTTTCTTCTTTTAACACTACATTTGGTTGATTACGGAATGAACACACACGTGTGTGTGCGCTTACGTGTGCACATAGGAATTTAACATCAGTATCAATCATATTGTAAGCAATATTTATTGATGCTTATAAGAAGAGTGATTGTATTAACTTAGAAATCAATATCTACAAATGTATATATAAAATACTCAGCATTCATACCAAATTAGTGACATAAGGCACAATTACTGTAGAATTCAATCTGATTCCTTATATCAGAATTATCATTGATCAATGTCTCATTGAATGTTTACCTTGCTGCTTATATATCGACTTCGTCAGCTGGAAGGGTATGTCTCTTGCACGGACCACCCTCCTTGTAAATGTGGTGACTCATTTAATGTGACCTTTGCCCCTAATTGATGTAATGCCCCACTTGGAGATCCTTGGAAACAAGGATCAACATAGACTAACATATTTTTTTGTTAAGAATTACATTAAAACATGCAGAAATACATGCAACAAGAATCCAAAGATCACAATGGAAGACTGACCTAACCAACAAACTAAAAATCCCCAAGCGTTACTACTTACC
Organism: Cupressus sempervirens; assembly: GCA_028749045.1. Classification (NCBI taxonomy): domain Eukaryota; kingdom Viridiplantae; phylum Streptophyta; class Pinopsida; order Cupressales; family Cupressaceae; genus Cupressus; species Cupressus sempervirens. Next base: position 401,475,372 of record CM053791.1, on the reverse strand, counting down.
AATGCCTACTTTTTATCTAGGTGATTAATCATACAAGGTTCATTTATTTAATCATACTAATCATAGATGCAACGATCATTTTAAAACCCAAGGTACAAATTCCTAGATGTTTAAGCCATTCAAGTTCATTTTCAGCTAAAATTCATCACAATATAAGATATCTTCTAACTGAACCCAACTGTGATCTATATCTGATCTGTTCTGACTTGGGAAGGTGCAAAACCCAAAAGGGTATCCAAATATCCAAATTGCACTCCTAAAATTCAAGCAAAAACACTCACTGCTTGTACGACAATTTAGGAACAATCATCGTACGAGCTAGAATTGGCTATTGTACGAGCTTTCTCCAGTTACCATATGAATGCATGCTAGAGTTGTATGAGAAAGTGTTCCCTCGTGCAAGCATATGCATTCTCATACAATGAAGTGCATCAGCCGTACAATAAAATGCTCTGTCATACGAGAATTCAAAGACAACATCCAAAACATAAAAACAAGCTAAATTTAATCAAACTTCACAACGGGGAGCATTGGATACACAAAATCCAAGGAATGCACACTCAATAGCATAAAAGGAATCCAAAGGGTCTAACATACTAAACCACAAATTACATCTATAATCCATAGCAATAAGCACCAAGTAAAAAATGTGCTTCAAGAACAACATAAGTCTCCAGTAATCCATAAGGATCAAAGCAATATAATCAAGAACATCTAACATGCTATTCTACCAACAACATCTCTAGTCCATAGTAGTGGTAATAAGACATCAAATAAGCAATAAGATACAACATCTAGATAAAGGTATGCCTCAAGTAAGCGATATGGTACATCATTGCATAACATGATATCAAATGCATCAAAGGAAAGCATAAACCACAAGGAATATACTCTGGATAACCAAGAATCTAAAAGAACATCAAGCTCCGACCCTGAATTGGTAATAAACCGTCTTTGTACATTGGTCCCTAACAATGGTATAGGTAGCTACGCCTCCCAACCATGTGGTACCCTCAGGCCCACACCTGAGTGCTGATGGAGGTAGTAACCCAATCACAACCACATAAGACAATCACCCATCGCTTACACACACGCCAATCAAAGTATGATAACAATAACTATATGATCATGAAGACAATGCAGTATATCAAGTCACTAGTCAGACCCACTATGGGATAATTATGTAAGGACTCTCCCAAGCTAAATATGGTGCGGAACTCAACCCTACTAGAGGACATCACACCTGATGCGGTACTCAGCTCCCTCGGGAGGCCATCACACTGTGCTCTCTAACCAACTCGTACAAAAGATTGGCAATTTTATAGGCACCACACCTCAAACTAAATATGGTGCGGAACTCAACCCTACTAGAGGACATCACACCTGATGCGGTACTCAGCTTCCTCGGGAGGCCATCACACTGTGCTCTCTAACCAACTCGTACAGAAGATTGGCAATTTTATAGGCACCACACCTCAAACTAACTCCCTCAAGGTGCTGTGAAATTGTATAGGTGTTCACTTATTATTAAGTTTTATTATCCTATTTTTAAATTTTGGTTATCACTTGTTTAAACCTCTTCACGTTACCTTGTCGGCCACTTCTGGGCCGGGGTACACAAGAGAAGCCACTCCACATGTCTACCCTACATACCCATGCTCATCACACGATGAGTGCCCGTAGGCAATGTAGATTTCCAACCCAACCCCAAATGAACAATCTCTCAACCGATCTATATCCAGGAATTCGGGTCTCGCAAGATCATATCATATGCTTGTACACGTGCTTGTGTGTAGGCACTTAGTCACAGGGTTCGCTGAATTTTCGGCTTGAGGTTCGGAATTTAGCGAATCTGTAAAAAATGAAAAAAATTGTTTAAATTCATCATTAAATTCTTATGGAGTTGTTTTGGGGTTTCTAGGCAAAAAAAGCTTCTAAAACAATGCCCTTCACCTACATATATGAAGCTTGGTTAGGGCAAAAATGATTGTCTGAACATCACGACATCGTTGAATATTGCGGCATTTTTGGAGGGTTGTGTCTGATGGCATTTGTCTACTAGCCTCTTGTTGTTCGTCTACTCCATTTTTGTTTGCGTTTGCTTTACTTTGTCTGCTCCATTCGCTCCTTATTTACAGATCCTGTGTCATCCACGACAACCATTTGCGCCAAACGGTCTCGCTTCAATAACATTTGTATTTATTTATTGAGGTTGGAAAGTTTAATAAGATTATAATAATCATTGTTATTGTTATTATTATGTTTTAATATTATATAAGATTATGATAATAAATACCCATAAGAAAGATTATGATAATAAATTTGATGTTTATTATTTCTGTATTACCAGTAAAATATTTGTATCTGTATGTATTTAATGTACAAAAACATTTATATTTTGTGTATAATTTATGTATATTTATTAATTTATTATTAATAAGATATTAATATTTTGTATGTTTATTTATGATTGATAATTAATTAATAATTACAATACTTTATTATTAGTTTTTATTTTGTAATATTCACAATTTTATTTTATTAGTGAAGATTAGATAAAATACTTATTATTCTTTTATTTTAATTCTTTTTATTAGTAGAGAAAAGTAAAAAAAATAGCATAGTCTATAATTGTGTCTACAAAGTTAAACACTCCCATAAGTTAGGAATCAGGGTTATAAATTTATATTTTTTTGAAAATTATAAAAGGGGAATTTATTGTCAATTTTTTTTCAATGTTTTGCCTTGCCAAACTTTTTTTGAAACTCATAGTTGTTGAACTCGAACTCGGACCTTGTGACTTAGTGTAGGCACAACCATCTTCACAAATATAATCGAGTAATACCAATGCAAGGGTTGGATATGAGAAATGCAACAAATGAAACAAGTAACAAGTAACTTTCTCAATCGGGCATCCTGCCAAGAGTATGGATTCATTAGGAATCCCAATAGTGCAATAGGTCACCAAGAACAATATAACACACTCAACCGGCCTAAATTCGGGAGTACGAATTCAACACGAATCTCAATGTCCAAGAAGTAAAACCATAACTTGAAAGGAACCATGGATTACAATCCATTTCCAAAATCTAAACAAATGCCTCCAAAATCACAACAAAATATCTATGGCATGCAAATGGAGATTAGAGAAAAATGCCCAATATTCAAACTCCTTAAAATTCACTAAAATTGAAAACCCATTTTCAAAATGTGGTCAAACAACCAAGCGTCCATTAAAATTCATAAATTAAGTTCAAAATCACAAATTGACAAATTTGACAAGAATCACCAGTCCACTAAACTCAATATGAAAACATGACTTTGGATCGGGAAATAAAATACCTTGAAATGTCCTATAATCACTCCGAATCCGCGATCCTACTTCTTGTAGCAAGGGCTAACCAAGCCAAACAGGGCAACATGCAAAAATTGGGTAGCGCACAAAATGAGGTGATGCCAAGATCACTTAAAATCAAAACACCTTGGAATTTGATGAAATTGAAAATCCATTTCACAAACATGCCCAAACTAAGGAAAATCATATAAAATTCAACTTCCAAGCATGCATGAAAAAACCAGCAGCATAATAGTGCCAAAATTTACATTTCTACAACCCTATGGATAGTAAGTGCTCACCCCGGTCCAATTGAGTGATAGAATTGTGTGAAAACAGAGGGGAACACTAGTTGTCCCTCCCTAACATTTGGCAATTGAAAGAATGGACTAAAACGAAGTAAAAACAATTAAACGAAAAAGCCCTAGTGTTTCTTATGTTTGGTAAAAACCAAGAATGGGAAGAACTAAATAAAGATCTTGCTGAATTGGATGAAACATTCGGCAAAGCGAAGCAATGCTGACATGAATCCAATGAGACCAACCTTGCGAAGATCCATTGAGCCAAACTCCCACAACAAGCAAAACAATGAAAACGCTTCAAAGAGGGTTTGAAGGAATTCCTCCAAAACCATGAAATAACAAAGTGAGAAGTGAGTATGAAAACTCACTTTTGCCTAATATAAGCACTTTTCTTACAAGTAAAACAGTGAAATGCTTCAAAGAGGGTTTGAAGGAATTCCTCCAAAACTATGAAATAAAAAAGTGAGAAGTGAGAATGAAAACTTACTTTTGCCTAATATAAGCACTTTTCTTAAAGTGAGTTATAAATTAGAATATTAAATTACGCAAAGAAACGTGAATCGGAATCGGATCGGAATCGGCAAGGCCGAATCGAATCGTGAATCGGCAATGAATCGGCAATGAATCGGCGATGAATCGGCAAATTTGAAAAAACCCTTTAAATTTAAAGATTTTAACAATTTAAAACTTATTTCATGCACCCTTTATTGAATATAACTTAAGCACACTATAACATCATCAAATAGAAGTTAAAACTTAACATACATAAACATGAAACATAAAATCCATCACATACGTCACTATGTTATCTAAGATTCTAAAATGTAAATTGTAGGCTAGCTGAAGTAAATAGAAATCAAATGATCATAATGATTTAAATCATAGAATGTATGTAAGATGATCCATAAGACATCAAATCATAAATTTATGTAAGAATCTAAGATGAAGATCCATGAAAGTTTGAAACTTTGAAACATATGTCTATCAATGATTCAGTATCAATATCTGTAAACAAAATATAAAAACAAGGCTCCAGCTCAAGCCTCAGGCTCATAGTCATCATCATCCTCAACATCATCCTCAAGCTCGGCTACAGCCTCAGCCTCAGCCTCTGAGTATCCAGTCTGCCTAGTAGCGAGGCGTCTAATGTAGGTCCTAGAGGACTGTCGAGCCATATCTCCCGCATATAAGATGGGCTCACGAATGTCGCTAGGGCCTGTGTCTGTGCGTGCACGTGTGCGTCTACCAATGCCTGAAGAACGTGCTCTAGCTGCCTCAGCCTCTATATCCACCTGGTCAATCCACGCACGGTCTTCCTCAGTGAAGACTGGATCTACAACCTCTGTGAGCCACTCTGATTCTGGATCAATCTCCTCCAGAATGATCGGAGAGGAGTCAGTGCCCAAAATCTGTCTGATCCTAAGACGGAGGTTGTAATGAACGAAGACAAGATCATTCAACCTCTGCACTGTCAACCTGTTTCTCCTCTTCGAGTGGATGTGCTCGAACATGGACCAACTGCGCTCACATCCAGAAGCGTTGCTTGGCTGACTCAGAATACGAATGGCAATTTTTTGAAGTTTTGGGGTTGTGGCCCCAAACATTTGCCACCATCTATCTGAAATAAGGGAAAATAAAAATAATTAGTCTCATTTACAAATTACAAATTACAAGTTAACTCTAAAATTACATAATCAACTTTAAGTTTAGAATCTAGATTCATGAACATTGAATATATTATTTAATTTTTACCTGGCTGTATTGTTTCCCGAGCATCTATGGCTACCCTGCTAGAGAAAAGTGGCCCTTCTTTATTATTGAACTTATCAAGCTCAATAATTGCAGCACTGCTATCCTCATCAGTACTCAACCTCTGGATCATTGTATATAATCCGGTGAGAACCTCCTCATCCGCCTTGAAGTCAGGACGGAAACGAAATGCCGAATTCAAAAAGTAAGCTGCTGCATGGATGGGTCTGTGGAGCTGATTCTGCCATCTCCTATCAATGATGTCCCAAATAGGGGCATACTTCTCCTGCACTCCTGCATACTGAGCTCTAATGGCCTCCTTGGCCCTATCCATGCCCTCATATATGTAGCCCATAGAGGGCTTCTCCCCATCAGCAGTTCGTAGGAGAGATACAAGAGGCTCAGTGGCCTACATATAAAGTAAAACAAAAATTTGAGTCAAAACTTAAACATAGAATAATTCAATAATATAAGGTAAAACTAAATCATTAAACAATTAGCATAGTAAACTGTAAAATATTAAATGTTAAATTGCAATAAAATTACCTTAAGTATTTCTCTAGCAGGTTTCCAAAAACCATCATCATCAAATATGCAATCCACCACATCTATCCCTGCAGTGGTCGTAGCATAGGAAGATGAAATCCACTCCCGCCCAACAAACATGCTCCTCAAATCATCCCTTGATGTCAACAAGGACTGCAAGGTGATGAAATTCGAGGCAAACCTCGTGATCCCTGGACGAGCTAACTCTTTGTCTCCTGTGTACTTCCTCATTGTGCTAAGGACAAATGAATGATTATAAATAAACTTACATATGTTTTTTGCCCTTTCCACACATGACTTGACCCACTCAAGTTTGCCAATTTCCTCCAACATGAGGTCAAGGCAGTGTGCTGCACAAGGGGACCAAAATATGGTGGGGTGCCTCTCCATCAAAAGTTTGCCTACAACAATTTTAAGATAATTAGAAATTCAAATTTCAAACATGTTAGAACTTAGAACTTAGGAAACTTAGAAATTCTAAGTTAGAATTAGAAAAAGTTCAAAATTCAAATAAATTTATTTTCAAAACTTAAAAAGTTAAAAGTTTACCTGCAACAACATAACTTGCTGCATTATCCGTCACCAATTGCACCACATGTTGTTCCCCCACCTCTGCTATAACTTCCTCAATAACCTCACATAAGTATGTGGCGTTTTTTACATGAGCAGAAGCATCAATGGATTTGAGGAACATGGTATATCCTACAAGTAACAAAACAACGAATTATAATTACTATTAGCAATCAACAAATCAAAATTTGAAATAGTCAATCACGATTCAAAATTATGTATGTAGGAAAGTAGAATGATCAATCACCTCCACAGGATACAAGAAAATTGAGGAGTGTTCTTCCCCTCCTATCTGTCCAACCATCAGTCATGATGGTGCAACCCTTTTCGATCCACTCCTTTCGGTTGTCCTCAAGCTCATGCCTCATATCCTCAACCATTTCCTCCAGGAGGTATCCACTCAACTCAGCCTCAGTTGGGGCTTTAAACCCCGGACCACAAATGGCAACTGCATCTATCATGTTCTGCCAATAAGGAGTCCTGTCACAAATAGATAATGATATTGATTAGAAATTTAGATGTCAAAAACTAAAATCATAAAACAAGTAGATATAATTAAAGTTTTACTTTTACTTTTAACTTTAACTTTGAAGATAACAAAGAAAAAAGAATCAATTACCTGGCTGCAATAAATGGAATGTTGCAAAAGTACCAGAATTTGCGAATCTCTTTTCTGGCAGCATCATGAATCTCCTTGTTCAAACCCATGCCCTCAAGCGTGGGTTGGGAGCTAGGAGTAGTGCGGGGCACAAAGTAACTATCCATTCTGCTTTTCCGCACTCTAGGCCGCAATAGGTTGGTGTTGGACTCTGTCTCAGTATGAGACCGACTACCACTAACACTCACATGAGCACTAGCACTAGGATGAAAAGGAGGCCTAGAAGAACCCTCCCCAACACAACCTACGGATGCGGAAGCTGATGCAGATGCACTTGCAGATGTAGATGCGGTTGCGGATGTGGGAGCACGGGAGCCAATACCTCTTAACCCTTCAAGTTGCATTTTCTTAGTCAACTTGTCTTGTTCAATTTTTTCTAATGCCACTAAACAAGAGCGTTTTGCCTCAGCGGTTTGTTGAGTGCAAACTGTGACATCATGGCCAGGTATGCCAGCAATGTGGTATTTCAATCTATAGATACCTCCCGAATTTATTTTTTCTTTGCAAAATATACATTTTGTTTGATATTTGGTTCTCCCAGGAAACTCTTCATTATATTTCCAGCATTCATCTTTTTTACCCATTGTGGAAATTGGAAAATGAAAGCAAAGGGCTGCTGCAATAAAAAAATTCATGTAAAAAATCAAAGTTTGCAACTAATAAACAAAAACTACAAAACAACAAACCCTAGTTTGCAATTTAGTAAAACTAAAAATAAAAAACATTCAAGATTTGCAAATGAACACTAAAAAAATTTAACAAAAAATGCATACTACACTAACATGCAAAAAAAAAACCAACACTTACCTCTTGCAAATGAGTTGAGGAGTGTTGATATTGACTCCTTAATGCTCCCAATGCAATTTATGGCCTCCCCAAATGGACTTCTGATCTCTTTGGTGCTCTTCCTTCTTGCCGGTTGGAAACCTATGGATTCTCTTTTCTCTTCTTCTCTCTCACTCTTCCTCTCTTCTACTCATACTAAGCAAATAGAAGGCTCTTTAGGGTTATAACAAAGAGGAAAGTCAACTTAGAAAGCAAATAAAACATGTGTTTTTTTAAAAAAATTGAACTTTCTATCCTTGCTGCCGCGGCCGATTTCTGGAGATTCACGATGGCGATTTTTGCCATGAATCGCCGATTTTGGCGATTCAGGCGATTCACACGAAAAAATCGCCACCAGCGATTTTCGATTCCAAAAAAATCGGGAGCCATGAATCTTATCGCGATTTCGGCGATTTCATGGCGATTTTTGGAACTATGAAATTACGTAATAGATTAATTGGCCCCTTTTCCAAATTAAATAAATCAATTCCAGGTATTTGGAATTCAACTACGACAAATTAGTCGACAAAATAAATTAGATTAAATCAAATAATAAAAGTCCCTTAAATCAATTAAATGAGCATTTAATTTAATATTCTATGCGACAACTACGAAACCCTAAATGCACAGACATGCTCATGGGTCAAATCACATAATGCATTATGAATCCGATTTACCAATTACCGGAGGGTTAATAATAACATCTAAATAGATATGCCACCCATACAGGGACGACATTGGGTCAACATGAACAGCCAAATCACTAACTCCATGTGCCACTGTTAGGGATATAAGTTCCCGTGCGATAAACAAACATCAAGTGTAAATGCACAATACATAATAGCCGAAGCAACGAGTAAGCATAATCGTGTACTGAAGCATCTAATTAATTTCATTTAACTAATCATTATTCATCATTTCATAAGTCTTGTGAAAGAACAAGATAAATATCTGTAGCACAATAACCCATGAATCCAATATGGATAACTCATTTCCCAATTATTCTAAGCATTTAATAATGGAAATAACAACTGAATACCCAACATCATATAAGGCACAATATAACATAATATCTTAGACAATTGTCCTGAAGCAACATTAGTAACCTCAAATGTAATATGCACCTTAGAACATAATTAAGAACCATTATACAAATATGGCCAAAATATCACTGATCAACATGGTCAGGCACGTGAGCTAGCACTGCTGCAGGAGCCAAGATAGCTGCAATAGACCAAATAACATAGTGCAATCAGTGTTCACATCTTAGGGTTACTCATGGAACAACATCGTGATACCATATAACTAAGTTCTCAGTTCGGATGTGGGTTCGACATTTGGGTTTGAAATTTGCTCAAAATTCTTTTAGGATGGGTTCGGGTTTGTCTGTAGAAGGAATATATATATATATATATATATATATATATATATATATATGTATGTATGTATGTATATGTATGTATATGTAAATATATGTTGCAGCAAATAAGTTAATACACTACCATGCTAATATAAAGCAATTTAGCAAAATACACCACCACATATATTAACGATTTTAATTTTTGTTCGAATGGCATTACAAAATGTCAAAATAGATCACAATATAAATGTTTCAGTTCAAAAACTTTAAAACACCAATGTCAACATTACTAATCAGTAATCAGTAATCAGTTATCAGTCATAGTCTCATATGTGATCAAATATCAATGTATCATAAAAAATCATCAAAGAATTCATCATCAATAGGCAGTTGTTGATTAGAAGCACAATTAGTGCCATTAGCATTAGCAGTCTCAGCCATAGCCTCAGGATCAGCTCCATCATCACTATGTATCTTAGGATCACCATCTTCAATTGCAAGCGCATCAAGGTGAACTTCCAACTCCGCAGCCTCTGGTTCGATATCCCATTGTTTTGCCTCCCCTTTTTTGTAGGTATTCTCTTTGTGAGTTTTGAGCCTGAAGTTTGAATGCACAAACACCAAGTTATCTGCCTTCTTGGAGTTTAATCAGTTATGTTTTATTGAGTGAATGGAGTATGTGCTCCAATTCCTCTCAGATGATGATGAACTAGCAACCTATCAAGATTTGCAAATTTACCAACAAGAAAATAAAAAATAGAGTTTTGAATATTTACCAACAAGAAACTAGAGATTAGAATCTTAAGATTAAAGAACTTACCTATGATAAAAGTTTTGATGGCAATGGGCTGCAAGTGTTGGTACATTTGTCCATGGAAGTTGATGGAGCCCAAAATTTGGGTCTCCATTTTTTATTGAAGATTGAGTAAATATGAAGTCTGGAGCAAGAAGGGATTCAGAAATTTAAGTTCACATACATAACTTGCTGGATAGAGGATGCAGTCATGACAAAATATTACTGACATCAGAGATAATTACACATATTGTCCATTCGACATACCTGGGCTTGCTGTCTCTGTTCGGTGCTCATTCAGTAATAAAATCATGCAAAGTAACTTGAAGTCATGATCAAAAGAATATGGAAAGGGAAATTGTTTCATATAGGCATGCATTTCATCACTATCCAGAATAGCTTGATATCAGACTCATCATGGTGAACTTTCAGATTAATACCCAAACTCATTAATTGTGAAACATGAAGAATGTTACATGCATAAGAGAATCTGGTCCAGAAAATCACTCAATGTTTTCCAAGTTAATGAGGATTTCTTTTGTTTTCAATCAATTTGTGGATGATGCTGTAACAGGATAGTACTTTTTTCTATAAGGACTGTGTTTGATATATGTTAAGCTGAAGAGTCTTTCCCAAAGAACTGGTTGAGATAGAGTCAGATATGCTGGAATTAACCCATTCCTGCAAAAGACTGTTCTGAAATGGAGTTTTATCGTAGATTATTATATGCAAAATGGTCAGCAATTAATGCATGAAGTCCTGTCATTATGTTAACAGTGATGGGTAGACATTCTTAGCATATTAACTATATTTTCTATGCAGAGGTAAATCACACAGGCATCATAAATATTCAGTAACAACAGGTTATGGTAGAGTATGTGCGGTAGATTGGATGAGGCAATGTGTTGGAGTTTATATCTGTATATTGGGGGTTTCTAAACCATCAATTCCCTACTGTACACAGAAGATTCACAGCGACATACATGGCAAGAAGCAATATGTGTATTGAAGTGAGGAACTCTTTAATGGTTTGAGCCTCAGGTCAGACAATTCATGCAGCAAAAACAACTTAGAGACAAAACAAAGATCTCTGCCACAGACAATGAATATAGTTGTGTAATGAAATTTGATAGTTCATTGAGCAAGAATTTGGAGGCAAGATTGGATATAATCTTAATCTTCAGAATTTGACCCGTATCAGATTTCAGTTACAATAATAAGTTTGGAAAGCATATAGTATATAGAAAGGATTTGAGCATTTTCCTCACCTACAGCACAAAGCCTATGCCCACCTCCACATGCTGGTTCGATAAATTGAATTAAATAGTTTTTGGGTACCGTCTAGAGTCTCTTTTGTCCAGAGAGGGCCACGAGCTATATTATCTACTATAATTTGTTGGTGAAGTGTTTTGATTTATCTCTAATAGTACTTTGTAATTGATGCAGGTTTAGATATGCAAGGATACATTGAAGAAGAAAAATTAAAAAACACAGTATCCACCGTATCTATTTTCCTATTTGCAACCATGGGAGCACACGTAGTCTTCAGGAGAATTGCTCATGGAAAGGAGTTACGTAAGAGAACCCTTGTGCGTAGAAATTTGCAGGTTAAAAGGATAGCACAAGGAGTGAAGGTTCCATCCAAATTTGCAGAGGCATAGAAAGTTGGAGTAAATGAAAGGATTTGCTGTCAAAGATGTGCTTCCAAAGTAATCATCTATGATTCGATTATTCAAACTCATGGTATTTCACAAGAGTGTGGAAGGTTGAGCGATTACTCTAGATGATCAATCGAGTTAAACTAGGGTGCTATACCGTCACTCAAGACCACGAAGTATTGCGATGAAATCCAGGTGATACAATTGCTATTCAGAAAAAACTATTGGGGATTTTGGACAGAGTGGAGTAGTTATTAAAAAAATGGAAAACAATGAAGTCCATCGAAGGTTTTAATATCATGGGTCACTTAGGATGCACAAAGGAGGACATGCGCAAAATTGGGACAGAGGATTCTCGCATCTAAATCATATATGTCACTGTTCATGAAGTTATAAAATTGTTAAGTCAAAACTATATTAAAGTTTTATAGTCAGTTATTTGTTATGAAGGGGTGTGATGTTTAAAAAGCACCCAACATCTTTCCAAAATATATAAGTATGAAGGCACATTATATACAATATATTCACTTTCAAAAATACATTTTATTCAATTCGTGCTCATTTGATATATTATATTTTTTCATTGGTAAAGAAATGATATTTTTAAACTAAGCTTGTGGATGGTGGATTATCGAATGAATTCTTGTGTAATTCTGGAGTCGAATTGTATTGGATGGATCATCCGTAAGGAGTGTCTCCAGTACAATTTTATTTCTGGATTAGTAAGAAATATTTATTTTAATTTATTTGTTTATAGTTTTAAATTATTATCAAGTTGTCCTTTTATAAATGTGTTTTATTAATTTCTATAAATATTTTAATATTCGGATAAGTGGACCAGGTCATTATTGCATTTTAAATTTGATAAACATAAATATTGTAAATGATTTAATTATTTCTGTATTTATGTCTAGTTTGTCTCCATATCACAAGAGTGAAAGTGCATTCTAGACTAGTTTAAAATTGCATTTGTATAATTGATCCGTCGCGTTTGAATTGTTATTCTATTTATAGTTTAAATATATTGAACTTTATAATATTGACTCTGATTGCCCATTTAATTAAGCACTGGTCTTTGACTCTTGATTCATAATCCATATGCTGGCAACTATTTCATTTCTTTCCTTTGAAGGATTAATATACTCATTTGTTGCATTAATCTATAATTATTTTTTATTTTGAACACTATCACATTTATTATTCTTAGTTCATAATTTTCAAGTTTAAAGTTTTTCAATAATTCTTGTCGTTAGGAAAACTTTCAAGACATTCACATTCTAATCAATCTGCCATAAGCATCTTGGATCTAAGTGTTTTGTCTAGGATGAGGTACAATCTGCTGTAGTAGCAGAGCGGGAAATAGAATAAGAAAGGTTTATGTTTTGTGTATTTTAAATTTAATGTTTTCAATAAACGTCCTACATGTGGTGGCATACCTAGAGTAGCAGTTCGATGAGCTCTCCAGATATAGCCACCTAGGACCGGGTGTAGATTCTTTAAATTAGAATAGTTTTAATGATTGTCAGATTCCAATAATAGGTAGTAGGCAGTTTCAGATTCTTATCCTTTTCTTGGATAGAAGACGGAAAAAAAAAAACATGTGGCCTACTGCATGATTGTCAGATTCCAATAATAGGTAGTAGGCGGTTTTCGGATTCTTATCCTTTTCTTGGGGTAGAAGACGAAAAAATGTTTCTCATCCTTTTATTAGAAAAGGAGAGTCAGTTTTAAATAAGCCAGTCGGCTATGTAAGAAAACATTCGAATTTGAGTAAGATAGAAAGTTGCAGTTTTAGTGTGTTTTTTCAGTTTTGGAAGATTCGACTTTGGAGAGAAAAGAATGCGTTTTGGTTTTATTGTGCAAGTTTCAGTGGTTTGAGGGTTGGTACGGATTTTCATTGGAAACAAATTTCAGTTTTCTTGTGGTGTTCTTCTGTGTTTTGCAGTAGAGAATACGAAGATTCAAATTTTTATATATATCCTGGTGTCAACATGGCGTTTCTTGAAGAACCATTTTTTATGAATGTCTAGTGTTGAATCCTGTATCTATCAATTCATGCAATCAAATGATTAGAAAGGATATAGATAATCGACTATTTTAGAGAAAGTTTCAGAATTGCAGCAAGTTAAATTGGCCAAGTCCAGAATGAAAGGAGCAGCCCTTACATGGTGGAATTTCGTGCAAGAAGAAAGGGTAAAAGAAGATAAGAGGAAGATCTGTTCGTGGAAGAAGATGGTGTCAATGATAAGAGAGACGTATCTCCCTGAAGACTATGAGGTACAGTTGCATCAGAAGAGGCAGAATCTCAGACAAAGGGATATGGATGTCTGTACTTATACAGAAGAGTTTCAGAAGTTAAGTCTGAGGTCAAAATTTGCAGAACCTGAGAGTATCAAGGTAGCAAGATACCTAAATGGTTTAAGGATGAACATACAAGAAGAGTTGCAGTTGCTAAGTCCTAACACGGTAGCTAAATGCTATCAGCTGGCTTTGAAGGTGGAAGAGAAAATCAAAAGGAGACAAGAAAATAATAACAGAGGCAAAGGAAGACAACCATTCAGAGGAAGAGGTACATTTCCAGGAAGGAGTTCAAATTTTCAGCCACAACAGGAGATGCATAATGAAGTTAATAAGTTTGATAATTTTAGAGGAAGTTTCAGAGGTAGAAGGCCAAATTTCAGAGGAAGATCACCAGGAAGGACGAATGGACCAATAAGATGCTACAACTGTAATCAGGAAGGTCATATGGCACACAAATGTCCAGAAAAAGCAAGCTCTAGTGCTCATGGCGAAAGAAGAATACATCTGGCACAAGAAGCAGATTTACAAGAAGATTCAAACAATCATGGTTATCTGGAAAAAGGGGAAGCACTTATGATGAGAAGAACACTGTTGAAAAGGCCTGTCAGAGAAGAACCACCACAAAGGAAGTCCATTTTCAAAACTACCTGTAAATCTGGAGGAAAAATTTGTAAGGTACTAGTGGACTCTGGTTCTACAGAAAATTTTGTGTCTCTTGAAATGGTGGAAAAGTTGAAGCTACCAAGAATACAACACCCGTATCCTTACAGAATATCTTGGTTAAATAAAGGGCAGCATACTATAGTAGAAGAGCAAGCTTGGGTGGAATTTCAGATTGGAGCCTATAAGGACAGATTATTGTTTGATATTGTTAACATGGATGCATGCCATTTACTTTTCGGCAGACCTTGGCAATATGATCTCAAGGCACATCATGATGGAGTGAAGAATACATATACCATTACATAGAATGGAAAGGTCATTGAACTGATACCTTTAGTTGAGCCAAGTCAAGAAGAAGCAAAAGCCGTAGAAGCCAAAGTTATGGTGATGGGTAAGAAAAAATTCTTGAAAGAAGTGAAAGGAAAGAAGAGCCCACTCTTTGCACTGATTCCTGTACTCAAGGACAAATTGCAGAATGATGCTGAAAATCAGACTAAGGAAGAAAATTCAGAGTTGGAGTCTTCAAACTTGAAGGTGGAAGTGATAGAAAAGAACAAGGAAAAGGTACCTGACGAAGTGGAACCAATTCTGGACAAGTACAAAGAAATTATAGCTGATGGAATACCAAAAAGTCTCCCACAAGTGCGAGAAATCAGTCATTGTATTGATCTCATACCAGGAGCAACATTACCCAACAAGGCGGCATATAAACTAACACCACAACAAAATGAAGAAATGGCAAGACAAATTGGTGAATTGCTCGAGACTGGTTTGATTGGTAAAAGTCTAAGCCCATGCGCAGTACTTGCAGTCCTAGCACCAAAGAAAGAAGGAACATGGAGATTATGCATAGATTCAAGAGCACTGAACAAGATCACTATAAGGTACAGATTTCCAATGCCTAGAATAGAAGATTTACTGGATTGTTTAGGGAAAGCAAGATATTTTTCAAAGATTGATTTGAAAAGCGGGTATCATCAAATAAGAATTAGGCCAGGAGATGAATGGAAAACAACATTTAAGACAAATGAGGGATTGTATGAATGGAAGGTAATGCCATTTGGATTGTCTAACGCTCCTAGTACGTTTATGAGGCTTATGAATGAAGTTTTGAAGGATTTTACAGGGAAGTTTGTGATCGTATATCTAGATGACATTTTGGTTTTCAGCGAAATAAAAGAGGAGCATCTGAAACACATAGATTTGGTGTTGAGAAGGTTACAAGAGGAAAAGTTAATGATCAATATGGAGAAATGTAGTTTTATGCGAGAGGAACTGACATACCTTGGCTTTGTGATCTCAAAGGGAACACTCAAGATGGATCAAGATAAGGTAAGTGCAATTCTTTCTTGGCCAACTCCCAGAACTATTGCAGCAGTTAGAAGTTTTCATGGTTTAGCCACTTTCTACAGAAAGTTTATCAGAAATTTCAGCTTGATTTGTGCACCTATTTTGAACACCATAAAAGGAGGCCAAAAGTGTAAATTTGTTTGGACAGAAGAAGCCAATAAAGCCTTTGAACGTCTTAAGCAAAAAGTGGCCCGACAACCAGTCCTGGCATTTCCTGATTTCAATAAAGTCTTTCAGATAGAATGTGATGCAAGCCACTTTCTACAGAAAGTTTATCAGAAATTTCAGCTTGATTTGTGCACCTATTTTGAACACCATAAAAGGAGGCCAAAAGTGTAAATTTGTTTGGACAGAAGAAGCCAATAAAGCCTTTGAACGTCTTAAGCAAAAAGTGGCCCGACAACCAGTCCTGGCATTTCCTGATTTCAATAAAGTCTTTCAGATAGAATGTGATGCAAGCAACATAGCCATAGGAGGTGTTCTTAGTCAAGAGGACAGACCAGTAGCCTTTTTCAGCGAGAAGCTCAATGAAGCCAAACAGAGATATTCATCATACGATTTGGAAATGTATGCACTTGTTCAATCCCTGAAGAAATGGAGGCACTATTTGCTACCCAAGGAATTCATTGTATACACAGATAACCAGGCACTTAGTTTCATAAACAGTCAAGAGAAATTGAATCATAGGCACATGAAATGGGTGGAGACATTACAAGCATTCACATTTTCTATCAAGCACAAGAAGGGAGTAACAAATAAGGTTGCTGATGCATTAAGCAGAAATGGGTGGAGACATTACAAGCATTCACATTTTCTATCAAGCACAAGAAGGGAGTAACAAATAAGGTTGTTGATGCATTAAGCAGGAGAACTTTGACTATGTCACAAATTCAGTTGGAAACTACAGGTATTTCAAATCTGAAAGGTATGTATGTTGATGATGCTGATTTCAAAGACATTTATCAGGCATGTATTAATCTGGATGAAAGGTACAATAGGGAATATTCTGATTTTCTGGTTCAAGAAGGATTATTATTCAAGGGAGGACAACTTTGCATCCCAAAGTGTTCAATGAGAGATAATATCATACAGGAGAAACATAGTGGGGCATTATCTGGTCATTTTGGATTGGATAAGACTTTAGAGCTGGTTCGTAGACACTATTTTTGGCCAAAGTTACAAAAGGATGTGCGGAAGTTTGTGGAAGAATGCACCATTTGTCAGAAAGGTAAAGGTAAAAGTACCAATACAGGATTGTATCAGCCCTTACCTATTCCTTCACGACCATGGGAAAGTATTAGTATGGATTTTGTCATGGGATTACCAAGAACTCAGAAGGGGTATGATAGCATTTTTGTTGTTGTGGATAGATTCAGTGAAATGTCACATTTCTTACCATGTAAATCCACCAAAGATGCATCATACATTGCAGATTTATTTTTCAAGGAGATCGTGCGAATTCATGGATTACCGCTAAATATTGTTTCAGACAGAGATGGCAGATTTGTGGGTCATTTTTGGAGGACTCATTGGAAGAAACTGGGCACAAATTTATCATTTTCATCTGCATATCATCCACAGACCGATGGCCAAACAGAAGTTGTCAATAGATCTTTGGGAAATCTATTGAGATGCCTTACAAAACAACATGGAGAAAAGTGGGATTCCATACTTGCTCAAGCTGAATTCTCATACAATGATACAGTGAACAGAAGCACAGGGAAATCTCCATTTCAGATTGTGTATGGTACACATCCAAGAGGAATTCTCGAGCTGAGGGAACTTCCAAATACTTTTCCAAGTAGTTCACATGCTGAAGAATTTGCTGAAGCTATTAAAGAGGTCCAAGATCAAGTCAAGTTGCAGCTACAAAATTCAAATCAAAAGTACAAAGAAGTTGCTGATCAGAAAAGAAGAGAAGTACAATTCGAAGTTGGTGATTTAGTATGGGCGTATCTGAAGAAAGAGAGGTTACCTCAAAGGAAGAATACAAAGTTACTACCTAAGAAGGTTGGTCCTTGTCAAATTCTGGAAAAATATGGACATAATGCTTACAAAATTCAGTTACCCATAGACATTGGTATTTCACCCATATTCAATGTTTGTGATCTCACACAATACAGAGGTTTTGAAACACAAGCCGTACATGAAGATTCAGTAACAGAAGATCTGCAACAACTACCTAAACCAGCACCACCTCAGTTGGAGAAAATCCTAGATACAAAAATAAAGAAAACACGCAGACGACAATACACTCAGTATCTAGTCAAATGGAAGAACAAACCAGTGACAGAGGCTATTTGGATGGATGAGCAACAAATTAGCAAACATGGTTCATCAGTTCACGATCTCATCTCAAGCGGACTTGAGATTCTTTCTACAGGGGAGTATGCTCCAGTAGCAGAGCGGGAAATAGAATAAGAAAGGTTTATGTTTTGTGTATTTTAAATTTAATGTTTTCAATAAACGTCCTACATGTGGTGGCATACCTAGAGTAGCAGTTCGATGAGCTCTCCAGATATAGCCACCTAGGACCGGGTGTAGATTCTTTAAATTAGAATAGTTTTAATGATTGTCAGATTCCAATAATAGGTAGTAGGCAGTTTCAAATTCTTATCCTTTTCTTGGATAGAGGATGGAAAAAGAAAAACATGTGGCCTACTGCATGATTGTCAGATTCCAATAATAGGTAGTAGGCGGTTTTCGGATTCTTATCCTTTTCTTGGGGTAGAACAAGATAAATATCTGTAGCACAATAACCCATGAATCCAATATGGATAACTCATTTCCCAATTATTCTAAGCATTTAATAATGGAAATAACAACTGAATACCCAACATCATATAAGGCACAATATAACATAATATCTTAGACAATAACGTTTCTCATCCTTTTATTAGAAAAGGAGAGTCAGTTTTAAATAAGCCAGTCGGCTATGTAAGAAAACATTCGAATTTGAGTAAGATAGAAAGTTGCAGTTTTAGTGTGTTTTTTCAGTTTTGGAAGATTTGACTTTGGAGAGAAAAGAATGCGTTTTGGTTTTATTGTGCAAGTTTCAGTGGTTTGAGGGTTGGTACGGATTTTCATTGGAAACAAATTTCAGTTTTCTTGTGGTGTTCTTCTGTGTTTTGCAGCAGAGAATATGAAGATTCAAATTTTTATATATATCCTGGTGTCAACATGGCGTTTCTTGAAGAACCATTTTTTATGAATGTCTAGTGTTAAATCCTGTATCTATCAATTCATGCAATCAAATGATTAGAAAGGATATAGATAATCGACTATTGAGTTTGGCGGCAGTTCGATCTTGGGTGATGTACGTGCCCCTTGAAGTAACTCAGTTGAGTGATTATTCCTCCTGAGCTTTCCAAGGTGTGGCTCTGCATCACAATCTTTTTGGTTTTGCAGAGCCAGAAGTGCAGGGAGCTCGGACCGCATTGTTCAGTTCCATCAAGTTGGCCTTAACTGGTTGGATATCCTAGCATTGAGTAGGCAAGGCTCGTAGGATTCCAATTTACAGTTTTGGGAACCAACAGAAGTACCAACATTTATGAGCATCAACATTGTTCTTGTCTTCAAGAGTGTCAAGACCACAATCATCTGTGCTTGCGAAGCTCATAAATTTAGATCTCACTGCAGGTCGTAGGTGCTCAGGAAAGAGTGTTCGAAGGGTTGCCTTGTACCCTTGAGAAACTTCAGGATCTTCATATGGGGCAACTCTGGTGGTACTCCCCTTGAGGACTGATTGGCTATAGAACTTGGGGCTCAATGCAAAGGGATAGTCATTTTGTTCCATCTCTCTACCATGATTACCTAGAGCTCCTTGAAGAACATTTCATCAGGATCTTGCTCTTTTTCATTTAAGATATTTCTAATGTCCTCAATCATGGAGTCAATGCCATCATATACCTCACCCAAGCAAGGCCTATCTATGTTAGTGTATCAAATCATGCTCAATATAGGCTCGATGATCTTTAGAAGGTGCTCAACATGATCGCACCAAGATTCATCTAGTATGAATCCCCTTATGGCAGCTGCCTTGGCACTATTAGATTGCCTCCATACACTCCAATTAGCACTGGTTACCATACTAGAGAATGCCTCTTTAACCTTGACAAGGCATCTCAAAACAATAGTGTTGGAGGCAAAGTGGGTTTCAACAACCTATTTTAAAATAAAAAAAATAATAGAATAAAAAAT
The DNA here is from genome assembly GCA_028749045.1 of Cupressus sempervirens. Taxonomy (NCBI): domain Eukaryota; kingdom Viridiplantae; phylum Streptophyta; class Pinopsida; order Cupressales; family Cupressaceae; genus Cupressus; species Cupressus sempervirens. The sequence goes on along the minus strand of CM053791.1, from coordinate 401,455,063 downwards.
TGAAAACATAGAAAGTTTACTAAAGTTACTAAATTTCTAAAACATGTTCAAATTTTAAACAATTGAACTTACCTTCAAGAGCTCCAATTTCGAGAATTGTCTGAGTATGGCTTGCGTCATATGGTGGTTTGTGACAAACATTTGGATTTCTTGTGCCTCTTCATACATTTTTTTTATCCACTCAACCTAAGTGCCAATTTTTTGCAGCATTGGGTTGAGTGAATGCACAACACAAGGTGTCCAAAAAATGTGTTCATACCGCTCCTTAACCAATAAGCCGACAGCCCTACAATTCTTTGCATTGTCGTTTACAAATTGAACAACATCCTGAGGGCCAACTTGCTCAATAGCTTGGATGAGAATGTTTGCAATGAAAGGACCATCCTCTATCTCTCCTTCACAATCCACAGCTTTTAGAAACATTGCACCTCTTGTAGACATTGCAAAAGCATTTACCAAAGGACGGTTCCTTGCATCTTTCCATCCATCTGATACAATTGTCACTCTTGTTTTGGTCCATGAATCCTTGATGGGCAGCATGGAAGCCTCTAGACGCAATGCCTCCTCATCCAATAAAGTGGTGTGTATCTTCTCATAACTAGGGCCCTTGAACCCCTTTGGAACCTCATTAACAACTCTCACCATGTATTGCCAATACAGTGAGCGAACGACATTAAATGACAATCCATTTGTACAGGTGCATCTAGCAATGGCTTGATCAGCAATGTCTCTAGCTTCATTTTGAAATGATGTTTCCAAGGCTCCCATTGGTCTCTTACTTACAATCTGTTCTTGAGGGGAATGCAAGAATGGATGGCCCTCTACTAGTGGTTCATTGGTAGTGGATGTTGATGACATAGATGATATTTTTCCTTTCTTTGAAGGTCTACCACTTCGCAATGAATGAGAAGAATTTTTCCTCCTAGCAGCTTCATTTGCTTGCTTTTGTTCTTGAATGTATTTGTTCACAATGTGGTTTGGAAGGAAGCTTTTAGGTGCCACTCCATCAACTTTTGGCTTCCTTCTACAAAATTTAATGCCTTTTTGAGGAATAAAGCACAAATGTGCTTTCACTCTACTATAAGAGCTACTAAATTCCTCTTTGCAATGGCTGCAAATCCATAGATAACCTCGTCCACTTGGCATTGGTTGAACCATTTCCACAAATTTCCATAGTGGAGAGTACCAATCTATTTTGAATCAGGAGTTTCCAGTAGTAGAAGCACTTGCAGCCATTTTTTGAATCTACAAAGAAGTTATAAACAAACAAAAGTCAAAACAAAAATGAAAAATGAAATCATAGAAAGCTTGAATCAAATTAACTATTTAGAATAGATCATCAATGATCATGCATCATAATATAGATGATGATCTAGAATTAAATGTATAATATTTATAGAATAGATGATGATCCCATAATTTTGATCTATGTGGTTATAGTTCATGTTTATGTTGGAGATTTAATAAACTTTTGGTGCTGCTTATTTTATGATAACGTGATTTGTAAGTGTTTCAGACCAGAGAATTTGCCCAAGGATAAATGTTTTGTATTTAAAATGTTATAGTGATATCAAGTTCTTCAATACTTATGCTGATATTTAGCTATAGTTTAATCAAATTTATGAGTTGCTAAAGTATTTGTAAGAAACAACTAAAATAATACCTTAAGAGAGTATACTCTTGCTGCCCATTTCTTCTACCATGTCGGGCTTGAGTTTCTTGTTTCAATTTAGGCAAATAGTTAAACAAGTTGAGATATTCTCCTACACGAATGTTCCACACACAAGTAAATTTGCAGAGAATGAGGATCCAACTCTCTCGCACGTGCGTAAATGTTCCAACTCTCTCGTGTTGCCAATGCTTTAGTCGCTTTTCTCGTGGTTATTTTGTTTTGTTGTGTTATGTCTGTCGTTTTAGGGCTGACACGACAAATAAAAATAAAAACTAAACTTTTAAAACGTTAATGTCCAGTCAAAGTCAAAGAAAATTTGTTGACATGGTAGGAAAGTCTTCCTGGGCGCGTTGACCATAAACAAAATTCTTCCAAAGTTGATGCAAATTCGACTAGGGTTCCGCTAACAAACTTTGCAACAAATTCCTCACTTCTGCTACAAATTTACCACGAATTCACACCACGCCAGACTTTAGGCAGAACCGACTTTCAAATTTCCCCTGCCATGAGCGAATATGGTAACTTATCCATATAACTCCAGGTAACCATTGGAACAAACGTCAATGAAACCGTCAAATACATCATAATCTCATAAATCAGGCATAAAGCATAATCAACTTCCTGTAATAGTAATATAAATCCAATCACCCCAAGGGTGTAGAGTCTGTAGACCACTCATGGGTCCCAACATGATCACTCACAAAGCAAGAGCATCAAGGTTGCATCCATCAGGATGACTTACAAAAATCAAATGGGAGAGGCACTACAATTAATGGTTGTTATTGTGATTGCCTCTCAGCAAGGGCTACAAGTAATACTTATCTTTATAAGCACAATTCTCTGTAATTCCGTTTGCTATCATGCTGATTTGGATTGCTGCCTCTTGCCAATTTGATTCCCATGCCTTTTCACTTCATGTAGCATTTGAGAATCCATCTTGTTAAGTACTCCTATATCTCTCAGTGCTGACTAGGAAAGAGACCCTAATGTGTAGAAAATCAAATAAGATAGAAAATTGATTAAGTTAGAAAATGGGTAGTCTTATTAGTAAGGCCATTTTCTGATTATTGCTGTACATTAATATGTTAGTATTTTGCTTCCTTTTACAAGCAATGAAGATACATCAAAGCGGGGTCATGACAGATCATTAACAGGTTTCTGCATAAATCCAATATCTTTACAGCCGTTAGTATTCCTGGCTTTTTGCTCTAAATTTAGGGTCTGCTGTTCCATGTCTTTTACATGATACCCCACTTCCATTTCTACTTATACCATTTTAAAAGCCCAAGAGGTGTGACTATATCAAGTGTGGCAACCATTCAAGTGAGGTCGGCCTCCTCAATATTTATTTCATTTCTGCCCTATGGTTTTGGGCAATTAACATATATTTAGTTTAAATCTGTTCTACATTAGCCCTTTATACAACAAAGTCCTATATAAATTGTTTTGTTCTCATTAATCAGGTTGGCTCTCTCAGAACTGCATAGGTTTGTTTTTATTGTTATTATTATTTTTCAAAAACCAATTGCCCTTGGTGGGCTCCTCATGACCTTATGGGGTTATTTCAAGGATGCCCTTTCTCCTACTCTTTGAGCTCTGCAAGGCTTGGGAAGGTGTTAGAATAAGATCTTATGCTGTATGCAAATATGATCAATAAATTTTATTCTAGTAACAGATTTGAGTATTGAGAACCATTTCAGAAGAAACTATCATCTAAGATTAATAAATATTTCTCATTATTTCCGAGAGTGTGTACAAGTGAGCTAGACCTTTGATGACACAAGCTAGACCCAAATTGTTTTTCACTAGTCCTCTGTGTGATAGTCCACTGCAGCATATGGATAGATCTTGACATAAGCAGAATGTTAAGCATCCATGTCTGTATGAACAGGGGTATTTTAAATGAAGTCTTTAGAAACAGCTTCCACATATCCTTAAGCAAATCATAGACGAATAGAAAAAATTATTTGTGTTCAAAGGATTTTTTATACATAAGATGTATGTATGATTAGATGATTGTAACGGGTGCCTTTCATCCTATGCAGTAGATTCAGAAAGCAAACATATCAATGTGATGTCACATGCTTCTGACAGTTTCAGAAAAGCTTGATGTTCTAGGCTTTGTCTTTCAAAGGTCAAGCTTTCCACTTATGACAATGTAAATTATTCTTATTAATTTATTATTCATAAATGCTTTTCCCATGTAATGCATTCAAAAGGGTTTTACAAACAACATATAGTTGCAAACTAATTGAAATGCAATATAACCACAACAAATGTGTACCTATAAGATATACAGATCTTCTTGAATCAACCAATTGAGTCGTGGAGACAATTTGACATAAGATAAATGGAAACAAGTCTTCAATTGATTTACTAAAGAAAGAAGGAATGTTCATTTACAATGATTTGTTCACAAATGACTTTGACTGCTACGTGTATGAAGAATTTGATGAATTTTTGCACTAAATTTGAACGAAATATTCTAAACCTTCATCTCTTTGCTGATAACTTTTTTTTATAGTTAAATGACAAAGCTCATCTCACTTAGATGAATGACAATCAATTTTATAAAGTTGTGAGCACTTCTTATTTATTCTGAAGGCTTTATGTTGTGTGAGCACTTCTTATTTATTCGTAGCCTTCATTGCCTTTTCTACGTCTTCCCATGCCTCCCACAATCTTTGCATCTCTGTGCAGGGGTCAGGATATGTGGCTTGCTTAGCTTGGTTGCGGGTGACAACCAGAACTTTTTCCTTGTCAATGTTAATGAGGTTTACTTGTTTTGGGCAATTGGCGTCTTCGTGGTCCCTTGGACCACACCATCGACATAATTTTTGAGGAGTGTCATTCTTCGCACACTCTTTGGCGAAGTGGCCCCATTGGTAACATGCTCGACATTGAATTATGGGCCTTCCCTTGGAATCATATTGTATCCGATTCTTGTTGTCATTCCTGCCTGTCCTCCTTGGTAGTTGTTTCGGTAGCCACCAAATGTGGCATTGTTGTTGCCCTGGGTGTCATTGTTAGTGCCAGAAGTGGATCGTTGTTCCTGTGTGAATAGTATCTGTTGGCTTCTGGTCTTCATGTTGAACGGACACTCCTTTATAGAATGATGCAAGACCTAACAGATATCACACATTGCCTTTTTAGGGCACGCTCCCTTTGAATGACCTTTCTCTTTGCACTCCGTACACCAAATTTCTCCTTCCTCCATGCAGCTAGTTCCCTTCATGGATTTGAATTCCTTCCTCATTCGCTCCAAGTCCTTTTGGAGGGCTTGTACTTTCTTGCTAGGCTCCTCCTCACTGTCTGCACTGCTTCCCTCATTAGAGGATTCATCACTCTCGGAGGAGGATGAGGAATTACTTCTCTTCTTCTTCTTTTTCTTTTCTTTTTTGCTCACTCTCTAGATTTAGGGCACGGTTGTAGGCATCTGTGTATGATGTGGGCGGAACTATCTTCATTTTCCTTCTCAATGCGTTGCAGAGGCCTTCTACAAACCAACGTTTCTTTAGTTCATCCGCGGGTTGAGTACCCATCTGGCTAAGAAGATCCTTGAGCCTTTGATTGTAGGGCTGCATGGTGTCCTTCCCCTATTTACAGTTATAGATCTTAGCGACAATCTCATTGTCGTCTCGTAGCAGTCATAATTTTGCTTGGAATTCTTTCTTTAGATTGTCCCAAGTGGAGATTTTGGCCTTGTGCATGTCAGAGAACCAATCTAACGACACTCCCCATAGGCTAGCTGGAAACTAGTTCAACCATTCATCCGCATCTGTGATCGAGTTGGTGGTCCATATCATTTCGCATGTACAACAATGCCGTACGGGGTCTTCCTTCTTGTTGCCTGTGAACTTTGGGAGTTTTTGCTTTTGAGAAATTGTTTTCCTCGTCCTTTTCTGCCCATTTGGTTGTGTCCCAGAATTATTAGAAGTTGGTCTCGGTGGGTTACTCTGATCACCGTACAGTGTCCCTCCGACACTTTCTTGTGTTTTGGTGTCTTCTGTTGGCCTCGCTTCCCTCCCTACTTCTTTACAGGCTCCTCTTGTAGTGGTGTACACAATGAGTGTAGAAACTCTTCTCTTGTCTCCTCCAACACTGTTAATCTGTCCCGTGTTTCCTCTAGCAACTCCTCGTTGCTTCGTACTTGTCGTTCCGGTGAACTGTGGCACCCCTTGGCAGTTCTGACGCCTTCCATGCAGTTGCCTTCAATCACCCTTGGTGATTTCTTCGAGTGCCCCCCAATCTGATCTTCGACAAGTTGTCTTAGCCGCCGCCTTTGCTCGGCTTGGATTAAATCCCCCCACACAGATTGTAATTCGTCAACATCCTCCCTCAAGTTCCTATTTTTGTTTAAAAGATTGGGCATTTGACATATACCATTATAAAACAAAACAAAACAGAACACTATTTTTATTTATTTAATCTGTATACATCATGTGTTGACTCAAGCGACAATTATAGACTCAAGTGCTCTTGGTTCCACGGCTCAAAAGCTCATGGTTTCGTTTTGCGACGCCATGCATCTCTCTCCTTATAGAAATTCTTGAGGGTATCTTGACGGCGTTCCTCGTGTTCTACTTCCTTCTTGCGTCTTTTCTGTGCCACGTAGGCTTGTGCGATCAGACGGGGGAGTTGGTCTAAAAATTTGTTCGTGTTTGGGCTTGTGTGCATAGCATCCCACACATTGTTTGGCATAACCTCGTTCTTCGCGGCTTCTCTCCTTAAGAAGGTTTCAAGGCCTATGCAGTACAGGATGTGAAAGTTTTGCGCTACCTCGTGCTTTCCTTCCAGAATTTCTGTTTCGTCTTCCTCATTCATCTTTCGGTTGTTTTGTACTATTATTCCCATTTATCTTTGTCCTTCCATACTACTCTAGATTCGAACTGGCAATGGTGCCAAATGTTTAGCCCGTAGGTGAACAGGAAAGAAACATATAATCAATGGAAAATACTATTCATTTATCAAATGCTTTCCGTACACAACAATGATGTTTCATACAATGACAATGATGCCAAAATACATAAGTGTTCATGACATTTATAATGTCCGATATGGTGCCAATGAAACGACACAACTGTGTCCGCACTGGTAATTGCCTAACTATCTATTTTGCCGGGCAACAAAGTGCTCCTGAAAATACACTTGAGAAGATCAACAACATCCATTATTTGGGATGTAACACCAAGGGATGAAGAAAAATTGCCAAGAATCTGTCTCTAAGAGCCTTTTATTCCACTGTCAACCAAAGACCTTTTGTTGAAAGAACAAGGGCATCTGTCAATATAGAGGTGCAAGTTTTGAAATGAGCTTCTTCTTTTTCTGCAATGAAACTGATTGCATTGTACTCATCATGTACTCATTCAGCTGTCTACTATGCTGTCAAATATATTTTTATCAGGTGAAAAAGATAGATTATTTGGGGTTACTTGGACTGTGCTGCTTGCCAAATCAATGCCTTTTCTCACTATGATCTCAAAGATGTCTTTATCAGGTCACAAAGATAGATTGTTTGGGGTTACTCGGACCTTGTTGCTTGCCAAATCAATGTCTTCCCTCAATATCTATTTATTCTTATTGTGAGTCTTGAACCTGCAATGGTTGACTGACAAAATATCCTTCATAATACCGCCTTAAGTTGAATCCATTATAATCTAGTTGCTACATTCCCATGTGTATGTGATAAAATCCTACCTGTTGGGATCAAGCTCAAACAATGAAGAGGTTAGTTAAACAAAGATACATGCATGAGATCAAAATCACTAAGCCAAACATAGCAAATAAAAGCTTGAAACTCGACTAAGACTTCTTCACAAGTTAGGAGTAGCTCAACAAGTACACCCAAGCCTTGTTGGTTCGCTCATGGATGAGGATTGTGGGTGTGCTCTCCCAACACAAGTGTACCTACAATGTAAGATAGATTAATATGATATTGAAATGGAAAGAGAATGATACTAATGTTTAAACTCTTGAACATCAATTATTGAATGTTCCAAGAGGTAGTTATGGAATCAACTACTCTTGCCACATTCAATGCAAATGATGAAACTGGATGCAACTAAAATTGAGAGTAAATATGAAAGTAAATGCAAGATCTAACAAGTATTAAATTCAACTAAACCTAGATGAATGAACACAACTACAATTCTAAGAACTATAAACGCATCTACTAAACAAATTTAGCATGCAAACAACTAAATGCTCCAGAAAAATAGTAGCATAATAATTCTAATGCAAAATGAGAGATGAAAATATCTTGAGACAAAGGCTCTATTTATAAATTATAGGATTTTGGAGGGCCTTGAAGAGGTGACATCTATGTGACATCCACATAGGTGCCACAAAGGAAACACATAAGCGATGCAAAATCCAAGATTTGCTCACAGATGTTTGAGCAACTTGGGATGTGACGAGTCAATGTGTACTTTAAGTACACATATAAGTGTGTAAGAGGCATGTGAGAGGAAAAGGCTAATTAACACTTTTAGAAAGTGTAACAGATGTCATAAGAAGTGTAAAAGCTCCTTGTTTGGGGGAAATAAGGTGTGATTTTTTAATGTCCCTATTCTAAATAGACTTGGAAATTCAGAATAATCACCTTCACTCCTCTGTTACTATGATATTTCATATTGCTTTTGGAATTTACAAGGTATTGATAGAGATAATAAATATGTTTATTAGATTACTAGAGGATAATTATCCTTATCAATATACTTGATGTAAATTTTATGATGCAGTCACTCTGTTTGTAGGATTGATCACACTTGTAATACTTATTATTTTGTATATAGATTTAACTCTTCTCCTTTCCTAGGATGTAGTTTTCCTCTTCGACACTTCCAATATGTGGCCTTTGTGCATATATATATGTATTGATAAAGTGTTGTCTATATTAATTACAGAATGTAGGCATCCTAGTCCAACAAGTCTGTTCTGCCTTGACCAGTCATTGACCCAGAATATATCGATCCTTCCTGAATTCTTTAGCATCTTTCAGTAATAATTGGATTCTTACTTCCTTGTGAATCTCAATGCCACTAATAATTGGATTCTTAAGCATCTTTCAGTAATAATTGGATTCTTACTTCCTTGTGAATCTCAATGCCACATGATATCTTCCACTTCTGCCAGAGTCTATATGAACGGTCTGATCCCTTCTGATTTTTATTCCCACTCTATGCTGGCCACTGTATTACTATTTAATATTTATAATCTTCTTTCGGAATTCCTACCTTTGCTGCACATTAAGATGCTGATTCCTGTCCTAATTTTCCTCACTTTTCTCCCATCAACTAATGTGATAGATAATACCCTGCTATACACTACAGTATGTGAAATATTTATGACTTGGAATCTATTTGCACAATCATAGCTTGATTATTGACTTGATTCTTATGTGGGCATTCTTGTCGGCCTATCTATGTCAATAAACATAAATTGGTTTAGTTTGATTGTTTGTCTGGTACATATATTCAGATTCATACTTCAAGGAAATGCCACATAAGCTTCAAACGAAACTAGTTACTGGCGGCAGTGTAATTCTATGGCACTTTTTGCAATTGACTATAAGTCACTTGAAAGAATCGATAATTCCCCTGAATACCTGCTGAATACCTATCATTCATGGGAAGTTTGTAATATATTTAATTTCTAACAAACAATTCCTTCTTACAAACTCCTCATTGCTTATAAATATTATATTCGTATTGCCTTTGTATGGTTAGTTATCCCATCGTTGACTAAGACTCCTAGTCTCTTTAAAAACTGTTCAAAGCTTTCTTCACTGATTCTCATGGCTGTATATGATGTGTCCCATAATAGGATAGATTGCTGTGTACTGCAACTGGGCATGAATACTAGAAGCATTCAATCTGTCCAGATTTGTCTTGCTGCTTATAATTTCTTGATATTCTTATCCAATTGTTACCGTAAAGTCTCCACAGGATGATGTATAACTTTTTTCCTTTCTTATGATATGTTCGATGATATAAGCTTGTATTCACGCCGTGTGTGTTGGATGATCGGATGGTATTGATCCCTGTCTGCTTGGCTGGGTGGTCAGGAGCTTATTGTTCCTTTCCAGATGTCTTGCCTGCATGTGGATGCTCGTTACCAAACTCGGGCTGAGACTCTAACCATCAGTATCCTGTTCTGATTGTTCCTCTCATATTTGAAACTCCCTCCTTATGTAGTGGTTGGCTTCTTCCCGGCAAGACTGATGATGACGGTATGAGATGCTTATTCCCTTGACTGACTTATTCCTTATGTTCGTTGCTGACTAGATCTCTGTAAACTGGTTCAGATACTTGCTTCCTAATATGGTCCTTGTCTCCTCCATCGATTCCTCCTTATATATCTGGAGTGATAATTCCCTGGGTGAAAGACACGTCCCTTTGTGCCGTCAACATGTATAGAAAGGAGATCTCTCATGCCGGTCAAGGGAGGTAGTCAATAATCGACCAAGGGCCCATAGACAATACTGGACTGAGGATGCAAGTTATTAACCCGTTGAATGGTGAGTGTTATTAATTATTATTAATATTAACGGTCCCTTGGTAATCCATTGGGCTTTCTTAAATGGCTATTAATTATGTCTCTATATAATCTAATGTATGGAGAATATCATAATATCTTTAATACATAATATTGATATGGATATTAATATTATATATTATGTGATGTTAGTATTTGGGATAAGTTGATAGATATCAAATATGATGTCTCTTTGAATTTTATAATTTGCAATAGTCTCTTTTATTGAATTGTTCTTTATTTATTATATATAAAAATATTATAGATAATTTAATAATAAATTATATTATAATTTATTATTAAATCAATTTATTTATTTTATTAGTAAATTCTATTAGATGAAAGTAGGGGATATGACAGATTTGAAAAGTCAACTTTTGGAAATTTGCTCAGCAAATTATTAGGACTAATATTTGTAGGAAGTGGAAAATTAGTTTAATTAACCTCTGTTAATTAGTGGATAGGCCTATTCGCTAGAAATGGATGTTAGTAGGGTAGGATCTAGGGTTAGATTATTATTAAATTAATTAGGATTTGTTTAAATCAGGTTTAGAAAAATTAAGTCTTGTGAAAAAAAAAAAAAAAAAATTTATTTAAAAAGGGATTTTTGGAGCAACATGCATTAAATTGAATTTAATACATTAGGGGATAATATTCAAATGCATTAGGGAAATGAAAGCATTTAATTAAATAAATTCGATTAAATAGGGAGTTGAATATATCAAATATAATTAACTATTTGATAATTAAATAGTGTTATGAAAAATATTATATACATTAATATAAGTGTTACAAGACAATTTTGAGAGTCTACATTTTACCCCTTTTTGATGCAGTATCAGAATTGACATTGTATCAAAAAAAATAAAAATGTAAGATGCCCTGGGGGGAGAGACAAATCTAAGAGTCGTGTTATAGTGACAATACTAGAGGAGGGTACCCCCTCAAGAAAGTCAGACAAAAATGAAATTTTGATTAATTTTCTCGAAAATGGCACGAGGAGGAAATTAGTAAGGAAACCAAGATTTTGGACATTTGCATGATTTGCATATAAGCTTTTGAGGGGCCCAAGGAGGGGGGAATAAACATAACCCTTGTCTCAAACAACATGCATAATGAATCCTTAACTACCCTTGTCTCAAACAACATGCATAATGAATCCTTAACTACATGATTTCAATAGGATTTATTTGTGCTTATGTCGAAGAGCACACCCTAGTTTAATTTGGCAAAAAGAGTTATGCATCATGTGCCACAGAAGCACATATGACAAGGTTCCTTTGCTTGGACTAGACTCTCAAACACAATAGATAGCTTTAGGAACATAAATGCAGCTTTCATAGCCATGATGGAACAAATGTTGTACATGCACTTGAGAGGCCTTGGCACACCCAACCCTTTTTGGGGACATTGGTGGAAGTGTGCTAACCCATTGCCCCAAGTCTAGATTTGCTCAATGGTTTGATAATCTTGTCGAAAGCCTGCCTGACCTCTAGCCTAAAGATGTCGTTGCTCATAGAAAAGGATGTTATGCAAGATTGAAGCAAACAAGTTTGAGGAAGTGTGCCCAACCATAATAGTCCTTTAATTGTTGGGATCTAAAGCTGGTCTAGCCTTATGAATTGGATGGATGATATGTTGTGACCAAGAGGATGGGAACCCCTTGCATACAACTCTATTGAAGAGATCAGTGAGAAAGGGACCCAAAGCCATAATGCCAAGTTTGAGGAGTTCCGCCTAGTACCCTTCTTCATTCGTGACCCTACTACTGTTCATGGATTTAAATGTCTTGTTGCTTTTGGTGTAAGTGAAAATATGGTAGTGGGGGGAAGGGGTGAGATTGATGGAGGGTTGGCCAAGGATATCATGGAGGTATGGGAGACCAAGGAGTTGTGAACTAAGGTGGGAGAGAGGGGGGAGTGGCAGGTGAAAAAGGTCGGCCAAAAGGCTTTGGGGCAATGAATGCATGATGAAGGTGCACTTTGTGAAGCGAAAGAATTGGTAGTAGGAGAGCTTAAATTGTGGAAAGGTCACATGGAGGATAGAAGCTGCGCACAAGTAGTGGTGGAAGGACTTACAATCATCATTGTATCACTGGTTCATAGGGTAGGTGTTACTATGCTTCGGGTGAGGGATCATTGTGGTTGAGTGGTGAGGGAAGAGAGGAGGGCGACCTTCCAAATGGAAGCAAAAAGGCGGTCATACATGGTAGAGGTGCATTTAGGGTCTGGGAAGGAGTTGCCTGAGATGTTGGATGAAGAGGTCCTAGTTGCCTTTGTTAGAGAAAAGGGAGATGCAGAGGGGAGGGGTTAGAGAAGTGAGGGGGCGAAATGGGGGTGAGGGGAGGGGAGGGTAGGGGGGTAGGCCCGAATAGTAAGGTTGAGGAGGGCATGGTCAGCGAGGGGAAGGGGATGATTGTAAAATGAATAACAAGGGTAATGAGAGAGGAAGAGGAGATGAAATAGTCAGCCTTATTTGCACTCCCATAATGAGACCAATAAGTAAACAAGATGGAACTCGGAAAGCAAGGAAGACCGTTAAGAATCACCAAAGTTGAGGACTCACACAACTGGAGGTCTTGGTCGTACTTTGTATCAGGACCCAACAATCATCGGAGGATCTCTGGAGGCCCAAAGGTGACAAGTTTGACTTAGAAGTGCACATCGAATTTGCCACTTAGTTATAGAGGGGGGTCTGCAGGTCTCTAGTCCGTACATTGAAGTCCGCAACAATAGAGAATTGAGAAATGCTATCACCAAAGTTTGTGAAGGGGTCTCCATTCGACCCGTTATGAATGACATAGAAAGAGGACGTTGGTGGAAAGTAACAAATGACAATGTAGATATCCCTATTGCGAGAAGTCATTTGGTAAACGCAAACCCACATCAATTTGGCAAAGTTGTTGGAGTAGACAACAAATGTCACATTCTAGAGCTGGCTACTGATAAGGCAAGAAACCCCACTAAAACCTCCAACCCCACCCAAGCACTGAATCTCATCCATGTAAACTAATAACCAGTGAAACCTAGAGACACCAGGAAGTGGATGAGTAGGGCTCTCATACATCTTAGTCACAAAAAAGATCAACTGAACCAGTAGCATGGTGAAGTAACCCCTGCAAGGACCAAAACGTTCCATTACTGTTCCAATAATTAACATGCAAGGAACCACCATTGTGTTCCCTCATGCCCAATTGCACTAGTGGCTGTCATTTAGCAATAGTTGCTGCCTGGTTACTCCAACCCAAAGTGAAAGAGTCTCTAGTCACCGTCTTCAGGTCCCTGATAACTACCCATTTTCCATTGTATCTTGCTCATACCACAAGCTCCCTGGACTATTTAAGTTCGGTCTCTTGTGATTTGGTGAGATCTTCATTGAGAAAGATCTTTGTAGGGAGAGGGAATAGCTTCCTCCTAGCTCTGGGAACTTGAAGGTGATCCATAGAGGACAAGAACCAGAGGAAAAGTGTGTTGTCGTAGCTAAACCAAGCCCTATCTAAGGTGATGTCTGAAATCCCAAGATGATCATAGGGTTTGAGGGAGGGAGACCAAGAACTTTCAAATTTAGTTTGCACACTCTTTTGGTGTGCTCAACCAATGTGGCTTGAACAAGTGCTTCCACGCCGAAAAGAGGTGTTTTCTGCTATTACGAACAATGGTCTAGGAGTTAAACTTAGTTTCGATTTTTTACTTCAAGAAATTTGGTTTGTTGTCTAGTTCATTTTGATTATTTTTGTTATCCTTAATCTTTGCAACTTGTTCAAGGTTGGAGACCAACTGTTGTTTAATCTTTGTGTTTTTTGCAATGGCTAAGGAAAGTTACGAAGAAACATTGGATACCAGTAGAAGGTTAGTGTCTAGGTGTTTCTTCAAAACATTGTGGTCAGAGGTAAAGTCTATGAGTTTTTTAGATAGGGTGGAAATAGTTTTTCTAAGAAGCTTTTTCTCAATTTCCAATTAGCACTCGCTCAAGAAGACCAGAAAAGGAAGCACCCTTTGATGGTTTCTGCTTGTAAGTTTGTGGAGGTGTGGTTGACGATAAAGAAGTTTCAGTGGCAGCAAATTCCATTGTAGGCATCATAAAAGGCAGGCAAGGAAGCTTGAACAACAGAATTGGCAGAAGCAACCAAGTAGGACCCGACAAAGCAAAGACAGGGACTTCAAAGCACAAGCCAATGCGACCACAAACAAAATGTAGAAGGTGGAAGTACAAGACGACATAGAAGAGAGGCCCAACATACCTTGGCAAGGAGCTGAGAGGAGGAAGGCCTAGTTCACCACCATGGAGAACCAAATGACACAAATGCTTCAAGGAACCAGCCCACGGAAGACATAAACAAAAACAAGAAGATGGAAAACAACTGTAAGGAAGGAAGCATGCACGAGGAAAAACCTCAGAATGCAAGCCAGTAACAATGCGCACAAGGAGAGCAGCAACCTAACGGAAGTGAAAGCACAAACACGCAAAAAAAATGTCAAAAGCAAACTCGCCAGGAAGGAGAACTCCGACTTTCAAAAGATATGAAGGATAAAGAAAAAAGAATCATCAATTTGAAAGGGCCTATCCTCAATTGGATGCTAAATTTCCATCTTTTCTTTTTCCTCAGCTGATAAGATGAAGACAACCATACCATCCTATCCAGAAAATAAGACTAGGAAGGCTCAACAAGTCTATAGAATTCCCATCACTTATCAGTTATCTGGATTTTGGCACTACGAAGAGACAGAAAAAAAGGAAAGGCCCACCATTCAAAACTGTGCCATTGGCCCAATCTAAGTCGCAGGAAATGCTGAATTTCATCCATGAACTTTGAATTTCAGCAAATGTTTACGCTTTCTGAACTTTATCCGAATTTTATGACATTTAATATAAAATTGTTATTTATAATAATATTTTATTTTAAATTAATTTTGAGTTATTTAGTTTAATTATTTAACAATGTCAAACTATTTTGACAATTTTACTTATATTTAAGAAATAAATCTATATATATATATATATATATATATATATATATATATATATATATATATATATATATATATATATATATATATATATATATATATATATATATATATATATATATATATATATAAGTTAAATTTAATGTTGAGTTTTTCCCAAATTTTTACCCTTTGAATTTCATCTGATTTTTATGATCGACAAATTCAAATTCGAATTCGAACCTTGTGACTTAGGACCCAATAGAAACAGTTTATGCTAGAAATGAATGACAAAAGCATCTAAAAGAATGCTGACCTGAATAAGGCATGGACATCTCAATATTCCAACCCTGCAATCCTACAAATTGGAAGTGGGATCTAGGGAGCAGATAATGCTAGCTTGAAAATTTCTATATAAATAAAGTTAATAAACACACAATTCAATATACGGGTTAAACGCACAAATGCTGAGTAAGACCACATCAATCTAGGAATCTAAGGAATCAACCAGTGTGTCAGTCTGAAAGCCTCTAGTCTGCTCATTCTTGTGTAGAATCAGATAAGAATTTGGCAAAATGGACTCACTCAGTGCAAGTCAAAAACTATATTTACTAAGAGAATAGTACTTATGAAAGGGAACTTGCTAAAAACAATGCGAGTTGAATTAAGAAGGCAAGAAGAAACCACCAAGTGGGATGTCCATATCATGCAAATTAAAGTGTAATTTAAATTCCACATGATCTAAGCTTAACATTGTCAAAAGCAGGCCATGTTGCAAATCTCCAGAGCATATGAAAATGAAATCATGCCAGCATTTGGTGCAAGTTTATTGCACTACTAGCTATAAGGAAAGTATCTTCCAACACCATTCTCTTCCGTTACTACATTGATCATTGTTAGTATTAGCAGCTTAATCCATACAAATGAATAACCCGTCATGCAATTAAGCCAGATTAAGGTCCCCTCTTTTTATATTGTTACATGGAGATCTTTAATTTTCTAACAAATAAAACCAACCAGTTTCAGTTATTTTTTATGTCTTCATTCTCATTGTTGAGAAACCTGCCTAACTCTAGGATTTCTTAGAGGCTCACCTGTGGTGCTTATCACCTGAAGCTGGACACCAAAGTTGGAAAGCCAATGGCTCACTCTGACAGCTTTTCTGAAGTAACAAGTGAAAAGCACCATAGAAAAAGTTATTCATTTAGACCACCTGCTACACAATTAAATGGAGATGCACACGATAAAACTGAGATGCATTTACTTTTCATGGCATCATCAAAAGAATCCTTTTCCATAATTAGTTTGGGAATATAATTCTCAGGTTCAGTTATTAACCCCAACCTTGAAGCTCCTTCAGTGATGATATTAATTTTTTATTATGTGTCCCTTGCATCAGATTTGGTTTCTTTCATATGGACTTCTGATTGGAGCTGGCTTGAGGAATTCAATAATTGCTGTTAGAAGGACCTTCAAAGTTGAGCTTGACCTGTTTAGAAGGAGAGATCCATTTCATGACAGTTATATGTTTCTTCATAGTCAAAGGTATACCAGATACCCACTGATAGATGATCTTGACGACATTCATATCTTTGCAAGTCAGGTCAGTGCTCTACAAGGAAACTCCAAAACACTCCATTGTACAATTCCTCTCCTGTTAATTGCCTAATCGATCATTGAAGGAACCATGCTCTAGATGCAAAGTAAGACAGTGCATTAGTTCTCAATTGGCCAACCTAAAAGATGCATATGTAATTCTTGAAGCTCATCCATGAAAATTTTATTGAGCTAAAAAATCTGTATCCGATTTCCCAGGAAATTTAACAGTGTAGAAGATGGTTAGTTTAATCTTTAATTCTAAAGACTAAAAGCAATCTTAATTGAAAAGGACCATAAAATTATGCCTATTTAACAGGCATCTAGTAAAGATCTTCCCATAAAATGTAAACCAAAGAAAAATCCTTAAATATTTAAATTCTTGATAAAGCATTTGAAAAGTAGGTGCAGTGAAAGACTTTAGCAGGCAGTAGATATTTTGTTGAAAAGGAGTAATCATCTGAAACCTTTGTAGTTCTAGTATAATTGTGGCTTTCCCGTCCCTGCATTAGTCTCTTAGAGCTAAGCAGTTAACTGAGATGAGAGTATATGAAGGGACAGTCTTTACAGTAATAAGGTCCTTCCAAACACTCGCCTATATCTCATACAACAGTTGCCCAATAGTCTTTCAATTACCATTTCCAATCGCGATATAAAATGCTTTGCATTTCTCCCAAGGCTATTGTCC
Organism: Cupressus sempervirens; assembly: GCA_028749045.1. Classification (NCBI taxonomy): domain Eukaryota; kingdom Viridiplantae; phylum Streptophyta; class Pinopsida; order Cupressales; family Cupressaceae; genus Cupressus; species Cupressus sempervirens. Next base: position 401,437,626 of record CM053791.1, on the reverse strand, counting down.
AAATCCAAAGTGTATTCTACAATCCATGAGTACTACAATTTTTTTTTCTTTCCTTTCCATGTTTCCTAAAAATGCTCTTTTATTAATAAAATGTGGTCGTGAACATATTGGCAAGTAGGCAAGGTGGATTTTTGGTTCTTGTGAAAATCTCTTTGGTTCCAAGATATTGAAATATTTATTTACAAACAACTATTCTCCATGCCTGATTCCTTATATATATATATGGCAAACAATCTTATCATTGATGGTGATGTTACTTAGCTTCCAATTCTTGATACATGCTATGCCTAAGAAGTTTAGAGGCATCCTTTCTATCAAACTATAAGAGGAAACTTTCATTGAACCTTTGTGCTACGCCAAAGAAAATCATGCATGATTTCCACTATATTCTCTATCACCTTTGCTGGAGGACATGAAATGGTAAACCAGTAAACAAGGATTGATTGAAAACCTGTCTTAAAGAAAGAAAGTATTTACTTTAGAAAACTGGCGGCCTTACAATTTGCTAGTAAACCATGCATTCTGTCCAATATCTTTTTCCAAATATCTCTCTTGGCCCTCTTTTTGAAATGACTAACCCTAAACCAAAGCTTTTAAAAAACCCAGTAATCTTGCCAAGGCAATGTGTTTGTTGTGGGTTACATTAAAGAAAGCCTTTAGATTGTCCCTATATATACCTGTGATGATTGTTTATATCTTAAATTGTCATCTCCATCAGTGTTTGATGTTACATATGCTCACTGGCTGAAAGATCTCATTCAATCTGTCCCGTTATTTTATGAAGACCTTGAATGTTTGGATGATTGAAGTGTCTTATTCTTGGGCATCATCAGTTATCATAATGGCATGTGCATGTGTGGCTCTCTTATGCCAACAGTCTTATGTCTGCATTACTTTTGATCATCAGAAAGGCAACAATATTGTAACAGCTGTGTACGTGGCTAATACAATGAAGTGTCACCGCTATGCAATAGACGAGACTTCCTATAGTGACGTTTTGATATCTCAGTGGAATGTATTTTCTTTGGTGAGGAATTTGAACTGCTGGTGGCTAGCTTTGATACTGTAGCAGAAAGTTGTTGATGTTATGGTGATACTGATAAACATTAGTAGAGGGTCATTTTGTGTATCATTATCGTGTGTATCTGATCATGTGGTTTATCACAAGTCATCTGTAGTCAAGTATCGTTTGGTGTTTTGTCAGTATTGTGTGAAGACTTTGGTTATTTTGTGCGTGAAGTATATTTGAGTCAATTATATTCTAAAGAGAAGATAGTGTAGTGTTCATTAAGAGTGTGCAGTTTAATTATTTTGGGGGAATTTTACTCAAGACTCATTCATAATTCAATAAAGTGATTTTTTCATGGCATGGCTGGGTTTTTCCTTCGAGGAGGCCTTTCCTAGGGTATCTCTGGTGTTCTTGTGTTTTAAAGATAATTGTTACTACTTGTATGCTATTTTGGCTCAAAATTTAACATGGTGTCAGAGTGGGTTTAAGTAAAGATCTAGATACCAAATATTCAAATATGGTGAATGGACTCAAGGTTGAAGATAGGCTAGATGGTGCATTAAATTTCACATCATGGAAATTCAGAGTCATTATTGCACCAGAAGAAAATGATCTTCTCAACTATGTGAAGGATAATGTGCTTGAGCCAACTGATGATACTAAGAAAGCTCAATGGAAGAAGAATAACATTATGACAGGGAAGATATTGATTGATTCTATTAAGTATCATCGTGTGCCTATTTTATCCATTTTGAATTGAGGTAAAGAAATGTTTGAGAATCTTCACAACTTGTATGAGTTAAATAATAGTAGCTGGCCTCTGGCCATGAGATGCTAGGTTATCCATATAAAAATGGCTAAAGTAGAATCAATCATCTCCTTAACATGAAGATTACAAAATTGAAAGACCAGCTTAGTGCCATTGGAGATTCAATTGAAGATAAAGACCTAGTTATGTTTCCCATGAATGGTCTCCCTCATTCTTCGTAGTCTTTTATTCATGGTATTAGTGGAAGAGATGAATTACCCAAGTTTGCTCATCTTAGAGTTGATTGCATTCAAGATAAATGCATATAAGAAGCAAGAGGAAATAGATTGAAATCTCATCATGAAGAAGATCATGTTCTTACTGCTCAAACATCTAAAAGGAAAGGAAGAAAAGGAAATTACAAGAGTGCAAATAAAAATTCAGATTTAGCTCTTGAACCAAAGAAGAAAGATCTCTCTAGAATTCAATGTTTTAGATGTGACAAGTATGGTAACTTTACTAGAGATTGTTAAACAAGACCAAAACATCATGTTGCTGTTGCAAATGTTGATGATGCTTCACCTTATAAAGAATCTAATGACAATTAAGAGGGATTTTTATTTATTACAACCCTTTCAAGCAATGTTCCAATTGATAGTAATGCTCGGTTAATTGATAGTGGTGCTTCATGTCATATTACAGGATACTAAAAGCATCTTTCTAACTTGGTGGAAAACGAAACTCATTTGCAAGTAATAATTGGTGATGATGCTTGTTATTCAGTGAAAGGAGTTGGACTACTTCTCATCTAGATTCAGACATCCCTCTTTACTTGAGTGATGTCTTGTTTGTTCCGAAAATCAAGAGAAATCTGATTTCAATTTGTGTTGGAGGGCAAAGGAAATCATGTTGCATTTGCTGAAGGTAAAGTGCTTGCATGGAAGAAAAACACTAGCATTAAGACACCGTGTGAAATTGGGGTTTTGCAAGAGAGTCTATACACACTTTTTGTTCATCCTATTCAAGCTTTAGCACATGATTTTATTAGTACAAGTGAGCAGTGACATAGAGATTTGCTCACTTAGATTTCCAAAGTCTTTCTTTCATGGAGAAGATGTTTGTTGGTCTTCCAAAGCTTAATCAAGAGCATGATGGTATTTGCAAAAGTTGTGCTTTAGTTAAGAATGTTAAAGGTCCTTTTCACAATAGTGAAAGTAGAGCAAAAGAAATTTTTGATCTGATTCGTTCTTTATTTGTATGGACCTATTTCTGTTGCATCCTCGAGTTCGTTTTTGTACTATATGATTTTTTTTATGACTTTTCTTTTAAGACCTGGATTCATTTCTTGCAATCTAAAGAGATTGAAGTAATTTCAAGATTTAAATTGTTCAAATCTCAAGTTGAGAACATGTCTGACAAAGGGATGGAAGTTTTAAGATCAGATAATGGATCTGAAAATACTTCTAGAATTTTTCAAAATTTCTGTATTGAGGTAGAGATCAAGAGGGAGTTTTGTGTTTCATATAACGCACAGAAAAATGGATTTGCAGAAAGAAAGAATATATTCATTGTTGAGGTAGGTAAAGCTATAATTCATGATCAAAATCTGCAAACTTTTCTTTGGGCAGAAGCTTGCAGAAAAACTGTTTATGTTCAGAATCAAAGTCCATGTCAAATTTTGAAAAATATGACTCCTAAAGAGGCATTCACATGTATTAAACCTGAAGTTAGTTATTTCAAATTTTTTGGGTGTCCTATTTACATTCATGTGCCTAAAGATAAAAGATCTAAGCTAGAACCTTAGGCAAGAATTTTTTTTTTTTGTTGGTCACAATGAGTCTTTTAAGGCCTACATGACCCACATTCTAGGACAAAAACATATTGGGATCAACAGGGACGTATCATCTGAAGAAGTAGCTTTCAAAAGATAGAAAGGGTCTTCTATGGAGATAGATAGAGCAACACGGCAGGGTATTGACATTGCTACTCCTGATTCTCCTTCTGAGATTCAGAGGGAGTCTACTGAATTAGAAGAATGTATCGATCCAGTTGATGCCATAGAACCAACTAGTGGATGAAGTAATGTTTCATTAGATAGAAATAGACCTCAGTGGGCTAAAGACATTATGCAAGGTGCTGAAAAGTATGTAGCTCCTCGTGGAACCTTTAGAGAAAGAAAGAGATCACATAAGTTTCCATATTATGTTGCATTAATGTGTCATATCATTGAGTCCAAGTCTTCAAGTTTTGAGGAGGAATCAAATCAGCAAGTACGAAGAGATGCTATGATTGAAGAATATCAATTTATCATCAAGAATGATGTTTGAGATGTTCCTAAGTGTAAAGAAAAATCAGTGATTTATTTTACGTGGCTCTTCAAAATCAAGCATGCAGCTGATGGGAGTATTGAAAAGAATAGGGCAAGATTTGTGGCAAGAGGTTTCTCTCAAAAGAAAGGTATAAATTATGAGGAGACATTTGCTCATTTGGCTCGGTATGCTTCTATCAAAACTATCATTGCTATTACAACAAATAAATGCTAGAAATTACATGAAATTAATGTAAAGATTGCATTTCTCAATGGTGTGATGAAAATAAGAGCTGTTTATTGAACAATCAGATGGATTTGTGATTCATGGGAATGATTCCCATGCATGCACATTGAAGAGGGCTTGTATGGCTTTAAGCAAGCACCACATGCGTGGCATGAAAAGATTGATCAATACTTAATGAGCTTGGGATTCCCAAGAACAATGCAGATCTAAATCTTTACTTCAAGACAATTGATGATAAAGCTTTAATTTAGTTCTCTGTGTTGATTATTTATTTCTTGCTGGGGCACATATTCTCATTGTCAGTTATAAGAAATATTTAGCTTTTGATTTTGAGATGAAGGATCTTGGTCTTATGCATTACTTTCTAGTACTAGAAGTGTGGCAAAGGCTTAATGAGATTATTCTAAGTCGAGGGAAATACTCTATAGACGTTTGAAGAGATTTGGTACACAGATTGCAAGTCCATGTCATCACCTATGGAAACAAATTTGAAAACATTGTATGAATGTGCAACTAGTTTAGATTTAGTAGAGCTCAACATGTACACACAATTGATTGGATCAGTGATGTATCTAGTCAATACTAGAGCAGATATTTGTTATGCTGTTAACACTCTTACTCAGTTCATGTGTGAGTCTAGACATTCATGTTGTTGCAGTGGAGCATATATTGAGATATTTGAGTGGTACAATGGGATATGGTCTAAAATATACTTGTAATGATCTGAAATTGCAAGGTTATTCTGATTCTAATATGGTCAGGTGTGTCCGTGATAGGAAAAACACCTCTGGTTGTTTCAGCTTAGGTTTCACTATGATTACTCGGTGCAACAGGAAACAGTCGTGTGGCTTAAAATACAGAAGAAGATGAATACATTGCAGCTTGTGTGGCAGCTCGAGAAGTAGTGTGACTTCAAAGCTTCTTGCAGGATTGTTTGGGCAGACTTTGGAAACAACTATAATACATTCTGATAATCAAAGCTATGTGAAGCTTTATGTAATCCAATATTTCATGATATAACAAAACATGTGGAGATTAAATATCATGAATTAAGAGATATGGTTCAAAGGAAAACAATTCAACTCTAAGTAAATTTGTACAAATGAGCAAACAACTGACATTCTCACCAAGTCACTTTCCATAGTGAAGTAAGATAAGCTCGGCATTGTGGAGAACAATGCTCTTGCTGAGAGAGTCTTAGCATTTGTGATTCTTGCTACTTGCTAATAATGCATATTTCCTTGTGACGAAGAAATGTGAGGTGAAAGGCCTTATAATGCCTATTTCTCTGAGACAAATTTTTAAGGTAAAGCCCTTGTTTGCTTCTGAGACAGATATTTCTCTTTCCACTTGTGGGATTAGCCATAGTGGATGCCGTGTTGAGAGATTCCATGACAACATCACGTTGAATGACTCCGTGATGAGAGCTTGTGTTTACATTTATTTCTCACATGAGAGTAGCCATGGTGAACATCATGTTTAGTGATTTCATGATGCTATCATGTTGAGGGACTCATGATAAATTTTGTTTTCCTCCCAAAAGGTGAAGCCATTGTGAGTGTCACGTTAGGATATCCCATGGCTCAAGTATTTTGCAAAAGACATCTCCTTTTCTAAAAGGGAGTGATGAAGTTTGGTAGCTGGAGAAGCTATCTACTATACCTGCGATGGGTGTTTCTATCTGAAATTGTCATAGCGTTTGATTTTAGATATACTCGCTTGCTGAAAGACTGCATTCAATCAGTCCCGTTATTTTATGGAGACCTTGTGTGTTTGGAATCTGGATGATTGAAGAGTTTTATTCTTGGGAATCATCAGTTATCATAATGTCGTGTGCGTGCGGTGCTGTTGGGCATCAAAGAGACTCTTCTTGCGTGGCTTTGGTAAGTGAAGCGTCTTATGTTTGCATTATTGTAATTATTGTTGGTCATCGGGAAGTCAACAATGTTGAAACTGCTGTGTGCATGGCTAAAACAATGAAGCTTCACCTCTATGTAATAGACAAGACTTCCTATAGTGACGTTTTGATATGTCAGCCGAAGTGTATTTTCTTTGGTGAGGAATTTGAAGTGATGGTGGCTAGTGTTGTTACTGTAGCAGGCGTTCTTAATGCTATGGTGATTACTATTAGCAGAGGGTCGTTTTTTTGTATCATTATCGTGTGTATCTAATCATCCTGTGGTTTATCACGAGTCATAAAGAGTTGAGTATTGTTTGGTGTTTTATCAGTATTGTGTGAAGACTTTGATTATCCTGTGAGTGAAGTATATTTGGGTCAATATTGTTGTAAAGAGAAGATAGTGTAGTGTTCATTAAGAATGTTCAGTTTAATTATTTTGTTAGAATTGTATTCGGACTTGTTCATAATTCAATAGAAAGATTTTTCTTGGTGTGGCTGGGTTTTTTCCTTGCGGAGGAGGATTTTGTTTTCCTAGGGTATCTCTGGTGTTCTTGTGTTTTTAAGATATCTGTTATTTGTTTTATGCTTTTCTGGTTCAACATTTAACATGAAATAATTCTACCAGTTGTTTTAAATTTTTTTCCATTTTAGTAATTTTGCACATGTTCAGGTCAAAGCACCTGCAGATCAACCCTGAGCCAAAAATATATTTTCTCATATCTAGTAGATTACTACATGATACAGATCGGAATTAGAAATTCCTTTAACTTGGAAATATATTAGCTTGCTCGCAAGAATTTTCAGTCTCGATCTTTTGTGTCATTACCTCTGATTGAGACAGCTTTCCTGCAACAAAAGAGTAAGATATATGGAACTTTTTTATTTAATTATTTTCTTGTTTGGGTTTTACCTAGTTATTCTTGATACTAGAACATACTGCTGCAAGTAGCATTTGTAAGTTTGCAAGATACTTAATAGTTGATTTAATGTTTGCAGTATTCTTTCAGATATTCTATTGAGTCAATTTGGGTGTAATGGACAAGCACACCTACTACCCAATCTTGGAACATCCTTGTTATCCAGGACATCAGAGAATCGTATTGGGGGAGGATTGATTCAGTTGCAAACATTTGCCTCCAAGAAGAGAAAATGTTTTCACAGTCTTTTTCTAATTCTGTTTGTACACAAGGGAGCAGTGAAGCTACATATGCTTTTAGCATACCACACAACCATGAGGTGACGACTGCAGAAGTACATGATGCTGTACCCTTAAGTGAGTTGCAGAAAACAATAGTACAAAAGAAACAACCAAAGGGGAGAGTACGGTGGACTATTGATGAAACACTGACTCTTATCAATGCAAAACAAGTCGAAAAGAATGTTCCATCTCCTGGTGGCTTCATGAAACAGACTAAATCAGCCATTGAGAAATGGAGGAACACCTCCATGCAATGCTGTTCAAATGGCCTCAATCGCACTGCCACCCAATGCAGGGACAGATGGGATCATATTCAGCCAGATTACAAGAAAATTAGGCATTATGAACACAGTATTCTATCTGAACAAGAGAGCTACTGGAACATGACAACAAAAGAGCGCATTGATAAGAAGTTACCAGCAAATTTTACACGGGATATATTTGATGCAATGGAAAAACACTTTGGTCAGAATCGAACTGTGCATCCTGGGGACATGGTTATTGACACATCAGCTTCAGATTATGGAGCACTGGAAGAACATGATACTGTTGTCGGAAGTAACCCACTGCAGAAGAATACAAAGCTGGAGACACCATATGAGAATGGAGGAGATGCTTCCATTGATAGAGGGACTCATTTTTCTGGGAAAAAACGGAAAACAGTTCCCACTGCCACAGGCATTAGACCAACATTGACTGAAAACAACAGGAAGACCATTTCTCATCTTAAGATGGCTGAGCAGGGGCACATCAAACGCCATGAAAAGTATTGTAGCATTGTGGAGCGACAAATGGAAATAGATCAGAAGTATTTGAAAGATCACACCATGAATGTACAGAGGTTGATATATGTTGAGGAGTGCAAGGTTAAAGCACAACAAGAATTAATTACCGCTTTGAATAAAATCGGTCAGGCAATGTTAAAAATCTGTGAGAGCCTTGACAAAAAAAGTTGACCTTTCCCTGTTCGAAATATATCATCCTTTTCATTTCATTTACTAATTTATTTTTAAGCTACACTTCCCCATCTGAGAGGGAGTGTCAGCTAGGAAAGATTCTAAGTAGAATTTTCTTTCAAGCAGGGATCTCTATTGTGTAAATCTTGTCTTTAAACTGGGAGTTTGATTAGAAATTGTATGTATAATGAGTAGAATTCTAGTTTTTCCTTCATTGAAACTTTTCCCCGTTGAAGCTATAGTCCACAGTGCACACAATCTGAATGAATTCAGGTTCTCAGAAATTCAGATTCATTCATGTTAGATATTATGCTTCTTGTACAGCAACATTGATTCTGTTCTTATCCATTTGACTAACAAGAAGAATTTATGTACAGAATTCTTGGTGAGAAAAATTGATGTAGCTTAAAAAGGCAGCCAAGTTTCTCTATTGAAGTTAAAATCCAGTGTGAGTGAGTAATCAGCCATCTGATTTATGTTGGATTAATATACAAGCAGGAACATGTTTACTAAAAATCAGTATACATACCCTAATAAATTAATGCTTGCTAGCAACAATAATAGTTTTTCTTTGGATCAAGAAATCAAGATTTCCCAAAACATTGTATGCAAGAAAGAAATCCATGAAAGTATTTAAATAGATGCGTAACAGGTGCAATTTCTTATCATACCATCTAATTTGGTATGATCCTTAAAAATTGTCACCACCAAAAAATTGTATAGTAAATGAATTTATAATTCTTCTATGTGAAAACTCTCTTGAATTTTTTACATCAACTTTATCTATCACAACCCATGATCCATCTTTAGGATGACTTAAGAAAGATAGTTTGTGAAAATGGCAATTGCTAGACGTGTCAATATAATGCCGAAGATGCCAAGAAAGGAGGATAATCTCAGTGGGTAAATGATGAATAAAGGATTTTAATGACATCCACGAGACCATCAGCCTTAGGGACCACAAATCAGAAGCATTAATCCTGATTCCTTTCCAGATCCAACCTCTTACTATGAATCTTGACAATCAAACCAACAGTTTGTCGTATCTTATCATCATCGAACAAATTGTGTAAGCTTATGCCATCCCCTAAGACGACCTTGTACTGAGCTCGAATATCCTCAAATGCCTTGCAATTAGTAAGAAAGTGACATTCCATCTCACCACCCTTTTTTTACAGAATTTGAAGATCCTGTCCTCCCACTCCTCTTTAGGCTTCTCCCTTCTACTAGTCTCGTATCTGAGATGATGTGATCCAGTCCTCAATTGAGCAATTAACATCCTAGCATTAGTATTATTAGCTGATCTCAGATATGCTTGATCCTCACGCCCCTTAGAAGGATTGAAAACTTTGATATAATGTGTCTTTTTCCGACCCATGTTAAGAAACCACATGGCACTTTGAAAATTTTCCTTGACAAACTTCTTTATTTCTATGTTAGTGGTAGGACACTGTTGCAACTTGATATTCCACATGGTTAACCACTTTATGTTTTGTTTCATCCAAGTCTTCTTCCTATGAGCCAAATCATCTTGAATTGCATTGCAATTTTGGGCCAATATTGGCTGTCCATATTGTCAAGTTTCTTTAAATAACTTATTAACTGAGTTATGGCAGCCGCCTCTAGCAGGTACGTACCAGTTTCTGTTAACAAGATTTCATAAGATAGATGCCTTGACCTTGATATTAGTAGTGATTAAATGTTTCTAGATCCTCTCTAGTGGTCTCCACCCACACTTTGTCATGTTGCCCCCTCTCAAACCTCGCAACCATAAAGAACAACTGGATTGACCAACAAACCAAATAGAGTTTTCTTGGTCTTCTAGTCACATAGCTCGGTGTTCTTACATCTATTTTGTAGTAGATATAGCGCTTTCCATTCCCCTTGTATCATTTTAACTCTACAAGTCTCCCAGTTGAGCCTATGGCTGAAGTCAATCCCTAAATATATGTATTCTTTCACATTTTCTCATGGGTTGCCTTCAAAAAAAAAAAAATCGAATGATCGTCATTTCTTTTCAAAAAAAAATAAAAAATCATGATGTTCGTCTTGGATTTGTTCACCTGCATTCCCACTTTTTGACATAAGTTCTCTAACACCTTTAAGTGATCTTTTAATCTGTGAGACGTTTTTGATATTAAGATTAGATCATCTGGATAAAGAAGTTTCATCACATAGCTAGTTAACTGGACCCCTTCCCCATCAATTTCATTTGGCCAAGCTTCTAGTTTATCAATATATAAGCCAAACAAAGTGGGGGATAACGGGCACCTTTGTTTCACACCAATATCACTCCCAAAACACTCCAACATTCCCTCTTTAGTTCTGATTTTTGCTCTAACTTTCTCATAAAGTCTATGCACTGCTGCTCTATACACATTTGAGATGCCGAATTCTTCCATTCTTTTCCATAGCTTGTCTCTAGGCACCATATCAAAGGCCTTTTTGAAGTCTACGAAGCAGCAAACAACTTCTACCCCCGTGGCAGTCTCATACTTTCTCTATCAAATGTCTAGGAGTGACGCAATGATCAATAGTAGAATGTCTTGGTCTAAAACTTGCTTGTCCTTTTACTCTTTTCCCTTTCATTTCAGCCCATTTGTTGATTTTGTGTTCCACCATGCTCCCAAAGAGTTTTTTGAATAGTGGGTTGACCATTATAGTGTGGTAATTAGATGGGTTGTTAATATCCTCACTCTTAAATAAAGGTATAACCACACTAGTGGTCCAATCATCTAGAAAGTCATCTTGAATGAACCTGTTAAAGATCCCCTTTACGTGAGGAGCTAGGAGATCAACTCCCTATTTTAAAAATTCAGCTTGTAGCCCCTCTATATCACTTGCCTTTCCATTGATGTCCTCTACTATGAAGAGCTCAAAAGAAGAGTTCACCATGGGAGGTGATTCTTTCTCCTCAATTCACTCATAAAGTAACTTCGTTGAGAAAGGATGAGCCACAATGGTACAAATGGCTAAAAATTAAGAAATAAAAGATTGAGCTTAGAGTGCTAGCCAAAAGATATGAAAAGATAGACAAAAGAGAGTTTAAAGTGGAGGGAGGAGAAGGGGTAGTAAAGAATTTTTTTTTTACCTTAATTGCTTTGCAGTTGTATAGTTCTGTATTATTATTATTATTATTTTTCTTTATAAACTCTTCTCCTCTTCTTTAACATCTCGTGTGTCTGTTCAAATTTGCATCTATTAGCTGACTCTGAGTGTCAAATTATAATTTCTTAATTTTAACAACAAATACCATGAGGGCTCACCGCCTTTAGCCTTCTTTTATGTTTCAGGAGACCACTTAGTTTTGGCATTTTGAACAATAAATTGTAGTATTTGTTAATTGTTAGGGTGGTTGTTGTAAAAATTCAAGTTTCTATCAGATTGTACAGGTCAAGAATGAATAATGTTGACTAATTTCTGATTTATGTTGCAGGTTCAAAACTTCAATAATACTTGATCTGAATTTCTCCAGATTCTATGCTCTGATTTCTCAGTAATGTTCTGGAAATAATCTTCAACTTGGATTCTTCTAATACTATAGATTTGCCTTATATTTATTGATTTTGATGCTTGGCAATGTAAGGCCGATTGAGCATATATACTATTAGAATGTAACGGTGAATGGGCATGTCTTTGAATGGAGACATGGCCATTCACGGTCACACCTGTTCGGTGATGTATTAGCAAGCCCGATCAATGATACATAGACTTAACAAATAGTCTAAACTTGCACTCACGACCATAATAGGGTCGGTCCACTCACAACCTAATAATGTTATGTTGCAAATCGATTATGATCAACCAAAGATTAGAATATGTTTCGATCTCAAGTGAGGCACAATCTTAGAGGAATATATATGTGATCATTGGTTTATATATATATATATATATATATATATATATATATAACATATTGGTATGTATATATTCCCATATAATTGACCATAGAGATTTGTATAACCGAAGCTACATACTTTAACACTCCCTCTTAACTAGGAAATACAAAGTACACATATATATAATTCAATATATTCTCCTCATATAAATGATATCACCTAGCTTGTGATATTAAAGGAAATACTTGAGAGCATCAAGTCACATGATATTCTTCTCAGTCATGGTATGTGCACTGGCATCAAGTCTCATGATGTCTACCATAAGAGATCATGGTATATTTGTAGACCCCAAAAATTGGCAAAGACCTGAGTTACACAATTCCGATCAATCAATACAAATCAAGGAGAAAATCAGAAGAAACACAATAGACTTTCAAATCAAAATCACATTAGGTCATTAATTATCTATCAAATGGACAAGACCTAAATCAACTTTAAAAGAGGAGAAAAACAATTCAAATTCATAAAATGAAATTCAAAAATGGAGGAAGAAAAAGACGAAGTGTTGGAAATAAATAAACATTTATTAAATCAATTATTTTCACAAAAGAGAAAATCTCTCTTTTTCATTTAAAAGAATTAGAAATATCCCCATTTATTCTCAAAACTAAGTCTGTTGGATTCTTCCGCTTGGTCTCTTATGAGATATTTTTAGTTTCACTTTCATCCACCAATCAAAAGTGAAAATCTTGATTCTTACCCCAACCCCTTCCGAAATCCTATAAATAGGAGGGAAATCCAAGAGCCAAAACACCCAAGTTTTAGGCGTTTTCACTATAGGCACACTCTAAGTTATCATTTTAGCACTATCATTCTAGCAAATTCATAGCATTTTAGCATTGTTTCTATGTCACTTAGCATCATTTATTACATGTTAGCTCATTGTATGCCCATTGTCATAGCATTCTAAGAGTTGTTATCCTCATATAATTTGCATTATAGTCATAGATCTTGCATGCATTCTTGTAGATCTGCTTTCTAAGCATACTCCTGTTCTAGAACTATCAATGAGATGCTATTCTGAGAGCTTTCTTAGCAGTTGTAGTCAAGGAAACATGAGACATTCGTAGAATTTACATTTTGATAACGATTTCTTAGGTTTAGTCTAGTTCATTGTCAGTCTATTTGCATTCTACATTAAAGTTTCATGAATATGCATTTATACTGTGTACAAATTGGTGCCCATCGTGGGGCTTGAGCTCAAAGCCTCTCTATTTTTGAATCTTTCAGTTTTAATATAAATATGTGTTTCTTGCTGTTTCCTTGTGCAGATCTGGTCGATTACAAGTTCTACAATGTTTTGGAGGCTTCGTATCGACAAGAGTAAAGTCCCAAAGTCTTCCTCGAACACATGAGAGCTAGATCTGAATCTTTTGACGCTTTTAAGCTTTGTTTTAATGCTTCCGAGAGATATTCTAACGCTTTTGAACTTTGTTTTAACACATTTAATCTTTCTGCAGTGCTTATAAAGAGTTTTGTAATGCATTGATAATTTCTGAAGTGCATATAAACTATTTTACAGTGCATTTGCTTTTATTATAGGGCATTTGATAGATTTAACGTGTACAAAGCTTCTTGTAACACATATGAGTATTCCTATAGCGCATCGGGTAAAAATTACAGTTTCCTAAATCTAACTTCCACATCCGAATATCGTTTTCTTACAGGTTCCCTCCGAGTTAACAAAAGCTCTTAGATTGTAGACAACGTACGACAGGAATAAAGACCCTCCTAAATGTGCCTAACCTTTGCTAGCTCCGAATCAGGTAAGTGGACCTCGACTCTTGTTAATATAAAGTGTGACATTTCAAAATTCCAAACATAGCTTAATAGAAGCATTCAATTTCACTAGTCTAATGTAGAAGTAGGCCTACACTCTCAACTCCTTCAAGTTGATCAGAATGCTTGACCTTTTGTAAAGATCAATCACAATTGAATGAGGAAAGAATCCACACATAGCTCAACTAGGAGCCCCTCTGTCTTCAGTAGTATAAGGGCTAGTGATTAAAACTTTGTGTCTGTTGTGTTTGAGAAGCCAAAAGTAGTAGGGATATGCTCTCACTCTTCTCGAGTGATCAGATTCCCAAAGGTGTTTGTGATTTTCATTTCTTACTTTCCACTAGGTAGGGTTATCTAGCCATAGAAGGGCTACCTCCTAAGTTGCCTTAGCAGGGACAGTGAGAGGGATTGCCTCTAATCTTGTATTCCCAACCGAATGCAAGCCATCCATGTTCGGAATATAGCCTTCCTCCAGTAGTCCCGTAAGGGATTGCACCAAACCTCCTTAGCATTGGTGGAAAACTCTCTATCACAAGAGAGGTAAATCTAAGCATAGTTGGTTAAACACTAAAACCCACTAGTCACCGACTTTAGATGACCTTGTTAGGAAGCTCTTTCCTTTCGATTTATAGGTGTGTGCAGTTTTATGTTTTACTTTGATTTATACTACTATTATGCTTGGATGTGTCTTAAAAATTTAATAAGAAACACCAGTGTGGATCATTGTCCTTCCGAAAGATGCAACTTTAAACTGACATTAAGAAACCAAGTCCAAAACAACAACATTGTAGAACAACCCTGAAGTAGCGCATGTACTACATAAAACAACACTTTTGAATATTCCTATGATGCTTATGATCTCTGTTATAATGCATATTCCTGTAAAACAATGCATCCAAGCCTTTACACAATGCATTTGCCAACCCAAACAATGCATATGACAATTTAGATAGTGCATTTGAGCATTTAAAAAGCACATACGTTCTGTTAAATAATACATTTAATCAAAATTGTGACACATTTGAGAAAAAACATAAAACAGAGGCCATTTGCAAGCATGATAATTGTGAACAAACAAAAAATTTGGATACCCTTTTCCTTGCTCGTATATTACAAGTTTGAGAGATTCCATAACTGACCGAAAACATCTTTTCGAAACAAGCAGAGCTACAAACATCATTATCAACCCAATAGTTATCATTGCTTCATTTTGCACATCAAGCCAGAGACGTTTGGAGACACACATCCGTCCCTTACTTGACTTCGCAAAAGTGAAACTCATCATATCAACATTGGCAAATGTCTTGTCCAACTTAGCTTGTTACTATAGACAAATTGCAGTCAACGGGAACCCTCACATTTCGAAAAGACCTGAAAATTGAAGGAATCCAACTCACATTTCATGCCACCGCATAAAACCAGTGTAGATACAAAACTAAAACAATCGCCTATATGAGAGTGCTAGAATAGCTAGCAAAACCATCAAATGCACAAAACCTCTAAATCTGCTTGAACCTACCACACCAACAGATCGCTCAACAAACACAGTTACTCACAAATCACCCTTGTTCAACTAAAATTTAGAATCCTTAGCCACAATGGGTTTGTCTGTCGCATGGGATGACAAGAGTATTGAAACTAAAATTGAAGATTTTCAACAGAATCTCGAACTTGTCAACATCATGGACAAGATATTCAAGAAATACAAGGAGCGTTATATACTAACATTAACACAACAAGGTGCAAAATTGCCATTCGATTTTGATGTGACTGACTTGAGATGAGACAAAGAAGAGTCACCCCTCGATGTTGTCACACAAAAATTACAAGACCTACAAATGGAGATGGAAAGGATCAAGCGAGGAAAGACACAACCCATAGAATTCAACCTCAAAAAGGTGTGTCCTCTCCCTTTCGATAAGAACATTACCTTCACGCCTTTCCCACAAAATGTACAAATACCAAAATATGACAAATATTTTGGCACATCAGATCCACAAAATCACCTCAAACAATTCTATACCCTGAGTATGGAATTTGTTCATGACACAACATACCTGATGCGTTTGTTTCATGGGAGCCTTGGAGGGCAAGCCATGGAGTGGTTCTCCAAGCTACCCTCCAATATCAAAACATTTGACCAATTGGATTCCGTATTCATCTCCCAATATTCCTACAATATCGAAAGGGAAGTTACAATGATTGACTTATGCAACATGAAACAACTTCCCGACAAGTCATTTAAGACCTTCCTACAATAGTGGAGACACACATTCACAAAGTATCACAAAGACATACCAAACAAAGAGAAGACTAACATCTTTGTTAATAGTGTCTCCAAATCGATGAATTACTAGCTCCAACTCCAAGGGCCTAAAGAATTCAAAACTACCTTAGAAAATGCCGCTAAGGTAGAAGAGACCTTGCTAAATAATGACATCATTAAACTATCAAAATATCGTACAAGCTTTTAAAAAAACTCCACACAGAATCATAATTCCTTTGACTGGACAATCAATAAACAAAAGTCATGGTGGAGAAACAACAACAAGAACACCGCTAATGATGAGATGGACGAAGCTAACCATGTCAAAACTCAAACCAATCTAAGTCAGTTGTATCTCGTCGTCAACAACACCAACTCAAATACACGTCGGCAAGACAATGCCTGTCCATTCTATCGATCTAACGCGAAAACTCCCTCGATGTCTAATCAACAAGTCGCTTACAATCAATCTCCTCCTCGCAGATATCAATCTTTTGATATACCCAAGGAGTATACTCCTACCGAGGTGTCTTGCGAAAGTGCCTTGCAAACTCTCTTGGCTGATGAACTCATTGTACTTCTTGAGGCCAAACCTTATGAACCCCAAGTCAAGCTGAAGTGGTGGAATGACAAGCACATTTGTGCTTACCATCAAAATAGGGGGCACCTAACAAACAATTGTTTTTCCCTTAAGGGAGCAATACAAATATTAATCAATGATGGAACCATCGAAGTAAACAATCTTACCAATAATGAAGACCACACGGCCTTCAAGAACCCTTTCACGAGCCATGAAAAGGGGGAATCCTCGAAAGCTAATCAGACTAAGGTTAATTGCGTGCATCATTATGACAACACCATTAACATGATCTCTAGTTTTGATGATGCTGTGAATGTTATCATAGTTAAGGACAAAAATAAGAAACAATCATCGAATGATGTCACTCGAGGCCAAGCCTCTAAAGTTGTTCTACCAAGACATGTGACAAATCCCAACCATGCAATTTTTACTTCCTCTTTGCCTAAGTACAACCTAGTCAACCAATTACTTAAGACTCCAACCCATATCTCCATTTTTGAACTATTACAGATCTCCTCGTAACATAAAGAAATACTCACTAAAGCCTTAGTGCCAAATGACTTAGATGTGAGTAGATTTCAGAACATGATCAACAATCTAGTTGCCCCTCATTGTGTATCTTTTTCAGCCCAAGATGACATGTCTGTAATCCAACCACAAAACTCTCTGTTGCATATCAAAGTCTTTATCCATAGAAATAGAGTTAAGAGAGCATTAGTTGACAGTGGGGCAGACCTCAATATTTGCACACTCAATTTAGTAAAAGCCCTAGGGTATTTAGAGGATGTTGTTGACCCAAGAAATAAAATCACCATCAAAGCCTACGACGATCAGCAAAGATCCTCCGAAGGCATGGTTATCCTGCCAATCAGAGTAGGGCCAGTTGTGAAAGAAACTATTTATCAGGTGTTAGACCTACAATTAGCTTATAACATTTTGTTGGGAAGATCGTGGATTCATGATATGTAGGCTGTTCCCTCTACTTACCATCAGTTTCTTAAATTTCCTTACATGGGTCAAAAGGTGACCATACTCGGAGAACAACATTTTGCCCAATATTGTAATTCCCTTATCCCTCATAACAGGGAAGAAATTGGTAGACTGACAGATAACATCAGCCAGTCCACATCTACAGATCTTCATGCTCTATCGGTCGAAATGACAACCACTCATCAACATCAACTAAGGGAAAATAGAAAGTTGGTTGTTTGGGTCCTTCCCTTCCTTCACCATCATCATCCAAAGACCCTAAATAGTCACACTATGAAGAAATGTATAGATTGATAAAAGAATTTGATAGAAAGTGTAAATTGCAAGGCAAAGGGGTGGGCGAGTACTTAGTCTCCTTATTTGATCCCCCACTTTCTCTGAAATCTCATGGGAAACCATCATCCACCACTAGGCCTTATCACACACATTTTATCAAAGCAAGGGGAGCACCTCCAAGTTTAGTAGAAGAAAATAGTCAAAGAAATGTTGACATCTCCCCCCACCCACATGGAAAAGGTTTTGATCTCATGAAAAAAATGGGATATAAGGGAGATGGTCCCTTAGGGAAAGGGACGTGCATCATTGAACCTCTAATAGCACAATTTAGGTCCAACATGTCCAAAACAAGGGTAGGGTATGATGAACAAGACAAGATACAAATCTCTTCTAAGGCTTGTCCTAAGCATAGTGATTCCTCCTCTTCCACCTTGGTGTGGGTACCTAAACAAAGGGATGGTAATAGCTAGACAACAAATGACATCAGAAATGTAAATCTATCCCTCTTAGTTTCACATCCCACCTATAACGAAGATGATGATGATTCCACTAAATGGGAATTTGAATCATTATCCAAGGAGTCTCTCCACGAAAAATAATGTGATGTTGTTCACATACCCACATCTGACAGTTTAGCTACGCAAGGAAAAACCTCTTGCCCGAGACTCACTTCACCGAGAGTCAGTGTACAACAAAGGAGCTTAGAAGATGATGAACATGTTGAAGGTTTTTGGTTTCAAACCCTATTTCCTGACTTCTTTCCTATAGAAGTTGAAGATGACTACTACAAGCCTCTCACAAGCTCTACTTATCCTGATACTCTAGAAGAAGCTCATGTCATAGATCTAAAGGATACAACGTATGAGCCATTCAATGAAATCATGTCTTTAAACCTCACTAGACCCTTTCCATATTACCAACCACTCTCCTTGTCCATCTCGGGCTTATTAGCTGGGATACAACTGAGCCTCACCACATTCCTCATTTTGACATAGACTATCATGTTTTCGTCTACCTTAAAATGGTTGAACCATCTTGTCAATGAAGAACAAAAGAGATGCATATAGTTGGGTATAATATCAATCACCTCTATCACACTAGAATAGGTCAGGCATTTCATGGCCTTAATGATCACTACCAAGTCATAGCTTATCTCGAGAACAAAATAGAAACAAATAGAAATGATGCATCCCAAAGTGAAAACCCAATTGTGGCACCCACGGATGTAGTGATTGATACCTTACCCGAACACTCCGAGGTAAGATCTTCTATCTTGATTGAACCAACAAAGTAAGTCAAAACTAGCACAGAGCAAGAACCGAGGGTCATTTATTTAGCACAGTCCCTAGGCACAAAAGAACAAAATGCATTTGTCTGCTTCTTTGAGGAAAGACAAATAAACTTTGTGTGGTCTTACACAGACATGCCCAGACTAGACCCAACTTTAATCCTTCACCATCTCAACATTTCTTTGGAGATCAAGCCAGTAAAACAAAAGCATAGAAAGATAGACCCCCATATAGCTCTACTAGTCAAAGCAGAGTTGGAGAAGTTAATCAACACCAATTTCATCTGGCCCTTGCTGTATGCATCATGGATATCCAACATTGTTCCCCTATCAAAGAAGAATGGTAGCATGCACATCTGCATTGATTTCTAGTATTTAAAGAAAGCATGTCCCAAAGATGATTTCCCTCTTCCCAAAATTAAGACCATTGTAGACCTGACAGCAAGCCATTCCATGTTTTCACTCATGGACAAGTTTTTAGGGTATAATTAGATCAGGATAGCACCAGAAGATCAAGAGAAAACAACCTTTATTTGTGTGTGGGGCATGTTCTACTGGAATGTGATGGCCTTTGGGCTAAAGAACACTGAGGCCACCTATCAACACGCCATGACTACTATCTTTCACGATATGATGCATATCTTTATGGAAGATTATGTGGATGACATCCTCACCAAATTTCATAGTCAAGAAGAACATCTCCCCATACTGGCCAAGATATTCACCGACCTAGAAGCATTCAAATTTAGGCTCAATCCCAAGAAATGCTATTTTGGCATCAAATCAGGAAAGCTTCTGGGATACATCGTCTCAACCAAAGGGATAGAAGTTGACCCTAAAAAGGTCCAAGCCATAATCAACATGCAACCTCCAAAAAACCTAAGTCAGTTGTGCTCTCTTCAAGGAAGGCTTCAATCAGTTCATCAGTTTATTTCTCAGTTGGCAGAAAAATGTGTATCTTTCATCCACTTACTACACAAAGATATAAGATTTTAGTGGGATGACCAGTGTCAGAAGGCTTTTGACTTGCTTAAGACCTACTTGATGAATCTTCTCGTGTTAGTAGCTCTAGTATCACACAAACCTTTGCTATTGTACATTTCTCTAATGGATAAATCAATTGGAGCCCTCCTAGCACAAGAAAATTACCAAGGAAAAGAATGGGCCATTTATTACATCAGTCATACCTTGGTCAACCATGAGCTCAATTACTGTTTTATTGAAAAGGCTTGTCTAGCCGTAGTTTTTGCTTTCCAAAAGCTATGTCATTATCTTCTAAGACACAAAGTCAAGCTCATCTCCAAAATTGACCCCCTCAAATATCTTCTTAGCAAAATAGCATTAACAGGTAGATTGGCCAAATGGGTGATGATCCTAAGCGAATTTGACATTGAGTACATTGATAGGAAAGCAATAAAAGGATAGGCCATTTTCAATCAATTGGCAGATGTGCCTATAGAGAGTTCAAATCCTATCCTATCTGATTTTCCAGACACACACATTCTTCAGATAGAGCTAGTAACGTGGAGATTCCATTTTGATGGTTCCTACACACATCATGGATCAGGCGTCGGCATTTTGTTCATCACGTCACTAGGTGTTACCATCCCTAAGTCTTACAAACTACTTTTCCCTTGCACCAACAACATGGTAAAATATGAAGCTTTGGTCTTGGGTCTCAAACTAGCTTTAGAATGGAAAGTGACAACACTAGAGGTTTTTGGAGACTCCGAGTTGATCATCAATCAAGTCACTGACACTTATCAGACCAAAGATGAAAAGTTACTGCCTTACAAACATATGGTTGAAACCCTCAAGACATGTTTTGTTCATATTACTTTTGAACAAATTCCCAGAGATAAAAACAGAGCTGTAGATGCTATGGCCACCTTGGCCTCCTTACTCCAGCTCTCAGAGCAGCACGAGTGGTATGAGTTCTTAGTAGAAGAGATGGTTCAACCTGCATTTATTCAACCAGTTCCCTTATCATTTGCAACTTAGACACTCCCGATTCCCTTTGGTCTAACCCCATCATCACTTACCTCTGTGATAATACCATTCCTTCTGACCTCTCATGTAACCAAAACAAATTTTTCATACGACAAACCTCACATTACACTTTGGTGGCCAATACGCTGTATAGGAAGGGTCTTGATGATACTTTGTTTAGATGTCTTGAAAAGGACGAGTCTAGAGTCACTCTGCAGGAAGTCCATGCAAGGATTTGTGGGTCACACTCCAATGGGTTTACACTAGCAAAGAAGATTCTTAGGATGGGTTATTTTTGGCCAACCATGGAAAAGGATTCTATCGACTATGTCAAAACTTGCAAAAAATGTGAAATCCATGGTGTTCATGTACTAGCCCAAGAGCTCAACCCTCTGGCCACATCATGCCCTTTTTATTAGTGGGGCTTTGATTTGATTGGAGCTATCCATCCACCTTCCTTCGATGAACATAAATGGATTATCACTACCATAGAATACTTTACCAAGTAGGTCGAAGTGGTGCCACTTGTTGACTCTGTGGGAAAACAAATCTCTTCCTTCATTCTAAACCATATCATTTTTTGGTTTGGCATACCTCATGCCATTCTCACGAAAAATGCCTTGTACTTTAAAAATCAAATAATTGATGAACTATGTGAAAAATTTCACATTATACACCACTCCTCGTCAATTTATTATCCCTAGGGCAATGGCCAAGTAGAGGCCACCAACAAAAC
The DNA here is from genome assembly GCA_028749045.1 of Cupressus sempervirens. Lineage (NCBI taxonomy): Eukaryota > Viridiplantae > Streptophyta > Pinopsida > Cupressales > Cupressaceae > Cupressus > Cupressus sempervirens. The sequence goes on along the minus strand of CM053791.1, from coordinate 401,415,457 downwards.
CATTATCAACATCCTCAAAAGAACCATCAATGATATTGGTAGAGATTGGCATTTACAATTGAACCCCTCCCTCTGGGCCTACAAGACGAGTGTTAGGACACCTACAGACGCAACACCTTCTCCTTAGTTTATTGCTGTGAAGCTATTCTTCCTTTAGAGGTTGAGATCTCATCCTTGAGAGTTACTGTTCGAGACATCCTACCAAATGAGGATTATAGAGTGGCTCGTCTAGAATAGCTAGAATTTTTAGAACATCAATCTGCAACACATGAACACCTCAAAATGTATCAGAATAGGTTATCAAGACATTACAACAAAAGGGTCAAACCCTGTGTTTCTCAGATTGGTGACCTAGTGCTCCAGGAAAACCCTAAGAACCAAGCGGCTAGGGAAAAGAAAAGAAAGTGGGAGGCCAATTGGATTGGTCCTTACATTATCATAAAGTCCTTTGGGATTGGCACTTACAGACTTTCAGATTGTGATGGCACAAACCTAGTAGAACCCATTAATAGCATTCATCTCAAGAGATTTTATGTCTAGAACCTTGAGAAACACATCAAAAATACCAAAATAAATAAATCATAAAGACAGGAAAATTTCAAAAAAAAAAAAAGGTTACAAAAGAAGCAAGAATGCCACCTTTGGTTTGTAAAGGAGCAAGAGATAGCACCTTTGGACTTCCCTAAACAACACAAGTCCTTCAATGCTGAAAAAAATCACGACAATACTCGACCAACTGTCTCTATGACAAATTTTTCTTATTTAAGGCCTATCTAGCATAGTCGAGTTAATTTCACATATACCCAATTGAGAAACACTTGTGAGTTACCATTTAGTGGTTCTTTGGCTTTATATGTAGTTCATTGCAATAGAGATAGCTAGTACAATAACACAAAAGGGAAGCACAACAGATCAGGAGAGACATGGAGTCAGATTATGTATTGAGATACCATAGACATGAATTGGAGGAAAATCAATGCACATCTCAGCTATCCACCTTGACCAATGATCCCTAATGTTTATTTTAGCCCTCACTCGACCCATTTGATATCCCAAACTCCTTTCATGGCCTCTTTATGTGCCTCATATGGTCTTGGTTACCCCTATATTCTAACAAATCCTCCATTCCACTCCCACAGACCCAAAAATCATCCAAAAAAAAAATTGCCAAAAATTAGTGAAAAAATTCAAAAATTGCCAAAAATTATCAAAAAATTCAAAAATTATCAAAAATTGCCAAATCCATTCAAAAGGGGGTCATAATTGCCAAACATAGCTGCAAAAGCACAAAAAATTAACAACACCTCAAAATTCCTATTAAACGTGGCTCACTTTAGCTCAAATAGGCCATATAGTAGGACATAAAATATTTGAATACAGTGTGCTACACTGGTATTAAGAAGCAATGTAGTTATGTCCTGGAACATCTCGCTGGGCTTTGGAAAATCTGGCACAACTTGAATAGTGCAAGAGGTGTCCCCTTTTCCTTCCTCTTGTCAAGAACAACAATTCCCAATGAATCATTAGTCTTATTTATGTTGCAATGGCCATGTTTGGTCTAACCCCTTCGAAAAATATATCAATGCTATCTCGAAAGTCGAGATATCCGTCGAACTCTTTCATCCTCACTTAACTAGGGGCATAGAATAAGTAAGCGTAAGTGTGAGAGCTTGGGCCCCTTGCAGTGCCTTTTTTTAGGCCCCTTGCAGTGCCTTTTTGGGTCCAAGTGCCTTTTTAGGCTCAAACACCTTTTTCAGCCACCCTGCCTCCCCCCCCCCCCCCCCCCCCCAACCGCCTTTTAAGCCCAAGTTCCTTTTTTAGGTCCCTCAAGCACCTTTTGAGGCCCAAACACCTTTTTTAGGCCCAAGCATCTTTTTTAGGCCCCTCAAGCACCTTTTTAGGCCCCTGGAACACTTTTCTAGGCCCAAGCACCTTTTTCAAGCCCCTCAAGCGCCTTTTTAGGCCCAAACGCCTTTCTTTAGGCCCCTCAAATGCCTTTCTAGGCCCAAACACCTTTTTTAGGCCCCTCAAGCACCTTTTTAGGCTTGAATGCCTTTTTCAAGCCCCTCAAGCACCTTTTTCAGGTCCCCAAATGCCTTTCCATAGGCCTTGAGAGAATCCATCTCAGAACACACTTAGAGAAACATCCCAATGCTGGCCTTGTAATCATCTGTAAAGGCTATTAATATACATAGAATTATGCCTTACATCTTACGACTCCCCAAATATTACACCATATCTTTCCTCATCTTCCATTAAGAGCCCACACAGACATCCTGTTCCCCCACACACTAGTAAAGGCTACCCGTACTCTACAGATCATATTGTTCCCACTTTTACGAAGATTAAACCCTTTCTAACATTTTTCAAAAATCACAAAACCATTCAAATATCTATTAAAAATCCTAAAAACATTCACATATTCCTCAAAATGCTAAAAACATCCAAATATATTCCAAAAATACTGAAAGCAAACATGACAATATATTACAATAAACACTAGTTGTCCCTTTGCTTCCACAACAACAGGCATAAACTTTTATTCTACTATTACAACAACAACAACTTTACATTTGATAAATGTCTGGTGGGTTATTTATTTTGGCCTCCCTAGAGGAGGTGGCAAGATATGGTGTCCAACCAATGGTGTTTCTTTCGACCCAGCTCTAGAAGAGGAAGCTCCTAACGTCTGTCCTCTACGTACCCATACTGCATCCATGGGAATTGGAAACCTCTCGCCATGCAATTATGCATTTAACAGTTGTGTGAATTTTCTATCCACGAACTACATCTCTTGCCGGTCCACATTTGAGAACGCTTGATGATAATGTCCCATATAATAAGCAGCTTCCCAGTGTACTTTTTTCATTTGGTGCATTTCCACGAACACATTCTCCACTAGCTTGGTTGCTCCCAGTGTAGTGATTGCTCATTGGGCCACATCTCGCTCCTACTGCATTTGATCAGTCACCATTCACCAACGCTCCATGTCTACTTTTGTCTTGCCTAAATGCTGCTACAACTATCTAACCTTCCCGTCACTTAATGCTAATTGCTCCTACAACTTCAATGACAGGGAGTTTTCTTTTGCAATCGCCTCCCTAAATGACTCAAACTGTAACTACGACAACACCAGCTCATTCTAAGCAGTTTCTAAACCCACTTGCACCATCTTCAGAGATTCCTACAATCTTTGAGCTTGCGACTGCTCTGCCTGCATTCTCGTGTCATTTCCCTCTGCCCATGATTGCTCCACACATAGTTCCACTTCTAGTGATTTTACTTGTGCCCACTCTACATCTACCACCTCTTGCAACCATCTTGCATTTGTTTCCACTCCATCTTCCCATGCCTTCTCCATTAATCCCAGCAAAAACATGGCTTCTTGTTCTATATTCTCTGCTTGGACTCTTTTTACGACCAAAATTCTTTGTAATTCTTCCACATCACTTGATGCTTGATCTCCACCCCCCGCTTCTAGCTAGGGCTCTTTCACATTTACATTGCTTGCTTCCCCTTCCATTGACCCTTGTCCCGAAATCCCAAGGTGAAGTAACTGATGTGATCGACTCCTCACCCCACTAACACCTCCTGCATCCTTTCGAGATTCTCCCATAGACTTTTCAGGAGATTTTATCTCCCCCATCCCCTCCTCTACTCCTAAAATACTCTTTGTCATCCCAGGTGAACTATTTTCCACCTACATCATTGGCTCATCATCCAATACCACCTACAATGGCTATTGCGTTGTAGTCCTCGACAACATCATTAATGTCGACAAGGGTGTTTCTTCTGCCCTACTCCCCACCTCTTCGAGTTGCACTAACCCTTGTCCCACATGACTTGCTTCACCTAGCTCTGGAATTAACACTTGTAGTTCCAACTGATACACCAGTTCCTCAAAGGTTCACCGAATGTGCTTCGCTCTTCGCCCTTGCTTCACCCACCTTCCTTGGCTAGCATCACCCTCCTGTTGTGATTGATCTGGTGAGCCCGACATATTTTCACTTGCACACTTCTTGCAAATTCTTAATATATCCAATAGCCACGTTCTACTCTTCACCTCGCCTTGTTCCATTCCCATGTTATCTGCTTACTTATAGTTGCCACTCACCAGAGACTTGTTCTCTACTAGTCTTCCACATATCCACTCTCTGCATCCCGCTGCACTGTTACTCAGTACACTTGACCCTTGGCTCTGACATTTAGCCACCCCAATTCTCGCCAACGCACATTGCCCCTACTAAATCACCGCTGACACATCCCACACTTGCTCATTCGACTAGTACACCAGTTGCTCCCAGGCAAAACTGAACAAACTTGACACTATTACACACCACTAACATCATGCTTGGTCCACAAATAATGTTTTTTTCACTATTATTTACTTCTAGTGCCTCGATGATGTGCTTTACTAGAGGTGCCAGGATGAAGCAATGATATTTATTTGGTTTTTCATCTAACATATGACTATTTGCGTGCCTATTTTTATTCTTTTGCAGGTACCACTTTGTTTTCTAATAATTGTCATATTTTTCTTGTACATTGTTCATGTTTGTTGGTACTCCTCGACATGACATAGTATTCATATCACCATAGTGAGCTAGTGGTGATTGTACTTAGTCACTTTTTATTAAATGCTCTATGATGACAATTAATTTCTTATCTCTTTACAAAGTGACAGTTAGTTGCATTCATTTAGCTTACATTTTTATCTTGGGTTCTTTAAAAAAAATGGCTAGCACATGAATCAAGATTACACAAGGAGGCCCTCACGACATCATTCAACCAATTCATGATTGGTTATCTAATAATAGACAACACCATCAACATCAAAGCAAGCTTTTAGCACTCAACTATCATGGGCTTTATCTCCTCAGAATATCGCCACCATGCTATCACATTTTACCACATCATCTACTGTATTACGTGGCTTTCAAATCTCAAACAATTCTAGTCACTATCACATTTTACCACATCATCTACTGCATTATGTGACTTTTGAATCTCAAACAATTTCATTTTGTCACATCCCATTTCATTTATCATAATTCACAACATCACACATCATCCCCCCCCTACTTTTCATTTCCTTACACATCACAGTTCATTTCATTTCATTATATTTCACTTTCCCTATTTTTCTACATTTGTGACTTGCATTTTGTGTTCTTCATCACATTACCTTTAATTCATGCATTTCATCTATTTCATTCCGTGGCTTTTGAATCTCAAAAGTTGACATCACGTCCCATAACTTTTAGATCTCAAACCATTCCATTTCCTTCCATTTTCACTTTCTTTCACATTCCATTTGTCACATTACATTTTATCATAGTTTATTTCATTACGTTCCCATTAAGTTTTCTCACATTTTTATTTATCATTTCATGTCATTACGTTCCCATCTTCAGATTTTTATTCTCATTTTACCATGTTCCCTTCCATGACAATTTGCCACACATTCGTTCATTTACATTTTTATTTTCACATCACAACAAACTTCATTTCATTACATATCATTGCATTACGTTCCATCATATCACAAAAAATTTCTTTTCATTACATATCATTACATTACATTGCATCACATCACAAAAAAATTCATTTCATTACATCACATTACATTAATTTTTATTCCATTACATACAATCCTATTTTATCATACCTCATATCAATATTTCCTCTCATTACATCATATTAATTCCATTTCCTTACATTTTTGATTTACTTAACAATTTCTTTTCATTTCATTACATTACTTTTGATCATTTCATCACATACCATTTCTTTCCACATTTTATCAACATTTCATTACATTACCACATCATTCTTCCCATTACAATTCATTTCATTACATTACATTACAAATCACTTTATTATATCACATTACATCTCATTACATCATGTTACATTACACCCAATATCATTTAATTATATTCCATTTTATTACATTCCATTATATCTCATTTCATTAAATCCAATTTTATTTTACCATATTTCATTTCATGACATTACACTCATATTATCACATCACCTTTTTATTACATCATTATTTCCATGTCATTTATTTTAATCATTATCCATATGTCATGCTCCATTAATCATTCACATATATATATGCATCAACATCTACTACTACCATATCCATCAAATCAAACCATCACATGCATACATGAGTCCATGATATAACAAGTGCACACATCTGAACATCTATAAGCTCAAATATCTCATAAAGAAAAAATAGCAATTGGACAATACATACATAGGCCAACATCCACATGAATATAAGATAAACTACATCAATGAGAACATCCAACAGATCCAATAACATGAACGCCAATAAAACACAACATCTATCCACATGAGCATCAACCAAGTACATAAGTATGAGTATCAAATGAACACCAAAAGAATAATCATACATAATGAGGAATACTGTCACAACACATAATGTCAACTCATCCATGTGTAGGTGCCTTATTTGACAGTACCTGCTCACTAGGGGCACTTGTATCTTCTTGGGGTGCTTGCCCTGTCGCGTCTATCATCAGTGCAACATTGATTTTCTGACTGGTCGACACCCCATCTATCCTCAGTGGTGGTAGTGGTGGCCTCAGTGTCACTGCAGCTATAAATGCTTGTAATGTATTCAACACCTCACCCATACGAGCCTCCATGGCACTCATCCTAGCCTCCAAATCAGTCGATCCCCCTGGCCTCTCTGGTGGCAGTTGTGCATCTGGTGGAACCTATTGTACATGTGGCTATGCCTCTTGTAGATCCCCAATAGGTTCTTGCACCCATGGCCTCTACCGCCAGACAAATTACACATCCTCAGGCAACCTGGCCCTCACCTGCTCTGCCCTAACCTGTTCAACACCTCTGTCCTACAGCCTAGCTCCCACCCCCCCCAACCATCCCTCCTCTCACCCTCACACCACCATGACCTCAGATCCCTCCAACCCTCCCTGCACCTATTGGTCCCTGCATTGGACCTTGTGCCAAACCCCTTTGTGCTAGTACCACAACTACTCGACCTTAGCCTCACCTCCCCCGTGCTTTGACCACACCTCTCACCTTGACTTTGGCCCGCTGTCTCCCTCTACCTCTCCCTAGACCACCCTCACCATCCTCATCCTCTTCGCCACTTGATGGGTCATCGATCCCCATAATAGACTTGGCCAGATCTATGTATTTAGGAAAGGGATGCTCCCAAAACCACCATGCATAATCCCCCTCTATCCCTATGTCTGCCACCCCATTCTGCAATGCCCATGGTTGTGGTGTGTCTATCATCTAAAAAAAGGCCTCTAGACAAGCCTCATACTCCAAAGTTGGCCCCCACACCGCTCTCTCTGACTGCACCCGAGCATAATGTGTGACCCCTGTGGCATGCCTTATCGTTGATTGAATTGTCTCACCACCTGCTTGAAACAAAATTGCTCTATCATTGCAGGTGTCTGGCCCAACAAATACCTTAGACCAAAGAAGTATACATCTCATCATCGTCCTCAGCCCATGGCTCTTTGAACCGGTAAGGTCTCCACACAACCTCATCAATGTCATCCAAAATCTGCCCCCAATACTCTATCTTGCCCAAATGGGGCTGCATGATCAACTAGAATAAGTATACATGTACGACATACCCTGCGGCTGTTGTCGCACACACCGGATGCATAATGGGAAAATTCTCCCATGCCCATAACTATAGCAAAATCACCCCTGTTAATAGTGAGGATGCTTTAGAATACAACCTGATGTAAGTCATGATATAAATGGGCCAAAATGCAGCTGCCCCATGCAAATCTCTGTAGTTGATCAATCATATCCTATATCAATTGGCCCCATTCAAATAGACATCCTCACCCTCATTGGTCTAGCAACAAAAATCCTCCTATCAAACTAGCCAAAATTGTTGGCAATGCCTCATATTACAGCATCTGAAACCATGATACACTGTCATCCTCAATGCTGTCATCCCCAAACAAGTCTTGAAAAGTAGTACCATCAGCGGTCTGATCATAGTACACCAAATCTCCTACCGTCGAGATCCCAAATATTCAGTATACATCCTTGGGAGTCACTGTCACCTCCCCCATTGGAAAGCGAAAGGTGTTGTGGTCCGAGTGCCACCACTCGACCACAGTTGGCAATAGCCCCCTGTTCACTTAGAACTGGGTCATCTGTAGTAAATGACTAAACCCACATCCATCTATCACCTAGTGGTTTGCACCTAATAATCGACCTACCACCTCTAAAGGCCACCGATATAGTCCTCATACCATGAGCTTTCACCCATGTACCTATTTTTCATCAAAAAAACAAAAACATCAATTCTTGTCACAAAGTGATCATCAGACATCAGTCTAATATTTATATCTAGCTACCTAGCCACCAATTCTATCTTGAGCCTATTACTGGTATTTCTCTATCTCGAGTCAGACTTGTTTGTTTTCCCTACTCTGTATCCTGAGCTGGGGCATCACTCTTTACCTATCAATCATCAGACTGATCCTACAATATCACTTCATGAATACCTAATTCCTATTGTTTACTCGTTCTGACGATCTCTGGTTGACAGATGTAGCATCTAGCCTTTTGCATTATCTTACGCTCAACTTAGACCCTACACTTAGTTTTCGCTCTTCAATGATCATTTGTGCTATTTTCTAGGACATACACACTACCTAATCAATCATATGCACTATACTAGATGGATGTGCTATTTTAACTATCAAAAGCACTATTTCATACATCAAATGTGCTACAAGATTGCTAAGTGCTATTATAGTGCCCACATGTGCTATTAAACAGGGAAAATGCACTATTTTAAATAGAAGTGTCGAAATATTACACATATGTGCTATAAAACTATTTATATGCGCTAAATCATTCATATGCACTACTAAAACCACTAAATGTGTTACATTTTACCAATATGCACTTTAAAACTAGGTTTTTGAATGTGCTATTTCATCCCATGCATGCACTAAAGGATCACTTGAATGCACTAACATATTTCAAAAGCACTAAAAGAAAAGGTAAATGCGCTAAAAGACTCAAACCACCACATTTATCATAAAAATTTGCACAAACTTCCAAGAACATAGGTACAAATGCAAAATAATAAACATGGAGGGTCTCGATAACTTATCGGGGCACCGTAGTCCGTTGGATGTTCGTACTTGTGACCCCTCTCAAATCTATGCTTTCATAAAGGGAACACCATCCTTGTTGACTCAAAGCTCCAAATCACTGAATGAAAAAGGGGAGTGTGAAAATGACAAGGGTAAAAGGTCTTGTGACCTATTTAACCCTCCTTAGGGGCATTTATATTTGCTCCCTTTTGAAAATTGGGTATTGCAATAAATAAACTTGACCATCTTTATTTGTCAATTATCCACCATTTCAGAAATAAAATTGGAACCTACTTAATTTTTGCACTTCCATTTTTTCTCCAATTTCATTTATGAGGGGGTAGTATATTCATATCAAATCGAGGCAATCAAATTGGGGCATTAAATTTTTTTGAAAAATAAAAAATGTTCTACCCCAACCAAATTTCAAACATCAAATTAACCCAAACCAAGGTATCCAAGTAAAAACATTGCAACATCAACCAACAGAATCAATGACAATCAAGACATAAAATCATCAAAGATCAGACATCAAACCACCAACAATTAGATACCATGACAACTGAAAAACATCAAGACATCATTCAATCATCAAAATTTGACCTAAAATCAGAAAAATCAAGATAGTGTTGGAACTAATATGCAAAGCACATTAACTCAAAGAGGGGCATTTGTAGACACCCAAAAATTGGCAAAGACTTGAATTACGCAATTTCGATCAATCAATGCAAATCAAGGAGAAAATTAAAAGAAACACAACAGACTTTCAAATCAAAATTACATCAAGTCATTAATTATTTGTTGAATCGAGAAGACCTAAATTGACTTTAAAAGAGGAGAAAAATAATTCAAATTCATAAAATGAAATTCATAAAGGGAGGAAGAAAAAAACAAAGTTTTGGAAATAAATAAACATTTATTAAATCAATTATCCTCACAAAAGAGAAAACCTTCCTTTTTCATTTAAAAGAATTAGAAATATCCCCATTTATCCTCAAAACCAAGTCTATTGGATTCTTCCTCTTGGTCTCTTATGAGATATTTTCAATTTCACTTTCATCCACCAATCAAAGGTGAAAATCCTGATTCTTACCCCAACCCCTTCGAAAATCCTATAAATAGAAGAGAAATCCAAGATCCAAAGCACCCAAGTTTTAGGCATCTGCACTATAGGCACACTCTGAGTTATCATTTTAGCACTATCATTCTAGCAAATTCATAGCATTTTAGTATTTTTTCTATGTCATTTAGCATCATTTATTACATGTTAGCTCATTGCATGTCCATTGTCATAGCATTCTAAGAGTTTTTATCCTCATATAATCTGCACTATAGTCATAGATCTTGCATGCATTCTTGTAGATCTGCATTCTAAGCATTCTCTCATTCCAGAATTGTCACTGAGATGCTAGTTTGAGAGCTTTCTTAGTAGTTGTAGTTAAGGAAACATGAGACATTCATAGAATTTACATTTTTATAATAATTTCTTGGGTTTAGTCTAGTTCATTGTCAATCTATCTGCATTCTACATTAAAGTTTCTTGAATATACGTTTACACTATGTACAATATCCATAGATATTAAGTCTCATAATATTCACCATAATAAGAAGACATAAAGATCTATTGTAGATATTGTGTCTCATGATAGCTATCAATATTTTCTTTTAACTATCATGACTTGTCCATGAATATCAAGTCACATGATATTCATCATGATAGTAATCTAATCATTATAAAACCATCACCTTATATTGTTAGAGTCAACAATTTATCATTAAAAGAACACCACCTTTTAATAGTGTATATAGGATAGGCCCATAAATCATAGAGTCACAAATATGATAGAAGAGTTTACACTTTAAACATCTTTATAAATATTATTAAAATTTTGAGACTTAGTCTCAAAATCTTACATTTTAACTATACCAAGTTTCTTTTTGAAGTGATCAACTTTCACCTTTGGAAGAGGCTTGGTGAAAATGTCAACTTTTTGATCACTTGTATTAATATACTCCAATTGGATAGCTCTTCTTTCCACCATGTCTCTTACATAGTGGTAAGGGATCTCTATATGCTTTGATCTATCATGAAATATTGGATTCACAGATAACTTGATGCAACTTTGGTTATCACAATAAATAATGGTAGGCTTTAGAGGCTCATCAAATAAACTCATAAGAAGTTTTTGAAGCCATACTACTTCTCTTGCTCCCATTGTTGCTACAATGTATTCTACCTCGGTTGAGCTTTGAGCAACTGAAGATTGCTTCCTACAAATCCATGAGACCATAGCTGATCCTAAATAGAAACAAAATCTTGATGTGCTTTTTTGGTTTTTCACACTTCCAACCCAATTAGAATCAGTATATCCATGTAGTTCCAAACTAGTATTCTCATAATTAGGTCCATAACCAGTAGTACCTTTAATATACCTCAATATATGCTTCACAACAACAAGATGTACTTCTCGAGGTTCACACATGAATCAGTTTTATGTATTCACATCATAGTAGATATCTGGTTGAGTATTCACAAGGTACATCAGAGATCCAATTATCTATCTATGTAGGGTAGGATCTACTAGTCTGGATTCAATAGTTGCTTCTTATAGTTTGTGTCAATTGGTTTCCATAGATGTGGACATAGGTTGGCAGTTCCACATTCCAAATCTTTTCAAAATATCAATAGTGTACTTCTCTTGATTTAGAAAGATATTCCCCAACTTCCGTCAGACTTCCAATCTAAGGAAATAATGAAGAATCCCAAAGTTCTTCATTTCAAATTCTAAGGCCAACTCTTTCTTACATTGATTAATGAGGTGGTCTTCTCCTGTAATCAAAAGGTCATCAACATAAAGGATTAAAATCAACATATCATTGTTAGTCACTTTAAAATAAATATTTGGATCAACATCATTCTTAGAGAATCCAAGACTAGGTAGGTATTTGTCAATCCTTTCATACCAGGCTTGAGGACCTGTTTGAGTCCATATATAACTTTCTTCAATTTACAGACATGAGTAGCTACATCATGAATCATGAAGCCTTCAAGTTGCTCCAAATATACTTCTTCCTCAATAGATTCATTTAGAAAGGAAATTTTACATCCATTTGATGGATTCTCCAACCTTTGGTAGTTGCAATGGCTATTACAACTATGATTGAGGTATATCTAGCAACTATTGCAAAAGTTTCTTCAAAGTTTGTTCCTTCCTTTCGAGAGAATCCTCTAGCTACAAAACATGCCCAATGTTTTTCAATGGTGCCATCTACAACATACTTAATTTTGAAGAGCCATTTGGATGAAACAATAGATTTCCCTTTAGCTCTAGAAACTATGTCCCAAGTATCTTTCTTTAGTATTGACTGATATTCTTTTATCACATCATTTCTCCAAACTTGATGCTTGATAGCTTCAAAAGCATTAGAAGGTTCAGAGTTAGGAGTCTCACACATTAACGCATTGCATGTTAATTTGTGAGGTCTTTTTCCCTCTCTAAATGTGCCCTTAGGTTCTAGAAATTGATCCCCTTCCTTTATTATTTTTCTTACCCAAAGTGGCCTCTTAGGATTATTGTCAAGACTCTCTTCTTGAATCTTTGGAAGGACCTCATTTTCATTTAAAGTGTCTTCAGGGTACTCCCTCAGAATCTTAGAAGTAGAAACCTCTTTTATGGATTTGAGTGTACAATACATCTCTATTTCATTTGAACCTTTTGCTTATGTCTTCTTCAAATATGACATCTCTACTGAGTTCTACTTGAACTTGTCCAAGAATGTATACTCTGTAACCCTTTGCAGATTCACTATAACTAATAAGAATTCCTTTCCTTCTAGTAGGTTCTAATTTTGTCCTTTTCTCTTTTGGTACATGGATATAAACAAGACATCCAAATATCCTTAAATGACTAATGTTTGGTTTTACACCAGAAAAGGTTTCTTCAGGAGTTTTTTTGCCCAAGTGTAAGTGAGGACATTTGTTTTGAATGCAGACTATTATATTAGAGGCTTCAACCCAAAATGACATACTCAAATTTTGATCATATATCATAGCCCTAGAAATTTCTACAATAGTTACATTCTTTCTTTTAGTAACCCCATTCTATTGAGGGTAGTAAGGAACTGTGAACTCCCTCTTAATCCTAGCATTTGAACATAATTCTTTGAATATTTGACAAGTGTATTCTTTCCCATTATCTGTTCTTAAAATTTTGATTTTCTTTCCAGAGGAGTTTTCAGTGACAACTTTGAATTCTCTAAACTTTCTAAGAATCTCTTTTGATTATTTGCATTTAAGGAAGTATATCCATGTATTCCTTGAGAAGTCATCAACTAATATTACATAGTGCAAGAATCCTCCTATGGATGGTGTCGACATGGGTCTACATAGGTCATAGTGTATTAATTCCAACACATCTTTGATTTTACTCAAGCTAATAGGAAATGAATTTTTTATTTTTTTTCCCAAGGCACAACCTTTACAAGTTTCATTGTGAAATTGACTTAATTTAGGCAGTCTAGTTACTAACTTTCCCATGGAGTTTAGGGCACGAAAGTTGAAATGACCTAACCTCTGATGACAGATTTCATTAGAGTTTGAGGTTTCATGAATGAGAGCTTGATTTGTTTTAGTGCAAAGTTCATATAATAGTCCTTGTCTCATACATATGGTATGAGCCTTTTTTTATAGTTGAATTCTTTGCCCATGCTAGTACTTTACCTTCCATGAATGTAATTTTGTATCCATCATCTTCAAAGGCTGATACAGATATACAGTTTCCTTTAATACATGGTACATAAAATACGCCTAAGAGTTGAATAGTGTTTCTAGATTTTAGTTTAATAGTGCAGGTCCCACTCCCTAGAATGTGCAGAATCATCTCCAATTGTAACTTCTTCATCTGTTTCTATTTGAATGCTTTCTAAATTGTCTCGATATCCCTTGATGTGTCTTGAAGATTCACTATCAATTATTCAAATGTTGGATTTGTTTGACACTTCACTAGAAAAAGCTGAGGAGAAGGCATACTTTCAGGATTTTGATCTTCATTTGACTTATCTACTTTGGAAAATGATGCTTGAAGTTTTGATCGATCAAGAAAGTTTAGTGCATAATGTCCATATTGATTACATCCGAGACATTGAATTTTAGACAAATCTTTTTTTTTTTTTGAAGATCCCTTTCCATGAAATTTTTCTTATCTTTTATGGTTCTTCTTCTTACCCTTCTTATGAGAGTTGGTATTGAGAACATGAATGTCTTCATCTATAGGCTTTTGTTTTCCTTTAGTCATCTATCTCGACTCTTCTTGAAGACAATCAGATCTTAATCAATCTCTTTTTGGAAGTTTAGATCTTGCACTTATGCCTTGTACAAATGGTTTCCATGAATTTGGTAGTCCTCCTAAGGCTATTAGAGATAACTCTTGATTGCCAATTTCATATCCAACTGATGACAATTGATCTCTTCATTTAGTGATTCTCGTGAAGAAAGTATTTACGAATTCTCCTTTATTCATGCTTATGTGATTCATTTGTCTCTTAAGGGCAAGTCTTATGCCCAAATAAATAACTATAAATGTATTTTCAAGGGCCTTGAACATGTGATATGTTGTTTCATGTTTTGACACAACAGGTATATATGATCTTGAACTGCACCAACTATAATTTTCATGGCTTTCTTATTGTTTTCAATCCATTGAGTTCTCTCTGGATCATCTTTTGGTTCTTCCTTTTTCTTCTTCCATGAAATATTCTAACTTGTTCTCTTTTAGCAACATTCTTATTCTAAGTTTCTAGGATGAAAATTTGTTATCATGTGCAAGGCAGTCTTCAAATCTTATTATGTTTGACATCTTAGAAGAATGATATGTGACTATAATTCAAGATATAAATCTAAACTCTCAAACTTAATCTGATCATTCCTTAAGGAGGCTTTGATACCATGTAAATTTTTAAGTTTATATCAGATTGTACAGGCCAAGAATGAATAATGTTGACTAATATCTAATTTTTGTCTTAGGTTCAAAACTTAATAATACTTGATCTGAATTTCTTCAAATGATTTCTCAGAAATGTATTGGAAATAATCTTCAACTTAAATTCTTCTAATATTGCAGATTTGGCTTACATTTATTGATTTTGATGCTTGGCAATATGGGGTCGATTGAGCATATATACTAGTTGAAGGCAACGGTGAATGGGCATGTCTCCAAATGGAGACGTGACCATTCATGGTCACAATTATTCGGTGATGTATTAGCAAGTCCGATCAATGATAGTTTAATAAATAGTCTAAACTTGCACTCACGACCATAATAGGGTCGGTCCACTGACATCTTGATAATGTTATATTGCAGATCAATTATGATCAACCAAGGATTAGACTATGTTTCGATTTCAACTAAGACATGATCTCAGATGAATATATATGTGATCATCGATTTATAAATAGTGATTATTAAATGTTGAATACAATTCAATAGGGATACATACATACATACATACATACATACATACATACATACATATATATATATATATATATATATATATATATATATATATATATATATATATATATATATATATATATATATATATATATATCAAATTCAATAGGGATACACACACACACACATACATACATACATACATCAACCACAGAGATTTGTTTAACCAAAGCTACATACTTTAACAATTGTTGTACCAAAAGTCTGACCTATCAATGTCCAATACAACCACTAGACTTATAGAAGACACAAGTGGTGTTAAACCATGTCGCAAATCTAGCAAGTGATGCTAGCCCACTGCCAACAATCCCCCTCCCAACATTACTCACCATGGCCTGGAATGATTTGAACTTGTGACCAAAGTTTGATGCCACTTGTTAATTGCTAGGATTTCTGTGCACCAAAAGATTGACATGTTAATGGTCCATACAACCACTAGACTTGTAGAAGACACATGAAGCTATTAAACCATGTTGCGGATCTAATGAGAGATGTTGGCTCACTGCCAACATATGTATCTGGTATTTGCAATCTTCACAATTTAGTTTGCCTTAGTTTTCTTGAAGATTGATTTTGTGAAATGTGATGAGATGTTGATGTCAACATTTGTACATAGTTTTTTCTATAATCTCAAAAAATTCAGATATTGATGTAAACATCTGTACATGGTTTTCTCTATAATCTCTAAAAGTTCACTAGGATGGATTGTGGGAACCTAATTTTCCTAAAACTAATACATAGTAACCACTTGAAGTGCATTTGGCATTAAAACAAATATTGCTATTAGATTGGCTCAAATGTTGATTTAATTTACAAGATTCCTTCTTCATATGAATCTAGCATGTTGCATGTTAATACTTAGGTAGGCGGTGTGCCATTCTTCATGTAACCATATTCTTTTAACCACCTCTAAGTGCTTATGGTCCATGTCGCATACCCTCAGCTTTGAAGAAAATACTAATTATGATTATGTGGATGCCATTACTTGCTCTTAATAGTCTATGGAGCTGCCACATTACATTTTGATGCTCGAGGATATGCTATTGAATTCTTCATTTAAATAACTTCTTTTAGCTCTCTTTGAGAACCTATAATTCATACTGCTCACACTTGTTGACTTCCAATTTTTGCAAGGACGCGTTAATTAGAATTTTTAAAATTTATTAAAACTTAAACTGGAGTTGTTGTATTACCCATGACTAGTGTTTGGAGCAAGAAATGATCTACAGAAGTTAAACTAATCAAGTTGGAATTGCATATATATTCATGTGCATTATATTTTGGACATGTAAATCAAAGTTATATTAGGCAAGATCGTATAACACAATGGTAATTTGTGAGTCTCTCTTCAAAAAGGTCTTAGGTTCAAATCTACTTGAATTAACACATAATACTGAAAATACATAACCTAAGGCCTTTGACTTGTGCACACTCCCAAGTCTTGATTGTTGCTTAAAACATATTTGTATGTATTTATTTCTATTTTATAATTGGTCGTGGCTAATTTTGTTGATAATATTTTATGTTTTTAGCTTAACAAAATTGGGAAAAAGATTAATGGTCCATGTACCTACAAATCATGGACAGCTGGAATCTTCAACATTAAACAAATGTAAACCTAAAAATAATGTGGCTGGATATACTTCATCATTTTGCATGTATGCATGTTTTTGTTTTTCAAGTTATTTGGTGGTAGATGAAGAAGCACTCCAGAGACAAGGATACATAAAATTAATAGATGGCATGAATAAGGAAAAATTAAATCTTAGAAATTATAGAGTAAACTTATGAGAGTATAAGCGATAGTAGTTCTTACTAAATGCTTGGTGTGACAGAGTGTCCATTCTGATATCAGGTCAAATCACCTTCTCAATAGTAGAAATATAATAGTGTGGAATGGAGTTTTTAGTGGGAGTTGGGCATGTGATTAATGTATTTTTCTTCTGATGACTTCAATCCTCAGAATGACAGGGAGTGGAAGGAAACATATTCTACAGTTACCATAACTCTATCACAGGTATGTTTCCATTACACTCACTCATTGTTATTACTGTCGGGTTGGAAGTTACTAACAACCAATACACTATATAAAAAATTTATTCTCAATAGAGAAGAGAAACATGCACAAAAAATAATTCCAAAATAACTTTTACTCATGAGAGACCATTAGATGGGACATGATATAAGTAGTAACAGAAACTTCCAAATCATAGTGTCTGATATTGCAACCCAGTATCAATGTCTAGCTTTAGTATCTAAGGAATAAGGAATAAACAATAGTATCAAATTTAAGTAAAATTTTATATTGTCATTCGCCTAAATAATACGGCTTCTAAAAGCACCAACTAAGAATGTAGATAATTTGAATCCCACTAATTTGATATAATCATGTTCAAAGGACAAAATTGTAGGTGGACAAAGGTGGACAAAGGGAAGATAGTAGGGATGAAGCTTGATTAACTCTTTTAATGCTAATGGAGTACTTCAAACTTCTTTAAATAAAGTTCCTTTCAAATGCATCGTATTTTGTAGAAACGTGTTCTCCACTTCCTTCTTTCTACTGCTCATTTTGTGGTAGTATACTTTTCCATCATTTGGTATCAATTTTAGTTACCCAACTCAAGAGAACTCACAACATTTATGGATCTTTGTTGATGCTCCTTTATCAGTTCTCAACATTGTAGAGATGTGGGTAATTTCAAAATTCTTTGCCAGATATGTCTCTAGATCCAAAATTGTTGACAGAAATGAGAAATGTGAAACTTTTAGACATCTAAGAAAAGTGGCAAAGGGAAGGTAGTGCAACACCAAGAGTTGATAGCTACAACATTCACTATGAGATACTTGAGGAAACACTTTATTTTACAACACTCAAGCAATCAATACTTGTATGATCATCTAAGGAATTAGATATTCAATTATGATGGTAATAGCAGAGAAAGGGAGCTGAGACAATATTATTTGTATAAAAAGAATAAGTATACAAGTATAGCCGAATGCACACCAAGTGGAGTGTCCAACATAACTTGATTGCTTCATAATTTAGGCAAAAATTTAGGGCAATATTATTGGTTTCTTTCAAATAAACTATAAAGTTATTTTTGAACATAATAACATTTATTATTCTAATTTTTACCTTGTATTTGGGAAGGGATTTAATTATGTAGCTTTCAAACAAAAGAGGTTTTTTTTTTTGGCCAAATTAAGGTTATCTTTGTTCATATTTAATTGTTGCAATGGTTAAATGGATTTTTTTAATCGTGGAGAATGATACTATCTAGCGTTTATTGTTACCCTAACTACAAAATTTTGTTGGAGAAAAATAATCTATAGGATTTTTATGTGTTGTAAATTTTATATATATTATATCAAAACATAAAATACAACTACTGAATTTATATTATAGATAAATCTCAAAATTAAATATCAAATTATCTATAGTCATGAGTGCTTAGCATTTGAAAGATATTTCTTGTTGGATTTCTTTCTAATTTATATTTTCATTTTAAGACCTTGGTGATAAATTAGTATCCATTGAAAAGTCAGCAGATGTTTAAGACCTATTTGCATTAATGATGTACAGTTCACTATCTTATTTGACTACATTTTTTAGGCCATGTGCTTGATTGTGGAAACTTCATAGCTTTAATGTCAAAAGATCACCTTAGTTCTAGATATTCCATGACATTAAAACCATTATTTTGCATTCAAAAATTAGATTATAAAATATTTCAAATCCATAATAGTAGGTGTGTTTTACAAGTGCATAAAACATGTCTCAACAAAGATGGGAAGTCATCATGTAAAAATCCCTCTAGAAACATTATCGTGAATAGAGTATGGAAAAATTAGTTTTCACCTAAGAGTGAATTGGGGCAGTTTAAGATGATACTTTTGTAATATATTTTGGTAGATTATGAATAAAGAACTTGCAGGTTATTAGCAAATTGTTTAACTTTTATCATTTTTTCGAGCAGTCCTAATTTTTTTTTGCAGTCCTATTCTTTAAATGTTCACTACGTAGGCTACAATTTTACACAGAGACTTCTGTCTTATTGGCTAATATTAGTGGTCCTTAAAGCATACTTACTAAGAATTTGGGTTCATGGTATGTGTGCCTATAATTGTATCCTGTGGCAACTATAAATAAAGCCATAGCTTTATTTATGCTCATATATTGTGTTTATAAAACAATCTCTATATTCCTTTGACAAATTTCATAGTTGCAGGTGAGACTGTTGTTCTAACATCCGGAATTACAAAAGTAGCTCCTATATTCTTTTGATTATCTCCTATCAATCTTGCACAGATTTAACAAAGTCACACCTCATTTGTGTGCTTCTATACTTTTTGTCAAAAGAATTATATCTTTGTGTTTATAAAATAATCTCTTCATTCCTTTGACAAATTTCACAGTTGCGGGTGAGACTACTATAAAGGTTCTAACATTCCAAATTACAAAAGTAGCTTCTATATTATTTGCATTATCTCCTGCCAATCTTGCTCAAATTTAACAAAGTCACACCTTATTTGTGTGCTTCTATACCTTTAAAAAAAAAATGAAATCTCTGTCCCTCTGTGCATGTGCCATGTTACCAAATGACTCTATTGTAAAGTTATTGCTGGGAACTTCTGAAATTATATACATTACCTCTACTTTCTTCTCATTACAAGCATCCCATATGCTTGATGAATCGTTTAGGTTGATGTTATCTAGTGAGGCATCTCTTGGACTAATGCAGATCAATAAAATCATTTCTTATAATTACACGTTAATAGTGTAAAACTATCTTAATTCCTTCTCAGATATTATTAATGTGATATGTCATGTGTAAATGTGTAACTTAGTACTATATTTTAATTGAGGAGCCTTAAGGATTGACTTAATCTTATGTAGTTTATTGCTATTTTCATATAAGACGGGACTCTAATTTTGTAGTACTCTTGTTACAAGACAAACGATAGCGTTTTTGTTAAGTAGTAGCGCTTAAACTACATTACTTACAAAGCAAGGCCTTCATCTAAGGTTATTTAATATTTGAAGCTATAATAAAGGAAATATGTTATTAGTTTTCAGGACATTGGATAACTTAGCCATTCAAACTTTGGGCTTAAGCTTGGGAGTAATTCTCTCTAAAGTTGCATGCTCCATAGTTTTTATTGTTCTATATTTTATGTATGACCCAATCTGGAATAACATATGTTTGGCACAGTTAACACTGGTAAACTGTATGTTATTATGGAGTGATGGGTAGTGCAATGATTACAAACTCGTTTCTATATAAATTATGGATAGTGTAATGCTAGTAACAAGAGGAATAGCTCCAACAAATTATGGATAATCTGCATCACAAACAAGATATCGCAGTGTACATATAGGGCTAATAAAATCCAGTGGGGAAGACTTTTGGCTGAAAGGCCACGTTCTTAAAAAATGCTCTTATACCTGCAGAAACTCTTAACAATTGACCAACTAGATCTCCTCTGCCCAAAAAACCCCATCTCCAAATAAGATACATGATGATAATAAATTCAGACAAGAGGCTCCTAAAATCATGGTCTATATGCAAAGTGGTGTGGATTTAGGTCCTCCGTGAAATGCATTGCTCACTGGCTTGAGGAATCATTCAGGGTTTGGGTTAGTTTTACTACCCTAGATAAAGAGAATTTTTGTTTATAAATCGTAAGAAAATTTCTCTGAAAAGTGATTCTTATATGAGAAGCCAATTTACTTTAAAGAATATAATCTTAAATTCTTAAAATGGAAACAAAATTTTGAACCAAAATATTTTCACAAATCAAAGTACCTAGATGGATCATTATTCCCAATCTACCTTTAGGACTACATAGTTTACATTTTGATAAGGATAGATGATCTTTTAGGTGGGTTTGAAGGTTTAGAGGAAATTTTTGTGTCTTATATAATATTAAAATTCTAGTTAACTTGGAGCTAAGCTCACACATGACTAAATCAATTAAAATCATTATTAACCAATCAATATACCTTTTGAACCCTAAAATATACGGTGGTGAGATTCATGGTATAGTTACTCTAAACATACCAAATACTCAAAATCTACTTGATGCTAGTGAGCCCTTAACTAAGATTTTGAATAGAGATAACCAAGATAGACCATATGATAACATTATCATTAACCTCGATGCAAAATAGGAGGATTTAGTATTTCTTAGACATTTGGATAATGCACAAACCATAGAAGATCATGACCGAATGGGCATCCATGAGGACCCAAAGGTAGAAGGGGAGCTAAAAGATAATGAGGCCCAATTGGAAAAGGATGATCCCATGCAGGTCTTGCAAACCACTGAAGTAGCTTTGAAAAATGAGACACATGAAGTTGAGGATTATAGTACTCCTCATCCATTAGATGCAATGGTAAAGATTGATGAGAAGGGGAACTCAAAAGTGGATTAGTGATGGGGTTAGGAATGTAGATTTAGGAGACGAGGTCGCTATGGGAGATGAAATGTACATTGTGCTAAGGTATCATCTTCCTATGGAAGGAATGAAAGATTTTATGGAAGAGGGCTTACTTAACAATGTGATTAGGGAATTTGGGACTATGGTAGATAAGGAGACTATTATTACTAATGTTGATGGACCCAATAGAATGACAATTGAAGGCAGAAAAGAAGATAAGGATTCATAGGAGGAAGGTAGGTATAAATTTCTTGACAATGATAAGCATGAGAAAAATGACATTAATTAAATCAACAATTAAATAATTAGCAATCTCATAGAGAAAGTTGCAAAAGAAATTGCTAACAACATTATTGCTCAAAAATCTTGGAACTTGAGGAGGGTGAACAAGATGAGACAACATAAATAATTGTAGCATTTAAAACAAGAATGTTAATGAGACATTTGGAATAGAACAATTGGAATGTGGAATGAAAACTCTTAATTGTGCCAAGAAGACCAAGGAAAGAAGTAGAAAATCTAGGACAAAGTTGAGAACCAAATGCCAAGATTCAGAGGAGTGGGCTAAATTAACATCTGTGTTTTATGCAAGGAAGGTCCTTTCCAAAGAGCCATGAGGCTCCTTACTTGGAATGTTGGGGATATGAATGCCCCTAACAAGTAGTGGATCATAAAATCTTGCATTACAATAACTAATTTGGGCATAATGATGATATGAAAAACTAAAGTTAATTGAAAGGAGTTAGAAAACTTTAGGAAAAAAATAGGCATTAAAGAAATAGTTAGTTCACCAACAAATGGTGCCTTAGAGGGTTGGCAGTACTTAGGGACCCTAGATTTGTCTCTTTCAAAATAAGAAATGTACCAAGAAAAAATGAGGAGTGGGTGGGTTAAAGCATTAAAAAACCTTCAATTCCTCCTCATACATGTATATTGCCCAACACAAAACATAGAAAAAGGGTGGGTATGGGGTGAAATAGAATAATATTTGCTTACAATCCCTAATTAGGTATGTATCATTTGCATCGATTTTAATGCTAAATTAAACCACAATGAGAAGTGGGGAGGGTGCATGAAAATATCTCATTTGGATTCTAAAGAGTGGGTTCACAAAAATAACTTATTGAAAGAAACACGACCATTGATTCATTCACATGGAACAATAGGTGAGGATTTCACAACATAGCATAAAAAATCAACATGTTTTTTCTTTGGAGAAGTCTAATTGACCTCCCTAATACTTTATTCATTAAAAATCTACCTATATTTGGATCTCATCACTTTCCAATTCAACTATCCATCATCGAAGACACTAGGCCTAATAAATGCCCCTTAAAATTTGAAATGATGTGGCTAAAAGATGACAACATTGTGGGGTTGACTGAACAATGATGGAAGGAGAATAAAAATTCTATGTTCTAAATTATTTAGGGTAGTCAGCAAACACAAGGAGATAAAGAATATTTTGTTGTTATATAATAATGATCACTTTGGTAACATCTTTGGGTTGAAGGTGAAATTAGAAGAAGAGATTGAAGAACTCAATAAAGAGGTAATAAAAAAAGTTATGGATGATCCCTATTCTTTAAGGAAAAAATATTACTAGTTGAATATGAAGATATCTTGACCAAGGAGGAATTTTTTCAATGTCAAAAATCTTGATAAACTTGGCTAATTGTAGGCGAAAAGAACATAAAATTGTTTCATGACAACACCAAACACAAAAGGACGATAAATAGAATAACTAAGATTAATAATAATAAAGGAATCAGATTTGAGGAACCAATATGATATTAGTTAAAGTGATAATATATTATGAAAAATACTCCAAGAAATTGGAAGGGATCAATCCTAGGTGCTAGAAATAAAATCCTAGCACTATTCCAAAGAATACTTTGAATGAGAAAAGAAAGAGTTTAGGGGCTAGATTATCTAAGGTTGAAATTGAAGCATTACTAATGAAAATGAACCTAGAAAAGGCACTAGGACTAGATGGACTCCCAACTTCAATTTTTTCAAAAATGTTGACATTTTCTAGGTGATGAGATTACATAGGCTTTGGAGGGAGTAATAAATTTTGGAAGTACGCTCAAGGAAATAAACACCACTTTCTTAGTCCTTATACCAAAGAAAGAAAAAGTTGATAACATTGATGATTTTAGACCATTATGCTATTTAATACTATTTATAAACTATTTACTATGGAAAATAGATTACAAAATCTACTCTCCTTTGTCATCAGTGAAGAGAATTTTTTTTTTGTCCCATAGAGGTCTATATATGATGGGGTTTCCCAGTGGGTACATATAATAAGTTGAAGATGAAGAAGTTTGGACTGTGCAAGATAGTGAAGAGACATGATTCTAGCAATGCATATGAAGTGGAGTTACCTGCTAAATTGAATATTTCACTAGTATTTAATATTTTAGATTTGATAGAGTGTTATGAAGGAGGTAATGGAGATGAAGTTGCAGAAGCACAATGGAGCATTCCAGCATCTAGTTCGACTATAAAGGAGATTAAGGAGATACTAGACAATCATGTTGGAAAAAGTACCAAAAACAAAACTTATGAGGAATATCTAATCAAATGGAAAGGGAGACTCGTTGAGGATTCATCATGGCTAGTAAAGGAGGAGGTCAACCATCTTGGTTTTCCTCTGAACACTTGAGATGTGACAGGGTCACTTCTCAAATTACCCTGGGTGTCTGATGCAAGAGCATCCTAGGTGTAAAGGAAATCTTGCATCACCCAAAAATATTTTATTTTCGGTCTTTTCTATTTTAATAAGAGCTAGTAGACATAGAGGTTACTATTTATGGAAACTTACTATTTTTAGTAAGTTTGTCATATGAGCTCGAAATATTCTCATTTTTTACAGGAAGGTTCATTTTAGAGATATAAGCCTACCATAAAAATCTCATTTCTCTAGCTTGAGTATCAGAGAAATTATTGCAGATTTTTGGTGGAAAAAATTATAGAAAAAATCTTCAGGCTCACGGTTGGAGTCTTTAGAGTGCCTAGATGAGGTCTGAAAACTCAATGGAAGGGCATTGGTGCTGTTCTGAGCATGTAGACCATGAGTTAGTGTTTCCGAAAAGTGGCTATAATAGCCAATCGAAGCAATGGTTCATGAGTTATGGCCTTCGAAAGTTGGGCTACCAAAATTCTAAAATAATTTGTCAAAGATGTATTTGGCTGACTCTATGTGTATTGTTAGGATCTGTTAGCCCTAGGTATTAAGTTTGAGCATCTAGAACCTTCTCGGGCAGCATAAAACTGGCTATTTAAGAAAGGCCCAAACATTGTCTAGGACAATTCTAGGTGATAGTCTGCAGCCTATCTTGCAAATTATTGTATTGAAGGCACCCTTGTGGGTTAGCATATCGTACTTACAAATTCTATAATTCTACATCTGCATTGCAAATAAGAAGTCCTTATTTTGTTCTCGCATTTTCTATTGTTTCTATGTTTCTGTTATGAGTTTATGGTATTAAGGGGAGCTTCTTGCATCAATTGTGGTCTCTGATTATATAATGATGGATATGATTTTGAAGGAGGAGAGGAATTATATTCAAGGTATGATAAAGAAGATCAAAGCCACTAGATGCAATGTGCTATTGATCTAGAAGAATATTCTACAAGATGATGTCATTGATCTTTCGCTACATTATCTATCCAAGGCAAAGATTTTGGTGGCCAAGGATGTGGAAAGGGATGAAATCAAGTTCATTACCAAGACATTGAATTGTTTACCCATTGCTATTATTGAACACTTTAGGGAGGAGAAGCTGGGGCTAAAACTGGATGTCTTTAATAATTTAGACAATGCATTTTGATCCATGAGGCTAAAAATGGATGTCTTTAATAATTTAAATTTATTATTTTGACAACATTGTTGGTCTTGATTTGCTAAACTTATTCTTATAATGTGTATTATATGTACTGTTCATTGTGTATTATCTTTTCAACAAAATGAGAAATCATTCTTTGCCAAACCAATGTGGAGCTCAAGGTGAAAACAACTTGAAAAATGTAACTTGATAATTACTTCACAAAAACAGAATCCAATGTCATATAAATGTACTAAGCACAAGATCAATTTGACACCACTTGCCAAAAATTCATTACAAAATATTTAGTGTAACATACCTTGGCTCTTTATTTTCTTCTTCGGTTAGAACTTTATAGACAACTACAACTACAAAGACAAGGACTGACAAAGAAAGTATTAAGCACACAAGAATGCTTTCAAACAAGAGAATAAATAATTACCATCCATTACAACTAGTATGATGTTGTTGCCTTCATTGTGAATAGATACAAGTGAATTAAATGGTACTCATTCCAAGTGGAATAAATATAAATAAATAAATAAATACAAATACAAATAAATAAATACAGGTAGATAAATACAAATAAATAAATAAATATAATAAAATACAAATAAATAAAGGTTGTCAGTTGGTATTCTACCTTATTGGCCCCACTTGCTATTGACATTGTCCTGAATGTCGTCGACCCTGCGAAGCCTAACATTGTGGATTTGAGGGACATCAAAGTTTTGCAAAAATTGGGTCGGACTGTTGATGATACAAAGATGGTTAAGGGTTTTTTGTTTGATAAAAAGCAAGCCATATGGCTGGAAGCCCCACCAGGATTGAGAATGTGAAGATTGGCATAATACAATTCCAAATTTTGCCTCCCAAGATGGACATTGAGGAGAACATTGTGGCAATGATGGATAGGAATTTGAAGGAGGAGAGGAATTATATTTTGGGTCTGATAAAGAAGATCAAAGCCACTGGATGCAATGTGCTATTGATCTAGAAGAATATTCTATGAGATGTTGTCACTGATCTTTCGCTGTATTATTTGTCCAAGACAAAGATTTTGGTGGTCAAGGATGTGGAAAGGGATGAAATCGAGTTCATTACAAGTGAATTAAATGGTACTCATTCCAAGTGGAATAAATAAAT
Organism: Cupressus sempervirens; assembly: GCA_028749045.1. NCBI lineage: Eukaryota > Viridiplantae > Streptophyta > Pinopsida > Cupressales > Cupressaceae > Cupressus > Cupressus sempervirens. The sequence goes on along the minus strand of CM053791.1, from coordinate 401,388,384 downwards.
ATAAATATATAAATAAATAAATAAAAATACAAATAAATAAATAAATAAATACATACATGCATACATGGTTAAGTGCTACCTAACTATGTCCAAGGTGTTTAGACATTGGAGGCATACTCCACCTACCAGGCTTCCTTCATACTCGTATACATCGGATCAAGTCCCTTGAACTACTCACTCTAACAAATATGTAGTTCTAGTTTCTAATTGTTTTGATGTAGTTGTATTTTTATAACCACTGACAAGTTTTAATCACCTAATACAACTTTTCGGCATCATACACCCACTCGGGTGAATCAAGTAGTTTTCTATAATTACAATCTTGTAATACCCTAGTGCAACCTTTGTGTTATAGTTTACACTTAATGTAAAGTTAGCCTATAGACGTCCTAACTCACTCCTTATATAGTTATGTTTAAAAGCTTGTGACAATAATCAGTGGGTCTAAATAGACCAGTCAAGTTAATGCTAGTTGGAACACTTGATTGTTCATTTTATTGTACCTAATCTGATGACAATTCTACAAGAATTTGTAATCAACCTAACTAATCAGTAACTACACCAATTGAACTAGGTTATGGCTTGTCACTTAGCATGGGTTGAGTGAGTTTTATTGTTTTATTATTAAGATTTTGGAATATATATGCAGTTGGAACAATTTTTTTGTTGTGCAAATATGTAATAAGCAACTTAAAAAAGATCTCCTGGTATATATAAAGACCAATTTCATGTCCATGAGCTTGTGATGATATAATTTTGATATTTGTGTTGTACATAACAGTTAATCTAAAATTTTCTATCATTGCCTTTGATATGATTCCATTGTCATTGTCATAAAATATGCCTATGAAACTTTCTATATATGCCTTTGATATCTGTGTTACTCCTCATTGATAATGCCCTTGATTTAATGTCTCCTTTTATTAAAATGTGGGAAATAGGTACAAATAACTTACAAAACTCAAGTGCAACTGACTTCTTTCCTTAAAGTCTCAAAAAACACTTAAAATTGATAATGATTGATGTAAGAAAAATAGTCTATGATACCACTTTTAAATGATTGTTCTTATGTTATACAATTGATATGATACATGAAAACAATGCCACTGCTATCTCTGAACTAATTTTTTTATGGTTTCTATAATTGGTTGCTACATTTTTACATTCATCCTTGAACTAAATTTTTTATGTTAAAATTTTCTTTTTTGTTAAAAGCTAGACTGACTAAGCTCCTAAATTAAAAGATCATCTCATAAAAACTATGGAGGAGTTATTTGGTCAAAATATTTTGAACATAGCCCAACTTATAAAAATAGTTTGCAAACATCTAAAGACTATGAGAGACCAGTACAGAAGGGCTCTAAAGCTCAACCCAAAATACGAGTTTCCTCCTATGGTGCCACAGTTGGAGTGGAATGAAATCATTGAAGATGCAAAAGAGAAGAGACTAAGGGATAAAGGAACTAACCCACCACCTAGAAAAAATAGGTATGTGTCTCATAAATGTTAGTCTCTCATCTATTCCATCCTTCCAAGATAATCTTCAACATCTCATGAATGCATACCAATGTTCAAACACACATGCACACCATAACCAAGCCTCTGTCACCTTTTTTTCCAAGAGTGTTGATTCAATGTTTTTACTTGCAACAACAGTTAACATGCTGATTCATGGTCAATTCTTCACAAGGAGCAATGGTTATGATTCAAACCCATAAGATAACTATCAAGACAACCAAGAAAAAATTAACACCTTCCCTAATCCCCATACAATGAGAATCATACAATCAATGTATTCTTCATTCTGAATTTGCACAGTATTTACTGTCTAACAATGAGTAGTGAGGCCTTTTACCATTACATATTATTTATAAGAAGCTTAGTGCATTGTCCTAAAAGAAGTGCCATGATGAACATATGCAAATACAAGGATTTGGAGACATTTGAAGTTAGAAAATATTGTGGTGATAGAAATGCCTTTCCTAGAACTTCTCCAACATCCCAAAGAGGTTCTTGATCATTTTTTTATGCCTTTTCACATGACCTGTAATTGTGTTTGAAGAACATTGCCTTACAAAATAGAGTGCTAATATGGAATAAGAAACTTAAATTTTTCTTGCAATCTGGAAGTGTAAGAGTCAGATCATTATTTTGATCAAGCATGGAAGGATGAAGTTGTAAGGTCAAGAGTTGTGACCTATAAATTCATTATGTTCAACCTAGTCTGGGGTTGGAATAGTAATGTATGAATTTGGAATGAAATAGCAATCCTTTTGGTGGGAAAATCCTTACTCTTGTTGATTCGGTCTTCATCCCACCATAACATATACATACATAAATACATATACATACATACATATATACACATACATACATACATGCATGCATGCATACATTTGCATATGCAATTTTGTCACCTCATTTAACTAACTTTACTTTCAAATGAAAATTTAGGAACTAAAATATTGGAATCATACAAAGGAATCATGGAGGAAAGTCAAATAGGTAAGCGAATGAATATCCATCTCTGTGATTCCCAATACACATATTTATCATGAAGAGGGCTCATTAATAGAAGATGGAAACATAATAACCAAACTGAAATAGAGAGAAGAATGGAGATAGACCAATCCAATGTTGGAAACGAAGCAATGATAGATATGCAAAGGATAAAGAGGATGACAATACTCTTGTGGTTCAACGCATAGCTAAGGAAGCATTAGAACCAATCTTTGTAGTCTAATAGGTTCAATCAATTAAATTTTTTGGATATAATGAAATGCAAAAGAAAGTCACAAATGAATATTAAGAGGTGTAAGACATCCAAGTCCAAGTGCACCCACAAAACAAATATCAAGTGTATTTTAGACATTTTTGAGTTCTTCTATCCTAGGTTTATCATAAATACCATCAAGGCTTAGACCCATTTTATTATCATTTCATACCATCAAGGGTACTTTTTTGGTTTAGTAAACACTTAAAAATCTTAGATGGCTAGGTCTTTATAGAATCCAATCGAGGATCAAAATCTTTTTTCCCATTCCTTTGTTCAAGGGTTTGGGCCATTTTAAAATCCCTTCTCACCTTAATAAAAAAATTGTGATAAATCCTAAATCTAGGTGTTCGTCCAATCTTTGGAAAGATAAAAATTACACTATTGAAAACTGGGTCCAATAGGCTCTTCTAGCGGTTGTGCATACATATCCATTACCAGGGTATCAACACCTCCATGGAAGATTTCTCACTAACACTCTCACTAGGAGATCAAGGAAGAGAAAAAAATTAATGTCCACAAGTCTCCCAATTTTTTTCTAGGGTTATATGTTCATATTAATTAGGCAATCTATTCAAAATTGTTTGAATCACCATAATCGATGGCCAAAGTAAAAATTACCTTGATATTAAGCAAGTTGCAAACATAAATTACATTGAACCCTTACAAAAAAATGATAAATACCTTGAACCCTTACATTGAAATTTAACAAGAAAACATAAGAGAATGAGACCTTACCTTGAAAGCAAGTTCCAAACAGAAGAGGACACAAATAATGCAAATGAATCCATCAAGCTTACTTTGATGGCACTGAAAATCTCTTAATTGGTCATGCCTGAAGCCTCCTGCCCGCTCTTTGCTGCGTGATATGAAGTGAATTTTCACTCTTTTTTTATATCCCTAAAAATGTCAAAATTTTGAAGCTAATATTAATTGTCATCGAAATTTTGATGTTAATAGGATCAGTTTTTTAAAAATGAATTTGACAAGCCAAATTGGCCTGCTATCAAAAATTAACGTCAAAAATTACCCCCAATTGTACTAGTGTCTATACAAAAGCTTCAAGATACCAAATAAGTAAAGATACATTAGAAACCTTTTTCTTTGGTATTGGTAGCAACACAAAATTTGCAATATCTAACATTTTGAATTTCAAAGGAGGTGACCTACCTTGTAAATACCTTGGTCCCTCGCTAGATAAGGGTTGTCAGTCTACAAATCATGGGATCCATTAGTATTATAAATTGGGAATAAAATAGAAGCCTCAAAAGGAAGATGGTTATCCATGGTGAGGAAGCTACTAGATGCTAAAATTTGTATTGTCAACAATTCCAATCTACCAAATGTCTTGCATAAACATCCCAATAGTAAAAAATGAAGAACTAAATAAACACCAAAGAACTTCTTTTGGAAAGGGATGTCAAACAAAAAGAAAATGTCACTATTAGCATGGGATAATCCCAAAGAGGAAAGAGTTGGGATAAAGAGTATTAAAGAACATAGTAAGGCTTTATGATTGAAATTAATTTGTAAAATGCATAAAAAACCCTCATTTAAAGTGGGTTAAAATCCTCAAACATAATTATTTACATAAAGATGATTGTACAAGCATCTTTAGAACTATAACCCCTCTAAAGGGATCACATATCTAAAACTTAATTTTTGAATAAAAAAATACAATCATTGAGAAACTAATGCGAAACCTTGAAAATGGAGAATTTTTTTTTATTCTACTTGGATTTTGTTAGAAATGCTTTAGAATAACTGAGCTAGGGTGGGGGGGGGGGGGGGGTGAATCAATTATTCAAGGTCCAAATATCCTAATAATTTTTTTTTTCACTAAGTATAGTGAGCCCATTAAACTAACCATGCATCCAAGCTAAACATTCTTTTTAGAAAATTATTGATAAATCAACATGCAAGAATAAGACATGAAAGATCAACACATAACACAATGATTTACGTGGAAACCCAATTTGGGAAAAACCACCAGTAACATGCTACTCCTTTCTCACTCTTCTAAAGTGATGCCTTATGAAAGGTCTACCTTGTTAAAGGCTACAAAACACACTGTTAAATGTGACCCGGTTAAGGGATTTCAACCACCCTGTTAGAAGTGAGCCTAGTTAAAGAACTTTAGAACATTTGCTTGGAATGTCACCCTGTTAAATGATTTACAAAATAGCTATTAAACCAACCTAAGTCCATAGGATTTTTCCCTAACTGATACAATTGCTAGAGAGTAACAATAAGGGCTTTTGATCTGATATAACTCACAATGTAACTTGTAGATTTTAGATCTCAATTGAGTTCAAAAATTTTCTTGGCTTTTAGTCTCTGTAGTTCTGACAGCTTATCCTCATTTCAAGCTTTGTCTCCTTGAGTCTCCATGCTCGTTGTGCCAATGCAATCACCTCTATGGTCACCTATTGAAGTAGAGTTTCTATGCTCTATTCTTCCCTCTTGATGCCTTCTCCTTGACACCACACACTCTCTCCAACCCATTTTTCTTCTTGATCTATAACTCCTTAAATAGGAGTTTGGAGTACTTTTTCGCTCTAACTTTCCCACTCTTATTTTGGATTCGAATGGATTAGGTAAGATTCAATGTATCTTCCCCTTATCTTGTTTCTTATAGAAACATCTTGAGGAATCCACCTGTATTTGCCTAAAACTAGTTTACCTAGAATTCTGTACCACCGACTCATCATCCTTATCTTCCATCTGGTTCACAAAATTCAAAGTAATAGACTTATCAGCTTAGATCTGGAAAATCTTTGACTTCTCAAATAATGCAGCAGCTCGACACTATTGACTTTTTGATGCTTGGCACATACTGTGTTACTTGGCACCTATTGTGGATTCACTTAGCATCAACTAAATTTTGTTGATGCTTGACACTATTACATTTTGTCTAGCTCAGCCCCTGAACTCGCTTGGCACCTTTTTTTTCACTTAGCACACACTAGATTTTGCATTTTATCGACACTTATTGATAATCTGCTTGGCATGAACTAACTTGCTTGGCACCTACTAATGAATTTAGTCAAGCTTTGTAGATAGCTTTGTTACAACTTATTCTTTAAGAGTTTCTAAGTGTAGCCGACCTTTGTATCTTCAAGTGTATTGTCAATACATCATTTTACCATTGTCTTAACTGATCCTTGTACTTCATTACAAAACCATAACTCAACATTTCCCTTAGGTTCTTTTGTTACATCTTATTGATTAAATCCTCTTCATCAATCAACTAAGTGATAGTACTTGGATCATATAAGCAATTGTCATTCTAGAAAATAGCAGGTTTGGTATCAGCGACAAAACAATGATTGAAAACATTCTTTATCAACAATCTCCCTTCTTCAATAATGATCTTTTCAATCAGATCTTCAACAAATTTGTGGGGAGGAGGTGAGGGATACACGGTGTAGACTTTTCCAAATGGATCAATGATTTGGTACAACTCCCATACATATTGGACATCTACATTTAGGAGCTATTCATCCCATGGAAAGTTCTCATTCAATAGGCCAACACAAGGGTTTAAGCTTGAATTTCTTTTGCATAGTCTATGCATTAAGTCTCCATTGTACCCATTTTAACTATTGCTTATGAAGAAAACTTGTAATAAAGTAAACATGTGGAAGTAAGCCTATTGAATACCCAATCATAAATGAGCATAGAAACAAAGTTCAAGGTTACTATGAAGTGACTACTCTATTCGCTTTGGTTACATGAACTAATAGAAGAATTAATTTCATGTAGTTGTAGGAACAAACAAGGGACTAGAAAATTGTTAGGAATAAAAATATACACAACACACTAAGAGGGAGACTAGAGAGGGGTCAATTAGTTGTGTGCTATATCTATAACTTTATACTTATCAACCAAATCACTAATGTAAGATATAGAAGTTCAAAACAAGATATAAACCAACATCATAAGACACAAGATTTTTTGTTCTCAAGGAAAACCCTGATAAAGGAAGAACCATTGCAAGGATGATACCAAAAGATTATGTATTACTAGAAAAATAATGCCCTTGTTAGGAGTCGATTATATATATATATATATATATAGTACATTAAACCATGTTAAAGGAGATATATATATATAGTACATTAAACCATGTTAAAGGAGATGTTCTTATTAAATAAATAAAAACCATGTTAAAAGGTCCTTCAACCCTATTAGGATTTGTTGAGAACAAAAGGCCCATTGCCTAGGTACACTACTCAAAGGGTGAAGGTTAAATCCTCCTTCAAAGACTTGTTATTTTTAAGAAGGTCAAATCCACCTTACATGAACTAAATGGCGATAACTTAATTGGATTTATATTCTATTGAAGTTGATAAGGAATAATCATAGATTCCACTCATACCTTTATCAAAGCATTTGACCAATCCTTCAACTATGTCTTGATATCCAACATCAAGGGTCACATCTAGATTTTTATTTCATCCATACAATCTATATATTACAATAGGAGAATTATTTTCCTTTATACAAGATACGTTAGCTGCAATATGACCCAAATAGGTCACAAATCCAAAAATATACTCTAATTTGAGTCTTATACCATGTATTATTCTAACATACCAAGACTCCATCTCATAACCAACTTATAGTCACAACGCAATAACTATATTTGGCTTTTTAAAATTTTTTTTATCACTAGTTTGCAACCAATCTTCACCAAATAATTGTAACTTAAATAGCTCAGCACATTAGACCATGTAACCTTAGACATATGGTCTATACTAACTAATCATGATATTATTGTTCTCACATACTTTGAAGTGTCATACACTATTTGTATTGCTTTGTCCAATTTCTTGTAATATGCAAAATCATAGTCTATCTAAACTAACCAATACATAAATAAAATATATGTTGACATCAATTTCAACATCCCAAACAATTACAATTCCATCTAATATCCAACAATCTTCACCTATGGCATTGATGACAAACATATGTGTAAAAAACCATCAATCCAAAATTAGCATCTCAATATAAATTTCTAAATATCCTCCACAATGATCCCCTTCAGAAAAAGCCCTCCCCAATTAGGAAATATCTCCCTTAGATGTATTTTTTTCATATAATATTCTTCCCATTTGATATCATTGGCAAAGGGTACCAAACAATGTTAAACTCAAAAAATTCCTTTGATCCAAGAAACATACCTGCTATCAAGTGCATTCATTGACCTCACAAGAAAATCAACTACCTCAGTATTGATTACAACATACTAGGTTCTCTTCTCACAAAATACTCAATGATACTAACCCATGGAGCTCTAAATAATAGCTCTAATCACATCCACTATTCCCCTTGAGGAGAAACACCCAAGCATCACATCCAAATGTATTATAATGCTTTGATAACTTTTACGTTGATGCATTCCCACATCATTTAGTTATCACAAGGTGGGGCCATTACCGTAAGCATACCTCTGAAATACTCAAAGGTTTATTTAGGAAAAGACTTTCCAAAAATGTTTGTTATCTTCTCTTTTGTATTTTCATATTCTATATTTACTTCCTTTTTAGCAACTTTCACTTTAAAAAGTGATACTTAATTGATACATGCTTTGTCTTTGAGTGCAATACTAGACTCTTTGTCATGTTAATTGTACTTTGTGTTATTACATTGAATAATAGTAGGATCTTAAATGATAATGCCAATATCTTCATAATTTTTTTCATCAAACAATCTAAGTATAATTAATTACAACAAAAATGTACTTTGATTCAATAGAAGCATGAGATATAAAGTCACATTTGTTACTTAACCAAGAAACAATTCTTTTTCCAAGAAAGAAGACTCCTCAACTTGCACTTTCTTGATTATCCATACTACCTTCCCAATTTACATTAGTAAAAGAATGCAAGAAAGATTAGTAGATCTATCCTACCATAAATCATAATCGAATGTTACTCTCAAATATATAAAGATTATCTTTACATCTACCAAATGAGTCTCTTTAGGTTCTTCTTGAAATCTTGTAACAATTCTAAGTGTGTTAGATATCCATTCCTATATGAGTTATTTATTGCAATCCTTCAATCATTGAATAGTACCTTATTTAAAATTTATTCAATGAGTCATCATTATAAGATATATTACAACCTATAAACATAGGTGTTTCTATTTACTTACTGTTCTCCATGCCAATTTTTTTCAACAAATCCTTAAGATACTTAGTCCAAGATACATAAAAATTCATCTTTAGTTTGAGTAGTTTGTAAAATTTTGAAATACTTGTAATAATTTGGTATAGCTCTAATACCATGTAAGAAATTTTCCTAATAATAGATAGCACAAGAGAGACTAATGATGATCAAATGAGAATCTCAATAATGATAAAAAATAATAATGGATGTCAGATAATTGGATATGAGATGAATACATCATAGAGGTGCCTTGTATCTATAGGCAACTAGAATGACTAGAAGTCACACAAGAGATAAGAATTACAACTTAGCATATGTCCACCAAAGGTGGATTATCCTCCATTGAGCACATGAGTTTGTGCGATGATGAGAGGATAAGTTTACATAGGTGTATCTCATAAAAAAAATTTGTAGACACCATGTGCTCAAATAAGTTGCTAACTCCTGTGTTGTTAACAAGACAACTCATATGTTTGTGCATATTCCTAAGTGTCTACATGACAATTAATATGATAAAGCATTAACCTAAGTAAACTTAAGTAAATTGTAATAATAATTAATTATTTACACTAACACCCCCCCCTTAAGTGCAACTTAGGGGAATGCACTTAAGCTCACAAAGCTAAATGCAAGATGCAATGTGGGTCCTGGCTACTAGGCCATGTTAGGTACCATGTAAAAATTTAATGCTCTACATATAATGCTATGCTATGAAATGAAATGCAATCTCTCTGAAAATGGAGAAAGAGGGAAAACCTCATGGGAAAAACCTCCTCCAAAAAGAGAGATAAGTAGAATAAAGAACAAAAGAGTCATGTGACCTCCCTTGGTATGACGTACATCATGCATGTACAAGCATATATCGCTAATAAGAAAAAATAAATGATGGTATCCCACCATATCATATTATCTCCTACAAGAATGTCATGAAGGCAAAAAAGTATCCAATGCCTACAAACAACATTTCTCCCTTTAGGAAGAAGATACACCAAGTATAGGTGCAAGTATACTTCCCATTATGGATAGGAAGATGGATGAGGAATCCACATGTAGTATGCTATGGATGCTACCTCTAAAGTCTACTCATATGTTAACAAGTCCTTGATGAATGTAGATGCCACAAGCCAATTTGGTGGATGCCCGAAAGAAGGTGGCAAACAAGGTAACATGTCCATGTATGAAAGTGAATCAAACTCCAAAGACAAGGAATCATCCTTATAGGAAGATATGGGAAGAGAAGCATTGTAGCCTCCTCTCAATGATGAATGCACACCCATGAAAGAAGCTCCTTGATGACTGAAGAAGCTACACCATTTAAACTGAATGATGTTCCTCTTTTTATGAAGAAGTGGTGCCATAGGTGTTGTAGAGAATGCTCCCTAACTAATAGGAAGAATCCTCAAAAGATATGATGTCTGAGGAAATTGGAATACAATCTCCAAAGACTAATATGTCTCCTTTGAAGTAAAAGAGTCCTCCTCCAACTGTTGAAAAGAAGGGTCCACAATCATGTCAGTCTCAAAAGAAAGATCAAGTGGTTGAGGGTCAGAGTGTTCCCTAGCAACAAGTGAAGAATAATTCTCCTTGAAAAAGAGAAGATGGATGTCATCAATAATGTCTCCCACATATTCAATGTAAGACTCCACAAACAACATTGCAATCTCTAGAAGGAAGTCATCCCATGAAGCTGAAATTGATGCAGGAGCATCTAGAGGTATAAGGGCAATCCTGTGTCACCCAAAAAAATGTACTTAGACTTAGTTTCTATTTCATGTCTTTACATTTTTGGATACCCATTTGGCTCAAATAAAGGTTCCAACTCTCATAGTTCAACTATCAGTGCGTTTAAAAATCTTGAAAAAATAGGAGCATGCATTTGGGCCATCATTTCGATAAACTAGAAGGTGTGAATTGGCTAGATGAAAGTAATCATGATTTAGAGCATTCCAGAAAAAGAATTAGGTCAATAGGCCCCACAGTTTGAAATTTATTGCAGTTTTTCAAGTTTTGGAGACCTCTTAAGAATGCTTCAAAGTCAGGTTTGGGGCATTAAATGACCTTGAAAAGGGTCAAAAAATGGGGGACAAGCTAAGCTTGTCCATAAGGCTATAGAGCGCTTCAAGAGCTTTCCAAAAATGTAAACGGTTCGTCAATCGAAGCTACGGTTCAAAAGTTATGCCTCCCAGAAGTTCAGTTACCGTTTTTGGATTCTTCTAGATTTGCACCGACTTCTAACGCAGCTTTCAGAACCTTCTATTTCGTCAGTGGATGCCTACTAGCACTTTCTAGAATGTACTCCTAGTCCTTAACCCTCCGGGGTCTATTTAAGGAGATTTTCAGCATTGTAAAAGGCAGTTCAGGGTGGAGTTTGAGAGGAGGTGCTATAAGGAGAAATATTCTCCAGATTTATGCTATTGTAAGCCCTTAGGGCATGTTCTGAAGTTTATTTTCTCTATACTATTTGTACTGGCTTATTTTCTCAGTTAATATAATTTCCCTTTTCTGTTGTGTCCATTCTATTCTTGGGTTGTGTCTCCATCAAGTGGTATCAGAGAAGGTTTTCCTGAGTGTGTAGATAGAGCGCCGGCTGTGAGGCAGTTTGCACTAGGACTGTGTAGTTGTGGGTTCGAGTTAGAAGATGCCTCTACGAAGAGAGCATGGCGGAAGGGCTAGAGCTATTGATCCTGAGGAGGTTAGAGCCCTCCAGAGGCATGTACAAGCATTGCAAGAGGAGCTTCGTAGAGGAGCAAATGTTGCCGCAGGTGACAATAGTCAGGATGACAATGAAGAGGAAGTAATGGGACCAGAAGAGGAAGAAGACGGGGAAGTTCTGAATCTTGTAGAGGAAAGGCTTTTTAGGGCCATTACTAAGTTTGGGAAAAGACCTACAATTGAAGTGGGTATATTTTCAGGAAATTTGAAACCAGATGAGTTGATCAATTGGATCAATGAACTGGAAGAATACTTTGAGTATGAGGATATAAGGGACCTAGATAGGGTTAAGTTTGCAAAGGCCAAACTGAAAGGCCATGCCAAAATTTGGTGGCAAGAGGTTCAACTAGAAAGACTTAGAAGAGGAAAGGAGAAGATCACAAGATGGGATCGCATGGTGGACAAATTGAAGAAGCAGTTCATTCCTGTGGACTACGAGCTTGATCTGTTTAAGCAGATGCATGGGTTAAAGCAAGCAGGAAGATTAGTCCAAAAATATACAGAGGAGTTTCACCGACTCTTGATTAGAGTAGGGCATGCAAAAGTAAATAAGGAGAAGGTTGCTCGTTATATCAGTGGCTTGCGACCTAGCATCCAGGAGGAATTAAGTCTGGTAAGAATGACCAACGTTGAAGAGGCATATCAGTTTGCCCTGCGAGTTGAAGAGAAACTAAATAAAAGGTTTGAAGGAAGACAAAGAGGGTGCGGTCAAGGAGGAAGGGGAAGCGGTAGATCATCTAGAGGCCGCAATGAAACCCAAAAGAAAAATGAAGATGTGGGTACTAGCAGAAACCAGAGGAATGAGGGTTTCAACCACTCCCATGATCAAGACTTTGGAAATCAAAGAGGAAGAGGTAGAGGATGTGGACAAGGAAGAGGAGGCTTCCGTGGTACCTGTTTCCATTGCAATGAAGAAGGTCATCGTGCCTTTGAATGCCCTCAATGACAAGGAAGGACAGATAGGAGAGCTGAGGGCCAAGCTAGGGTTGCTCATGTGGATGAGGATGCACAATCATCACATTCAAAGGATGCAGAAAGAGGAGAGACCTTGGTAAATGAAAGAGTCCTACTAAGTGGTGAGAATGAACCAGGACAATGAAGGAGTTTGTTTCGTACCAGATGCAAGTATGAGGATAAATGTTGTGATGTGATCATTGATGGTGGTAGCACTGATAACCTGGTATCAGAAGAGATGGTCTCAAAGCTGAAGCTCAAGAGGGAGAAACATCCCCAGCCCTATCGGATTTCTTGGGTAAAAGATGATCATAAGGTCCTGGTAAGTGAACAATGTTTAGTAAAATTCAAAATTGGGAGTTACCATGATGAAGTTCTCTGTGATGTTATTTCGATGGATGTTTGCCATCTATTATTGGGTAGACCATGGCAGTTTGATATACATGCAGTGCATGATGGACATGCAAACACATACTCTCTGACAAAGGATGGAGTTCGCCACAAATTGAAGCCCATGAAAAAGGAAGGTGAAAAGGTATGTAGCAGTGCTAGGATTTGTCTTGTTGATGGAAGGAAGTTTTTAGATGGCATGAAACATCAGCATATGTGCTATGCTTTGATTCCTAGGAAAGATAAAGAAGGTAGTAGTGAAATACAATTTGAAGTTTCAGATTTACTAGGGGAATTTGGAGATATTATCTCTGATAATGTTCCAGATGGATTGCCGCCAGTAAGCCAAATCAGTCACTAGATAGATCTGATTCCAGGAGCTAGTTTGCCTAACAAGGCTGCTCACAAGATGACTCCTACTGAAATAGAAGAGCTAAATAGACAGGTTCATGAGTTTTTGAGGAAGGGCTTGATTTGAGAGAGCCTGAGTCCATGTGCAGTACCTACAGTACATGCACCAAAGAAGGATGGATAGTGGAGGATGTGTACAGATTCTCAAGCTATAAATAGGATAACCATCAAGTACCAGTTTCCTTTACCAAGGATGGATGACCTTATGGACTGCTCGAGTGGAGCTCAGTACTTCACAAAGATAGATCTGAAGAGTGGCTATCATCAGATACGGATTCAAGAAGGAAATGAGTGGAAAACAGCCTTCAAGACCAAGGAGGGTCTTTATGAGTGGTTAGTCATGTCCTTTGGATTGACGAACGCCCCAAGCACCTTCATGTGGCTCATGAATGAGGTACTTAAGAAGTTCTTGAGAAAATTTGTTATTGTCTATTTGGATGATATTTTAATTTTCAGCAAGACTTTGGAAGAACATTTACTACATATTTGTAGTGTCCTTGAAAGGCTAAGGGAAGAGAAATTGTTAATTAATCTAAAGAAGTGTGTCTTTGCAAAAAGGGAGTTAGTCTATTTGGGATTTGTTATATCACTTGAAGGTCTCAAAATGGATCCAGAGAAGGTAAAAGCCATCTTGGAATGGCCTACTCCAAGGTCTGCTACTGAGGTAAGATCATTTCATGGTCTGGTTAGTTTTTACAGGAAGTTTATTAAAAATTTCAGTGGCATATGTGCACCCCTAACTAATACAATAAGAGGGGATAGAAAAGAGTTCAAATGGACTGCAGCAGCTGTGAGAAGTTTTGAATTGCTAAAGAAGAAGGTGACTGAACAGCCTGTGTTGGCACTTCCAGATTTTAGAAAAGTATTCCAGGTGGATTGTGATGCTATTGGTAGTGCTATTGGGGCTGTATTAAGCCAAGAAGGTAAGCCTATTGCATATTTTAGTGAAAAATTGAATGATGCAAAGAAGAAGTATTCTATTTATGATCAAGAGTTCTATGCAATAGTTCAGGCCTTAAAGAAATGGAGGCATTATTTATTGCCAAAGGAATTTGTTTTGTATACTGATCATCATGCATTATAGTACCTAAATAGCCAAGGTAAATTGAATCAGAGGCATATGAAGTGGGTAGAATTCTTGCAGAGTTATACATTTGTGTTGAAGCATAGAAGTAGAAAATCTAATAGGGTTGCAGATGCACTAAGTAGGAGACAATTGTTGCTTACAACAATGCAGGTTGAAGTAGTTGGGTTTGATGAACTCAAGAATTTGTACCCCGAGGATCCTGATTTTGCTGAAGCATGGAAAGCTTGTAAAGAACCTGTTGCTGTAGATAGAACCAAGTGGTTAGACTATTTGATTCAGGATGGCATGTTGTTCAAAGGTAGTCAATTGTGCATTCCAAGGAGTTCCATGAGGGAAAATCTGATTAAGGAGAAACACAGTGGAGGGATGGCAGGACATTTTGGTCGGGATAAGACCATTTCCATTCTTAGAGAACATTATTTTTGGCCTCAAATTACACAGGATGTGAAGAAGTTTGTACAGAGTTGCCAGGTTTTTCAAGTTGCCAAGGGGTTTAGTCAAAATACTGGCCTATATCAGCCATTGCTTGTTCCATCAAGGCCATGGGAGGACATAAGTATGGATTTTGTTCTTGGATTGCCAAGGACACAAAGGGGTAATGACTAAGTATTCGTGGTGGTTGATAGGTTCTCCAAAATGGCACATTTCATTCCATGCCACAAAACTCATGATGCTGTCCATATTGCAGACTTGTTTTTCAAAGATGTGGTAAGACTACATGGTCTTCCAAGGAGTATAGTTTCTGACAGAGATACTAAATTTGTGGGGTATTTCTAGAGGACATTGTGGAAGAAGTTGAGAACAGACTTGAAATTCAGTTCCACGCATCACCCACAGACTGATGGCCAAACAAAAGTGGTAAATAGAAGTCTGGGCAATTTGCTGAGATGTTTAGTTGGAGATAAGCCCAAGGGATGGGATTTGATTCTACCACAGGCAGAGTTTGCTTATAATAACTCTGTAAATAGGAGTACTGGAAAATCACCATTTCAAATTGTATATGGGAATAGCCCAAGGACTGCACCAGAATTGAGGAAGATAGAACAAGGGGAGAGGACAAGTGCTGAAGCTGAGGAATTTGCTGAACACATCAAGCGTCTACATGAGGAGGTTCAAGCACACATTATCAAGATGAATCAAGAGTATAAAGCTAGGGCTGATCAAAGGAGAATACATAAGGAATTCCAAGTAGGGGATCTAGTCATGGTGCACTTACGAAAAGAAATATTTCCAGTTGGTACTTACAACAAGCTGAAAATGAAGAAATTTGGCCCCTGCAAAGTTTTGAAGAAACATGACTCAGGAAATGCATATGAGGTGGAGCTGCCAGATGGTATTCACATTTCTCCCATTTTCACCATTGTAGATTTAACAGAGTATCATGATGATGGTGCAGATGAGGAGCTGGTTTTAGAGCCATGTCCAATTCATGCTTCTAAGAAGGAGGAGATAGAAGACATTCTAGATCATCGTGTGGGTAGGAGTACCAGAAATAGGCAATATGAAGAGTATTTGGTCAAATGGAAAGGACGACCGATCGAGGACTCAACTTAGATTTCAGCAGCTGAGGTTTCCCATTTGGGATTTCCTCTACCATCCATAAAGTGACAGGGTCACTTTTCAATCTACCCTGGGTGTCTAATGCAGGAGCATCCAGAGGTATAAGGGCAATCCTATGTCACCCAAAAAAATGTACTTAGACTTAGTTTCTGTTTCATGTCTTTACATTTTTGGATACCCATTTGGCTCAAATAAAGGTTGCAACTCTCATAGTTCAACTATTAGTGCGTTTAAAAATCCCAAAAAAATAGTAGCATGTATTTGGGCCATCATTTTAGTAAACTAGGTGTGAATTGGCTAGATGAATGTAATCATGATTTAGAGCATTCCAGAAAAAGAATCAGGTCAATAGGCCCCACGATTTGAAAGTTATTGCAGTTTTTTCAGGTTTTGGAGACCTCCTAAGAATGCTTCAAAGTTAGGTTTGGGGCATTAAATGACCTCAAAAAGGGTAAAAAATGGGGTATGAGTGAAGCTTGTCCATAGGGCTATAGAGAACTTCGAGAGCTTTTTGAAAATGTAAACGGTTCATCAATCGGAGCTACGGTTCAAAAGTTATGCCTCCCGAAAGTTCGATTACCGTTTTTGGATTCTTCTAGATTTGCACCGACTTCTAATGCAGCTTCCGAAACCTTCTATTTTGTCAGTGAATGCCTACTAGCACTTTCTAGAATGTACTCCTAGTCCTTAACCCTCTAGGGTCTATTTAAGGAGATTTTCGGCATTGTAAAATGCAGTTCGGGGTGGAGTTTGAGAGGAGGTGCTATAAGGAGAAATATTCTCCAGATTTACGCTATTGTAAGCCCTTAGGGCATGTTCTGAAGTTTATTTTCTCTATACTATTTGTACTGGCTTATTTTCTTAGTTAATATAATTTCCCTTTTCTGTTGTGTCCATTCTGTTCTTGGGTTGTGTCCCCATCAGAAATAGGAAGACATGGTGTTTCCTGCTGCATTGAATCAGAAGCATCTATGGCTGGAACTAGATCAGTAGAAGCAACAAGAGCATCAGGAGGTATAATCTCAATTGGAGTTTAAGGTATCACAATTGGAGTGACTGGAGGTAGAATGTCCTCTGGTAATGGAGGGACTAGTGGATCTCCATATGCTTCCCAAGGACACATCCAAATGTCATGACGACTACTTGCCTTACTAAGAGGATCAAAATATTCCTTACTCATACTATTATACATAAAGTGAAGAAGAAGAGAAAGATGTCCCTAATAGTATTAGGTGGAAATATCTTCAAATATAGATAAGGAAACACTTCCTTATGTTCTCTTAGATGATCAATCATCAAAGCACTCCATTTCTGATAGTTCCTTTTTGTCAACTTGAATCTTAAACCAAAGTGACACTTTTGACATGACTCTATGAAATCAACTAATCTATGCACCCCCAAAATACAAAAAAGAAATCAAAGAAACCCCCCCAATGTATGATTTGGCACTTTATATTTAGTGTGATTATAATGGCCACTTTTGATTTTGCTGGTTACAATAAAAAATATGAAGCTATATCAGACTCAACAAGATAAGACACAAGACCTCTCAAGGATCTAATTAATTACTAGTGTCAATAGGCCAAAATGAGACCAAAATTTGAAAGTACTATGTCTACTCAAAATTGCTCCAAACTGATACTAGATCTAGAAAGTAGATAGAAAATCATGTAGTTTCAAAAACAATAGCACCTGAATATGTGTCCATATGAGCCCATACGAAGCCTCTAAAGTTGTGAAAATTGGGATTGGCAATTTTTCAAAAAGTTTAGGAACATAGATCACAAACAACCTACACCAATGTGTAGATCATGAAATTCTATCCCAAAAAAAAAAAATTACTTGAAAAAAGGAGTTCATATGAGGGAGATATCACTATTTGAAAATCACCTCTGTAATTATTTTTCCTAAATCACTGTCATCGCGCCTTCAAGAATCAAATGACTCTATATTTCACTTCAAATGTTCTATTTTGATGAAACAAAAGTCGATTTGGGGTTTTTTTGACCTTCTGAATGTGATGCCAAATCTGATTTGCACCAACAAGCTCCAATCTGGACTTATAAAACAAAACCTCTCCAATGGCTATGCAATAAAACTCTTATGGCTCTAATACCATGTAAGAATTTGGTATAGCTTTGATACCATGTAAGAATTTGCCTAAGGAAATAATTCAAAACCAAGATCAAGAAGCTCAATAGATAGCACAAGAGAGACTAATGATGATCAAATGAGAATCTCAATAATGATAAAAAAATAATAATGGATATCAGATAATTGGATATGAGATGAATATATCATAGAGGTTCCTTGTATATAAAGGCAACTAGAATGACTAGAAGTCACACAAGAGATAAGGATCACAACTCAGCACATGTCCACCAAAGATGGATTATCCTCCATTGAGCACATGTATTTGTGTGATGATGAGAGGATAAGTTTACATAGGTGTATCTCATAAAGAGATGTTTTAGACACCATATACTCAAATAAGTTGCTAACTCCTATGTTGTGAACAAGACAACTCATATATCTATGCATATTCCTAAGTGTCTACATGACAACTAATATGCTAAAGCATTAACCTAAGTAAACTTAAGTAAAGTGTAATAATAATTAATTATTTACACTAAAAATACTTTATTTCTCCTATCATTGACATATCAAATTCATCTTTCATATTATTAGGAAACTTGTTACTCATTTTCTCATTTCTTCCTAATATAAAATCATTAAAAAATACTTCAATGATTAAGATGTCATATGAATTACCCTTAAATGTAGATTATTGTCTACACTTCCTTTCTTCGAACCAAGATATAAAAAATACCTACATAACCTAGAATATCATGCCCTTGGTGTTTTATTTAATCTATATGCTTTCTATAGTTTTCATGTGATATCTTCTTGATTAGTCAATGAAGGTCCATTTGATTGTTCAATGTAAAAAAAATCAAACTTGCCATTCAAAAATACAGATTTAACTTCCATATGACACACTTTGAAATTGTTATGAGTTGCATGAGAAAGATAATATAACAACTTCAAGGCTAGAAACAAGATCAAAAGTTTCATCAAAGTTAATGCCTTCTTTTTGTGAATAACTTTTACAAACAAGTCTTTCTTTGTTCCTTACAATTTTACCTTGTTCAATCATCTTATTTCTAGAAACCCATTTAGTTTCTTTAAGAAATTATTCCCAGGCCCAACAACCAATTTACAAGTTTTATTATTTTCAATATGTTCTAACTCTTCTTGCATTTCCTAATCCAAAATTTGTCTTTACAAGTTTCAATAGTAGTATTAGGTTCAACTTTTGAAATTAAGCAAATTTCATTCCTAACTTTTGATCATGTTAACATACTTTTGTTTGCATCACCAATGATTTGATCTTCAAAATGATTTAATGATACATACCTTAGAGTTTTATGAGTTTCCCTTGGTTCTTCAATACGTACTTGTATCCCATTGTCAATCTCAAAGAACTATTTTGGTGCCTAGCCATGATTTTGATTCCAATTCTAACATGCAATTGCTTGATCATCTTCATTATCTGACCTATATTCATATATTCTTTCTTGAATTTAAAATCTCTCATCAACCTTAACATGAGCACTCTCAACTAACTTTTACAATAAGAGATTATAACATTTATATCCCTTACTTTTTGCAGAGTAACTAAAAAATATTCCTTCATCAATTCTAGGATCAAACTTTCCTATCTCATCATCTCTTTTTACCAAATATTATCAAATAATTAACTAAAGGTATATGATCATATCATGACTCAATGAACTCTATTTTTATCTTGATGATGGATCACGTAGTGTGATTCGAAACATTGATGGTAAAAATCTCTACACAATCAAATCCAAAAACAAATATATTATGCAATGGATTGTGGAAATCTGATCTCTTTAATTCAATAAACTCTTACTAGAACCTTGACTAATCTGAACTCTATCCAATGTATAATTGCAGTAGCGCCAACTTTTGTCCAATGCATCAAGGGTACCTTTCCTTCAAGAATCATTGTCCTTGCAGTATCTATTATAGTTCTATTCCTTGTCTCTACTACTACATTTTTCTAAGGTGCCCTAGGTGTCTATGTAAAATTGTATATCCCATGTTCTTCACAATATGCATTAAATTTTTTTGATATAAATTATCCTCCTCTGCATAATCTTAAGAATTTAATTGTCAACCCTAACTCGATCTCAAATTTTATCTTGTAATCTTGAACTTATAAATGGTTTATACTTTTCTTTAAGAAAATTAACCTACATTATTATGGAGCTATCATCAACAAGAGCATGAAATATTTTTCACCATAGTATGGCCTTGTCATTGTAGGACCATAAATATTAGTAAGACACATATCCAAATTTCCTTTAGAAGTATAAGTATTTCTTTGAAAAATATTCTTGGTATGTTTTCCCATAACACATTCCTTACACATCATGTCAGTAGGCTTTACTATCTTTGGAAAACCTTTGACAACATTAGTGATACTGATCTTTCCAATGTTATCAAAATTCACATGACAAAACCTCATATGCCACAAAAAAATAATCTATCTTTGCAATAAAACAACTTACATATGATGGATTCAATTGAAACACATTATCTCTAGTCTTAGTACTTGATGTAATCATGTTACCTAATTGATCTTTGGTTATGCATTTTCCATTCTTGATTTACAAATGATAGCCATTATCAACAAGTTTTTCATCACTTAACATATTATGTGTTAGTCCATCAATAAACAATATGTCATCAATATTAGTTTTAACATCAAGAGTTATAGATTCTCTTTCTTTACTGGAGTATTTTCTCCATATTTGACAACACCACCATCATACTTGTTAAGATTCACAAATTTATCTTTATTACTTGTCTTGTGATTGATAACATCTACTATCTATAATCTATTTTTATTTCTTTTCCACATTTAAAACCAAATCTCTTTCTTCATTAACAAGACTTTCATCTTAGCTAGCAACAAAATTGGTCTAATCTTCACTCTTTTACACTCATTAATAGAACCATATTTACTAGCATAAAATAATTTCTAAGGATACTTGGACTTGCATAGCTTAAGCTTATACTTTGGAACTCTAGTAAGAAATATAGAAGTGAAATGACCTATCTTATTGCATGAAAAATTCATCAAAATTTGCATTCCCTTCATATTTCCCTTTGCCTTTGTGTTCCCTTTTAGTGACTAGTGCTTCAAGTTTCTCCAATTTCATTTTGTCTTCCTCTATATTTTCTCAATCCTTATCATATCCTTTAAGGTGTACATGTTTGCCACTTCTACTAAAACTTGCACTATTCATTAGCAACTCCTTATCCTTATGAGAGGTATCCTTAAATGAAGATTCAACTTTAGCTAAAACATCTTGTAATCATAAGTTTCAAATGCATATAACTCACCATAAAATTATTCCTTGTGAAACCCTTTCTAAGAAGTAGAATATCCTCTATAGCCAAGGCCCTATTGTCATATGATGGTGTCAATGATCTCAATATATTTTTAATGATTTCATATTCTATAATAACTCCTCATAAATTTTAATACTTGTAACAAAATATGTTATTCTCTAAACATATGTCTTGATAGTCTCATTTACTTGTATCTTCATGCTTTCCAATTTTTCTTTCAAATTTTGTGACTTGACGTGCTTAGTGTATTTATTTCCTTCATACAGTGCTTCCAAATTTTTCTAGATCTCATGTAAAGAATCAAGCTCCTTAACCTCTATAAAATCTACCTTCAAAAGTGCATTGATTAAAGCTTCTCTAGCAACCATACTACAAGAAAATTTATTCATTTCACCCTTTTTGCTAGATTATAATTCATATTTTGTCTTGATATCTTCCATTTTCTTTGTAATCAATTGATATTCAATCCATAAAAAGATCAAATGATTCCTAATCTTGTTCTTTTTTTGTTGTCATAGTTTACACAATCAAACTTTGGATTGTATTCTTATAATTTCGCATTCTAGATTTCCTCAAGTGATTAAGGTTTATTCTTTGAGAATTCCACAAGATCTTATACCAATTATTAGGAATGAAAATCCGCACATCATAACTAAGAGGGGGGTGTGTATGAATCAGTTGTGTGCTATATTTATAAACTTTATACTTTTCAATCAAAATGTAAGGTATGGAAATGTAAAACAAGAGGATGAAGATATAAACTGACATCATAAGACACAAGATGTTTAGTTTTTGATGAATAATCTATTAAGAAAAATATTTTGGTTAGGATGATACCCACAATATCATGCAATAGTTTAATAATGTCCATGTTAGGTGACTTAACCCTTTTAGAATTTGATACAATACATATAGTACATTAGTCCATGTTAAAGAATGATTCTATTTAAAAGGATATAACCCCTATTGAAATGCCCTTCAATCCTTATAGGACTTGATGAGAACAAAAGGCTCACCACTTAAGAACACTTCTTGAAGGGTGAAGGTTAAATCCACCTTCAAAGACGTACTATCTAAAAACATAAGGTCAAATCCACCTTACATGAGATGACTGATGACAACTTGATTATCTTAATAGTTCCTTTGAAGTTCATAGGCAATAATTATATATATTCCACTCATACCTCCATCAAATCATTTTCCCAATCCTTCAACTCTTCTTTGATATCTAACATCAAGGCTCACATCTATTTTTGTATTCAATCCATACAATCCATATATTATTACAAAAGAATTACTTTCCTTTGTAAAAGCTACAAAAAGAACTTAGGTTGGCCTATTAGGATTTTTCAATAGACAAATAATTACATCAACCAATACTAACGTACGGATTATACCTAATACAAGTGTATATCTATGATCCATTATCAGTGCATCACATGTTACACCACCTAGTCATCTCCCAAAAGTAAATATAAAAATGTCACATGTGAGCATTAGCCCTAATAGGACCCAAACAAGTCATAAATCATACAATATAATCTAATACAAGTCTTCTACAATGCATGATTCTCTCATACTATAAATCTATCTTGCAACTAACTTATACTCAAAACACACTAACTATGTCTAAAATATTTTCAATTCATTGGCTGGTAACTAGTCTTCACCAAAACAATTTTAACTTACACAAATAAATACATTAGACCATGTGACCTTATACTTAAGGTCTATACTCACTAATAATTCTATAATTGTGTTCACGTATCCTTAAGTTTCATATATTATTTTTGATTATTTGTCATTATGTATGTAATATACAAAATACTAGTCTATCTAAAATAACTAACACATAATTGAACCATACATTGACATCAATACTAAAACATAATTGTTAATATCCCAAAAAACAATAATTATAATCAATATTAAACAATATCCTTTGTATCCAACAATAACTACTATGAAAATAGTAAAATAAATGCAAAGGATCACTTACGAAGAGGTCCCCATTGGATTAATGAATCTAGATACTCAACACACTATATGTTTGAAATAACTCTTTCTTTATTCATATGACTAAACTTGATTTATACATAGTACCTTGAAGATTAAAAACTTTATTCAATATCAATCTAGTACTGATCAATATATTCTCTACTTCTTAGCTAACCTTCAAAGAGTATCTCTACCTCATATTTATACTTTAAAAACCTATAACTAACTAACTAAGCTTATTGGCCACTTCCAACAAAATGAGTGGATGTAGTTATTACATTAAAATAGAAATGAGAAACTTTCTCAATAAGAAAGAAACAATATTCAACATATCTATAGGAGATAATATTGGTAACTACTCTCTAGGTTTACTATTCATTAAAAAAATCACTAATTGATTCAATGAAAAGGTAGGCCAATCAAATGGGTCATTAATGATGCCCTCATTTTTCTCCATGTTGAAGGACTTGGTCCAATATGTGAGGCCTTGCCTCGATCCATCATAGCACATCTGATACATTTTTATTTTGATACATTATGACTCGATATGTCGAGACATTATCTGATGAACTAAACATTATTATATTATTTTATGTCATGTGATGCTTTATTTTAAAATGCTTAATCATATTATTTAATATTTTATAAGCATGCATAATGATGGCGTAGTTGTTGGAATTTACAAGTGGGATGGTTTACTTACTTCTTGAGGGCGGGTGGGGTGAATCAGAAGTAACTAGCTTTAACCTATTCAAAACCTTTTAGCTGAAATCATTCACATGCATCTAATTCATCTAATAAATATGAAAGTAAAGACATGCATGAAAATAGATAACATAAGATTTTGGTAACCCAGAAACCCTCCAAATATGAGAAGGTAAAACTGGGGTGGGGATTGTTGAGATAATGGGTGTTGCACACATTGCATAATATTGTTATATTTTATTATTTTATTTTATTATGTAATGTTGTGCCTAGATGGATGTGTAACATGTAAAGATTCCCATGGGATATTTTGTGATGAGTTGTATTGTAACATTGTGATAATATTTCATGTAATTATTTAATATTGGGGAAAAGAATTAAATGCCCAATATTAAATGTGGGGTCAGTGGCTTAGGTAGCACATGGTTTTAGCACATGGTTTATGTAATACCACTTAGTGGTTTTGTGAGACTTGCTACTATATAACAAGCCACAAGGGTAGTTGTTGTAGAGTGACAAGCAGAAGACAAAAGGTAAGAGTCAAGCGAGACAAGGCTTGACAGGTTAGCCAAGGGAGCATTTGTGAAGGTTGGAAGCATGGCATGGGATCTGTGGATTCATGCTTGTTAACATAGTTTGCTCGGTTGTGGCTATGGCCATGAAGGCTTCCATGGTTGTATTGCAATGGTATTTTTTCTGAATAATACATGGTGATGGATGCTTTTGGAGGCTGGGTTTTTTCCCTCAATGAGGGTTTCCCAGGGTAAATCTTGTGTCACATTTTGTGGGTATGTTGTCTATTCTCTTGCATGTGGATTTCAATTCCGTGTTTATTTTAGATCTATTATGGGTTATGTGGAAATAGTTATATTCTTTATTTCCAAGTTTCCTTACAAGTGGTATCAGAGCTATGGTTTTATTATTGTAACCCTAGATTGAATCCATGGGAATGCATGAGAGGATAAAAGAAAAGGGCAAGATATATTGCAGATCTAAGGGATTTGGATTTGCTATTATGATGGGATGTTAAAAGATTTGGGCATGTGAAATTGTTGGACAAAAGGATTTTTTTTTGGATGTTTCATTTAAAATGAGGGTTTTAGGGGGTAGCTTGTAGAAATGACCTCTTGGGTAAAAACAGACCTCACCATTGGATCCGGGTCGAGATTTCCATAAATTTTGATATATACTATGCCCTAGTTTGGCCATGTTAAGAGGAAATGAAAGAGTTTTTTATTTTCAGCCCATGATGTCCGTCAAATTTAATCCCATCAGAATTTTCGTCACAGAAAAAATAAAAAATGAAAAATCGCAGTGAAACTGGTAAAAAGATTATCTTAGTAAAACGACCATAACTTTCTCTCAGAATATCGGATTTCAGAGTTCTTATAGGCATTAGAAAGCTAATTCAGAGCACTACAACATGGTGTAGGTTTGGTTCTGTGATTTTCAAAATTTTTCAAGTTTTAAGAGTCCTAAAGTTAGATATTTTTTATTTTGAGCACAGATTAGGGCATAACTTGGGCATACAGAGTCAGATTTCAGACTTCAAGTAGTCAACGAAAAGCTCTTGGAGAGCTCTATAGATTGGTTTAGATTTGGTGCAAGTTTGGCATGATTTATTTAGTGATATATTGATTTGAACAGTTTATGGTATATTTTGACTATGGTAACATTGTGAGTTTATGACATTGGAGATTTAAGATTTGATGTCATTGAATACTCAGTTCATATTTTAGATTTGTCTCATGATGATATGGTTATCAGTGTTTGGTTTGGATATGTATGATGACTTGTTAGATCTAGAAGTTGTGCAGTGTTGTAAGCGGTCTATACTTACAAGTTGCATTTATAGCTTGGTTATGGGTTGTCTTTGCCCATTGATATTTCATTATTGATGCATATTCAGATTGGTGACCTGGATTTGGGTTGTCTATGCCCTAAGTCACATGATTTACTATTTTCTTCATGTAGAAGGGATGAGATGTTGTTACTAGGTACAATCATGGTGAAGGATTGTCGTTGACTATTTTATGCTGACAGGTTGGATACTTTGAGAGCTAGATGCTCGGTTCATGGATGTGATCATGGTGTCATGGATTTTGGCATGACATGATTGGATATATTGGTACATCCTTGATGTTCATTAGCTTGGATTTTTTATTTGGTTATGGTGGTATATCTTCTTGGTTTGAGGATCATGGTTATTTGGTTTCTTTCGAGGAGCTCATGATGTACACTTTGAGTTCTTTGATGGTTTGATGGTTTGGTTGATTCTCATGGTTAGAGGATGGATTTTTCATCATGATGTCATGGATAGCTTGGATACACAGTTTAGTGGGAGTTTGTGACAATGATGGGGTGATAGTGCAGGATTAGTTCCTGATTTGGTTTGGATCTTCAAGTAGGAGATGGATTTTGTGATGCCATAGGTGACTTGGTACCATGGTTGAGTGGGAGTTGTTGGCATTGATATATTTATTGAGTGTTTGCAGATGTTGGAGGATTGTCTTAGATCCTATTGCTGCAGAAGCATCTTTGACATTTGCATGGTGCACTTGTTATCTTCATGGTGTGTGAAGATGGTTAGATCTTGAGGACTCATGGAGTTCTTGGTTATCTTCATGGTGTGTAGAGATGGTTCTTCCTAGTGTGTGGAGATGGTTTTCTTCATGGTGTGTGGAGATGATTGCATCTTGATGACTCACAAGGTTCTTGGCAAAGGTACAATTTATGCTTTCATTTGGCATGTTATCCTTGGTGTGAGGATGGTTTCATTATTTTTTCATGGTATACTCTTGATACACATTTAGAGTTGTGACATGTTATGGTATGTTCATGTGGAGCATGTTATCTCTTTTGGTTGAGATGGTTAGATCATGTTGTCATGTTTATGTTCCTGAGGCCATGGTTGAAACTTTGACATTGATCTTGGTTGAGTTTCTTGGTATTGAGTACACTGATCATAAGCTACATAATTCATGAAATTTCTATGTTGCATTTGGAGTTGGCATAGATTGATTGGTTACAGGTGCTCATGGATACTTAGAGATGGTGGTGACGCTGATTTCTCTTGGATTAGAGAAGTATTTGTTGGGATAGTTGGTGGTTTCAACAGGAAGTCTGAGGGAAAGTCAACTGATATGGACTTGAGAGGAGATTGTTCTTAGATGAGTCTTGGTTGGAGACTTGAGTATCTGGATGAGCATTCTCATTCCCCACTCTTGGTCTACTTGGTGGTTTGCTACTTGAGAGGTATAGCCCATTGTTTCTCTCAATTGCATTATATTTATGCTTGTCTTTCATGGATATGGATCTTGAGCTATGGTACATGAGTTAGTTCTAGAGGGTTCATTTGAGAGATGGTTTAGCATTGATTATATCCATTTGCATATGTTGTTATGCTGGTTGAGTTTGGGAGATGGTTTTATATTGGGCATATTCCTTGGATTAGGAATGGTTATTCCTTGATTTAGGAATGGTTTATGAGTTTGGTCTTCTTGTGAGAAGCTTATATCCATGATTAGTTATATGGTATGGTTTGGGTGTTGTTGAGGCTTCTTGTTCGAGTTTAATGGAGGAGATCATACTTGCACAGTTTACATCTAGAGGTGTGTGTAGAAGGACATGATACAGGTTATGATTTGCATAGTTTCTCTAGTCTTGGTTATCTTCTTGGATGTTCAATTTTGCCTACATTGGATTTGAGATTGGTTGGAGATTGTGATCACTGCTTTGTGCTCATGCATGTCATGTGAGAGATGACATGGTTATTTTTTTCTCTTTCCTCTGTTGGTTGTGGAGAATTTGGGAGACTTGTTATGAGAGTTGTTCTTGCAGAATATTAGTTCATGTATTGTGGATGTCCTTGATACTACATGGATTCACTTCTTTGAGATGTGTTGAGTGGATTGGTTATAAATTTGACATTATCTTTTGCAGTGGGAGCTTCTTGGTATATATGTGGTAGGTATTGCTCTTGAGGCTTGTGATTGCAGGTTATAGATTGGATATGTTGATGATATGAGATTCACTTGGTATACCTTTAGAGGTATGGATAGTTGGATGGGTTTGGCACTTTTCTGCGGGTGTTATTTCAGCTATGGATTTTTTTGACAACTACAGATAGATGTGATTACCTTTGGATCAAGTTATTTATGCTTGGCATTTCAGTTGGTACAGGATTTTATGATCTTCTAATGCAACAGGTTGGGTGGCTTTCTCTTTGGATGGCTTCTATGTATGTCTAGTGGCACTGGCATAATAGAAGGTGAGATCATTCATGTTTGAGATGCTGGATACTTTGATTTTGTTGCTAGTACCAGGATGGAACACTTGGTGTAGTTTGATCCATGATGGTGGATGTGCTAGGAGGGGTTGTCCCCTTGTTCATTTATGTGGCTACGGATTGACCCTATGCAATGTATACAACAAGTGGGAGATTGTTGAGATAATGGGTGTTGCACACATTGCATAATATTGTTATATTTTTTTATTTTATTTTTTTATGTAATGTTGTGCCTAGATGGATGTGCAACATGTAAAGATTCCCATGGAATATTTTTTGATGAGTT
Organism: Cupressus sempervirens; assembly: GCA_028749045.1. Lineage (NCBI taxonomy): Eukaryota > Viridiplantae > Streptophyta > Pinopsida > Cupressales > Cupressaceae > Cupressus > Cupressus sempervirens. The sequence goes on along the minus strand of CM053791.1, from coordinate 401,359,596 downwards.
GTATTGTAACATTGTGATAATATTTCATGTAATTATTTAATATTGGAGAAAAGAATTAAATGCCCAATATTAAATGTGGGTTCAGTGGCTTACGTAGCACATGGTTTTAGCACATGGTTTATGTAATACCACTTAGTGGTTTTGTGGGACTTGCTACTATATAAGCAGCCACAAGGGTAGTTGTTGTAGAGTGACAAGGAGAAGACAAAAGGCAAGAGTCGAGTGGGACAAGGCTTGAAAAGTTAGCCAAGGGAGCATTTGTGAAGGTTGGAAGCATGGCATGGGATGTGTGGATTCATGCTTGTTCACATAGTTTGCTCAATTGTGGCTATGGCCATGAAGGCTTCCATGGTTGCATTGCAATGTATTTTTGCTAAATAATAAATGGTGATGGATGCTTTTGGAGGCTGGGTTTTTTCCCTCAATGAGGGTTTCCCATGGTATATCTTGTGTCACATTTTGTGGGTATGTTTTCTATTCTCTTGCATGTGGATTTTAATTTCATTTTTATTTTAGATTTATTATGGGTCATGCAGAAATGGTTATATTCTTTATTGTCAAGTTTCCTTACAGGGATGACACCCACAAAGTATCACTGCAACAATGTAATTGTTCAACGTTACAAAGTTTGACCACTTCCAATGGTCTGCCCTATGAAAGGCCTATCCTATTAAAGACTTTACACCCTGTTAAAAGCAACCTGGTTAAAGGATTTACAAACACTCACTTGAAATGTTACCCTATTAAAGGATTTAGAACCTTGTTGAAAGGCTTACAACATGGCTATTAAACCAACCTATCATCATAGGATTTTCATTCCTAATATAGTTGCTAGAGAGTATTAGAAAGTCTTGACCTGATGACTTGCAATCTTCAATTGCTAATTCTAGATCCTTGTTATACTTTGTCTGTTCTGATCCTTGCTTGATGTGATATGTCTTTCCTCAAAATTTTGATACTCTATTCTTGATCAACTAGATTCTATAATGTTGTTCTATTCTTTCTAAATCTTTACATCCCTCTACACTTCTCTAGCATTCTCCCATTATCTCTTACTCATGCACACACATAATGGGGTTTCATCCTCCTTTTAAAGGCTTTGAAGACTTATGGTTAGGTATGAATCTATGATCAATATTCATTCTTCATTTCCCTCTCAATTCTTTCACTTTTCCTATTGGTTGCATGCCATCTCCATTTTCTTATTTGATGCATGTTGATTACATAGGTAATGCAAAAGATTCGATCTTATCTTCAAGATCCTTTGAGATTCATCCTAAGTAAGCTCAAAAATGGTTTACATCTAAGTTTTTGAAGGCACTAACTCATATGCTGGTTCTATGTTACTCGACACTTACCAGTTGCTGATGCTCGACATATATAGGAATTATGTCTCACTTGGCTTCTATAGTAATTTTGTTTTGCTCAACATTTCTACTTTTCTCGGCACCTATAGTGGCTCAGCATCACTTATCACTTGGCACTTGAACTTCACTTGGCACTTGTTAAATCTTTGGCTCGACACATACTATAGCTCGGCATCTGTATTATACTTGACATCATCTTGAGAATTGGTTAAGTGTATTGACACTCAATTGTCAAAACCAATCTAAGACCAACAATCTCCCCCTTTGACATGAGTGGCAAAAACACTTAACTAATAATTATGAATCTAGTTTCTATGATTATACTACACATTCTATTCAGCATATATACAAAACTTCAAAAACTTGTTCAAAATTTTGTAGAAGACTATATACCTCAAAAATTTGTAACTCCCCCTAAGATGATGTGTTATTTCTATAACCAAAATTCCCTTAAGCTGAATTTGTCTCATGCTGGTATTTCATTATCTACCTTATCATTCCTTTGCCTCTATTTCTGTGTGCCCTATTTATGCTCCCCCTTTCACATCTTCTTGTAGATTTTGCATCCTTTTGGTTGTATCTCCTCATTTCTTCTTCAAAATTGTGTTAAATGAATATCTCCCCCTTTGGATATTCTTTATTACCTCCATCAAAGAATGCATTATTATCTACCCCATTCTTATTATATGCATAATGAATATCTCCCCCTTTTTGACACTTATGTCAAAGGGTCCTAAGAATGAATAGAATATTTAGCCAAAATTGTTTTATTTATCTCCATTATCATCTTTAAAGAAGCATCCCAGTTGTCCAATTCTATTTCCAGTGCTTTGAGATGGATGGTTGTCTCTACTGCAAGATGTACTAGGCCTTCTAAGGTAGAAAGATTAGGGTCTTTCTTTAAAACATTTTTTGCATAGGTGACTTCTTTATGTAGTACTTCCAGATATGGGGTGATAGCAAATTGAATCTATATCAATTTGGCCTTGACGTTGGCCTCTTCTACTGTCAATATAGATAACTCCTTCTAAGTGTGAAGCATTGTTGCAAAATGCTTCTCACTTTGAGTTGGATCTTTAGGTGGCTATGTGCTAGATATCTTAAGATTCCATTCCAAGCTCAGTATTATCTGGCTAGTTTCTTGTGTGAAATATGATGAGTCACATAATTTGGAGTACAATGAGAATATATTCTCAAGTACTATTTTCACTTTCTCAACCTTCTTAGCTAGTTCAACTTGTGACAGTGCTATCTCACTTGATGTCTTCTCATTAACTTTCATTTGAAATTTCTTTTTAGACCATTCTAATAATTTGACATTAGTATCAAGGTCTTCGTTTTGTACCTAGTCCACTATGTTGGACAATTTCTCCATGATGGGATTTGTTTCATTAGGTACAGGCAAGCTAAATGCATCAAGGAATATGTCTTTGATTTCTACCATTGCTTGTTTTTGTCTATACTCATTTTTGAGTATCTCCTACTTCTTCTTTCTCTCAAGCGCCTCTTGCACTTCATTTATCTATGCTAAATTCATTTTTTTAAAGTCATAATAGGGTATGAATATTTCTTCATCAAGTACAGGGTCTCCATAGTGAATTACCCTTGCTACCTTGGTGGAGCTTGAGCCTGGTGTTGAAATTTGTAGAGGTATTGCATCAGTGCTTAGCTACTTGGTAGGAGTCCCTATAGTAGGAAAATTTACTAGTGTCTGTATTGCCTCTTGCTCTCTTTCCTTGGGGGTTTTCTCCTTTTCCTTCTCTTCTTCTCTACTACCTTGATCAATAACAATTATTTGAGGAGGTGCACCTTGGCTTTGTGCTGTAGGAACATCTTGTCCTGTCTGCTTCTTTGCTGACTCTTCAGCAGTTGTTGTTTCTATTACTATGGGATCAACCTTAGAAATTTTATCTTGTACTACTTGCTCTTTTGGTTGATCTTTTGTAGCTGTGGGAAGTTATGACAGTGCTTCTTGTGTGTTCACCTTCTCCCTAGTAATTTTTGCTACAACTTTTTGCAACTCCTCTACACTCACCAAAACAAGATTTGTGCATAACTATGATTGCAATGTTGTTTGGTGAAGGATCTTTTTGAGATCCTCTATAGTTAGTGGATTGATGTTCTAACCTGAGGTGTCAGAAATATCCTTAACAATTATAGTTTCTACAGGTGTTGTATGTGGAGGACTTGGTGGTGGCAATAGGGTGTCTTGGACACTCTGTTCTAGCTGCTGCTCCTTAGCTATTGCCTCTTCACCTTGCCATGTCTTCTCCTCTACTACCTCTTCTTTTTCTTTCTCTCCTTCCTCCTCTTTTTCATTCTCCTCTTCTTCCTCATCATTTCTTCCCTCAAAGGGATCTTCCTACCCTTCCATGATAGTAGTCAATCCATAAATCAATTTCCACATTTGTGTGGATTTCTTTACAACATCCTCTATTTTATTCTATAAAATACTAAAGGCTCTATATCTAGGTGCAAATTTTCTCCCATTTTTCTTACTAGCCTTGCTTATTTGACCTTTAGTAAGGTCTGGTGCCACATGAGCCAATGTTGACTCCCTTATTTCCTTCTCCATATTAAGGCAGTAATGCCATTTATTCTCTACAATGGAGCTTAGCTCCTTAGGCATAGAATTATCTAGTTCAAGTAGGGTAGTCTTGAACTTGGCCATCATAGTGTAGATAGAATCTTCCACTATGTTTTTTCCTTCTCTTGATAACTTATTAAAATCAATTCCTTTTAATCTAGTCAAATCTACATTATCTCTAATGTTATCACAAATATTTTCCAATTTAGATTTGGTGGAATGTCTTACCAATGTGAATTGATCATTGTTAGACTTTGTCTTTTCTTCATCTGACTCTGGGGGTGCAACATATTTTATTCTTTTCTTTTGTTCTGCAGGCCCTCCTTGCTCTATAGCTTTTTGCTTCCCCTATTCCTTTTCCACTTGTTTTGTTGCCTTGGTGTCTACCCTTGTAGTTGGCTTGGCTAGGCTCGACTTTGTTGCTTTCTTCTTCCCCTTGGGTTGTGTAGCAGGCTATTTTTGTGCCTTTCTCTTCTTAGGTTCAACCTTGGGTGCTTCTTGCTTGGCACCTTCCTCTTCTTCTGCATCCTTACCCATGCCTTGGGTCAATGCAAGTGTCTCCTATCCTTATTCTTCTTCATCATCTTCTACTTCTTCACCTTCTTCTTCTTCTATTGCAGTGCCCTCACCAAATTTGGCTTTAAGTTTCTTTACCAATTTGTCCTTCTTCTTTAGTGTGGAGGCAATTGTTAACTCCATATCCACCTTTGATTTGACCACATCAAAAGTTCCAAAATGTGGTGCACTTTTGTCCACTTCCCCAACTAGTAGCGTGATTATAGCTACTGCTACCTCATCTATATTTATTTCATAGCCAAGAGGTCTTAACCATCTAACTCTTGGTGTAGCAGCTTGAATATAGGTGTAGTCAATATCTACAAGAAAGCATAGATCACTTACATGCTTTTCTACCAATGAAACTAGTATTCTTAGCCTCTACTTCATGGTCTTCTTGAAGTCTTCAAAATAGCTAGTCATAAGGGTCTCAAAATTAGCTCCCATTTGTTCTATATATTCATTAACTTGAGCTATGATAGATCTATTTTCTTTCCAAACAACTTTTCCAAAAGATAGAAATTCATTCTGTACATAGAAGAATATTCAAATCAAAATTGCACCAAACTTGCACTATGCTCCCTTGGTTCTCCTTATTGATACTAAATTTTCATTGATTTGTTGCAGTTGCAGTTCTGCAAGATCATAAGTATGATCCTTTTTCACTAATTTGTAACCCACATCCACAACAATGCATGGTACACTGTTAAGTCTACTGGATTGGTAAAATTTGTGTGCAATAACCCTAACAAAAAAGTCAACAAGAGGGTCTTGGATTGTGTCTATTATCATTCCTCTCTTGTTCCACTTGGCACTAGTGTTCTTTTCAATTGCTTCCTTAGAATCACTCCTAAGGGTCTTTGGCTGATCTGGGGTTGGGTACCCTATCACTCTATGTACAATTCTCTTTGTTATTTTTATTGGACCATCCTCCAACCATAAAATTCCATCATGTATCCTGCTAAGTACTATCCTAATCCGTTCAATTTTGAAAATTGTGGGGAATTCTAGGGCACGCCTCAAACCTTTCTTCTTAACAATTTGATACTCTTCTTTCAAAACTCCATTTACACACAATCTCTCATAGGCTTCCCTCATCTCCATGTCTCCTATGGCTCCAATTTTATAGTTGTAACATCTTCTAACATCTTGGAACATAACTACCTTAGGGGGTATAATGGATAGGGCTCTAGTTAGGTTATTTTTATATGCCACTTCAAGGATTGGCCAGAAATTTGGTTGTTTCACTTTGTTTGGCACTAGTTGTACCTCGAATGGTTCTTTCTCCCATTGTTTCCTAGAACTAGATGCCATTTGCACTAGCTAGGGTTTTAATATGAAGAAATTTAAAACTGTGTAGCTCAACACAAATGTAAATACCTTGAATTTGATGAAATTGTGTTGAATTACTGTTGAAATTAGCTCAAATGCTAGATTTTCTACTATTAATTTCTTTTCCACTCTTCTTTGTCTTTGCTCTTTGTTCATGATGAAGAAAAATAATTCAAAATGCGATAGTATACCCTATTTTCATAGCATTTAATGCTTAGTGTATTTACAACTATCCACTTGCCTTCTGAAGCATTTTTGCAGTACTCGACTTCCATTATCTTTTCACCACTCGACATCCACAGAAGTATCCCTCACTCAGCTTCAACTAAAATTTTTCTTCACTCAGATTCCACTACCAACTCAACTCCAACTAATCATTTAGCTTCTACTGATATTGACAATCAACTTGATATGCACTAGGATTTTACTCGACATCTAAGGGCAACTCGACAACACTAATGAAATCTTGAAATTTTAACTTTGCATCTCTATTCATGCTGATCTCTTCTTTTTAGTACTTGCTTCTTTAAGAATTGATGTATTATAAAGCTTTGTAAATTAGTTCCTCATGCCTTCTTGTACTTAGTTTGATGAGGTGTGACTAGTTGACCTTTTAGGTGAAGTGATCCCTTCATTTGATGTGCTACTCCCATATTTCTTCTTCCATGTCTCATTCATTTCTCCTCTGACATGTTCAACATCCACTTTTCCTTTTCCTTTTCTGATCTCTGAATTAGGTGCCTTTGACCTTGTTGGGAAATTTTTGTTGATATGACTAGTCTTCAAACAACTGAAACATGTGGTTTGACTCAACCATCTACTGTAGTTTCCATCAAAATGTGTTTTTATGCAATTTTTTAGGAATGTGTCCATATTCTTGACAATAATGATAGCTATACCTGATGTTGTAGTCCCAATTGTAGTGATGTCCATGGTTATTTCCCCTTGCTAGTTGATTAGGTGTCCACATAGGCTTTGATCTACACTCAAAAGCTCTATATCCATACTTCTTGCAATTGTAGCAGTGATTTTCAAATCTTGGTGTTCTGATAGTCCTAGTCCTACAATCATCTGTTTGATTTCCTTGTTTGTTGCACTTGTGATAGTGACCCTCATTGTTAGGTTTTTCATGCTGATGGCCATTCTTACTCCTACATAAATTAGAGGTATGTCCATTTTTACCATAGAAATTACAAGTAGGTTTAGTGTTCTTACCTTTGTCACTCCTTTCTTCTATAGTCTTGGACGATTCTCCTTTTTCATTGCTGGTGTATCCTAGTCCTGAAGTATCATTGCTAGCCCTTGGAGATTTCAGTAGTTGCTCAAAGTACTTGATGGCCTCATTGGGTTTGTCAAAGCTCTCTGTAATCTCCTTCTCTCTTTTTAAGTCATTTTGCAATTGTTTATTTTTCATCTTTAGTGTAGAGATCTCAATATCCTTGACATTCAATTCATGGTGTGCATTCATCATCTAGCTTAGGGTGTCTATCTACATGTTTGAAATTCTTGCAAGTTCAATTAACTTTTCTTCCAGTCTATTGGCAAGATTTCTCTTGTCTTCTTCTAGAATATCCTTATCTTCAATGGATCTTTTATTCTATTTAGTCACTTCACAAAGCATCATGGCTTGTGATTCTTGTTCAATCTTGAGAGTTCTGATTTCCTCTGCTTGAGCTCTATTCTTCTCCATTAGGTCTACTATTGCTACATCAAACTCTTTGAAATTTCCATTTGCAAATAGTTTTGAGGTGTCAATCTCCTTGTATTGTGTATCATTCTCAGCTATGGCAATCTCTCTTCTTCTCTTTAAGGATTTTCTCAATTCTTCTCTTGTTTCTTCCAAAGTGTGTAGAGAAAGTTGTACATCAATTGTCCAATTCTCTATGATCTTCCCAAATTTGTAGACTTCCATTTCTAGATCTTTTCTCCAAGTTGTAAGGCTCCTTCTTGTGAAAACTTGGCTCTGATACCAATTGTTGGAATTTACAAGTGGGATGATTTACTTCTAAGAGGTGGGGAGGGTGAATCAAAAGTAACTAACTTTAACCTATTCAAAACCTTTTAGCTGAAATCATTCACATGCATCTAATTCATCTAATAAACATGAAAGTAAAGACATGCATGAAAACAAATAACAAAAGATTTTGGTAACCTAGAAACCCTCCAAAAATGAGAAGGTAAAACTAGGGTGGGGATGACATCCACAAATTATCACTGTAGCAATATGTAACTATTCAAGGTTACAAAGTTTAACCACTTCCAATGGTCTGCCTTGTGAAAGACCTATCTTGTTAAAGACTTTACACCCTGTTAAAAGTGACCTAGTTAAAGGATTTACAAATACTCACTTGGAATGTTACCCTATTAAAGGATTTAATGCCTTGTTGAAAGGCTTACAACATGGCTATTAAACCAACCTATCATCATAGGATTTTTATTTCTAATACAATTGCTCGAGAGTATTAGAAAGTCTTGACTTGATGACTTGCTATCTTCAATTGCTAATTCTAGATCCTTGTTCTTCTTTATCTATTTTGATCCTTGCTTGATCTGATATGTCTCTCCTTGAAATTTTGATACTTTGTTCTTGATCAACTAGATTTTGCAATGTTGTTCTGTTATTTCTAAGTCTTTACATCCCTTTGCACTTCACTAGCATTCTCCCATAATCTCTTACTCATGCGCACACATAATGGGGTTTCATCCTCCTTTTAAAGGCTTTGAAGACTTATGGTTAGGTATGAATCTACGATCAATATTCATTCTTCATTTCTCACTCAATTCTTTCACTTTTTCTATTGGTTGCATGCCTTCTCCATTTTTCTTATTGGCTGCATGCTGATTACATAGGTAATGCAAAAGATTCAATCTTATCTTCAAGATCCTTTGAGATTCATCCTAAGTAAGTTAAAAAATGGTTTACATCTGAGTTTGTGAAGACACTAACTCATATGTTGATTCTATGTTACTCGACACTACTAGTTGCTAATGCTCAACACATATAGGAATTCTATCTCACTTGGCTTCTATAGTAATTCTATTTTGCTTAGCATCTATACTTTTGCTCAACACCTATAGTGATTCGACATCACTTATCACTCAGCACCTAAACTTTGCTTGGCACCTGAAGTTCACTTGACACCTATTGAATCTCTAGCTTGGAACATACAATAGCTTAACATTTATATTATATTCAACATCATCTTCAGAATTGGTTAAGTGTGTTGACACTCAATTGTCAAAACTAATCTGAGCCCAACAGAAGTACAATAATTGAATTTAGGATTAGGAATATGATTAATACTTTCATTGTTCAATTTTTAATGATAAAATATGTGTGCAAACATGAGGAAAAATATATTTAAAAGAAAGATTGATGTTTTGATTAAATGTAATTATCTAGATGAGTTTTAAATATATACATATGATTTTTCTTGAACTAATGATGTGCAAATTGAGTGTGTAGGATTATTAGGCAGGAAATCTAATGGAGAACTGATAATTGACAATATGTATAATCTATGAAACCTAGGGTTGAGTCTAATGAAAGATGCAAACTCCATTGTTTTTTATTTTATTTTTATTGTAATTGGAATGTGTGTATCATTCTATAATCATAAAGTGTTTAATGTTATGTAACAATGATGTTATGGTGTCACTTGACACTCATAATTAATATATGTGTATCAACATGATAATTAGGGTTAGCCAACTAACCTGATAATCTGAGATGGATTAAGTTAGTAACCTAAGACTAATTAGTTGGTAACCTAGATTAATTACCTTAATTAGAGTTTAGTGGTAAGTTTTCTTTCATAGATTTTTTAGAAAGTTCAAATATTTCAAGCCAATTAATAGGTCCTAAAATGATCCTAGAGGCCAAAATTAATGCAAACCAAGTGCCTAGGGGGTATGTGTATGTGTTGGGGGCATTTTCCACCCCTCTAGACTCCTTTGTTGACTTTTATGACCTAAATATCTCATTTTTCCTTTAGTGCAAAGATTGAACTCCTCCATGAGCTTGCCAAGTTTACACTCCACCAAAAAGGTTTCCTTAATGGTAGGATCAAGTTGGAAGACCCCTTAGTCAAGTTTGGAGTTATTACAATTTTAGGTGGGTGAGTTTAGAAACCTATTTATTTGCAAATTTAAGGGTTGAAGAGTGTTCACCCAATCTCTACATTTAGAGAGAGTAAAGTTAGGATTGAAGGAGGAAGAATAATTATCTCTTCTCAAAGTTTTCCACAACCATTTGTGAAGGTAGGAATTTTTCATTATTTTTTTCTTCATGTTGTGTTTTCATTTGCTTAAGTAGGAATTTTGCATGTGTGTGTGTTTGTATGTATGATGAAACATGTAAGGGTTGGGTTGTTATGGGTTTCTTAATTGTTTTCCTTTCATGTTTTACATTTTTTTTGTGAGAGAAATTGCAAGGGTTGTGTTGGCATTAATCACCCTCAGATAGGGAAGAAGTGGCATGTATGGGAGGAGGGCCTCAGTTGGACTTCAAGTCATTGAAAAGTCTCTCCTCATGATGAGGAGAGGGAGAGAGTAAGGTGATATGGCCTCCTACTCATTAATACAAACTATTTCATGTTTGAGGAGTTAAGAAGTAAAAGAACAAAAGTTGTTGTGATTATTAGCCTTGGAAGAGGCATCTATTTTGGTGTTGTGATTGACTTCTCCTACCCTGGAAAAATCCACCTTCCCCCTAGTCTTGGTTCAATAGGGAACCTATTGTGCAAACCTAGGATGGGAGTAATTGGTTAAATGTGTCTTTGTGTTGAATCTGATTATCACCCAGTAAGTTTCGGTGCTCCATGGTTACCTTGATGTAAATTGCAAATTTTATAGTTGATACTATGATATGGAGCCGAACTAGATTTAGAGTTTTGGTGTTTTGATTCAAATTTTTTGGAGACTTCTCCTTGGGATAATGTTCCTAATGTAAAATTTGTTGTTAGCCTTATTTTTGAAATGACAATGATATCAAGTTTTCTTCCCCAATTCTTTCCTAATGGAGTCCTTGAATTAGGTGTTTTGAATAAAATAAATAAAAAATGGCCAGTCCATGTGTGTTGGAAAAAAAGAGAAATTTCCTTCCATATGGCATTCTTCATAATTCAAATTTGTATGCATATGATTAACAGTGATTAGATGCAATGATGTTATATAAATTTATGAAATTTGATTATGAACATGTGTTAAGGAAATTCGATTTATATGGTTGGTATTTCATTTTGTATTTTAGTAACTATTGAAAAGAAAAATATTCATACTCAAATACATAAATATAATATCAAAGTCTATGCTATAATTCATCCTAGAAAATGAAAACAATATATCCCCCTTATGCCATGTTAGAAAATTTATATGAGAAAATTTAATACTTGTAAGGAAAATGACCCTTAAGAAAATTTTATCTTTCTAGAGAAAAAATGCTCTTTGCCTTTTGTATGAGAAGTTTTAATTCTCCTTGGAATAGAGCATATTCCCACAAAGATTCCCTTTTAAAATATATAATAAAAATAAAATAAAATCCTTGTCATTATTCAATTAATAGTTTTTAATTATAAAATACATTACATAAAATAAATAAATAAATAAAAACAAGTGAACAACTCCTAACCTACTACCTTTACCCTATCTCTCACCTCAACCATAAACCTTTAAAGCATTAATGCCTACCCTCAAGTTTAGACCAATCAAAAAAATGGACCACCTTCTGCCATGCGCATAGAGTGATGACATCACCTATCCTGACAATGTCAATGGGTTGAGTGTGTATTTGGAGGAAGGAGTTTATTCAAATAAGGGGGGTGGCATAATAAATGGGATGGGGACTAGGTTTAAATTTTTGCTAAGGGATGAAGCGCATGGTTTGACCACCTTTTTTGAATTTCTCTTACCACCTCCAATTGGATAACCCCTACATCTTTCCTTGGGCAGTGATGAAGACATTAAGGCAGGGACCCATCAACCTTGGAAAGTGGAGTGGGGTCTATGTTCTTCCATTGAGCAATGTGTGTAGGCCTAGTACTGTTACCTTGTCATAGGGAGATGTGTGCAACCACTTACCCACGTGGGATAGGGTTACAAATGATGGCGTAAGTTTGGGGATGTAGGGGGTTGGGGACCCCCAAAAGCATATGGGAAGGATTTTATTTAGGTTAGGATAGTTAAGAGTTAGGGGAGTGAGTTAGGATTTAGGTAAGGGTTAGTAAGATGTTAGTTAGGTTAGAATGGTTATAGTATATACTAATATATAAAGTAAGTATGAATTATCAGAGAGATGAAATTTCCACAATCCATTAAAATTGTTCTTAATTGCTTCTAGATTAGATTGTGTTGAAATTTTTACCATCAACGTTTCGAATCACACTATGTGATTCATCATCAGGATGAGAGAGCAAGAGCTACAAAAAACACACTGTGTTTTTTGTAGGTCTTGCTCTCTCATCCTGATGATGAATCACATAGTGTGATTCAAAACGTTGATGGTAAAAATTTCAACACAATCTAATCTAGAAGCAATTAAGAACACGTATGAATTAGTTAAATCAGCTTTAGATGTGGTTTAATTAATTATGGTTTAATTTAATTTTGATTTAAATATCTTGTTTTAAATGGTTAGAGGATTAGGTGTAAAGCTAGTTTGTGGTTGGATGTATTGATGTTAGTATAGGATTAGTTAGAATGGGATGTTCTAAGTAGTTATGATTAAAAAAAAAAATTGATTTTTTTTTTTTGTTGTTATTTTAAAGTATAAAAAAAAGTGGTAAAGTGAATTTCATTTTAAACATTAGATTAGTAAATTGAGAATGCTAGAATTGTCAGAACAAGTTAGTTGGATGATTAGGACTAGTATGTGATTAGGAAAATAATGATGATACTTTTGATCAATTTAAGACATTTAGATATTTTTTAAATTGTATTTTATTAAATAAATAAGTTATTATTTAAATAAGGATATAAATGGTTGTTTTATTTTAAAATGTTTAATTGTTTAAAAGGGAAAGTGAAATGAGTTGTTAGTTAAAGATGAGTTAGAGGTTGTAAGTTAGTATTAGTGATTAAATTTAAAAAAATTAATGACTTGAGAGATTTTAATTTCTATAATTTAATCAATTTGATAAAATTGAATATATATATATATATATATATATATATCTAAGAATGATAGTCTATTGGGTTAAGACCAAGTCTGATTTGGATTAAGGCATTTAGATGTACATTTTGAAATGTTGTAACCCATTTCAACTAGGAGATTTAACTGACGCACAAAATAAAATATGGAACCCGAGAAAAAATAATGTGTCTTGTGTGTGTCTTTTGTCAAAAATGTATTAACATAATGGATTAATTAACTTTAAAAAAAAGATTTCATGTGTTTTTACCCCATTATTTTGGGCATGACACAATAACTTGATGTGATAAACTATATTTCCATTGGGTCATTTCTCATTGTTAATTGGTTCTTTCAATGAGGGTTTAGGAGGACAAACCTTATAGATACATCTATTTCCACATTGCATTCATTCATTAAAACTTAGAGCTTGTTAATATGCATACATCACATGGCTGCTGGAAAATATATTATTTGGTTGTAGGAACCCTTTATGCTTCAATCATTCACACATAAATAATATAAATATAAATACAATTCAAACCATCAAGTACTTTTCTAAAAATGGATAAATTTTATAATCGTATGACTACCAAATATTTTCAAGGTTTTTAGATCTATAATAACAAAATAGTTTTTAAAAAATCATAAAACTTATGATAGCCTTGACACGAAGCAACAAAAACATAGAAAAATTTGGTCATTATTTTGGCACATGATTCCCCTAAACTCAAGATCTTGTTGGTCCTCCAACAACTAAAAAGTTCCTATTTTTTTCATTCATCGTATAATTTGTGATTGAACTTTATATTTTCCCTCCTTTCTCTAAGCTAAAGTAGTATCCCTTGCTTTCCCTTAACCTTCCCACGTAGTCACTTCTTCTTCCATGTCATATTGGTTACCATTATCAACCATACTTAGGAGTAAAAAAAGTAAAAGTGGAGGATAAAAATTGAGAGGGAGCCAATACTCTTTCCTTACTTGACCTAGTGAAATATACCATGATTCCCTTCTTTTTTCAACTACGTAATTTTTGGGGGATGTTTCTCAACACTCTTAAACTTTCTAAAAATTTGTTACATCACTAAATAATAGATCCCAATACCAACTATCCTTCATGTCTGGTCATTTGTTCATACTCTTAAGCCTTGAATTCTTCCCCTTTGTTCATTAATTTTTAATAGCCACATCCATTCATAATAATTTGTATAATTATCCTTACTCTTGACTCTAATGACTAATGATGCATTTGGAGATTCTTTCTTGTAAGGTCTATCTTAAAGTTCCTTGTTGGTTTCATCTTGTATCAATGACATAAGTACTTTCAATTGGATGTCCCCTATGTGAGAAAGTGGGTTCCAATTGCTATCATTTGGAACAAAAATATTATGTAAATGTACACATAATAAATTTTTAATGGTTGCAACAGAGGTTTGATTCATATCATAAAATTCCTTAGTTCTTTTTATAGATGGATTTAGTTCCTTAACCACACTTGTTAATCTCAAATTTGGATATTTATGTTCTAGGTAGAGAGTATAAAAGCTAGTTTTCAATCCATATTGCATTAGTTGAGGAACTAGGTTCATGATGGTGGTAATCTTATCTTTGAGTTGAGATATTTTCTCATCTTTATGTCGAAGCTTAATTTTCTAGCTATCAATTATTATTTATAGTCTTTCCTTTTCCACTTCTCAAAGGACTTGTTGTAGCAATATATCTTTGTGTAGGATTAATCCTATAAAAAGTCTAGTAGAATTATTGGGGGTGTATTAGGTCTTTGGTCATCTGCATATGGATATACCATTGGTGGTTCAAATACCTTCCCTCTTGTCTAGACAAATATAGCAATTTTTGTCATTTAATGTGCCACAATGGCCAAATTAGAAAAACCATCTAAAACTTTATTTTGTTTAACATGTTGTTCATCTTTAACAATCTATTCTTATACAAATTATTCTTCAACAACTTTTTTCTCAATAATTCCCTCTTTAAAAACCTAATTTTCAACAACTATCCACACAACATCCCTCTTCTCCATGAATTTTTTTGAGTCAAATTATGAAGCATCTTCCTCCATGAAGACACTTTTTTTCTTCTATTATATCATTCTCCCTCTTCTTATCATTTAACTCCTCATTTTCACAACTAGATTCAAAGGAATCAATGATGAAAAGGTTAAATCTTGTTTCTTGGTCTTCTTAGGAGGCTTTCCCCATAACCTATGACTTTTCCTATTGATTTTTTCTCTCCTTTTAGAATTCCTTCCTTTATTTATCTTCCATGGAGGGATCTTGTTTTCATGAATTTCTGCAATAATGTATTTCTGATTGGTTTTCCTTTCTCTATGTGGGGATGGAGAGACTTTTATAGTTTTCAAATTTTCCATCTCCTTTTCCTTTGGCTTAATTTCTTTCTCCTTCCACATTTCCTTTCTTCTTGTAGGCCTTGTCCTCTTATAGCTCTGAGGTGTTCTATCAACATAATTTTTTGGTAGAACAATCTCTATGTCATTAGTAGAGGTCTTTGATGCTTGAGCCTCATATATATGCTCAATTGTAGGAGCTTCTTCTACAGGGGTTTCCTCAAGTTGGGTTTGTGAGGATGAAGTATCCTCCCTAATTTTGAAACTCCACTTAGAGGTAGTAACCCAATGGAATAATGGTGTCCTTTTAGTCTCTGCATCTTCTTATCTAAACTTATTAACAAACACAAACTTATTCCAAGACATGATAGAAACTTTCCTTAATGTTCTTTCAACCATAAGCTTAATTGAACAATGATGTAACACAAATTAGGTGCACCTTTTCTTGACCTCAATAAAACTATGGAGAAGTATATTGTAGAAGATATTTGGAACAATGATGGGATGTATGGAGAGGCACAAATCAAAGATGAATATAGATGAATCATATTTCCTATCTAAGATGGATTTCCTTAGCCTTGTGTGTACATGTGTAAGAAAAACATCACCATAGATAGGTTTTCTTGGTGTCATAAGAGTAAATGCATATATTATTATCATTAAAGGAGGGGGAGGGGAGGGGAGGTTTTGTGGGTAGAGCCTATTAAAATCTCCTCCAATGACTTATCTCAAAAGCCTAAGAGAGATAATGCAAATGTACATGAATATGTGTGTTGTTAGTAATAGTAGAAAGTAAGTGAATGAAAAATTAGGTCATAGGTGAACATAAAGGAGTTTGTGGGGATATAGTTGAGATTGATAAATGATTATTTGGATTGCCTACTTTTTGTAAAGAGGAGAGAGTGAAGAGACTATGGTTAAAACACCACATCAAGTCTATGTACAATAAGGAAATGTATTATTAAGTACCTGGTCATTCATGACTATTTATATTCTTGCCCACCTTGAAAAATTCCCATTTATTTTTCATCAAATATAACCTAGCTTTATAAATAAAAATCCCACAAACCAAAAAAAACATATTATATACATATTCATTCCTAAATCCTAAATCAATGAATGAATATATGGAAAAATTAGGCAAGGGCATAAGTTATAATACAAACAATGAAAATTTAATGACTTTTAGTTTTCCTTCCATTCCCCCAACTCAAAAAAAGCTCTCATTGTGTATCCCCCTAGTTTTTCTTTACCATTGATTTCTGTGTATGTAAAGAGGAGAGTGTGAAGAGCCTATGGTTAGGACACCACATGAAATCTATGTATAGTAAAGGCCTATAGGCTAGGGTGTGTGTGTGTGTGTGTGTGTGTGTGTGTGTATGGTATATATACATGTACATATTTATTGTGTATGGATTGGTATCAGTGGATATACTAAATGAATATGTGAATGTCACGGGAATGGGCATGTTGTATAATTGGGCTAGGGAGTTGCATTTTTGTTGCAACTTAGTGCTAATAGGAAGTCATTATGAAAAGATTGGTGCCACAAATTCTATTTCTCAAATGAAAAAAAGGGTTATCGTGTTCTTGGGGTGTCATTGATGGTGTTTTTTCATATGTGTGTGTGTGTGTGTGTGTGCATGTCTGTTTTTTGTTATGTGTGTATGTGTGTGTGTGTGTGTGTGTGTGTGTGTGTGTGTGTGTGTGTGTGTGTGTGTGTGTGTGTGTGTGTGTTTCTTAGTGTTAGTGGATATACTAAATGAATATGTTAATGTCATGGGAATAGCCATTATCTATAGTTGGACCAGGGAGTTGCATTTGTGTTGCAATTTAGTGCTAATAGGAAGCCATTAAAAAATATTGATGCCACAAATTATGTTTCTCAAAGGCAACAAGGGTTTTAATGTTCTTAGGGCATAATTGATGGTGTTTTTGCATACATACATACATACATGCATACATGTATATATATGTATGTGTATGTGTATGTGTATATGTATATGTATGTGTATGTATATATGTATATGTATATGTATACATCTATATGAATATATATACATATGTATGTATATGTATATATATGATACACATGTATATATGTGTATATATATATATATATATATATGTATACACACACACACACATATATATGCATCTACATACACACACATATATATGTATATACGTATATATGGAAAAATACCATATATCATTGTACAAATGAACCCAAGTCAAAACTATGAAATTGTTGTCTAAAACCTTTCTCATGAGATAATGTGTTACAATCTCTTCATCAGTGGGATGGGACCTAAATCTAGGAGGTCATTGTGCATCACTATTATCATGATTGTAACAAAAGTTAAGAGCCTCCATAATTGAATTCTCTTCCCAATCTACTCACAAAAATACAAGAAACTAAATGGATTGTTTTAACTATCCTCCACTATATAGGCTAAGAAAGCTCTACCCAATTTTCCAAAAGCTCACTTAGCCTTTTTTTAAAATATGATATATGGGTTGTTGAGAGATGTTGTGTTGACTTCTTATGTGGGTTTTAGGAGAGGTGGGAAAATGGATGTGATGGGATGTGTGGAGAGGTATAGATCAAATATGAATAGAGATGAATCCTATTACCAGTATAAAATGGATTCCCTCATCCTAGTGTATACATGTGTAAGAAAAAAATCATCATAGATAGGTTTTCTTGGCATCAGAAGATTACATGTATATATAATTATCATTAAATGAGGGAGAGGGGAGGTTTTGGTTTTGTGGGGAGGTCCTATTAAAATATATTTCGATGATGCATCTCAAATGCCTAAGAGAGGATGCACATGTATGTGAATGTGTGTTGTCAGTAATGGTAGAAAGCAAGTGAATGCAAAATTAGGTCACGGGGGAATATAAAGGAGTTTTTGGGGTTGTAGCTAATATTGATAAGGATAATTTGGATTTCCTATTGTATGTAAAGAGGAGAGAGTGAAGAGCTTGTGGTTATAGCACCACATCAAGTCTGTGTACAACAAGGAACTACATTCTTAAGTGTCTAGTCATTCATGACTATCTATATTCTTACCTACCTTGGAAACTTCCTAGCAATTTCTCATCAAATCCAGCCTAGCTTTATAAATAAAAACACCACAAACCAATTTTTTTAGAAAAACATAGTATATACATATTCACTCCTAAATCCTAAATGAATGAATGAATATATGGAAAAACTAGGTGGGGGCATAATGTATAATACAATCAATCAAAATATAATGACTTTTAGTTTTCCTTCCATTTCCTCAACCCAAAAAATCTTCCATTTTGTAGATCCCTAGTTTTATTTATCATTGATTTTTGTGTATGTAAAGAAGAGAGTACAAGGAGCTTAA
This sequence comes from Cupressus sempervirens, assembly GCA_028749045.1. Classification (NCBI taxonomy): domain Eukaryota; kingdom Viridiplantae; phylum Streptophyta; class Pinopsida; order Cupressales; family Cupressaceae; genus Cupressus; species Cupressus sempervirens. Next base: position 401,340,881 of record CM053791.1, on the reverse strand, counting down.
GATTAGAACATTGCATTAATTATTTGTACAACAATGGGTTATATGATAGGGCATGTGTGTGTGTGTGTGTGTGTGTGTGTGTGTGTGTGTGTGTGTATGCATTGTACATGTGCATGTTTACATGGCATATAGCTTAGTGTCAATGGATATACTAAATGAATATGTAAATGCCATGGGAAGGGGCATGTTGTACAGTTGGGCTAGGAAGTTATGTTTGTGTTGCAACTTACTACTAATGGGAAGTCATCCTAAAAAGATTGGTTCCACAAATTGTGTTTCTCAAATGCAACAAGGGTTATAATGTTTTTAGGGTGTAATTGATGGTGTTTTCACACACACACACACACACACACACACACACACACACACACACACACACACAAACATATATCCTTGTACAAATGAACGCAAAACAAAATTGTGAAACTATTGTCTAAAACCTTTCTAATGAGATAATGTGTTATGAGCTCTTCATCTATGGGAGGAACCTAAATCTAGGAGGTCATTGTGCATCACTCTTGTCATGACTATAACCTAAGTTAAGGGCCTTCATTATTTAATCCTCATCCCAATCTTCTCACAAAAATACAAGGAAAAAAATGGATTGTCTCAACTATCCTCCAATATATAGGCAAAGATAGCCCTTCCCAATTTTCTAGATGTCCACTTAGCCTTTTGCAAAATATTATATGTGGGTTGTGGGGAGATTTTGTGTTGACTTCTTATATGGGTGTTAAGAGAGGTGGGAAAAAGTACATGATGGGATGTATAGAGAGGCACAAATCAATGATGCATACATATGAATCCTTTTGCCAGTCTAAAATAGATTCTATCAGCCTAGTATGTACATGGGTAAGAAAAGAATCACCATAGATAGGATTTATTAGTGTCAAAAGAGTACATTATATATATATATATATCATTAAAGGAGGTGGGTGTGAGGTTTTGATTTTGTGGAGAGGGCCTATTAAAATATCCTCCTATCATGTATCTTGAAATCGTAAGAGGGAGAATGCATGTGTGTTATCATTAATGGTAGAAAGTAAGTGAATGTAGAATTAGGTTATAGGGAAACATAAAGCATTTTGTGGCATTGTAGCAAAGATCAATAAAGGATTATTTGGATTTCCTATTGTATGTAACAAGGACAGAGTGAAGAGCCTACAATTAGAACACCACATTAAGTTAGTGTACAACAAGTAATTGCATTGTTCAATGCTTGGTCATTCATGAATTTTATATTATTACCCACCTTGGAATATTATCAACCATTTCTTATCAAATCCCACCTATATTTATAAATAAAAACCCCACAAAACCAAAATTTTAAATATATATATATATATAAAATCAGGATATGAAATGAAATGACACTATTTTTAGATGATCATGTGAAATTAAATGGGCATGTGAGTAGAAATAAACTAGAAAGGTATTGCGTGTAGATGAAGGTATGGAATGGATGATTTTGGAGTACTCAATACAAACACTTGACATTTAGTATGGACATGTCATCACTTTATGATCAAACTTTATAAAAATAAAACCTATCAATGACTATTAGTCTATTAGTTATGCAAAAAAATATTTGAGAGATATCTACGAGTAGCTTAGGAATGGATTTAGGAATTACTTACCATAGAAAGAGTAAAATTAGTGTTGTCCTTGAAATGATAGGGTTGTAATAATCAGGGTTGTCCTTGAAATTTTGATCACCAAACAAAATATTTAAAATTGTACACAATAGTATGACTAATACTGGAAAACTTTATCTTTTGAAAATGAATACTAAAATCAAATATATTTTACCTTATAGTGAAATGTTAAAAATGTAGGGTCATGTAGTCATGGTTGCAAGACCATCATTTTAAAAAGGAGCATATATATCTTGCAATGTTTTTACCATCACTTTGCAATATAATAGGAAGAAAAAAACCAAATAAAAATTTGAAAGAGACAAAATATACCATATATTTCACAACTTACTGTTAGTGAATAGATTGTCCTTTGAGGAAATGTGTGCAAATCCGACCCTGAATGCCCAAGTGAGAGGACAAACTAACACCAACAGTTGGATAGGTTATCATGGGATTGATAACCTTCCTCTATATTTTTATCGAGTACAACTCCCCGTATGAAATATACAATGAATTAAATGTAAATGCTTTTACTAGAAAGCATAAAAGGACAACAGACATCTAGTCGTAAACACAGAGTAGATGCGAAACCTAAAAGCCTAAAGAAAAGAAAAGCAAGGAGCAACAGATGACACAAAGTTCATTTATTGAATGCTGCATTACATAGTAAATATGAGAAAATGTCTTCCATTCTCTTGAGAGAATTGAAAATCAAAGCTTTTAAAGATATTTCAAACTGATAATGTAATAAGAAAACAATGATATTGAAATGTAATTCAGAGAAAACTGAAAATGACACAAAGTTCAAATTCAATGGAAGGAAAAATATATTATCACCAAAGTATAATATGTTTAACCTTCAGCCTCCCTTCCCTGACTGTAAAAGACCACAAAGTCTCTTCTACACATTACAACCCAAACCACTATTTTAAGAAAGACAAAAACTACTTTCACAATATTACATTAGCTATCAAAATCCTATCTCCATCTCAGACATACAGTTCTGGTAGAGAAAAATAGCCCCTGCTCTGCCTCTCAAGAAAATGGAATGATCTTGCAAAATCACCTCCCTGGCTAAAGCCCAAAGTCTACAGTCTGGAAGCCAAAAGAATGGAACCCCCAAGTAATGCGAAAATCTTCAATAAATAAGCTTCCCCTCTTTTCTAATTCTCCCCCTTAATTTAAACAATTGGTCCTTGATATTCCCCTGACTTTTCAGTTATAATAACTGAATCTTTATTACTCATGGAAGTCATTCCCTTTTATGACTTTATATGAGCTTGATGTTTATTTAAAATTATCTTCGTAAAGATAAAATAATTAAGTTGAATTATTTCCAAATTTTGGATTTCCACGTGTCTTTTGGTGCTAATCACATTACATAACTAGGACAACAATGCTTTGAGAAACAAAAAAACTTCCAGGATCTATTTCTTTATCAGAATCTTATGTACCCTTTGTGTCATTTGTATCATTCTCAACATCAATATAATTTGTCTCAGTCTTGGTGGTCTTCCCATTGATAGAAGAAACATCTAATTTGGAAGATTTTTCGCTTTCATGTAGATTAGAATTTGAAGACTGTTGATTAACAACTCTATTGCGTGCAACAGTTTCAGGTGTTCCAGGAAAATAATTTGCCACTCTTATAGCATGTGAGTATGAAACTGTCAAAATCTCCATTGCATTTGCAATCAAAGAAAGTTCTCTCCGCTCCAAAATGGTAGAATGCATAACTGCCAAAAACAATTCCTTCGCCTTGTCTGCTTCCAGCTTGCACCTTTGCTAAAATTCTAACAAAGAAGTTACTTCTGAATTGCTAGCCACAATAGCCTCTAGAATTGAATGAATTCTCCACAAAACTCCATGAATGTTGTCACACATTGTATAAGGATTGAGGAAACCCATCAATCTGTGCACACTATCTTGCATGGTAGTCAATGTTTCCAATTCAGTTGATCATAAAGAGCTGCTTGATTGCCTATCTTTATTTTTGGAAGAATTTGTAGTCAATCCCGGGCCTCTAACCAAGAGAGGGAATGGGGTAGATATTGGAGCCTTGGAATCTATAAATATATCATACAAAAAAACAACTTTTGCATCCACCTGATGAACCAGAAGTATATTATCTACAACACTGATGGCTACTTGGTATTTGATTAAGCAATATATTCATACACGAGTCCTGTTGTTTTCAACACCCATCCTTTTATCTTCATCCTTGAATTTTCAGATTGACAAACCCTTGAACTGAAAGTGATGAAAGTTTATTTGTTTCATGTTCACCCACGGCTTTCATACTGCCATTTTACAAATGAGTTTTGACAAACCCAATATCTATGGGTGTCACTGCTGACCTCTATGTTCAAACTGTCGGCAATCATTAAACATATATCTCCCTCATCTTCCATCAAGCAACTTCTTATTTATATTATTACCATGCATGGATTCTTTTCTGATGAGGTCAACCTAATCCTCAATTCGAGTGTGTTCTTGGTGTGGGCATTCTATCAAAATAGATACCCATCCACTAGATGCACATCCATACATTTGGAGGCTAGCTTTTCTTTATGTTTACATATATGCAGAGTTGGCATATGCATTTTGTCAAGCAAATGTTGGGGGGATGCCACGACTTTCAATCACCGAGAATGATATGAGGCAGTTGCCTTTTACAATAACCATATAAATTGTATTCTGCGATGACAACTTCCCCAAGTTGCCATAGGGCCCACGAGCTCTATGATCAAAACTTTTGTCTTATTTCACAACTCTCATGGAGCCTATTAATTATATTATTACCCACCATGCCTTTTCATTTGAGATTCTTCTATCGTGGCTTTCCATGGGAATCTCATGGCTTCAATATTAGTGCATGGATTCCATCATTGCAGGTGTTGATGTTGTCGATGACTTCAACTACTTTGAGACCACAAAGAAGATGGTAGTACATTTACTATTGGACATCTAACCTTAGGAAGACTTGTAGAAGATTGATATACATAGAAACTATATTTTGGCTTTGCAAGTTTCACAAGCTGTAGTTAGTGGCAGCCATAACTTTTAACATCGCCCTTGATCTCTATAACATCGCTCGTATCACCATGACATTTTTAAGAAGCATTCGATGTCACCAACTATTTAAAATAAAGTTCAGTCTCTATATATGCAGAGCCTTCATATTTTGGGTTCAAGCTACAATGCCACACTGCATGCTTGGATTGCTATGGCTAACTTTGGTTTATGTTTTGTGGGTTTAGACTTTGTATCATATTTACTAAAATACCATGGACCCATGTGCTTCCATACTACCATTTTAGGGACAAAATTCTTACCCAATACCAAAGCCACTTTGTAACTTTTTCCTTTCATCATATGCTATCAATAATTCATTTAAACAATTGGAACCCACACAAGTTTTAGAAATCTTCATGAATTCTTTTAGCAAAGACATAATAATATTGCAATATAACAATGATATCACCAAACATCTAAACTAAATTCTGAACTTGTAAAGCCTCTTTTGAAGTCATCTGAACCTAAATTAAATGGTCCTTACACCTCTACATCGGATCATAGATCTTGAAGACATTGAATCTGAAACCTGTCTCTGAATCTGCATATTAAAATTTCTGAACCACTTTGCATCTTTAAGCCACTGAACTGATCTCCATCTTGACCTATACCTTTGCACGTTCTCAAAATTGTTGAATTGGTAGAACCTGGGATTAAATGACAAAATTCTAAACTTGTTGAAGTGAACCTATTGAATGAACAATTCGGACTATTGGACCATTTTGAACTACTTTGAATCGTCAAACTACTTTGAACTACTTCAAACTTCAGTTCAAAGTGGTTCAAAGAGGTTCAACCTCTGAAACTAAAAGTTTTAAAATTGAGACCACTTGGGTACTAACAAGGGTTCTAACTGCAGGACTGATTTTGATGCAAAATTAGAGAACTCCAACAAACTCTAGGAAAGAACAGTGCCTTATCCATTGGGCAAATAGAGTCAGCAAGAGAAGACTGAGAGTTGCTTGCAAAGAGGGCAGAGGGGAGCAGGGAAAAACCAACAAACTCAAACAACAACACCCACCTAAACTACCAGCAAGCACGAGGCTTGCACATTATTCCAACTACCGCTATGCACAACAAAAAATTATTTACAATATTTACAAAGGTAGGAAGAAAACCTACCAAGAGAACCAAAAGAAAGAATAAGCTATGCAAATCCATTTACCAGCTAGGAGAAGTAGCATCCTTTCTGGAACAACAAGTCATGTCTCATTTGAGCAAAACTATACCAGTACTTACAGGCAACATCTTCAATGTCAAAATGCCAGCTGAAAGCACATATAAATGTGCTAGCCAAACATTCCTTCCCAAACAACCACAATTCATCATAACATTCCTTTTGACTTGAGAATGGATCTTTCATGCTAGCAAAATTTGATTCCATCTCAAGCTGAAAAACATGACATGAAAAATCTTCACCAAAAGATGATGTGCAATCACCTGAAATATTGTTATGCAGATTCAATTCTTGTGCATGGTCATGATCACCTTGCGGCCATAATGATGCTTCCTTCAGCATAGGATCAGACCTTGGATATGTGTCTTCTTCATTCCTTTCAAGGAACCAGCTATCATCAAATATATCATAGATCCCATTCCCTTCTCTTCTCAGAGTGTCATCACACATCTTAGCACTACTTTTACAATCCAAATTAATGACATTATGCATAGATGAATGAGAAGGAAAGTTTCCAATAAATGCTTCATTCTGGAAATGATTTGAATAGGAATCTAAGGTATTGTCAGAGAAGTGATCCAGCTTAAGTGATGACAAAAAAATACCTATGGTTTCTTCTTCTTCTTTAAAAATTGCTTTCTCCAACATATCAGCTGAATCATCACTAGGTTGGAAGTCAACTTCATATTTCTTTGTCTCAGCCAAGATTTTAGTAGGGGCATCTTTGTCCAGAGGCATCTTTGTCTTACCTCCATGAAGAACTGAATCACCATTAGAAGGACTAGTTAGAGAGAGATTTTTCAACTGAAGACATAATAAGAATTTGGTAATGACCTCTTCTTATTGATCAAATGATGTTTCTTTCCGTGCTTCACCCAGACAGTTTACAAACTGAGTGCTAATTTCATCATTTTCAGGATGAGAAAGGAACTCTTCTTCATGCACTTTCACCTTTTCATAATTACATATCTCATCATCTAATGGAAGGAGCTTTTGCAAGGGCTGATTTCTAGTTTGTAAGCATAAGAGATCATCTTCTTTCTTCATAGAAATAAGAAGTTTAGTCTCAGGCTGCATGCTATCCTGAATCTTTTCATCAAGAAGGTCTTCCAAAGAAAAATGATCAACATCAAAAGTGAAAGATTGAAAATCTTGAGGCAAATTGTCTACTTTCTTGTCAATAGGAGCTTTTGAAATAGGGAGATGATCAACGTAGTTAAAATTGAGACTCTCGGGTTGTGGAGAAAAAGATTTGAATACACCTCCATTTAAAACAACATCATTTACAAAGTCTGTTGTTGCAACATTTTTTGAATAAAAAAGATTCAAATAAAGGATCTTTTTCTATATTCTCCTTCAAAGGATTAATATGTTCACAATCCTTTGTGGCATTTAAAGATTCATTTTCAGACAAGGCACTCAGAGAAAGTATTTTAATAGAATCTTTAGGAAAATAACAATCACCATGACCTTCTACTGTACAAATTTCAGCATGAGATGAAGAAAGATCTTGAGACAAGATTTCACCATTATTGCTTACCTCTTCTCCATTATTGTCACAAATAATCTCATCTGCTAAAGCTGGATCAACCAAAGGTCAGAGTATTTTTGGTCGTACTTCTTGGTCACTCATGACAAACAAATTTAGATACCTAGGTGAAACTGTGATAATGTGAGGTTTATCATCATTATCTTCCCTCAAATGCTACTTCAACTGAACTACTTCCTCTTCAAGATTTTTCTTCTCTTTGTATTCCATTTCAGCTGTCTCTTCTTTTTCACATGCATCTCCTTCTTCTTCTAAATATTGCATCTTGGGTCTTTTCTTGATGAGGATAGCATCATAGAAAGACTTCAACCAGCTCACTTGCTTTGCTACTTCTTTTGTAACTTCTCTGATGGGATTATCTTTGAAAGGTGGGATAAAGATGAAGATTTCAAAGGTATCTCCATCCTTTGTTGGAATCCATTCCTTTAGGATTTTTTGATTTGTAAGGAAGACTTTTTGGCATTCTTCCTCAATAGAGCCGCCAACCTCCATCTTCGGGGAGGTACCTTCAAATTTTTGAGAAAAGAAAACATTGAAACTGCGATTCTTTCCCTAGTGGAGTCACCAAAAATTTCTTAGTGAACTGATTGTCCTTCGAGGAAATGCATGCAAATCAGACCCTGACTGCCCAAGTGAGAGGACAAACTAACACCAACAGTTGGATAGGTTATCATGAGATTGATAACCTTCCTCTAAATTTTTATTGGGTATAGCTCCCCGTATGAAATATACAATGAATTAAATGTAAATTCTTTTACTAGAAAGCATAAAAGGACAACAGACATCTACTCATAAACACAGAGTAGATGCAAAACCTAAAAGCCTAAAGAAAATAAAAGCAAGGAGCAGTAGATGACACAAAGTTCATTTACTGAACGCTGCATTACATAGTAAATATGAGAAAATGTCTTCCGTTCTCTTGAGAGAATTGAAAATCAAAGCTTTTAAAGATATTTCAAACTGATAATGTAATAAGAAAACAATGATATTGAAATGTAATTCAGGGAAAACTGAAAATGACACAAAGTTCAAATTCAGTGGAAGGAAAAATATATTATCACCAAAGTATAATATGTTTAACCTTCAGCCTCCCTTCCCTAACTGTAAAAGACCAAAAAGTCTCTTCTACACATTACAACCCAAACCACTATTTTAAGAAAGACAGAAACTCCTTTTACAATATTACATCAGCTATCAAAATCCTATCTCCATCTCAGACACAGTTCTAGAAGAGAAAAATAACCCCTGCTCTGACTCTCGCAGCCTCTCAAGAAAATGGAATGATCTTGCAAAATCCCCTCCCTAGCTGAAGCCCAAAGTCTGCAGTTTAGAAGCTAGAAGAATGGAACCCCCAGGTAATGTGAAAATCCTCAATAAATAAGCTTCACCTCTTTTGCGATTCTCCCCCGTAATTTAAACAATTGATCCTTGATATTCCCCTAACTTTTCAGTTATAATAACTGAATCTTTATTACTCGTGGAAGTCATTCCCTTTTATGACTTTATCCGAGCTTGATCTTTATTTAAAACTATCTTCATAAAGATAAAATGATTAAGTTGAATTATTTCCAAATTTTGGATTTCCACGTGTCTTTTGGTGCTAATCACATTACATAACTGGGACAACAATGCTTTGAGAAATAGAAAAACCTCCAAGATCTATTTCTTTATCAGAATCTTATGTACCCTTTGTGCATTTGTATAATTCTCAACATCAATATAATTTGTCTCAGTCTTGGTGGTCTTCCCATTAATAGAAGAAATATCTGATTTGGAAGATTTTTTGTTTTCATGTAGATTAGAATTTGAAGACTGTTGATTAACAACTCTATTGGGTGCAACAGTTTCAGGTGTTCCAGGAAAATAATTTTCCACTCTTATACCATGTGAGTATGAAACTGTCAGAATCTCCATTGCATTTGCAATCAAAGAAAGTGCTCTTCGCTCCAAAATGGTAGAATGCATAACTGCCGAAAACAATTCCTTTGCCTTGTCTACTTCCAGCTTGCACCTTTGCCAAAATGCTAACAAAGAAGTTACTTCTGAACTGCTAGCCATAATAGCCTCTAGAATTGAATGAATCCTCACAAAACTCCATAAATATTGTCACACATTGTATCAGGATTGAGGAAACCCATCAATCTGTGCACACTATCTTACATGGTAGTTAATGCTTCCAATTTAGCTGATCGTAAAGAGCTGCTTGATTGCCTATCTTTATTTCTGGAAGAATTCATAGTCAGTCCTAGGCCTCTAACCAAGAGAGGGAATGGGGTAGATATTGGAGCCTTGGAATCTATAAATATATCATGCAGAAAAACAACTTTTGCATCCACTTGATGAACCAGAAGTATATTATCTACAACACTCATGGCTACTTGGTATTTGATTAAGCAATATATTCATACACGAGTCTTGTTATTTTTGATGACCATCCTTTTATCTTCATCCTTGAATTTGCAGATTGACAGACCCCTGAACTACAAGTGATGAAAGTTTATTTGTTTCGTGTTCACCCACGGCTTTCATACTGCCATTTTACAAATGAGTTTTGACAAACCCAATATCTATGGGCGTCGCTGCTGACCTCTATGTTCAGACCATAGGAAATCATTAAACATATATCTCCCTCATCTTCCATCAAGAAAATTCTTATTTATATTATTACCATGCATGGATTCTTTTTTGATGAGGTCAACTTGATCCTCAATTTGAGTGTGGTCTCGGTGTGGGCATTCTATCAAAATAGATACCCATCCACTAGATTCACATCTATACATTTGGAGGCTAGCTTTTCTTTATGTTTACATATATGAGGAGTTGGCATATGTATTTTGTCAAGAAAATGTGGGGGGGCTGCCACGACTTTCAATCACTAAGCATGATATGAGGCAGTTGCCTTTTACAATAACCATATAAATTGTATTCCACGATGACAACTTCCCCAAGTTGCCACAGGGCCCGCGAGCTCTATGATCAAAACTTTTGTCTTATTGCACAACTCTCATGGAGGCTGTTGATTATATTATTACCCACCATGCCTTTTCATTCGAGCTTCTTCTATCGTGGCTTTCCATGGGAATCTCATGGCTTCAATATTAGTGCATGGGTTCCATCATTGTAGGTGTTGATGTTGTTGATGACTTCAGCTACTCTAAGACCACAAAGAAGATGGTAGTACATTTACTGTTGGACATCTAACCTTAGGAAGATTTGTAGAAGATTGATATACATAGAAACCATATTTTGGCTTTGCAAGTTTCGCAAGCTATAGTCAGTGGCAGCCATAACTTTTAACATCACCCTTGATCTCTATAACATTTCTCGTATCACCATGACATTTTTAAGAAGCATTCAATGTCGCCAACTATTTAAAATAAAGTTTAGTCTCTATATATGTAGAGCCCTCATATTTTGGGTTCAAGCTACAATGCCACACTACACGCTTGGATTGCTATGGCTAACTTTGGTTTATGTTTTGCGGGTTTAGACTTTGTATCATATTTACTAAAATACTATGGACCCATGTGCTTCCATACTGCCATTTTAGGGACAGAATGCTTACCCAATACCAAAGCCATTTTGTAACTTTTTCCTTTCATCATATGCTATCAATAATTCATTTAAACAATTGGAATCCACACAAGTTTTAGACATCTTCATGAATTCTTTTAGCAAAGACATTATAATATTGCAATCTGACAATGATATCACCAAACATCTGAACTGAATTCTGAACTTGTAAAGCCTCTTTTGAAGTCATCTGAACCTAAATTAAATGGTCCTTACACCTCTGCACTGGATCATAGATCTTGAAGACATTGAATCTAAAACTTATCTCTAAATCTGCACATTAAAATTTGTAAACAACTTTGCATCTTTAAGCCACTAAACGGATCTCCATCTTGACCTATACCTTTGCACTTTCTCGAAACTATTGAATTGGCAAAACCTGGGATTAAATGACAAAATTTTGAACTTGTTGGACTGAACCTGTTGAATGAACAATTTGGACTATTGGACCATTTTGAATTGCTTTGAACCGTTGAACTACTTTGAACTACTTCGAACTTCAGTTCAAAGTGTTTCAAAGAGGTTCAACCTCTAAAATTGAAAGTTTTAAAATTGAGACCACCTTGGGTACTAACACTTACATAATCACAAGTCGGGTTAATGTGTTCACTTCTATAAAAAATATTCTACACTAGCTTGCCTTTCACTTTCCTATTCATAGACTATGTAATAGACACCCAATCACCATTCAACAAGAAAAACATATTTGATCTAAAATTAAAATCAAAATCAAAATCACCTAAAGGCATGGCCAAATGCATTACTATCTGAGCCTCAAAGTCGTCATCCAACACCATACAAAATGTCATGCTATGTCTTCCAGGCTTAGTCATTCTTGTCAAGTTCACAAATTTAGGTTATCAAGATTGAAAAAAACCAAAAGTAATATGTATTACGTAACGTTAAAATTTATTTCTCTTGTAGATGTCAAGATCATCTATCTAGTAATTTCTTTTATCTACACCATTGTGCATCATGTTCACTACATTCTCATTGTAACAAACATTATTATCTAAAAGATCAACCTCCAAAGTCTATGAGGCATATGTAATTTGGTTGGATAGATCATTCTAAAAGTAGATCCAAGATTTGATTTTTTAACCCACATGGTATATTTGGTAAGCCAACATTTATTAAGAAGATTGTAAAAAATGAATTGTAAATATTTTCTAGATATGTAGCTCATGATGATGTTAGTTCTTGCTAATGTATTCTAATAATTGAAGGCTATGGACATTAAGAATTTGTTTGAGTATAATAGATATGCAACTCAAGATTATGTTGGCTCTTACTTATGTATTCCAGCTATTTGAGGATGTGAAGATTAAGATGTTGCCTCTTATTAATTTAGCAAGGAAATTCAAGCTTACATTTTATGACATCAAGTTGTAAAAAGGTAGCTACCTCACTCTTCTCACTAAGTTAAAAAATTGAAAGGCAGGCTTGTTGGAGACTCATGGTGAAAAGCTAGAAGGGCATCATTGAGTTTTGTATCAAAATATAATTCAATACAAATATCCATCTACATGTGCACTCTACTCTTTTTCCATCAAGGTAACCAATCTGTTGGAACTCTTTCCTCTTGTCTGCCAAGGGAGATCTTGTGTATATGTCAAATTCTTGTGGAAACTTTAGAGAGATGATAGATGTGATACCTTCAAATGCTTCACTTTGGATGTGTAGATAACTTGTTGACATCTTGTGATTTTTGAGATTCTTACATTGATGTCGTATTGCATTTTATATTATCTTATAATTGTTGGGTATAGATGTTATTGGTGGACAATTGAAGTGTGTATGTTCCTCCTTATTTTATTGATTTCACCTTATGAATCTTATTTCATTTATCATTTAGAATCACCTATCAATGACTTTAGCCATAGGGAACCTTATTGAGCTTCACTTTGATTCAAAAATAGTTTAATATTATCTACTAAACGGGGCCAACCACGTGAAGGTGGAAGCCCATTTCTCCCCATCCCTACCCCTAAAATTACTCTAAATTCTTGTTAACATCTATTATTCATCCATTCTTTCATTCATTAATAAAATCTAACATTTATTAATTATCACATGATAATATTCATTAACATGCAACATTCATCAATATTTATTGACACATTATATAATTCATGAACATTCATTAATACATAATTAAATTCACTAAGACATAAAAATTAATCATTATCAATTAAGTCACATAAATGATTTTTTTTTTTTTTTGTATGCCTAAATTCTTGAAGAGGAACATCCATGTCATAATAATCCTTTCCCTGCTCAATAGTTCCTCTTTATGACTCTTCTCATGCTCTCAATTGCACATTCCTAGTTCTTTGCTCATGATACAAAGGGGGGTCCTCTGCAAAAATAAAAAGGGTTAAATAAAAATAGTTTATTATAATTGTTTCAGGAATTTCAATACTTTAAAGAGCGTAGTAGTCTCTCTCTTTACTTCAGCATGCCACATCATCTTGTCTAGTGGCCTCAACCTCAACGTGATCATCATGAAGAGAAACATCTATGACCTTTGTGGATGCAATACAAAATGTTTCAATAATCCAAACACCTATTATAATTAAATTTGTATTAATATATCAATTTCAATTTAAGATGTTTACTTGTATTAATAATTACAAACAAATAATTGAATAGAAAATGTATACCTCATTGTGATGCACATTTGTACCAACAACTTCATCATGCCTTGATGGTGTACCAAGATTGGTAGGTTGCATTCTAATGTCATGTGCATTGTTGTCATTGTTTGCTTACTTAAAAAAAATATAGTCACTTTATGTTGTAACTTAACATCAAATACACTAAATGGTAAATTATTCAATTTGAAATAAAAATCATTTATTTTATTTACCACAATGGACCCCTTAATAGAACCTTGCACACTCATTTATTTTAACTGTTCAACCATGGTTAACTAGCCTTCTTTGAAGGTTATTTCTTGTTGTCTTCTAAGAGCTTTCTTTTGAACTTTGAGCCTAGTATTTTTGCTTGGTATCATGAATTTTTGTTGAGCTTTTTCATCAAAACTAAATTTATCACAATTTATAAATATTTTTATATGGTTTTTCATTTACTAGTACTTGCAACTCATGCAATAAGTTCTTAATAACCACCAAAGATGATCTTGTGTTGCACGTGCTTATCTACTTTTTCTTGTGTGGCCTTTAACATGTAAGGAAATCTATGAAAATTTTGAAATATGTTAGATTATGTAAATATAAAGATTATTTAGTACATAATAAAATTCTTAACAGTGTCACATACCTTATTCTAGTGTATGTCCTTTATGTATTTGGATTCTCTCCTCCACATCCAACATAATATTCTACCACTCTAAATCAAGAATGTAGGAGGGTGCTTGTACTTAGGGTTATTTTCTAATTTAGACTTATAGTGGTCCCTAATAAACCTCAAACATAACTCTACTTTCTCAATGAGCCTAAGTTTTTAAAATGCACAAGGTCCAAAATAGTTTGTCATACTCTCAAAGAGAGCATCCTTTAACTTTGAACTTTGGAGATTCCACCTTTTAAGAAGAATAAAAATTGTTAGATTCATAAATAGATCAAAAGAAAACTATTCAAGCATGATATGAAATCAAAATAGTGGAATGAGTTTTAGTTTAGATATAATATTCAACCTTGTACATATAAGGGGCACAAATATGCACAAGCACTTGTCATTAAGTTTTTTATAAAAAGATATTCTTCCCTGCAAAATAATCATGGGATTATTAGTTATTGCAAGGGATTGCATAGGGGGTTATTGCATTAAATTATGAGTATAATATTGTATAGTAAAAGAAAGGACCAATCTTTAAAGTACGTGGAAGCTTGGAAACTTTCAAAGGAATTCCATCTTCATTACTCATGAGAAAGACACAATTCTCCACTGTTATTGTACAATGAATATGGGTACATCCAAGAAATTCCTTATACTGTATTACATCTCCTACTACATAAAATGAATCCAATATTAAGAAATGCCTCCAAAAAAGAATAGTTTGAGGGAAATAAACACATAAAAAATGATAGAGAAAAAGAGGGAACTATGTACTAATAGGTGGTGTAGTAGCATCTGTGGTATGTTGTTTATTATCAACATTGTAGTTGGCAATACATCTAGAGTTATGTTCCTCATCAAAGGAGGTGTCACCATAGGATCATTAATAGGTCCTAAAGAATAAGATTGTTAGATAATAAAACAAACATGGACTAGTATGGACAATATTGTTAGACCATAAAAGAAATGATTGTTTGAACATATTATCATTGATTGTGATCATTCCTATATATAGTGAAAAAAATAAGTGGGGGATAGAAAATACAATCTACTTGAACCACCTAAAGCACCCTCATTAGGGCCATGAGTACATAATCAGCCAGGCAAGCCTATAAAAACAACACATCCAAATTTTAGTTAATGACATAAAAGGTATAACATAAAAACCATTTTTGAACTTTTTTAATAATTAAAACTTACATTAACACTTACTCTATAATTTTCATCTTTGTGCATCAATTCAATCACACTCTTGCATGATTGAGTAGTATGAGGGTATACAATTGTCATTTGATTCAATTTCTATCCAATGTTACTAAAGACCTTTTGAATTGCAGCCAGGCTAATGTGAAATCAACTGTGAATGGGTCATCCTCACAAGAATCCTCTGAGGGACTACATGTTCTTTTCCCTTTCTCTAATCAGCACCCACTTGTGACAATAATATTATTAGCACTATTGAAATTAATCCAAAACATGTAGTGAAGAAAAATATATTATAAAGTTAATTTTAAACATTTTTCTTGTATCTAGTTTGTACAATCACAATGAGGTTTACCTACTGGAAAGAAGAAATGTGTGGAGGATCATCATCTTCATTTCTATGTGGTTGCTCCATATTGTAGCCTTGCATTTCAACAGTTTCATTAAGACATGTTAAAACATGTGTTGTTAGTTATGTTGAATAATAAGCAATTATAATAGAGCTTCAATTAAAAGAAGAGATAATTAAACTATACAATAATACTATATAACTCTCTCTTTTTCTATTCAAAATATTTTATATCATGTAAAAGTTCATTTTACTATTTAATACCAAAATATGAGTCTATAAACAAATCCAAATATTTATGAAAAAACAAGTGCTAATTATGCTCAACTATCTTGAACAACACTAATAGTTTACAACTAGGAAGAGAGTGGCATATATTAGTAGACCATGAAATAAATTTGCATGAATATGCATGCACATTTTTGGCATAACAGAGGATTGTAGTGTACAAAGATCCAATATAGAAATGTTAGTAAAAAATCTTAATAAGTTAATGATGTGTTGGAGTCATTGGTTGGAGGTTAGTTTAAATGGTGCATACTATGTACTACCCCCATGATAGTAGCTTTATTTTTATCTATGTTATTCAAATTGTAATCAATAAGTAGCTATTCCCATGCATGTATTGATTTTATCACGCCTCAAATATGCTATTAGGTTTTTTAATAGTTGACATAAGTCACATACTATTTATAAACCTGCGATATTCCCTGTTGTCTTTGGCCTTCAATCAATGTATATAACTACTCTTTTACTTTGTTAATTGTCTTTATATTGTATATAATTTTTCAAGAGTGCACACCTGCACATACTTTTTTTTTATCAAATAATTGAAATTCAACTATTATAATCATAACAAGGTCTAGCATACTCCATCAATTCAATAAATTTTTTGTAAGATAGCTTTATTCCATCCATGGAAAATAGGCCCAAAACATGTAATGGCAATAGTGTAATATGATATATCCTCTCTCTAACACAAAAATTAGTGTTTATTGGAGGAAGTTCCTTGGAGACCCATTATTTTTGTAGAAGTTAGTACATAAAGGGAACCTCAAAGTTGCATTTTCTCTCATCATCATAAGAACATGACCCTCCCCCCCCAAAAAGAACGGAAATATTTCATGTTAATTGAATTTCTTTATAATCTTTTGACCTCTAATTTATCTCCCTATTATAGACCTACTAAATATCTCACTTTCTTCTATTGTTCTTATATTTCCCCTACTCAAGGAAGACACGTTTGAAAAATACCTATTTGTTGGTACTTGTACTCAATGAAATGAGAGAGATAGCTGGAAATCAAAGAGATATTTTTCAAATGGTAAAAGACATTAGTCTCTATAGGGTATGTTGAGTTGTGCCTAACGATCCATAGGACTATGTAGGATGCTTGTGAAATGGGTTTGGGTTCCTACATATGTAATTAAATTATCTTATGTTAGCTAAAAATTTATAATACGTATACTCAAAATTATATAAGAGACAACATGAAAAATATACAATCATAATAATCATTATATATTTTTTTATTCCTTACCTTTACTTTATGTTGTACCTATAGGACCTATTGGCCATTTTCCCCCCATTCATCACATCATAGATAACCAATCTGAGAAAAATTGAATGAGTTGGATTCTTTGCAGTGGGTTAATACACCAATTTTGTGGTTAACATTCCATGCTAACTATGTTTCACTATTTTGCATAGTCTTTTTTCTTCCCTTTGAGAAATACAAAAACCTTATGTTAATTGTTTTTCACTATTTTGTAGTTGTTCCTTTTTCCCTCTTGTGAAACAACACCAACCATCAAATTTAAAGCTTTTCTCTATCAATGGTTGTGTTTTAATCATTTATTAGGAAGTTTTTGAACCATCTGAGTCATCCATTTCAAATAGAAATATCTTCATCAATGGTTCCCCATTTTTTTATGGTTGATCAAATCCTTTTCACATGGGTCAATTCTACAAGTGTATGCAGGTTGGTTAAAACTGTGTGTTATACATTCTCACATTTTTTAACAATAATGTAAATTGATTGCTTGTGTCTACAACAACTTCCAAGGCCAATTCTTTATTGTTGAGTGACTTTTGAGGCCTTTTTCCACAATTCCAACATATCTCCATGCCTCTTTATTACTTGTAAGGATAAAATCTTTTAGATTTATCTTTTCATTTGTTTGATACATTTATATGGGATTTTCCTATCACTTCTATGACAAATTCGCATAAATGATTAGATTTCTTTCTAATTATCATGTATTTCTTCTCTGTAAATTTAACTCCAGTGTGGTTGGGGTTTGAACTTCAAGTTGCATTTGAGTTATGCTTGAACTCTTTAAAAAAAAAATTATTAAAAAAAAATCTGAGTTCTTCTCTAGTTCATTGCAGTAGCATTATGCTCTATATTTATAACTCCCCTTTGACCCTTTCATGAACAAAAATCTTACTTTTACCTTATCTTTCTAGTATGATATATTATGCATTTTATGTCTTGTGTGGATTATTTATTTTCCTATTTTCTATATTCATATGTTGGGTATGTGTCAGATCATGGTGTGCCAAAAAGTGGCGATCTAAAAAATATGTAGTTCTGAAATGTCTCAAAACATCTCAAAATCTATTCCAACTCTTTTCCCACCCATCCTAATACTAAATGAAAACAATTAATACCTTTATAAGGCCTACTATATCTTTTGATACCAACCCTATATGGCCAACTTCAAAAAAGTCCCAAAAATGTGTTTTTGGCCTATTCTTGTGTGTTTTTTACTTCAAACATGTAGTTGATGACTTTTTTGCACCAAAATTTGATGAAATGAAAAGGATTTCTTAAGAATGTTCTTATATTTCCATAAATGTAAGGTTTGTAAAATTATGAGTTTAGTAAGAAATTATTACTTATTTTCTAATAGAGTTATGTATAAAGTGTTGATTGACACACTACTTGAAAAATAACTATAACTTTCAAATGGTACAACATTTTTGAAATCCAAAAGATGCATCACATTCTATGTTTCTTCTACTATAAGGAAAAAAAAGAAAAAAGAAATTTTGCAAAGTTTTGAATTAGTTAAGGTGGCCAGACACGAGAGTTTTCTTATTCCAAAAATGCTGAAGTAGAAAATTGATAATTAACAATTTATTTAGAATAAAAAGTGTCACATCCAAGCATGAGTGTAGTAATTTTATCTATAATATTATTTAAAAATATCATCATTTGATTTTGATTAAGGTAGTCAAACATACGTCTACTTATTTTTTTCCTAAAATTTTTAGACTATTGCATTAAAATTGAAAATTTTGACCAATAATTTTTTATTTTTTCTAGATAAGGCCTAGTAGTTTAGAAACTAAATTCAATTTACTAGAGATTATTTTATCTCAAATTTTTGATATAAAATTAATAACAAGTAGAAAATTGCATGTCAAGTTTACATAACCCTGATTTGCTTATTTTTTATTGCCACTTAACAGAATAGTTAGTGCAGACACCCAAAAATTGGCAGAGACTTGAATTATGCAATTTTGATCAATCAATGAAAATTAAGGAGGAAATAAAAAGAACACAATAGACTGTCAAATCAAAATCACATCAGGTCATTAATTATCTATCAAATTGACAAGACCTAAATCAACTTTTAAAAAGGAGAAAAACAATTCAAATTCATAAAATAAAAATTCAAAAAGGGAGGAAGAAAAAGACAAAATGTTGAAAATAAATAAGATTTTTATTTATTCAATAAATTCATTTATCCTCACAAAATAAAATCTCCCTTTTTCATTTAAAAGAATTTGAAATATCTCCATTTATCCTCAAAACCAAGTCTATTGGATTCTTCCTCTTGGTCTCTTATGAGATATTTTCAGTTTCACTTTCATCCACTAGTCAAAGGTGGAAATCCTTATTCTTACCCCAACCCCTTCCAAAATCCTATAAATATGAGGGAAATCCAAGAGCCAAAGCACCCAAGTGTTAGACATCTACACTATAGGCACACTTTGAGTTATCATTTTAGCATTATCATTCTAGCAAATTCATAGCATTTTAGCATTGTTTTTATGTCATTTAGCATCATTTATTACATGTTAGATTATTTTATGTCCATTTTCATAGCATTCTAAGGGTTGTTATCTTCATATAATCTGTATTATTGTCATAGATCTTGCATGCATTCTTATAGATCTGCATTCTAAGCATACTCCCATTCTAGAACTATCACTGAGATGTTGGTCTGGGAGCTTTCTTAGTAGTTGTAGTTAGGGAAACATGAGACACTCATAGAATTTACATTTTGATAACAATTTCTTGGGTATGGTCTAGTTCGTTGTCAGTCTATCTATATTTATATTAAAGTTTCATGAGTATGCGTTTATACCGTGTACAAATTGGTGCCCACCATGGGGCTTGAGCTCAAAGCCTCTCTATCTTCAAATCTTTTAATCTAATCTTTCATTTTTAGTATAGATCTATGCTTCTTTCTATTTCCTTGTGAAGATTTGATTGATTACAGGTTCTACGACATTCTGGAGGCTTCATAATAGTGAAAGTAAAGTCCTAAAGTCTTCCCTAAACACACAAGGATTGGATCTGAATCTTTTGACACTTCTAAGCTCTATTTTAAAACTTTTGAGAGATATTCTAACACTTTTGAACTCTATTTTAATGCATTTAATCTTTCTGAAGTGATTTTAAATAGTTCTATAATGCATTTAAATCTTTTTGTAGTACTTATACAGAGTTATGTAACACATCTGATCATTTCTAAAGTGCATATAAAATATTTTATAGTGCATTTCCTTTTATTATAGCACATTTGATAGATTAAATAGTGCATAAAAAGCTTCTTGTAATGCATATGAGTATTCCTATAATGCATCTAGTAAAAATTACACTTTCTCAAATCTAACTTCTAGATTCAAATATCATTTGCTTACAGGGCCCTTCCGAGTTAACAAAAGTTCTCAGATTGCAGACAATGTACAACAGGAATAAAGACCCTCCTAGATGTGCCTAGCCTTTGCTAGCTCTGAATCAAGTAAGTGGACCTTAGCTCTTGTTAATATAAAGTGTGGCATTTCAAAGTACCAAACATAACTTAATAGAAGCATTCAATCTCATTGATAAAAAATAGAAGTAGGCCTATGCTCTCAACTCCTTTGAGTTGATCAGAATGCCCAACCTTCTGTAAAGACCGATCACAATTGAACGAGAAAAGAATCCACACATAGCTTAACTAGGAGCCCCTCTATCTTTAGTAGTGTAAGGGCTGGTGATTGAAACTTTGTGTCTATTGTGTTTGGGAAGCTAAAATAGTAGGGATATGCTCTCACTCTTCTTGAGTGAACAAATTCCCAAACCTATTTGTGATTTCCATTTCTTTTTTTTCCACTAGGTAGGATTATCTAGCCATAGAAAGGCTACCTCCCAATCTTGTATTCCCAATCAAATGAAATCCACCTGTGTTTGGAATATAACCTTCCTCTAGTAGTCCTATAAGAGATTATGCCAAACCTCCTTAGCATTGGTGGGAAGCTCTCTGTCACAAGAGAGGTAAATCTGAACATAGTTGGTTAAACACTAAAACTCACTAGTCACCAACTTTAGATGACCTTGTTAGGAAGCTCTTTCCTTTCACTTTATGGGTGTGTGAAATTTTATGTTTTACTTTGATTTATACTTTTATTATGCTTGGATGTGTCTTAAAAATTTAATAAGAAACACCAACGTTGATCATTGTCCTTCCAAAAGATGCAACTTCAAACTGGTATTGAGAAATCAAATCCAAAACAAGAGCATTACTAAACAACCTTAAAGTAGCACATATACCACATGAAATAGTGCATTTGAACACTCCTATGACACTTTTGATCTCTCTTATAACACATGTACCTAAAAAATAGTGCATCTAAGCCTTTAAATTGCACATCTACATAGCCAAACTATGCATCTAAACCATTAAATAGTGCATATGACAATTAGAATAGTGCATATAATTTGTTAAATAGTGCATTTAATAAATACTATGATGCACCTAAGAAAAGACATAAAATAGAGGTCATTTTCATGCATGATAATTGCAAACAAATGACCAATTTGGATACCCTTTTCCGCACTGGTATTTTACAAGTCTAAGAGATTCCATAATTGACTGAAAACATATTTTTGAAACAAGCAGGGCTATATATGTCATTATCAACCCAACAATTATTATTTCTTTATTTTGCACATCAATCCAAAAACATTTAGAGACACACATATGTCTCCTACCTAACTCCGCAAAAGAGAACTCATCTCATCAATATTGTCAAACACCTTGTTCAACCTAGCTTGTTACTCCAGATGAATTGCGGTCAATAGAAAACCTCACATTTTGAAAATGCATAAGAACTAAAGGAATCCAACTCACATTTCATGCCACCACATAAAGCTAGTATAGCTACGAAACTAAAATGATCACCTACACGAGTGAGTGCTGGAATAGCCAGAAGAACCATCAAATGCACAAAATCTCTCAACCTTCTTGAACCTACTATATCAATAGATTGCTTACAGAACATAGTTATTCACAAGTCACCCTTGTTCAATTGAAATTCAAAATCCTTAGCCACAATGGGTTCATCTAACATATGGGATGACAAGAGTATTGAAACTAAATTTGACAATTTTTAAAAAAATCTTGAACTTGTTGACATCATGGAGAAGATACTTGAGAAGCATAAGGAACATTATATACTAGCATTAGCACAACAAGGTATGAAATTTCCATCCAATTTTGATGTGACCAACTTGAAATGAGATGAAGAAGAGTCACCCCTAAATGTTGTCACACAAAAATTACAAGACCTACAAATGGAAATGGAAAGAATGAAGAGAGGAAAAACACAACCTATAGAATTTAGCCTTGAAAAGGTGTGTTCTCTCCCTTTCGATAAGAACATTACCTTCACATCTTTCCCACAAAATGTAAAAATACCAAAATATTATAAATACTTTGGTACATCAAATCTGCAAGATCACCTTAGACAATTCTATACCCTGAGTATGGGATTTGTCCATGACATGATGTACCTAATGCATCTATTTCCTAGGAGCCTTGGAGGGCAAGCCATGGAGTTGTTCTTAAAGCTACCCTCCAATGTCAAGACCTTTGACCAATTGGCTTCCATTTCATCTCCCAATATCGCTACAATATTGAAAGGGAGGTCACAATGATGGACTTATGTAACACAAAACAACTCCCTAGTGAGGCATTTAAGACCTTTCTACAATGGTGGAGACACACATTCACAAAGTATCATAGAGACATACCAGATAAAGAGAAGACTAACATCTTCATTAATAGTCTCTCCAAATTGATGAATTACTAGCTCCAACTCCAAGGGCCTAAAGATTTTAAAACTACCTTAGATAATGTTGCTAAGGTAGAAGAGACCTTACTAAATAATGACATTATTAAAATATCAAAAGATGGTAAGGGCTTTTCAAACAACTCCACACAGACTCATAATTCCTCTCATTGGGCAATCAATAAACAAAAGTCATGGTGGAGAAACAACAACAAGAACACCGCTAATGATAGGATGGCCAAAGCTAACCATGTCAAACCTCAAACCAATCAATCATATCCTTTTTTCAACAACACCAACTCAAACACACCTTGACAAGACAATGCCCGTCCATTCTATTGACATAATGCGACAACTCCCTCAATGTTTGATCAACAAGTCACTTACAATCAAGCTCCTCCTCCTTGTAGATATCAATCTTCCACTATACCCAAGGAATATACTCCTATCAGGGTGTCTTACAAAAGTGCCTTGCAAACCCTCTTGGTTGATGAACTCATTTACACTTCTTGAGGCCAAACCTTACGAACCCCAAGTCAAGCCGAAGTGGCGAAATAACAAGAACATTTGTGCCTACCATCAAAATAGGGGGCACCTAACAAATAATTCTTTTTCCCTTAAGGGGGCAATACAAAAATTAATCAATGATGGAACCATCAAAGTAAACAATCTTATCAATAATGAAGACCACATGACCTTCAAGAACCCTTTCATGAGCCATGAAAAGGAGAAATCCTCCAAAGCTAATCAAACTAAGATTAATCATGTGCATCATTATGACAACACCATTAACATGATCTCTAGTTTTGATGATGTTGTGAATGTTATCATAGTTAAGGACAAAAATTATAAATAGTCATCAAATGCTGTCACCCGAGGCCAAGCCTCTAAAGTTGTTCTACCAGGACCTGTGGCAAATCCTAATCATGTAATTATAAGTTCCTCATTTCCTAAGTACAACTTGGTCAACCAATTACTTAAGACTTTAGCCCATATCTCCATTTTTGAACTATTACAGATCTCCCCGAAGCATAAAGAAATACTCACCAAAGCCTTAGTGCCAAATGACCTAGATGTGAGTCAATTTCAAAACATGGTCAGGAATTTAGTTTCCCCTCACTGTGTATCTTTTTTAGCCCAAGATGACATGTCTGTCATCCAGCCACAAAACTCTCTGTTGCATATCGAAGTCTTTATCCATAGAAACAAAGTTAAGAGAGCACTGGTTGATGGTGGGGAAGCCTCAATATTTGCAAACTCAATTTAGTAAAAG
This sequence comes from Cupressus sempervirens, assembly GCA_028749045.1. Taxonomy (NCBI): domain Eukaryota; kingdom Viridiplantae; phylum Streptophyta; class Pinopsida; order Cupressales; family Cupressaceae; genus Cupressus; species Cupressus sempervirens. Next base: position 401,316,395 of record CM053791.1, on the reverse strand, counting down.
CCCTAGGGTATACAGAGGATGTTGTTGACCCAAGAAAGAAAATCACCATCAAAGCCTACGACAATGAGGAGAGATCCTTGAAAGGCATGGTTATTTTGCCAATTAGAGTAGGACTAGTCATGAAAGAAATTGTTTGTCAGGTCTTAGACCTACATTTAACTTATAACATCATGTCAGAAAGATTGTGGATTCATGACATGTAGGCCATTCCCTCTACTTACCATCAGTGTCTTAAATTTCCTTACATGGTTCAAGAGGTTACCATACCCGAAGATCAACATTTTGCCTAGTATTGTAATTCCCTTGTCCCTCATAATAGGGAAGAAACTAACACATCGACAAATAACATCAGCTAGTCTACATCCACAAATGCTTCATGCTCTACTAGTCAAAATGACAACCACTCACCAACATCAACTAAGGGAAAAGAGAAAGTTGGTTGTTTGGGTCCTTTCCTTCCTTCACCATCATCATCCAAAGACTCTAACCAGTCACACTATGAAGAAATAGATAGATTGATGAAAGAATTTGATAGAAACTATAAATTTCAATGCAAAGGGGTGGGCGAGTACTCAGTCTCCTTATTTGACCTGCTATCTTCTCTGAAATCTCATGAGAAACTATCATCCACCTCTAAGCCTTATCACACACATTTTATCAAATAAAGTAGAGCACCTCCAAGTTTAGTAGAAGAAATTAGTCAAAGAAATGTTGACATCTCGCCCCACCTATACAAAAAAGATTTTGATCTCATGAAAAAAATGGGGTATATAAGAGATGGTCCCTTAGGGAAAGGGACAAGCATCTTCGAACCTCTGATAGCACAATTCAGGTCCAATAGGTCCAAAATAGGGGTAGGGTATGGTGACATGACAAGACACAAATCTCTTATGAGGCTTGTCCTAAGCATATTGATTCCTCCTCTTCCACCTTGGTGTGGGTACCTAAACAAAGGGATGGTAATAGCAAGACAACAAATGACATCATAAATTTAAATCTATCCCTCTCTTGTTCACATGCCACCCATAACAAAGATGATAATGATTCCACTAAATTGGAATTTGAATTATTATCTAAGGAGTCTCTCCATGACAAAGAATGTGATATTGTTCACATACCCACATCTGACAGTTTTTTTACACAAGGGACAACCTCTTTTCCAAGACCCACTTTGCCGATAGTCAATGTACAATAGAGTAGGTTAGAAGATGATGAACATGTTGAAGGTTTTTGGTTTCAAACCCTATTTCCTAACTTCTTCCCAATAGAAGTTGAAGATGACTACTACGAGCCTCTTGCAAGTTCTATTTTTCCTAATACTCTAAAAGAAGCTCATGTCATAGATCTAACGGATACAGTGTACAAGCTATCCAAAGAAATCGTGTCTTTAAACCCCATTGAACCCTTTCCATATTATGAACCACTCTCCCTAGTCCATCTTGAACTTATTAGCTAGGATACAATTGAGCCTTGCCACATTCCTCATTTTCAACCATCACGTTTTATTCTACCTTAATGCAATTGAACCATCTTGTCAATGAAGAACATAAGAGATGCATATAGTTGGGTCTGATATCAATCACCTTAGTCACACTAGAATAAGTCAGGAATTTCATGGCCTTAATGATTACTACCAAGTTGTAGCTGATCTCAAGAAAAAAATGGAAACAAATAGAAGTGAAACATCCCAAAGTGAAAACTCAAGTGTGGCACCCATGGATGGGTGATTGATACCTTACCCAAACACTTTGAGGAAAGATCTTCTATCTTGATTGAACCAACAAAACAAGTCAACATTGGCATAGAGCAAGAACTGAGGGTCATTTATTTAGCATGGTCCCTAAGCACAGAGGAAAGAAATGCATTTGTTCACTTCATTGAAGAGAGATAGATAAACTTTGTGTGGTCTTATGTAGACATGTCTAGATTAGACCCAAACTTTAAACCTCCACCATCTCAACATTTCTCCAAAGGTCAAGCCAGTAAAACTAAAGCTTAAAAAGATGCATCCCCATATAGCTCTACTAGTCAAAGCAGAGTTAGAGAAGTTAATCAGCACCAATTTCATTCAACCCTTGGCGTATGCATCATGGATATCCAACATGGTTCCCATATCAAAGAAGAATGCTAGAATATGCATCTGCATTGATTTCCAAGATTTAAACAAAGCATGTCCAAAAGATGACTTCCCTCTTCCCAACATTGACACCATTGTAGTCCTGACTATAGGCCATTCCATGTTTTCACTCATGGACAGGTTTTAAAGTAACAATCAGATTAGGATAGCACCAGAAGATCAAGAGAAAACAATCTTTACTTGTGTGTGGGGCACGTTTTATTGGAATGTGATGCCCTTTGGGCTAGAGAAGGCTGGGGCCACCTATCAACAGTCCATGACTACTATCTTTCATGATATATTGCATATCTTTATGGAAGATTACATGGATAACATCCTCACAAAATCCCATAGTCGAGAGGAACATCTCCCCATACTAGCCAAGATATTCACCCACCTAGAAGCATTCAAAGTTAGGCTCAATCCCAAGAAATGTGCTTTTGGCATCAAATCATGCAAGCTTCTAGGATACATTGTCTCAACCAAAGGGATAGAATTTGACGCTAAAAAGGTCCAAGCCATAATCAGCATGCAATCTCCAAAAAACTTGAGTCATTTACACTCTCTTCAAGGCTGGCTTCAATAAGTTTTTTAGTTCATTTCTTAGTTGGCAGAAAAGTGTGTACCTTTCACCTATTTACTACACAAAGATATAATTTTTAAGTGTGATGACTAGTGTTAGAAGGTTTTTGACTTACTCAAGACCTACTTGATGAATCTACCCATGTTGGTACCTCCAGTATCACACAAACCTTTGTTACTATACATTTCTCTTATAAATAAATCAATTGGAGCCCTCCTAGCACAAGAAAACAACCAAGGAAAGAAATGGGCCATCTATTACTTCAGTCATACCTTGGTCAATTATGAGCCCAATTACTCTTTTATTGAAAATTCATGTCTATCTATAATTTTTGCTTCCCAAAAGCTATGTCATTATCTTCTAAGACATAAAGTCAAGCTCATCTCCTAAGTTGACCCCCTCAAATATAGACTAGCCAAATGGGTGATGATCTTGAGTGAGTTTGACATTAAGTATATTGATAGGAACACAATAAAAGGATAGGAAATTGCCAATAAATTGTTAGAGGCACCTATAGAGAGTTCAAATCCTATCCTAGTTGATTTCCCAAACATGCAAATTCTTTAGACAGAGCCAATAATGTGGAAATTCTATTTTGATGGTTCCTACACACATCATGGATCAAGTGCTAGTATTTTGTTCATCACACCACTAGGTGTTACCATCCCTAAGTCTTACAAACTATTTTTCCCTTCCACCAAAAACATGGCAGGATATGAAGCTTTGGTCTTAGGTCTCAAACTAGCTTTAGAGTGGAAACTGACAGCACTAGAGGTTTATGGTGACTCCTAATTGATCATCAATCAAGTCACTGAGACTTATCAGACGAAAGATGAAAAGTTATTGCCTTAAAAATGTATGCTTGACACCCTTAAGGAATGTTTTGTTCATATTACCTTTGAACAAATTCCCAAACATAAAACTAGAGTAGCATATGCTATGGCCACCTTGGCCTCCTTACTCCAGCTCTCGAAATAGCACGAGCAGTATGAGTTCTTGGTAGAAGAGATGGTTCAACCTAATTCCCTTATTATTTTCCACTTAGATGCTCCCAATTCCCTTTGGTATAACCCCATCATCACTTAGCTTGGTGATAACACCATTTCTTCTATCCTCTCACATAACCAAAAATGAGATTTCATATGAAAAACCTCACATTACACTTTGGTGGCTGATACGCTATATAGGAAGGGTCTCGACGGTACTTTGTTTAGATGTCTTGAAAAGGATGAGTCTAGAGTCACTCTATAGGAAGTTCATGTAGGGATTTGTGGGTCACACTCTAGTGAGTTTACACTAGCAAAGAAGATTCTTAGGATGGGTTATTTTTGGCCAACCATGGAAAAGGATTCTATTCACTATGTCAAAACTTGCAAAAAATGCCAAATCCATGGTAACCTTGTTCATGTGCCAGCCCAAGAGCTCAACCCTTTGACCACACCATGGATTTTTTATCAGTGGGGATTTGATTTGATTGGAGCCATCCATCTACCTTCCTCTAGTGGACATAAGTGGATTATCACCGCCACAAAATACTTTACCAAGTGAGTCAAAGTGGTGCCACTTGCTGACTCTATGGGAAAATAAATATCTTCCTTCATTCTAAACCATATCATTTTTTGGTTTGGCATACCTCATGCCATTCTCATAGACAATGCCTTGTACTTAAAAAATCAAATAATTGATGAACTATGCAAAAAATTTCACATTATACACCACTCCTTGTCAATTTATTATCCCCAAGGCAATGACCAAGTAGACACCACCAACAAAACCATTATCAACATCCTCAAAAGAATCATCAATGATATTGGTAGAGATTTATATTTACAGAGGAACCTTGCCCTTTGGGCCTATAGGTAGAGTGTTAGGACACCTACAAGTGTGACACCCTTCTCCTTGGTTTATGGTTGTGAAGTTATTCTTCCTTTAGAAGTTGAGATCCCATCCTTGAGAGTTACTCTTTAGGACGTCCAATCAGATGAAGATTATAGAGTGGCCCATCTAGAGTAGCTAGAGTTGTTAGAAGAACATCAACGTGTAGCACATGAACATCTCAAAGTGTATCAGAATAGGTTGTCAAGACATTACAATAAAAAGGTCAAACCCTATATTTTTCATATTGGTGAGCTAGTATTCTAAGAAAACCCTAAGAACCAAGTGACTAGAGAAAAGAAAGGAAAGTGGGAAGCCAATTGGGTTGGTCCTTACATTATCACAAAGTCCTTTGGGACTAGTACTTATAGACTTTCAAATTATGATGGCATAAACCTAGCAAAACCCATCAATAACATCCATCTCAATTTTATGTCTAGAGCCTTGAGAAACATGTCAAAAATGCCAAAAATAAATTTTAAAAAACCAAAAAAAATGGTACAAAAGAAGTGAGAATGCCACCTTTGGTTTGAAAAGGAGTGAGAGACAACACCTTTAGACTTCCCTAAACAACACAAGTCCTTCAATGCTGAAAAACAATCAAGACAACCTTCAAACCATGTCCTTTGTGACAAATTTTGCTTGTTTGAGGCTCATCTAGCATAGTCAAGTTAATTTCACACATACCCAATTGAGAAATACTTGTGGGTTATTGTTCAATGGTTCTTTGGCCTCAAATGTAGTTCACCACAATAGAGATAGCTAGTACAACAACACCAAAGGGAAGCACAACAGATCAAGAGAAACATGGGGTCAGATTATGTATTGAGATACCATAGACATGAACTGCAGGCAAATCAATGCACATCTCAGCTATCCACCTTGACCAATGATCCCCAATGTTTATTTTAGCCCTCATTCAACCCGTTTGATGTCCCAAACTCCTTTTATTGCCTCTTTAGGTGCTTTACATGGTCTTGGTTACCCTCGTATTCCAACAAATCTCACTCACATCTTCACTCCAAATCCCAAAAATTCAAAAAAAGTCCAAAAATTATCAAATAAATAAATAAAGAAATAAATAATTGTCCAAAATAATCAAAAAATTCAAAAATTACCAAAATTTTCAAAAATTATCAAAAAAATAAAAAATTGTCCAAAATTAACAAAAAAATCAAAAATTATCAAAAACTATAAAAAAAAATTCAAAAATTATCAAAAAAATTCAAAAATTGTCAAAAATTATCAAAAATTTCAAATTTTGTCAAAAAATTATCAAAACCATTCCAGTATTGTCAAAAATGACCACTAAAATTCGAAAAGGGTCATACTTGCCAAATATAGCTGCAAAAGCTTGAGAAATTAACAACACCTCAAAATTCCTATCAAACATGGCTCACTTTAGCTCAACTAGGCTATGCAATAGGACATAAAATATTTGAATCCAATGTGCCTGACTGATATTAAGAAGTAGTGTAGTAATGTTCTGAAACATTTTGTTGGATTTTGGAAAATCTAGCACAATGTGAATAGTGCAAGAGGTGTCCCCTTTTCCTTCCTCTTTTCATGAACAACAATTCCCAATGGATCATTAGTCTTATTTATGTTGCAATGGCCATGATTGGTCTAGCCCCCTTCAACAAATATATCAATGTTATCCTGAAAGGCCAGATATCCGTCAGACTCTTTCATCCTCACTTAATTGGGGGCAAAGAATTAGTAAGCATAAGCATGAGAGCTTGGCCCCCTTACAGCACCTTTTCTGGCCCAAGCACTTTTTTCAGGCCGCTCAAATGCCTTTTAGATCAAAACACCTTTTTCAAGGCCCTATTTCACCTTTCTCAAGGCCCGAGTGTCCTTTTTAGGCCCAAATGCCTTTTTTAGGCCCCTCAAGCACCTTTTTAGGCCCAAGCACCTTTTTCAGGCCCCTCAAGTGCCTTTTTAGGCCCAAACACCTTTTTTAGGCCCCTTAAGCACCTTTTTCAGGCCCCCAAATGCCTTTTTCAGGCCCCTCAAGTGCTTTTTTTGGCCCAAACACCTTTCCATAGGCCTTGAGAGTATTCATCTTAGAACACACCTAGAGAAACATCCCAATGTTGGCCTTGTAATCATCTGTAAAGGCTATTAATATATGCAAAATTATGCCTTACATATCAGGATTCTCTAAATATTATGCAAATCTCTATTCATATTTCATTATGAGCCCACATGGACATTCAATTCCCCACATATAAGTAAATTTTTTCCTTCCTCTACAGATTGTATTGTTCCGACTTTTACAGAGATTAAAACCTTTCTAACATTTTTCAAAAATCACAAAAATATTCAAACATCTATCAAAAATCCCAAAAATATTCACATATTCCTCAATGCACTAAAAAAATCCAAATATATTTTGAAAATACCAAAAACAAACATGTCAATATATTATAATCAACGTCAGTTGTCCATTTGCTTGCCACAACAACAAGCATAGACTTTTATTCTACTACAATGGTAATGACAACTTTCCATTTGATAAATGTTTGGTAGACTATTTATTTTGGCCTCCATGGAGGAGGTGCAAAAATAGGGTGTCCAACCAATGGTGTTTCTTCTAACCTAGTTCCATAAGAGGAAGTGCTTGGCATCAGTCCTCTACATACCCACATCGTATCCATGGGAATTGGAAACCTCCCACCACGTAATTGCACATTTAATAGTTGTGTGAATTCCCTATCCAAAAATTGTGTCTCTTATCGGTCCTCATTCAAGAATGCCTGATGATAATGTCCCATATAATAAGTGGCTTCCCAGTGTACCTTTTCCATCTAGTGCATTTCCATGAACACATTCTCCATCAACTTGTTTACTCCTAGTGCAGTGATTGCTCGTTGGGCCACATCTCACTCTTGCTACATTTGATTAGTTGCCATTCACTAACACTCCATGTCTACTTTTGCCTTACCCAAATGATGTTGCAACTATCTAACCTTCCCCTCACTTAATGCTAACCTCTCCTACAACTTCAATGATAGGGAGTTTCCTTTTGCAATCGGCTCCCTAAATGACTCAGAGTGTGACTACAAAAACACTAGCTCATTCTACACACTTTCTAAACCCACCTATGCCATCTTCAGAGATTCTTGCAACCTCTGAGCTTATGATCACTCTGCCTACATTCTCACATCATTTCCTTCTACCCGTGATTGCTCCACATGTAATTCCACTTCCAGTGATTGCACCCACACCTGCTCTACATCCACCATCGCTTACAGGTGTCTTGCCTTCATTTGCACTCCAACTTTCCATGCCTTCTCCATCAATCCCAAAAAAAAAACAACTTCTTATTCTGCATTCTTTGCTTGGACTCTTTCTGTAGCCAAAATTCTCTGTAATTCTTCCACATCACTTGATGCTTGATCTCCACCCTTGCTTCTAGCTAGGGCTCTTCCACATTTACACTGCCTGCTTCCCCTTCCATTGACTCTTGTCCCAGAATCCAGAGGCTAAGTAACTGATGTGATCCACTCCTCGCCCCACTAATGCCTCCTGCATCCTTCAGAGCTTCACCCATGGACTTTTTAGGAGATTTTATCTCCTCCTCTACTCTTGACATACTCTTTTTCATCCCAAGTGGACTATTTTCCACCTATGTCATTGGCTCGTCATCCAATACCACTTGTGATGCCTATTACACTGTAGTCCTTGAAAACATCATTAATGTCAACAAGGGCATTTCTTCTGCCCTGCTCCCCACCTCTTCAGGTCGCACTAACCCTTGTCCCACATGACTTGCTTCACCTGGCTCTAGAATTAACGCTTGAAGTTCTGACTAACACACCAGTTCCTTAGAGGTTCATTGAATGTGCTTCACTCTTCACCCTTGCCTCATCCACCTTATTTGACTAGCATCACCCTCCTAGTGTGATTAATTTGGTGAGCCTGACATACTTCCACTTGCATGCTTCCTATAACTTCTCAATATATCCACTAGCCATGTTCTACTCTCCACCTCACCTTGTTTTGTTCCCATGATATCTACTTATAGCCACCACTCACCTGAGACTTGTTCTTTATTCTTTACTGGTCTTACCATGTATCCACTCTCTACATCCTACCACACTGGCACTAGGTACACTTGACCCTTGGCTCTTACACTCAGACACCCTAATTCCCATTGACGCACATCACCAGATAGAATTTGCTGCTAAATTACCATTGAAACATCACATGCTTTCTTATCTAGCTAGTACAACAGTTGCTCCCAAGTAGAACTGAACAATCTTGACACTATTACACACAACTAGTAGCATGCCTAGTCTACAAATAATGGTTTTTTTTCACTATTATGTACTTCTAGTGCCTCAATGATGTGTTTTACTAGAGGTGTTGGGATGAAGTCATGATATTTTATTGATTTTTCATCTAACATGTGACTATTTGCATGCCTATTTTTATTCTTCTACATATATAACTTTATTTTCTAATAATTGTTATATTTTTCATGTACATTGTTCATGTTTGGTGGTAATACTTAGCATGACATACTATTTATTGGGAATATAGATTGAGTAATTGAGAGGGGGTGTGAATCAATTACTCCAAAAACAAATCCACATATCCCTTAGATGTCTGATAAAACTATTTATTAGTGTCACCCTATAAACATACTTAAAATGTTGTAACTCAATAAATGTAGTGTATGTTAATTTTAACATATCTTAAACATTCACAGTGATTAACATGCAAGCATAAAAGAAATAAAATGAACACATGAGACACCAAATTTAACATGAAAACCCAATATGGGAAAAACCACCAACTAACTAGCTACTGATTTTCACTCTTCTGAAGTGAGCCCTGTTAGGAGCCAATCTAGTTAAAGGTTATAAAACACACTGTTAGGTGTAACCTTGTTAGAGGATTTAATCACTCTGTTAGGAGTGGCCTTGCAAGAGGTCTTTAGAACAATTCAATAGAACTATCACCTTGTTAGAGGATTTACAACTAGTTGTTAAACCAACTCTGCTAAGAGATTTTGGAATCACTACTACAATGATAAGAAAGTAACTATGAAATGACCTAAATGAGATGCAACTGAATTTCTAATTAAAGATCTCTATTCTACTTCATACTAGATTCTTCATGATCAAATATAGCTTTTTTGCTCCTCAAGGATATCTAACCATCCTTCAAATTTTCTCATTTTAGAATCTCAACTTGACCTTTCATTTATGCCATTCAAATTATCAAGTCAACTCAATTACAACTTACAATTACCAATAATCATTACCTCAGTTGGATAGAATCATTAGTTGAAATAACTAAACTTCATTTCTCAAAATTAACAAAATCCTTCATTGGCCAACCCTGCTCGGTAAATACTAATCCTGAAATGATTACCTGTGTTAACCAACAAAAGCTTGGTTAATACTGTGAACTTGCAAAATCCTTTGACAACCGAGTGAACTTGGTGAACACTAACTTCTAACTAACTTTCCTTCATTAACCATGAGAACTTGATTAACACTACTTTCTACCACAATTTCCTTTGATGCCTGAGTGAGCTCTGTAGACACTGTCTATGTAGAGTAATTTTTAGGAATGCTTGGCAGACACAAAAAATTGCCTTGCTGACCAATTGAGCTTGGTAAGTACTATCTACTAACTAATATGACATTTTTGTAACATCAAAGACAACACACAATTAGAAAATTGTATCCAACAATCTCCCTCTTTGGCATTGATGGCAACACAACATGTCATAGCACAATGAAATTTGAAAACAAGACTTTCTCTGACAGAAAATTTCTCCCTCTTAGATTTTGTGCCGCAAACTTCTCTAATGTAGTAATCTCCTCTGTGAAGGAATCACATAGCTTCTTCTCCAGATAACAAACTCTCCCTAAAACAAATTTCAGAAAGATATGATAGTAAACTCTCCCTCTTTGACAACACATGCCAAAGACAACACATACCAAATGACTATCAATGTACCTTGAGTATTGATTCATGTGCAATGTTCCCTTGACTATGCTACATCAACTGATAGATCTTCAACTTTGTTCCTATTGATGCATCACTAAAAAATTATTTTAGTGAGCTTTAGATAGGGGAATGACCCCTAACTTACCTCTTAAATACAAGAATGCATCCATAGGTAATGGCTTGGTGAATATGTCTGCAATCTATTCTTTTATATGGACATATTCCAATCTAATTTCCTTGTCCTACACCAATTCTCTGACAAAGTGGTATTTTATAGCGATGTTCTTGGTTTTGGAATGCATAATTGGATTCTTTGATATGGTAATTACACTTGTGACCTCACTTCTCATCCTTTTTTTTCTTATTTGGGCTCCTGGCTGCAATATGACCAATTTTTTCACATGAAAAATAGATTAGGGGAACTTTACCTTTGCATTTTCCTCTGCCTCTAGAATATTTCCTTGCCAGTAGAGCTACAACAACTTCAAGATCACTATCAAAACTTTCCTCTAATTCTTCTTCACATTCTGATTGAGTGTCCTTTATTTTCTTGCCTTTTTCTTTAAGTGAAAGCTTGGCCTCAAATGCAGATTCAATATTCTTGGAAGTTGGAACATAATACTCATAGTTATCTAGCTCAAAGGCTATTGATCTTCCTATTAGGGTATCCAAAGTTATCTTATGATTTGTGTCACACTTTCTTTCTTGAATTGTAGATACTTTAATTGCATAAATGGGAAGCAATGTTCTAAGAACTTTACTTACAATTGTTTCTTCCTTGATCTCTCCTCAAAAAGCTTTGATTGCACTCACACTTGCTTTGATCCTTTCAACATATTTGGCAATGTTTTCATCCTCTCTCATTCTCATCTAATCAAATTTTCCTCTAAGGCTTTCTATTTTGGCTCTTCTCACATTGTCATCACCACCGTAGATATATTTTAGCTTGTTCTACATTTCAAAGGTAGTTGTGCAGTCCTTGATATCATCAAATTCCTCATAGCTTAGAGTAGATGCAATTTCTATCATCATGGTGTTATGAGTCTTTTTCTTAGCAATGTCATTAACAGACAATGTACCAGAAGGAGTTGTGTATTCTTTATCAAGGTATTTCAATCCTAAATCACCAATGGAAGCCAGATGAAGCCTCATGAGACCTTGTCATGCTGAAAAGTTATCTCTATTAAAGCCTTGGAATTTCTCTCTTGTAAGACATCCTAATCTTTAGCTTAGGTCTTTGAAACCTTTCCTGCAAGCACCAAAAGCTATGATACCAATTGTTGGAAATATAGATGGAGTAACTGAGGGGGGGTGAATTAGTTACTCCAAAAAAAAATTCACAGATCCCTTAGATGTCTAATAAAACTATTTACTACTATCACTCGGTAAACATACTTAAAATGTTACAACTCAGTAAATGCAGTGTATGTTAACTTTAATAGATATTAAACATTCATAGTGATTTACATGCAAGCATAAAAGAAATAACATGAACACATGAGACACTAGATTTAACATGGAAACCCAATATGGGAAAAATCACCAAGTAACTAGCTACTGATTTTCACTCTTCTGAAGTGAGCCTTGTTAGGAGCCAACCTGGTTAAAGGTTACAAAACACATTGTTAGGTGTGACCTTGTTAGAGGATTTAATCACCCCATTAGGAGTAGCCTTGCAAGAGTTCTTTAGAAAAAATCAATAGAACTGTCACCTTGTTAGAGGATTTACAATTGGTTGTTAAACCAACTCTGGTAAGAGATTTTGGAATCACTGCTACAATGATAAGAAAGTAACAATGAAATGACCTGAATGAGATGCAACTAAATTGCTAATTATAGATCTCTATTCTTCTTCATAATATATCCTTCTTGATCAAATATAACTTTGCTGCTCCTCAAGGATATCTGACTATTCTTCAAATTCGCTCACACTTTCCTCTTCAACAATCAATACATTTGCATACTTGCTCATGCATTTTAGAATCTCAACTTGACCTTTCATTTATACCATTCAGATTATCAAGTCGGCTCAATTACAACTTACAATTACCAATAATCATTACCTCAGTCGGCTAGAATCATTACTCAAAATAATCAAACTTCATTTCTCAAAATCAAAAAAATCCTTCATTGGCCAACCCTACTTGATAAATACTAATCCTGAAATGATTTCCTATGCTAACCAACAGAAGCTCAATTAACAATGCAAACTTGCAAAATCCTTTGGCAACCGAGTGAACTCGGTGAACACTAACTTCTAACCAACTTTCCTTCGTTAACCATAAGAACTCGGTTAACACTACTTTCTACCACAATTTCCTTCGATGCTCGAGTGAGCTTGGTAGACACTGTCTATGCAGAGTAATTTTTAGGGATGCTCAGTAAAAATAGAAAATTACTTTACTTACCAACTGAGCTCGATAAGCATTGTTTTCCAACTGATATGACATTTGTGTAATATCAAAGACAACACACAATTCGAAAATTGTATCCAAAACTATTCATATCAACATAGCTAAGCTAGTGGTGATTGTACTTAGTCACTTTCTATTAAATGCTCTATGATGACAATTAATTTTGCTTCTCTTCACAAAGTGACAATTAGTTGCATTCATTTGGTTTGCATTTTCATCTTGGGTTCTTTAAAAACAAATGGTTGGCACATAAACTAGGATTACACAAGGAGGCCTTCATGACATCATTCAATAAATTCATGACTGGTTATCTAATAAGAGACAACAACATCAACATCAAGGTGAGCTTTTAACACTCAACTATCATGGACTTTTTCTCCTCAAAATATCACCACCATGCTATCACATTTTACTACATCCTCTATTGCATTTCGTAGCTTTTGAATCTCAAAAAATTCTAGTCACTATCACATTTCACCACATCCTCTACTGCATTTTGTGGCTTTCAAATCTGAAACAATTATAGTCACTCTCACATTTCACTGCATCACCTACTGCATTATGTGGCTTTTGAATCTCAAACAATTTCATTTCATTGTTTCCTTTTCATTTATCATAACTCACTACATCACATATCATTCCCTCCCATTTCATATCCTTATGTATCATTGTTCATTTCATTTCACTATATTTCACTTTCCCTATTTTTCTACATTTGTGATTTGCATTTTGTGTTCTTCATCACATTTCCTTTAATTCATGCATTTCATCTATTTCATCTCGTGGCCTTTGAATTTCAAAAGTTGACATTCCATCCCATAGCTTTCAAATCTCAAACCATTCCATTCCCTTCCATTTTTCACTTTCTTTCACACTCCATTTGTCACATTACATTTTATCACATTTTATCTCATTACGTTCCCATTACATTTTCTAACACTTTTATTTATTAATTGATGTTATTAAAATCCCATCTTCACATTTTTATTCTCATTTTACTATGATCACTTCCATGACACTTTGTCACATGTTCGTTTATCTACATTTTTTTAATTTTCATTTACACATTCATTTCATTTTATTTCACATCACAACAAACTTTATTTCATTACATATCATTGCATTACATTACGTTGCATTACATTAAATTTCATTCCATTACATTCCTCATACCACATATCATTCTTCCTCTCATCACATCATATTCATTCCTTTCACATTTTCATTCTATTTTATCACATTTTTGATTCACTCATAAATTTCATTTCATTGCATCTTATCATGTTATACATTTCATTTCCTTACATCTTATCATGTTATAAATTTCATTTTATTACACCTTATCCCATACTCTAGCTTGCCCAAATGGGGTTGCATGATCACACTACAATAAGTATACATTTACAACATACCCTGTGGCCTCTGTTGCACACACACTAGATGAGTAATGGGAAAATGCTGCCATGTCCATAGTTGTAACAAAATCACCCTACTGATAGTGATGAGGCTCTAGAATACACAACTTGATGTAATTCATGATATAAATGGGCCAAAATGCAACCACCCCATGCAAATCTGTGTGGCTAATCACTCATATCATGTATTAATCAGCCCCATCCAAATAGATATCCTCACCCTCATTGGTCTAGCAACAAAAATCCTCTTATCAAACCAGCCAAAATTGTCAAAAATGCCTCATACTACAGCATCTGAAACCATGATACGCTATCATCACCAATGTTTTCATCCCCAAACAAATCTCAAAAAGTAGTGCCATTGGCTATTTAATCATAGTACACCAAATTCCCTACTATCAGGATCTAAAATATCCAATATACATCTTCGAGAGTCACTATCATCTCCCCCATTGGCAAATAAAAGGTGTTGTGGTCCGAATGCCACTACTTGGCCACAACAATCAATAGCTCCATGTTCACTCAGAACTAGGTCATTTGTAGCAAATAATTAAACCTACATCTATCAATCACCTATCATTCCTCTACTGATAATCTACCTACTATCTCTAGGGGCCATGGATGTAACCCTTGTATCATGAACTTTCACCCACATATCTATTTTTCATCAAACAAACAAACAACAATGTGAGCCTTTGTCTCAAGTGGCCATCTTACATTAGTCTACTATCTATGTCTAGCTACTCAGCTACTGGTTCTATCTTGGACCTATTACTCGTCCCTCTCTATCATGAGTCAGACCCGCTTGTTCTCCCTACTCTATATTCTGAGATGGGGTATCATTTTTTACCTACCTATCATTAAACTAATGCTAGAACATCACTTCATGACTACCTAACTAATATTGTTTTCAACAGACCTAGAATCTAGCCTCTTGCATTATCTTTTGCTCAATTCAAGCTTTATAATCTATCTTCACCCTTCAAAGTTCACTTGCACTATTTCCTAGGATAGACGCACTATAAGATCAATCATATGTGCTAAAATAGACCTATGCACTATTGCAACATTCAAAAGTGCTATTTTATACCTCGAATGTGCTAGAATATGGCTAAGTACTATTACAAAACACATATGCACCATTTCCAATTACAAATGTGCTATTATAAATAAAAGTGCTAAAAAACTCTACATATGCACTATAAGAACAATCATATATGCTAAAGTGTTCAAATGCACTACCAAAGCACCTAGATGTGCTACATGTTTACTATATGCACTAATTTGCCAAAAACCTAGGGTTTTTATATGCACTAATTTACCCTATGCATGCGCTAAAACATTACTCTAATGTGCTAGAAGAATTAAAATGCACTAAAAGACACTATAAATGCATTTGAAAAGCTAAAATATCACATTTACCACAAAAATTAATGTGAAAATCACCAAAAATCTAGGTACAAATGCAAAAATTGTAAAATGGTGGATCTCGATGACTCATTGGGCACCATAGTCTGTTGGATGCTCGTACCGATGACACCTCTTGAATTTGTGCTCTCAAAATTTATCCATATCAAACTATAGCATCAAATTTTTTTTGAAAAAATAAAAAACATTCTACTTCAGCCAAAATTTCAAACATCAAATTAACCAAAACCAAGGTATCCAAGTAAAAACATCACAACATCAATCAACAACAATCAAGACATCAAACCATCAATGATCATACATCAAGTCATCAAAAATCAAACATCATATCAACCTCAAAACTTCAAAACATCATCAATTAGACATCATTCAATCATCAGAACTTGACCTAAAATTAGAAAATCAAGATAGTCTTTGAACTAATATGCTTCGCATATTAGCTCAAAGAGGGGCATTTGTAGACACCCAAAGATTGGTAGAGACTTGAATTATGCAATTGTGATCAATCAATGCAAATTAAGGAGGAAATTAGAAGAACACAATAGACTTTCAAATCAAAATCACATCAGGTCATTAATTATATATCAAATCAACAAGACCTAAATCAAGTTTTAAAAAGGAGAAAAATAATTCAAATTAATAAAATGATAATTCAAAAAGGGAGGAAGAAAAAGAAAAAATGTTGAAAACAAATAAGACATTTATTTAGTCAATAGTCATTTATCCTCACAAAAGAGATCTCCCTTTTTCATTTAAAAGAATTAGAAATATCTCCATTTATCCTCAAAACCAAGTCTGTTGGATTCTTCCTCCTGGTCTCTTATGAGATATTTTTAGTTTCACTTTCATCCACAAGTCAAAGGTGAAAATCCTTATTCTTACCCCAACCCCTTCTGAAATCCTATAAATAGGAGGGAAATCCAAGAGCTGAAGGATCGAAGTTTTAGGCATCTGCACTATAGGCACACTCTGAGTTATCATTTTAGCATTTTCATTCTAGCAAATTCATAGCATTTTAGAATTTTTTTAATGTCATTTAGCATCATTTATTACATGTTAGCTTTTTGTATTTCCATTGTCATAGATCTTGCATGCATTATTGTAGATCTACATTCTAAGCATACTCTTGTTTAGAACTAGCACTGAGATGATAGTCTAAGAGCTTTCTTAGCATTTGTAGTTAGGGAAACATGACATGCTCCTAGAATTTACATTTTGATAATAATTTCTTGGGTTTAGTCTAGTTTGTTGTCAATCTATCTGCATTCTACATTAAAGTTTTGTGAATACACATTTATACCATGTATAGTTAGGTTGACCATGATCTTGCACATACCCTGACATTGTGTTTAACCTATTATTGAATATTGTCTTGTGAACTTGTTTCCTTGCAACATTTGATTAGTTTTTATCTTCATGCAATTTTTGGAAGATAGATTAGAGTCAAGATCTATGTATTTGGGTTCTTTATTCATGTTTTGTGCATCTATAGGTAGGAAGTGTAGAAAAGTTTCAACCTGGTGCATCATCCCCTGTCATTTCATCATTTTACTTTCATGCATTTCTTATTCATTCTCCCTCAAAGTGGTAGTTTAGAACCAACTTGTTAGATAACTGAGAGGGGGCTGAATTTTTGATGTCTAATTATCTTACAATCCCTTAAAAATTTTAAATACCATCAAAGAATCATAAACATTAACAAAAATATCCTTAATGCATTCAATCACTCAGTATAGTCTTTAAACAACTTTCTAAAATACTTTTATCAAACTATTTAGTAAATTTACAATGGTTACCTAGTGATATTTTAGTCATTGTTGAGTTGCAGTAAACTATTAAAACTTGTAAAATAACTTGCAACACAAATAACATTCACATAATTTTGAGACCAATATTTAACATGGAAACCCTATTAAGGGAAAAACCACCTGGGACTAGCAACCCAAAATGTTTGCTCTTCTGAAGTGATCTCTGCTAGGGGACAACCTTGTTACAGGTTACATAAAATTTGTTAAAGTGATCTTGCTAGACAATGTTACCAAAATATTATCTAGACCTTATCACTCCCTATCTAGGACTAAAAAGAGTGGTCTGATTTAAAGGACTTACAAACATCACTAATCGATGTTACCATATAGGACTTCATAGACATGTTAGGTCCACTCGATGCTTTTGAGATTTTCTACTACAATGGTTAAATTATAAACAGTATAAAGTGATATTTTTAGAATAGAAATTACCTTTTCTTTTTTAGATCCCTATTATTTCTCTTTCTTTATCTTTTACTCACTATGTACTTGACTTTTCTGCTTGAAAACTTCTTCTTCTCCTTTCACTACTTAGTTCACCTGGCTCAATTTAATCTTCCTTCATCTTTGCACTTTGATCTACTCTTGAAAATATGATCATCAACAACATCAACTAGTAATAACTTTGAACCAATAACTTAATATTGTATTTTTCTCCTCCTTAAATATATTTCTCAATGCTTCCATATCCTTCCAACTTTTGCCTCTTAATCAAAACTATCAATCTTAGGTTTACAACTAAATTCTTTCATATAATGAATTTAGGCACATAGAAAATATAACTTTACATAGATCTTTGTGTCCATCCTTATCCTTCTTGAATTTCCTACATCAGGCCCTTCTTTATTTTTCTCAATCGTAGATCTTGCAACAAATATTGACTCACAGTAAACCTTCTCAACTAAAAGTCAGCCTCAGATTCCAAATTCCCAAACTTGTTCATCTAACTATCACTTTATAAACATTACATTTACTCAAGAAACATTTAACTCGATTAATAGTAACTTTCTTGGGAAACAGGGTGTTCTTCTTCCTTCTTACCAATTACTCAAGTAATAATGTAGTCACTTAGTGAATATATCTTCCTTCATTAACCTTGTGACCCAGTTAATCTTGTAACCTTCAATATATTACAATAATACATGATTTTAAAACAATCAAATTAATATTACATAGTCATAGTCTAGCTCATCCAAGTGCATTGAATACCTTTCATATCAACTATGTCTTCATCGTACTTTCTTCAAATCCTCTTCATCAAACAAATGATATGTTACTTTCCTGAGATAGTATAATGTCTAACCAACTAAGGCTTTGACATCAATGAAAATGTGACAACTAACACTAGTACATTTGACCCTATTTTTCGACCAAAATTTTTGACCATCTATTAAAATGGTTTAGATTGGTCACACTATGCAAGGAAAAATATGTTTGTTTTAAAATCCATGCCCATGTTGGTTGAAATTCGACCAACATGGGCTTCATATTATTTCGAAAATGAAAAAGGTTGATGCCCTATTTCATTATCAATGTGGTTGTTTGATGTTTTAATGTTGGGGTTTCAAGGTTCATAGAATAACATTGTGATTGTTTCCCTCATAAGATCCAATGATGATAGAAATCTTGTATATCTGGCTAAGCAAAATAGGTTGTGCATTTCTATATCACAAGCAAGAGGAGCACTATATTTTTGTGGCAATCACAACTTGTTAGATTTCAAAGAATGGGATTGTTTGAGTGAGGAAATATATTTTCGTTATCCAAGACATCCTTGCATCCCTCCTTTTGTTCTACACATTAAAGATGCATCTTCTTTCAATCCTCTATTCTGCACATGGCCTTGTAGGGCTCTTCTCTAATGCGGTCACCTGTGTGAAAGCACTTGTCATGATGGTAAGCATCTGCTCTATGTCGAACAAGTTCTTTTTCACTTCAAAGATTGTGGTCACAAAGCAAAAAATAATTGCTCACAAGATGAGGAAACAAAGCTCTGTTTGGAGGAAATAAGCTACATGTTTGATAAGTGTGGATCTTCATTAAATCTTTGGTTTCTTTGGCTAGTTACTGGAAGTAGAATCCAAGTAAGTAGTTTGGATCTTCTTTTATTTTTTAGGCCAAGACCAAAGATATATGGCAGGATGGAAGATAGTACCTAAATATCTAATGTCAAATGTCCCTTCAAATCAAACAACTCATAAAAATTATTGCATGCGCTTGAATTGCAATAAATCTTCTCTTAATGCATTAAGTGTAGCTAGTAAATGCTTTTATCTACTATCCTATAGATCACTACCTTATTTTTCAACAAATAGAATCAATACCATGAGGAAAAATACAAAACTTGTAGCAGACCCCTCAAAGCAAAGTACCCAAAGGAGATACCACTGAAAAGAATTTGAAAAATTCATAGTACTTTCCTATAAATTTTTCCCATCTTTTCTCATGTATATACATAGACATAGGAAAAGAATCATTCTCTATACAACAAGCTTTGATCTTTTAATCTGATATATTGACTTTAAGATTGGAACTCGTTATCTTCTTTTCATATTATCTAAATTGAACTGTGTCTCCCAGCAAGCATCTAGAACTTTATCCCAAATTTTTAATCGTATTTGCTACAACTCGTGTGAAAAAAATGAAATTGTAGATGGGCTACTCAGATCCAACACTCTGTGCAGCCATTTTAAAACAAGAAGCATTTTCATATCTGCATTCTATCTTGTGTTGTGCTGCATTTAAGGAAGCCTTGCATATGATAAATTTTCTTATGCTAAAGCTCCACAAATGGTTGTGCAGGTGTGTCTATGACATCAGCAACACAAAACAAAACTCAAGGATAGCTCTTCAAAGAGAAAAGGTAGCTACTCACTATATAGAAGCATTTTCCAAATGTTTTTAAGTTTATCAACATATCCCTGCATCCCCTCTATGTAACTACTACTATTGAAAATAGATAAGAAAGACCTAGAATCAATTGAAAAATAACACACGATAATTTGATCAACTACATAAGAACTTCATTCAAATCAGGTCAAGTGACTTACACAAAGATTTTGCATGATTTTGTATTGTTGAGAATGTCGATGGGAAAAAATGATCATAGGTTGCTACTTGAGTATTATGACCCAATCAAAGAAGAACTATTTTTATAATGAAATGAACCAAGATTGCTTTCTTACAACTGCCACTCCAATCCATAATTGCCTATGCATAAATAGGTAGCATTAATAAAATGTATAATATATGTTCAAAACAGTGATTGATAAGATACAATCCATAAGTAGGAGGTATTTTTCCACAGCAAGTCAAATTGTGATATTGCTATCAAGGTTTAATTATGTGATTTTTGAGTCAAAGTCATTGACCCATATTTCATGACTAGTGGTTCACCGAAACCATCTCTCATGAGAATGAACGAAACACTTAGCACTCATTGGATCTAGGTGGTGCTCACAAAGGTGAAGTACTGGGACTTCTTGGGAGGTTACCCATCCCAGTACTACTCTAGCTCAAGTGCGCTTAACTACAGAGTTTCATCCATGGTTAAACCCACTCTACTTGCAACCCCATTTGCAAAACCTTCACCAAGTGTTATGCCTTATGAACCATTCATTAGAAAGCTCCTTAAGTGCATCAATTGATAAGTAAGAGTTATTTTTGCACAAGTCAAATTGTGATATTGCTATTAGGATTTAACTGTGTGATTTTTGAGTCAAACTCATTGACCCATATTTCATGAGTAGTGGTTCACTGAACCCAGCTCTCATGAGAATGAATGGAACACTTAACACTCATTGGATCTAGGTGATGCTCATAGAGCTGAAGCACTGGGACTTCCTCGAAAGTCACCCATCCCAGTACTACTCCAGCTTAAGCACCTTAACTACCGAGTTTACTCTATGGTTAAACCCACTCTACTTGGAACCCTATTTGTAAAACCTTCACCAAGTGTCATGAATTATGAACCATTCATTAGAAATCCCCTTAAGCTTATCAATTGATAAGTAGGAGATATTTTTCCACAAGTCAAATTGTGATATTGCTATCAAGATTTAACTGTGTTTTTGAGTCAAACTCATTGACCCATATTTCACGAGTAGTGGTTCACTAAACCCATCTCTCATGAGAATGAATGGAACACTTAGCACTCAATAGATCTAGGTGATTCTCACAGGGGTGAAGCAATAAGACTTCCCAGGAGGTCACCCATCCTATCATTACTCCAGCTCTAGCACACTTAGCTACAGAGTTTCCTCCATGGTTAAACCCACTCTGCTTGCAACCCATTTGCAAAACCTTCACCAATTGTTGCACCTTATGAACTATTCTTTAGAAAGCCCCTTAAGCTCATCAATTGATAAGTAGGAGATATTTTTTCACAAGTCAAATTGTGATATCACTATCAGGATTTAACTGTGTGAGTTTTGAGTCAAACTCACTGACCCATATTTGATGAGTAGTGGTTCACCAAACCCATCTCTCATGAGAATAAATGGAACACTTAGCACTCATTGAATCTAGGTGATGCTCATAAAGTTGAAGCACTGGGACTTCTCGAGAGGTCACCTATCCTAGTACTACTACAGCTTGAGTGTGCTTAACTATAGAGTTTCCTCTAGTTAAACCCACTTTTCTTGCAACCCCATTTGTAAAATCTTCACCAAATATTGTGCCTTATGAACCTTTCATTAGAAAGCCTCTTAAGCTCATCACTTGATGAGTAGGAGATAATTTTCTACAACAAGTCAAACAAAGGCAAGATACTCCTACAATGTATGCATAAATCCACAAGAGCAAACAATGCTCAAGATGGGGCCATAACATAAAGAAATAATTCTCAAAGATTATTTACTTAAAATCTAAGTTACTGGCCTTCGTAGTGGTTTGGGTTCAGGTTCATAGGTCTGGTTTGAGGAGTTTATCAAAAAGAATTTGGTGTTGAGTTTGTCAATACAAAAACATTTAAAATATAAAATATGCATATTTGCAGTAGTACTTTAGTTCAAAATACTAATGATATATTAGTGAAACTCAAATGCTATAATATATATTAAAATTAAATAGCAATAATGTCAATTGTCAACAGTGAGTCATCATTTTTTTTTAAAAATATGGGACTTACAAAATATCATCACCATCTATATTAGATGATATAGGTAGTGGTAAATTAGAAGAACCACAAATAGGGCTCCACTAGCATTGGCATTGGCACTAGCACTCCAATGCCCACAAATTTGCCCATAGTCATCATCAACATCAAGTGCAGCAAAGTGGGAAGTGGAAGATCCAAGTCAATATTTTATGGGCTTATTATCTCGGTCCCTTGTGTCCCCTCTTAGCCACTTTGTTTAAGGAGCAGTAGATTTGAATGCACGTAAACCAAGTCCTTTTCCTTTTTTCAGTATAGCCAATTGCACTTTACTAAGCAGATCCAGGAGTGTGTGATTCAATTCCTCAAAAGTGTAGATGAATTAGCAAGCTATTGCGACAAAATATAAGGGTTAAGAATTTTTTTTTAAAAATTATGATATTGTTATCAGGAAACTTTGTAGTTAAGTGTGCTCAAGTTGTAGTATTAGGATGGGTGACCTCCTATGAAATCCTGGTCCTCCACCTCTATGAGCATCACCTAGATCCAATGAATGCTAAGTGTTCCAATCATTCTCATGAGAGATGGGTTCAGTGAACCACTACTCATGAAATATGGGTCAATGAGTTTGACTCAAAAATCACACAATTAAATACTAATAATAGCAATATCACAATGTGACTTGTTGTGGAAAAATATCTCCTACTTATCAATTGATGAGCTTAAGGGGCTTTCTAATGAATGTTTCATAAGGCACAACACTTGGTGAAGGTTTTGCAAGTGGTTTTGCAAGAAAAGTGGGTTTAGCCATGGAGGAAACTATGTAGTTAAGCATGCTAGAGCTAGAGTAGTACTAGGATGGGTGACCTCTTGAGAAGTCTTGGTGCTTCACCTCTGTGAGCATCACCTAGATCCAATGAGTGCTAATTGTTCCATTCATTCTCATGAGACATGGATTCCATTCATTTCATTAAATATGTATCGACGAGTTTGACTCAAAAATCACATAGTTAAATCCTGATAGCAATATCACAATTTGACTTGCTATGTTAAAATATCTCCTACTTATGGATTGTATCTTATCAATCACCATTTTAGACATATATTATACATTTTATAAATGCTACCTGTTTATGAATAGGAATTTATGGATTGGAGCAGCAATTGCAGAAGAACAGTCTTGGTTCATTTCATTATAAAAATATTTCTTCTTTAATTGGGTCATAATATTCATCTAGCAACCTATGGTCATTTTTTCCTGTCAACATTCTCAAAAGTAGAACAAAATCATGCAAAATCTTTGTGTAAGTCACTTGACCTAATTTGAATTAAGTTCTTATGTAGTTGATTCTAAGTTATTTTTTTTCTTTTTGTTATTGAAGAGTCATTTCATAATTTGATTTATCCTCACTGTGATCACTGTCAATGTATTCGTAAGAATTGCCAAATTTCTCTCTGCCAAATTATTATTATTTTTGGATCAGAAGTATTTAATGCTATTCCTTGATTGTAGAGTTAATGATGACATTTTCATTTTGTTTTTAAGTTTAGAAGTTTGACATTAAGAAGTTTTGAGACCTCAACTGAGACCCCCAAATCACCTTTCCAACTCATGAGGATCACTGTTCAAAAGGCATTTAATTACTTTGGAAATAGTCTATTCATTTAAACAACATCTATTTGAATTTTGTAATTGGTCTTAAACCATAATAGCAATAGATTGATGACTAAATGAGTCTTACTCATCTCAATGTTAGTTGGATTTGCTTTAGTATTGCTAATGTAACAAACCCGGGCAGTTGAACTTAGCAGCTCTAAAAGCATGTGTAGTAGGTTAAGATATGGGCAACCTTAACTTGTAGGTTGATGTATGATACTAGTTTCAATATTGTTCCAACAATAGATGTTAATCTTGCAAAATAAATACTGGATCAGATTTGAGTTGCACCTTGGATTTTAGGCATATTGCATGTATTATGAGTTAAGTTGAATTTACAATATCTAATTTTGTACAAAAAAATCTAATATATATTGTGATGTAAACATAGATAGTCTATTCTAGTTATTGGTTTGTACAATTTTAGTTAAAGACACACAAGTCAAAAAACTTCCTATTGATGTACTTTGTTGGATTAAGTGAAAAGTTAATAATCAATTGTATTTGTCAAATTTTAATAAAGAAATGAAGCAATGGCTAGACTGCATTTAATATGACTATTTTCTTTCATTTATTGATGATTTTTTCCCATCATTTATTGACAGCATTTTTATGACTTTTCCCTGTCATTGGTTAAAACTAAGGATGAAAGATGTAGAATACATATAAAAAAAATTTGATTTAAGTACAACATAATCCTAATCAATAGCATTGTCCTAGTAATGATGTAATAAATACCTATAATATGAATTCTTTAGAACATTATATGGATTTTTCTAATACAGCTACACAAATAAAGTTTTAACTAAAAAAGAGATAGAGTTCACTCTTATGTGCAACTCCTCTTTCAGCCTGAGGGTTGGCTATGACAAATCATCTAGTACCATTTTGAAAGCAATTGAAATTTTAAATGATAAAGAACAGTCCACAACAATTGAAGTTGACATGGGATATCTTGACTACATGGGTTTAAGAACACTTTTTAGTTTAGAGAGAAGCTTGTGCATTTTTAGCTAAATCTCTTATGATATTTTTTGTCTGGCATTTCAAAGTGGAAACTCATAGATCACTTTCTTTATTTTGTAGGTACTTGATGCAACAAGCGATGAACCTTGGGGTCCACATGGGACGGTTATGGTTGAGATTGCTCAGGCTACAAGAAATTTGTAAGACAATCTTTGGGGTTTTGCATCAGAGCTCTCACACAAATTTACATTTCTTTTTGGCAGTTATCTAAACAATAATGGATAAAGCAATTTGTATTTGATGCAGCAATGAAAGCTAGTTGGTTATGGGTGTTCTCTGGAAAAGGGTTAGTGACACTAGCAGAAATTGGCGTCATGTTGACAAGGTAGATTATTCTAATCCTTCTATGGTAGTTAGTAATTTCAAGCTGCATATACTTGGTTCATGCCAAAAGTCAACAACAGTATATGACTTGCCTGAGTTGACATTTGCAATTTTTAAAAACATGTTTTTTTTTGCAATGGAAGTGTTCCTTTTTTTATCTTCCATCAAAACTACAAAATTGATTTTGTTCTCATCTTATGGCACCTTTGAAGTTGTAAAACATTCTACTAAGAAACTCATCTTTTGTCATTTCAAGGCATTGACTATTCTAGAATATCTTGTGGCAAATGGATTTGAATGTGTCATTGATGAACTATTGTAACACACTTTCCAAATTTTAGTATAAGATGTCCCAAGACTGTGTTTTTGTTGGCTAGGAAACTTACATTGGCCAACTAAAATTAATTTACTTATATGTTTTATTCTTGCTCTATTCTCTCCTATATATTGAATATTTCTAGGTTGTTCTATTCAAATATTTGAGATTGATGTTTTAGCTATGAGATTGATAGTTGGAATTTTCATTGATTAGACACTTTTAGATTTTGAGTTTGTTGAACCAAACGGTTAGGGTCAGGGAATCAATGTGATCAACACTAGTACATTTGACCCCATTTTTAGACCAAAATTTTTTATCATCTAATAAAATAGGGTCAAATTGGTCAAAATATGCAAGGCAACATATATATATATATATATATATATATACATATATATATATATACATATATATATACATATATATACATATATATATATATATATATACATATATATATATATATACATATATATATATATATACATATATATATATATGTATATATATATATATATGTATATATATGTATATATATATGTATATATATATATATGTATATATGTATATATATGTATATATATATATATGTATATATATACATATATATATATATACATATATATATATATATA
The DNA here is from genome assembly GCA_028749045.1 of Cupressus sempervirens. Taxonomy (NCBI): domain Eukaryota; kingdom Viridiplantae; phylum Streptophyta; class Pinopsida; order Cupressales; family Cupressaceae; genus Cupressus; species Cupressus sempervirens. Next base: position 401,289,730 of record CM053791.1, on the reverse strand, counting down.
TATATTTTTTTTTTAAATACAAGCTCGTGTTGGTCAAAATTTTGACCAACACAGGCTTACACTGTGTCAAAATAGATAAAAACTCTATTTGCCACCCTAATTTCATTGTTTCTGCCCTAATTTCTCATTTATTGTTATGCAAAAGACAGCTTGTGTAACTTAATCATTTCCTATAGTGCATTTTGTGGCTAGGAGTACGTGCCAAAAGGGTTTTATAGCTTCAACGCTAACAGGGTTTGATAGCTTGGGTTCTTTGGTGCTTGATTGTAGTAGAGGAGAGCTCATGAATGCTTCAAATTAGTTGACATTGAAAGAGATTTCCAAAGCGAAGGCTCTTGCAGCATCAAAGAGTCACAATGAAGCTAAAAGAAGGCAATGTGAAAGGATTAATTCACACCTGGCAACATTGAAGAGCTGAACCACACTAACACAAGCTACGTCATTTAGGGTAAGCTTGGTTTGGTGTTAAAGTCTATTCTTTAACCACATTTCTATCATTTGTATGGTTTAATGGTTGGATCATCTGCCTTCAAAAACTAACACTGATCACACAACAACTACAACATAATTTCTTAGTAGGAAAGGCCGCTAATGTGGGACCAGTTATGTGTTGGTGTCTCAGGGACCTGCCACTGCTTGTTTTCAATGCAAGATACATGCTAGAAGCAACTTCTCATTCAAATGAAATGAGACTGCAAACTGACATCATTTGCTTCTTACATATTTTGCTAGGCCATGTGTTAGAAGACATTCAACAATCATTTCCACAAACTTTCTTTTGATGGTAGATAAATGTAAAATGGAAATAACATCTAGCAGTGTATTTCTATTAGAGAAACCATTTCACTAACATAGGCTTGATGACAGAAAAAGGAGTGGCCTATTCTGTGTTTCATCACAGACAAGAGTCTGGCAATTGTGTTGTAGTTGTGTCATTTAATTACATTTTAATATTCTATATTTTGAAATTATATGTGGTAAACCAAGATCAATGAGGTTGTTCCCAATGGATCAAGGGCTGACTTGTTGTTCTAAATATTTGTTTAGAATAAATCCATCCTGCTTAACTACCAATCATGGAAAGCCACGCAAATGCATGATAGGTTTGTGAGTCAAGCTAGTTCTTCACCTATTCTGGCATAAGCCTTATTGTAAATGAAAGGAGGAAAAAAGAAACAGAGGAAATAACAGAAATGAAGAATCTCATGCTCAACATATATCCTCTTATAACTGAAATAGAGCTTTATGAATCATGGATCACTAGTCCACAAAAGTAACAATGATAAAACACATACGCATTAGACATTCATAGACACAATTAAGAGTTATACTTTTGACAACAATCATCTACAATGCAAGACACATACACTTAGGTTCCTTTGTTGATTAATAAGGAGTCAAAAAGTGTTATATATATGAGACTCAATAGATCATTTACATGAAATGGATTCTCCATTACAAATGGGCACAGGGCTGCTCACTTATAATAATATCTCAACAAACAATAGATTCTCCCAAAAAATGAGTTTGAATTTTGAATCCATGGAGGTAGAAGTCATATTGAACATGGGTAGCATAGATCTCCTTTGCTAATTGTTGGAGCACCTATAGGATGGGTGCAAGGTAATTAACCTTGAACTTCAATTCTTTGTTTCACATATGCAACTAATGGGGTTGCATTTCTTGACAATGCTTAGAGTATGGCCACTGAGCTTTGAAATCTTTTCAAAATCTTTTTCTTTCTTTATTCCTCTTTTCATCTTTTGTTTAGTATATTGATTCAAAAGTTGATTTTTAGTCGATGTTTATACTACATTTTGATTTTACAATTATTTTATGCCCTGGATCAATACTTGTTTGAAATCAGCTTCAATTTACAAGATAGAACTTTTGTTTAGAGCTAGAAAGATTGTGCCAAGCAGCTACAGAGCCATGATCGGTCAGATTGTTGATGGTGGTCAGACTAAAAGCCGATGTTGAAAGCTTGCACTGCCTAACCCAAAAGAAACTATTGGCCCAAGGTGCGTGGAGCCACAATGAATCCAATAGAACATCTACATGGTGGTGGAAACCACCAGCATACCGGGCATATATGAGTACTGTCCGCTGCTATGCTTTGTTGTTTGGTGCTTGAATTGATTTTCCTTCATGATTTTTTCTAAGCTAATCCATTATTTCCCTAAACTAATATTATTTTCTACTATGTAATGTTTAAAAGTTTCCAAATAATTTGTTTAGGTTTTCCTGCATATGCTTATCTATTCAAGTCTGCTATGAATTGATTCCCTAAAAATATGACCTTTATCCATCAATACTGAGTGTAGCATTTTGTGGGTCTCCTATGAATGTTAACTAGATGACTGTGTGTGACTGGCTATTGATTCTCCTTATCGTGATTCCAATATGCTCTCATCTATTTGTATACCTATTCTTAATTGCTACCCCTCTCCTATGTGAGCAGTGTGTAGTCCTACTTATATCTTTAAAAAGATTACTTGCATCCATCTCAAGTTGAGTAAATTTGTGGCCAGACTTTTTAAATTTTTTTTTTCAAGTTTTAAAAATTGGATCCTCCTGCCGAGTGGATTTAGAGCACAATAGACTCTAGTGTATGCCCATAGTCATTTTGTGTTGAAAATTCTCGTAGCTTTCTTGTTTCCTTTAAACCATAGAATAGTCATAAAGGTTATATTTATAGGGAGGAGATTGTATGTGTGCATTTCTTTCTTTGAAACTATAAAATGATAAAAAAGATTAATTTAATGGAGAGGATAGATAAACATATCATGAAACCTTTGTAAAAAATTTACTTTCAATTTTATTTAATGTTTGAGAAATCGTAGAATACTTGAGGAATTGTAGAATGCCTGAGGTAAGAGTATTATAGTTTTGATAATCTAGGGTTTGGTTAAAATCCAACTTGGGTTCACAAATTTGTAAACTGCATCACTATTTGCAAAGTGTAATTTTTCTAAAAGTATTGTAGTTTTGATAATCTAGGGTTTGGTTAGAACCCAACTTTGGTTTACAAATTTGTAAACTACATCACTATCTGCAAAGTGTAATTTTTCTAGAAGTATTGTAGTTTTGATAATCTAGGGTTTGGTTAAAACCCAACTTGGGTTCACAAATTTGTAAACTGCATCACTATTTTCAAAGTGTAATTTTTCTAAATAAGTTGAACATCTGTAGTTTGATGTCATGAGTATTGTAGTTTTGATAATCTAGGGTCTGGTTAAAACCCAACTTGGGTTCAGAAATTTTTTAACTGCATCATTATTTGCAAAGTGTAATTTTTCAAAAAGTATTGTAGTTTTGATAATCTAGAGTATTGTAGTTTTGATAATCTAGAGTATTGTAGTTTTGATAATCTAGGGTCTGGTTAAAACCAAACTTGGGTTCACAAATTTGTAAATTGCATCACTATTTGCAAAGTATAATTTTTTTAAATAAGTTGAACATCTATAGTTTGATGTCATGAGAAGCATTGAAGTTAAACAGGTCATAGAGAAAATTCCCCATATAATTATTCATATCTATATCCTTTGATGTCACCAGAAGCATTGAAGAAAAACATGTCAAAGAAAATTCCTCATATAATTATTCATATCTCTGTTACAATCTCTGTTAATAGATGTGCCTTTTTATATTTGCTTCATATAAATCTTCCTTGTTTGCACTTATCCTTTTCCCAAATCAGCACTTTTTATCCTTCAATGTCTACCCTTATTATCCTTTCAAATGTGCACTTATTCCTCTTATAAGTCTGCCATAGACATTATAAATCTGCATATAATATCTCTTGTTAGTTTATATGATATATCTTTATCATACACACGATGGTGCAGGGCACCCTAGCAAAGGGTATGTGGAGAGGGTCATTTGGTTTAATGATTTAGGAAGATCAAATTTTGAATGTAACTGGACCAATGGTCCATTTTTGTAATTGATGTTTTGAAGACTAAACTATAAAGGCATGTATTGAAGTTAAGGGCATTGTAATATTAACATGCACCTAGGAGGCTATTGAAAGGTCAATATTTTTGGGGATCTAAAGGCCTATAAGGTCTAAAAAAAATGTAATATGGCCTCTAAGGCCAATTAAAAGTTGTGCAAGCACTAAAAGTGCTCAAAAGTTACAATTTGCCATACTAGCAATTTAGGCCTAGTAAAGCTTGTAAGGGTTTTAGGTGTCTTTGGAAGGGTTAGTAAAGTTATTAAACCTTTGAAAAGGTTAGTGAAATATATTAAAGGCATATATGATTGCAAGTTTTTGAAGTTGAGAATTTGTGTCAACTTAGACAACAAATTTCAGTTTATAACTAACTGGTAACAGTCAGATAGTTAGACAGCAGTGGTTGTTTACTATTGTTTGGTTATTTAGAAGGGATTTGTCGAGTGTTTGGGGGAGAAGTAGAGTTGGGGTGGTGAGACAAGGCATTGTGAAAAAAATTTAATCAATAAAATAATCATGTTCTTCGCAATTCAGTCTCTTCCCCATGGAACAGTGAGTTCCTATGATGTATCAAATGCATTTTGACTAATATTTAATGTGAGAACATTTTATTATTTTTGTTATCTTGTCCATGCATTCTTTTAATTTTCATTGCAAGTTGAGTAAGGAATAATAGACTGGTGCATTCAAACCAGTGACTGGCTAGGCACAGTCAACTGTACTTATTCTGAAGTTTCCAATGTAGATTCTCTCCTACAACTTGTAGTCACTGTTATTGGTGGGAGATAATGAGGTTGTGATAATTTATTTGCACTATATTAACCAAATGTAGGAGAGTGGGAAAACTTGGTGTAAGTGCAGTGTTGGATGGTAATTGTTGATGGAGGTTTAGCCTGGATTAGACACTAGTCTAATAGACAATGGATCATTTCATGTTTGAAGATGTTTGGGGGGTCAATCCTTCATGTTTGGGGGGTTTCTTTGTTACCAAAAATGAGACAGTAGAGCACTACTAGTGTTATGATGGGCAAAATATGTCTTTCATTGTGATAGACTATTTCTAAGTCATCTTTGTTGTTTCTTGATATTGTCAAGCAGTCTTTGTTTTCCTTGAGACCATGAACAAAATTATCTACCATTTTTGCTAATGATAAACTTTTGACTTGAACAATGATAAAGTTTATTATTAATCATTATAATTGAACAACTTTTGACTTGTTCAAAAATTTTAGTTGAAGGTGTTAGAATTGATAGTGAACCCCAAGCTCCTAGAAATCACTTGCAACCAAAATGCATGTTACATCTGTGTTTGAGAGAGAATATGATCCAAAAAGCATGCCTACTTTGGTGATTTGGCTATTATTGCAGCACTACAAAGTGTCTTATAGTGTTTCTCATTTTCTTAAATAATAGGCAATTAGTTCATGATTTCATCATATCTTATAGTGGAACAACTCCAAGAATCTTCGGTAAATTGCTTGCTATAAGACTTTCTTGTATAGGACACTCAATAATCTAGGCTAAGTGGTGGGCACAAAGAGGAACAAGAAAGGATCTCTACAAGTGCACGATGCAGTAGAATTCAAAAATGAAATTGAAGTGCTCTCATATATTCATTATAAGAATCTAGTCAGGCAAATTGGCTTTCATCTCCATTCATGATGGAACTCACAATGATGCATATCCACAACAATCTTTAACTTCTAGCAAACAATTTAAACCTGGAGATAAGTTGTTTGAAGACCTGGTTGACTTTGCCAAGGCAAAAAGTAAAACTTCACCTAGTAAAAGTGAAAGTTTTTAAAAATTAGAGGTTGATCTCTGGGATGGTTTGTACTACATATCTTCAAGTACCTTGCTACAAGTGATGGTTTAGGTGTAGCATCAATTTTATTAAAGCCATAGTATAGTATTTTGTTCAATTGAGGTTTAGTATTCATTATGTGTTATATTATTCCTAGTGCACTACAATTTAATTTATTTCTTGTTACTTTTTTTTTTCTGATATGAAATTCCTTTTGAAGATTTGTATATTGAAACAAACTTATGTTCTTACCTAGAAGGTAAATGATTTTAGTAACAGTGCCAAAAGATCCATATATATATATATATATATATATATATATATATATATATATATATATATATATATATATATATATATATATATATATTGCAATGTATTGCTAAATCTTGTTCTATTTCAGATCTCAAGTAGTGTGTGAGCATTATCTTTTCTTATCATAGTATTTGTGGGAAGTAATTGCCTGTGTGGCCTTCCACTATTCTCTAGCTCACAATTTGATTGTGGCATTTTGTTAGAAGCATAGATTTATAATTACAAATCTAGGATATTTTAATAGATCATTTACTTGTGTGAGGGGATAAAACCCATTTTGGTGCCCTAAAATAAGATAACTATATATAGAAACTCAATCATTGAGACATTTTGTGTGGACTTGAGCTATCTTGATCTAGGCTCATATCTGTTTCTATGCATTTTCTATAACTATTTCTGGGCTTTCATTTGCAATGTGAGATGCTTATTTTGTTGGTAGGTAATTTAAATAGGAAGCATTTTATACCACTAATGTTTGAGAGTTTGTTTTATAAATGATATCTAAGTTTATTATTATCAATATGCATGAAATCTTTAAGATCATACAAGATTTGCTTTCATCTAGAGTTGCATAGGTGTTGAAACCCCTTTATTATATACAGGTTGTTGTTGGAACTAACTGCTTGAAAACATCATAATGTGGGCTATTTTCATATTGCAACACTGTTAGTCAATCACAAAAGATGTAGATTTGAAATCTATTTGACTTTTTTTTCATCCTAAATTAAAATACATCTACATTATTAATAGTCATTTTTTGTGTTTTAGGTGCAATTTATCAGATAACCCCCTTTTTGATATGTCTTTTGAGTTAGTCCTTTGCTCAAACAATAAATTAAAAGATCATTTTATTGTAGGGCCCTAAAATCAGAAGTGGAGATCTACCCTAGTCTATCATGCTCACAAAGGGCCAAGAGTTTACTTTCACAATCAAAAGAGGAGTGGGCTCTGAAGACTGTGTAAGTGTGAATTATGATGATTTTGTGAATGATGCGGAGAAAGGAGACACACTACTTGTTGATGGTATGTTCTCTTGTGCTGGCTTGAAAATTCATTTATTAGCTGAAAAGAACAGAGTTACTAATGTTATTCGCAACATTTTCATAGCTTTCTATTTCTTATTGTTATTTGAATTTCTCTAGGGGGGATGATGTCACTGCAAGTGAAGTCAAAAACATCAGATTCTATAATTTGTGAAGTAATCGATGGAGGAGAGCTTAAATCACGATGACACTTAAATGTGCATGGAAAAAGTGCTACCCTGCCTTCCATTACAGGTTAAGACCATTTTATGAACTCTCAGGCATGCATAGAAAATTAGATTTTTGTTGCTTATTGACATATACATCTCAATCTGCTTCTTTCTTATGGACTTTGATTTCATTGTGATTTCCCTTTTTTGTACCTAATATTGATTGATTGAAGTTACCTAGAATATAATTGAATGATATGTTTATCAATCTTGAAATATGTGTAATATTTGTATTTTGTTGTTGCTTGTATATGTGATGAGTTGTTTTGACCAACACAGTATTTAAGATAGCTTAATTTGGTATTTGATAAAATCTATTTCTTGTTTTTTTTTTTCACAGATAAAGATTGGGATGATATTAAATTTGGAGTTGAGAATGGCATAGACTCTTATGTTGTTTCCTTTGTTAAAGATGCTAAGGTGGTGCATGAGTTGAAAGATTACCTTAAAAGTAAACCTTTGAAGAAAATTTTTAATTTTCTAGTGTAATATAATCCTTTGCAGATAGTATTGGGCTTGATATAGGATGTTCCCTTAATTTATATTTTAAATCAAAATTTAAAAAGTGATAAAATATCAACGCATTTGTATTTGTAATTATGTGAAGGTTTTGGTGTGGATATCCATGTGACTGTGAAGATTGAAAGTGTTGATTCAATACCAAATCTTCACTCAACTCTTTCTGCATCAGATCGGGTAAGTACAGTCTCCCTAGATCAGAGGTTTTAGTTGGATAAGTTGTTACTTTATGATTGGTGATATTGCTTTAAATGGGGTTAATAAATTATGTGAAGTCATGCTTCTCAAGCATTATATAGAAAGTTAAATGCACATGATACTTTGTTTACTATTTAGTCATGCATGTATTTGTTTGGATGTTGGTGCTTTTCCATTGTTGGTTTTTGATGGTTTTTGTACAGCTTTGATGTAAAATACAAAATATAAAAGCTTTACTTGTGAATATGTTATAATCTTCTTTAAATTGTTGGCAAGGACTATGAGCTTTAGTAAAGATGTTTTTAAATCAATTTTTTTGATTGTCTATCATTCAGTGAAGTTAACTAGAATGAGACCATCATTTAGCTGCCTGACTGATTCCTAGCTATTGAGTTTTCAGATTGTAGTTTCCTCATAGAGCTCAAGATGGTTCTGTCAAGAAATGAGAGAAAAAAACTTAAACGTAAACAATAATATCTAAATTGACACTTTGAAAGGAGGGATAGATATATTCTTTATGCTATAATTTTCACATGAAATAAATTAATGTGATTTTTTTCCTGTGTGAGTAAAATCTATGAGGCCATATAGCCTTTGGAGATTTTTCTAAATGCGACATAAGTTGGTTAAAATGGCATAACTCTCAACTATGAAAATCTTGACATCTTCCTCATTCTGAGACTATTTGCTTCTGATGGGCATTTTTATGTCATCACAACTTCTCATAATTTATTGTACTAGGTACATTCCCATGCAAGACTTGTTGGTATCTTATGCTTATGAAATTTAAGTGTATGTATTTAAACATGGCATTCTCTTCAGATTCTACTGTCGTAATTCATAAATTTGACATTAGTTCAATCTCATAAATTATACCTTTGTTATCTTTGTCCTCTCCATATTTTAGCTTCACAAAAAAGGTCTTAGAAGTTGTGAACTGTTAAGAAACATTTTTCTGCGAGAGGAAATGTGCTTTTCCAATTCCTAACAGAGATTTTGTGGCATGCAAGGGCTATGGGTATTTTTGTGCATCTGTTATACCATGCATGGGAAAAGATCTTCTATTTGCCATAATTTTTGTCAATGTTTCCTTGAGAATAATTTAGGGTTAGCTTTAGGTTCATTCTAGCTCTGATTCCATCTTGTCACCTTTTGTTTGGGTATGAGATGCCAGATTTTGAATACATAGGATACAAGCTAGGTTTTAAAAGCTAAGAAACATTGTCTTACAAGTTAGATTTCAACAGCTAAGAAATAATGATCTTATTGTTTTGTTAATTTTTACCTTATTTTGAACTTGGTATCCAAGATTTGTTGTTTTGTCTCTCGTAAACACCACTTAATAGTATTTGGCTAGTCTCTAGCATATCTCACACACCCAAATATTCAATCGGCTCAATTGAGGTTGAAAGATACCACCTAGAGGACTAACCAAGATAGTCTCCCAAACAACAACACCCTTGTCTTTTGTCCCTATTCAGGTAAATATTTAGCTTTCCAGATGTCCAAATCCATATAGCAGTTTATATGTCAATCTAATGAAACTGTGAATGATCATGCATCTCTTAGTAATCAGGGCTCCACTATTTGTCCAGACACCAGTGTCAAAGTGTAGAATTTTCATGGAGTAGTATTTTTGCAAAATAGTTTGTGTTCTCAATTTGTAGGATCTCCATTCTTTAGTACTTGTGGGACCACCAGATGAATGGAAGAATTTTATTTGTATAAATAAATTTTATTCGAATAATTAATCTAATTCCAACTCATTAGAATGTAACTCTATTAAACATAAGATAATTAAACCTTCTCAATATTTAAACTTTTATATATTTACGTCTCTATGTTTTAGAATCATAGTCCATCCAGTAACTGTAGAGTGCTCTACAGAGGGAGATACTACAATACTAAATTTAGAGATGTTTTCCAGCATTGTTGGCATTCTTAAATAAATTTAATTATAATTAGTTTGTAGTCGCATATAAAATTTACTCTTTATGACCAAATTCCTAAATCTAACATCTCGTAGTTTCTTCTACCACTCTGTTAGTCAACTATATTCTCATTATAGTTCATAATTTTATTGAACTCCTTGTAATTATTAGAGCTCTGAGAAAACTATATATATATATATATATATATATATATATATAATCTTTTTGTCTGTAGCTCCCATGCTTACCTTGCGCATCTACTAACCTCACTAACATTTAATTTATTCTTTAAAATATCCAAAATTAATGGCTTGATTGGGCAATACCACATAGAGGCATATGGATTAGAACAACCACATAGAAAAATGGGAGGTTTTCTATTGTTCGTTGAAGGATTCAATCAAACTAACCACTGATTCTTCAATGGTGCTTATAAATGTAGTCTAGCCAACTTCTTTCAAGAAAGCTAATCAAGTCCAATGTTTTTAGACATCACTCACTTATGAGTGAGTTGCTGGCTGAAAGTGAGGGCCCCTCCTTATCTACAGAATATTCAAACTGCGATCCAACTTTGCCAAATTTAAAATGCCTCTTTACATCCCTAATGCTTAACTATTGGAGTCTTAATTTCTCCATCATTGACATTATTGTTTTATGGTTTGAATTGTGCTTACAGCCTATCAATTTACTTCAAAATGGTATCACTTCTTTCAGCTTGAGAAAACAATTACATCTAGATTCTCTAATTCACTCTTTGCATTAACCATTGATAGCTTCTCTTGTACTTATACAAAATGGTTTAGAAATATGAATTTGTTGAAAAGATTGTAAAAATAAATTTCTAAACTTACTAGATTTCAAATATCAAACACCATACCCATAATAAATAGTTTCTACCAAAATTACACCAGCAAACTTGTAAGTCACAACTTGTAAGATACATTATTGAACTAAATTCTTGAGATAAGTAATTTATTTATCTGGTGGTCCCTTGGACATTATTGAATGTTTTCTTTCATTTTGTTTATTTATGACAAGCATTTACACACTGCTTGCATGCGAATGGTCATAGCTACCTTCATTTTTAGTCACACTCATTCAAGTTATGCATGTATTGATTTTTTTATGGTATTTGTATGTTGTTTAGGATTCTAACAGTTGTCTCTTCCTTCCTCTTCTTTAGGCTATGGTAGCTCAAGGGGATCTTGGAGTAGAACTTCCTATCGAGGAAGTTCCTTTACTCCTGGTAATTTTATAGAGTTTTTTATCATCAATTAAAATGTTACACATATCAATGAAATTCATTTCTTGAATTTTGTGTTTGCAACCATTCTTATTGAATTCCCCATTTACTACCCAAGATCAGGCTAATATTTCAAATCACATTGGGTATGATGCAGTCTTCCATGCTAACACAAGCAGTGTTAACTTGGAAGGGCTCTCTATGCTTCCCTTATCACAAGGTGCACCTTCTTCTACCATGGAAGTCCAACTAGATGCTCTTGGCCTTGGAATTCAATTAAGCTTCTTGAAATTATTCATCTTACTTTTTAATTATTTGCAAGCCAAAAAAGCAAAGATGAAGGCCAGTTTCAAAATGCCCTCTAATTTTTCATCTTGCTTGGTTTTTTAAGAACTTTTTTATCCTTCATTGTACTCATAATGCAATTTCCTAAATAGAATTTAGTTTTCACTTGCTTGATTCGATAGAAGAGCAGAATTGGGTCTAGAAGAATAGAATTTAGTGTTAAATTGTTATTCAACTAGCTGAAGAGAACTATAGATTACTTAGCAATCAGGTTTGGAAGCCTATCATTGGATCATGATGTAACTTGCAAGAGTGAATGGCGGATTTAGCATTTAGACTTTGATCTATATTTTAATTTATTTTTTATAATTGCTAAAATGAAAACTAGTTTTATCTGTTTAGTATGTAAAGTTTTGATATTTTTTCACAGCAAGTTAAATTATGATACTTCTAGAACTTTTATTTAATTGTGTAGTTTTTCAGTTAAATTTGTTGGTCTATTTTTCATAAGTAATCAGTGATAAGAACCCACTTAACTGATCCATAATAACTTGTCCATTTATTGCCTTCCTCTTTATTTGTCTTTTTATTGCATCCATCTACTCCCATCATTCTCATGAGACAGATTCTTGTATACAACTACTCATGAGAAATGAGTTCATAAATTCAACTAAAAAGTCATAGATTTTTATATATAACCAATCATTTATTCATGTAAATGAATCAATGGATTGGATTCAAAAATTATATAATTGAATCCTAATAATTGTCTTATAGTTGGAATATATTTATACATAAGTAGAAAACATCAGTCCATAGTAAATTGGTACATATGAAATTGAGTTTAACTATGAAAAGCTTTATGATGCACAATTTGTTTGTTAAATTAATATGTATTGAGAATTGTTCTTTTTATTTCTTACCAAGCTAGACTTTGCCTAAGAGTGGCAGGGGAGGTGGAGGAAAAGCTCATGGAGAACATAAATAAGCTAAAGGCAAAAATGGTAAAATTGGAGGAAGCGGGACACATGGCAAGACTAAGAGATTATAGAAATAGATGTGTGAGGATGAAGAGTGTACACTATGATGCCTTCAAAGAAGTGATTTTCAAGGAAGAAAAAGAGAAGCTAGATTCTCATGCCAACCTTAGCAGGCTTAACCTTGTTTCCTTTTATGATAAGTTAGAAGATATGGTGGAAACCCATGATCGAATGGGGATTATGAGTCAGACCAATGGGGATAAATATGATGGGCAATGGCTTGATGGGTTGAAGCATGGCCATGGAGTCTACAGATGGGAAGATGGGAGTTTTTATATGGGGACCTAGAGTGAGGGGCTCAAAGATGGGAAAGGTACATTTTATTGACATTTTATATGGGGACCTGGAGTAAGGAGCAGAATATTTTGGTAACATATTGAATGCTAAGTGCAGAAGATATTTGTTAGAGAAAGTTGGATGAAAAGTGTAATCCTCAAGGTAGTTGCATCATTAAAATAACTTACTATAGGAGTGTTATAAACTACAGTACAAATTTCCTGAACCTGTTTAGTTATCCTATTCTGAATATGAGTTTTTTTATTGCATTCTGATCCAAAGCTGTGTAAAAGTAAGCATGTTCTACTGATAAAATGTTCAATTAAGCATCTAACACCATCTTCATTTGTAGATATGGGATATCTTGAGTTGGATGTGAAACTATTTATGGGTGCAATGGGGTATTGTACAAAATGTATTTCAGTATATTTGAGTTTGTGTGTTTGTCCCTAGACATATTGAATTCACAAAATTTTGAATTTTCCACACTTGGTTTTGGGTGTACAAGAGATTTACATTTTAAACACCATGCATACTAATTTAGTCTCATCTATGCAATTTTTGCAATTAGTTGAAGAAAGTGGGAGTTATTATTCTTAGTTTATTTGGCAATTTTTGTCAGCATCCTTGGAAATTGATGCATCTTTGTATCTTAAGATGCTAGTTGTAACTAAATGAGTCCTTTAAGCTATACATTTAGGTCTGGTAGCCAATTGATGCTAGTTGTAAGGTACACAAATTTTATATTGTGGGATTCCTCAATTTGCCTTAATGTTCCACAGGGTTTCAGCATCCTATTGTTTTTCTTTTCTTCATTGTTTACCAGTGTGACCATTTTACAGGTACTTCTTCGTATGCTGCCAAATTACTATAATCATGTTCATACTTATGAAAGCACATTGATCACTAAATTTTTTGGTCTACATAGTATCAAAGTAGTAGGAGGACAAAAGGTATTTTCCATAACTTCTTACTCTATTTTCCATTTAATTGTTGACATAATATGTCAATTTTTGGTAACTAGATGTTATTTTCAAAATTAAACATGGTGAATGGGCTTAAAGTGGTAACTTGGTGGGTCAAGTTGGCGAGCCAACTTAGTGAGGCCACTTAGAGATGCAACATGGCGAGCTGACTTGGTCAGCAAGCTCGATGAGTAGACCTCAAGACTGACCTTCATGAGGCACTTTGGTGGGGTGACTTGATGACCGAACTCAAAGAGTCAACTTGGCAAGCATACTTGAACAGTCGACTTGGTGAGGTGAGTTGGTGAGCCGACTTAGTGAGTCCACTAGGTGAGGTGAGATGGTGAGTCGACCTGGTGTGGTGACTTGGCAAGTTGACTTAAAGACTGACCTTGATGAGGCACTTTGGTGGGGTGACTTGATGAGCGAACTTAAAGAGTCAACTTTGTGAGCGTACTCAAATAGTCAACTTGGTGACATGACTTGGTGGGCTAGCTTGGTGATCCGACTTGGTGTGTATACTTGAATGGTAGACTTGGTGAGTTGACTGAAAGAGTCAACTCATTGAGGTGACTGGGTGGGAGTGACTTGGTGAGCTCACCTGGAGAGTTGACCTAGGGGATGGGCTTGGTGAGAAAACTTAAAGAGTTGACTTGGTGAGCACACTTGAATTGTTGGCTTGGTGAGTGAACTTGGGGACTTGGTGGGACATGTGGGTGAGGCGACTTGGTGAGCTAACTTGGTGAGCAGATTTAAGTATTGACCTTGATGAGGCACTTTGGTGGGGTGACTTGATGAATGAACTCTAGGTCAACTTGGCGAGCGCACTTGAATAGTCGACTTGATGAGCATACTTCAATTGTCAACTTGGCGAGTTAACTTGGGGATTTGGCTTGGCGAGCTAACATGGTGAGTGGGTTTAAAGTGGCAACTTGGTGGGGTAAGTTGGCGAGCTGACTTAGCGAGGCCACTTAGAGATGTGACATGGTGAGTTGACTTGGTGAGCAAGCTTGATGAGCGGACCTAAAGACTGACCTTGATGAGGCACTTTGGTGGAGTGACTTGATGACTGAACTCAAAGAGTCAACTTGGCGAGCATACTTGCACTAGTACATTTGGGTTCAATTTTTTTGCTCAAAATTTTGACCAACTCATTGGTACATGATTTTTCTCAATCATATAACTAATTATATATTATTCATATTAGTTATTTTCAATGTTTTTCAGGCATTCTATAAAATAGTCCACATGCCTTGCATATGATATGACATTTTGCATGCATCCTGCACTCTCTCTCATCTGGCTAATGATGGATTACGCAAAGTGATCTAAAACCATGATGCTAAAAAACACACAATCAAATCCAAAATGAACTTGCACTAAAAATGGATTGTAGAAATATTATATTGGTAAAATTGTATGCATATCTACGAGGACAATCACAACTTAAACATATATTTGTCCTGGTAGACATGCATTCAAAATTAACAATATCAGATTTCCATAATCCATTTGTAGTGCAAGTTCATTTTGGATTTGATTGTGTGTGTTTTTTAGAATCATGGTTTTAGATCACTCTGCATAATCCATCATCAGCCAGATGAGAGAGTGTAGGATGCATGTAAAATGTCGTATCATAGGCAAGACATGTGAACTGTTTTATAGAATGCCTAAAAAAAATTTACACCTTCCTGTTGGTGGAAATTTCTGCCAACGATTAAATTTTTTTTGACCTTTGTTGGTGGAAATTTCCACCAACACCTAAATTTTTTTCTACCTTTGTTGGTCAAAATTTCCACCAATGCCTGAATTTTTTTCTACCTTTGTTGGTCAAAATTTCCACCTTCATTGGTCAAAATTTCCACCTTCATTGGTCAAAATTTCCACCAACACCTAAATTTTTTTCTACCTTTGTTGGTCAAAATTTTGACCTTCATTGGTCAAAATTTTGATCAATTCCTGTGTGACCTTAGACAATGGCTTTGGTGGATTTTTGACCAATAGATTGGTCAAAATTTTGACCAACCAATGATTTGGTCAAAATTTTAACCATAAAAATATTGACTAATGGGTTGGTCGATTTTGGTTGAAATTTGGTCAAAAATTGGGTCAAAATTTTGACCAATAAAGGTCAAAAATTGAACCCAAATGTACTAGTGTAATATGAACTTTTTAGATACATTCGTATCATCATCAATTATAATATTAGTTGGGACTAACAATTTCCCCCTTTGGCATTGATGGAGACAGATAACATAAAATTTTACATTTCAAAACATATTATAACATAATTAAATGTACGCATTATCAACAATATTATGTAGTACCAAGTATACGCTCACAATATTACATTTAGTAGAAAGAAAACATAATAGAGAGAAATACATATGCAACACATAATTTTTGAAACTTCATATTTTTTCATTCACCATTCTACCTTCTACATCATTCTACAACTTCTTAAATAACTAGAAACACCCTCAATTCAAAAAAATAGAAAATTGCCTTTTTTGGAAGATTTTTACAAATCTTGAAATTTACCATTTTGGTAACCTCTAGAATTAAATCCTAGAAATCTGCAAATAAAACTAGACTTTCCTTAAACTATGACAAGTAGACCTGTCAACTAATATTTGAATTTGGAAATACCCATTTTTAGTTATTACAAAACACAAATTCTAATAAAGGCACAAAGATTATGGAAACAAAGTTTTGGGGGTCTAAATGGATTTTCTAGGACCTAAAAATGATTTTTTCCAGATACAATGGAAAAAAGTTAAATTTTTAGACCACCAAACTCATCATAATGCAACCAATGTAAAAATTTGAGAGAATACCCAGGTCCAAGTCAAAAGTTATGACTCCCAGAAGTTAATGCATCATTCTCCCCTTCATGAAAGAAACGTGGCTCCCACAAGTGGTTGAATGGCTATGAATTGTTGTAACTTTATTGGATCTAACTACAACATTACTCACTCAAATAACCATGTACTCTCTATTTTAGGTAACCTATCTCATTGTATCAATTATGTCATGCCCGAATTTACAAGGCAAAACACAACCAACAAAATTTTATTTTTTAAAGGTGGACTAAAGGATAGCACAAATAGACCTATACATTGTTATGAATATACCATAAAACTATAAGATGTTTGGAATATAACAACTTATGTTTCTTGAGGATATTGGAATGTTCTTTATTCAATCATTGAGTGGAGATAATTAATCCAAATTGATGTGGTAGAATCTATTTCATTTGAAAATTCTAGACTTTAAGTTTCCAAGGGAGACCAATAAGTTTTCTAACATTCATTGGAAATATAAGTTACAATATAAGAGTTAGATGATGATATCATTTTGAATCCACATACTATTCTTGAAATAAGACACTACGTATCTAAATGTGAAGTACAAATTTTGCACCAATGTGGTTATAATAATTTGATAGTTTGCAAATATGAAGATGTTCTATAATTGTCCTAGATATATAACCCTAACTTGTTATTGTTGAGTTGTCATTATGTACGATGCTAAATATCATGAATTCTTGCAAACTCCTCACTTGAAAAGCTAATCTTGTGAATCAACTCCAAGGTTCCAGGTGAACTTACAACCTACTAGAATCCGTTCAGTTGAAGATAAATATGATTGTTCATAAGGAGGCCTTTGCTGGTTCATTTTGATTTTGGATGAGATGAAGAATCCACACACTACTTCAAAATAAAACACGTAAAAAAAGAACTATGTTTTTTTATTTTTATGTTTTTATGAATGCAATCTAACAATGCAATTAAAATGAAGTCCTATTCTAATAGGAGGGTTAGTAAAGAAAATAACAAGAACTTTTTTAAAAATAAAATGAAATTGAAATCCTAACAGACATAAGCTAAAGAAAACAATACATCTGTGAGTTAAGCTTTCAAAAAAATTGGTGGGTAACCAATGAAAGAAGAAGCGGCACTTCCTTGATTCCACTGATGCAATTGTCGATGAGAAACTTAGTAATCGTATGATATTTCACTCTTCATCAAATTGCAAGGCCACAGAAAGTGCACTCATGAGAGATGAAAAGTTATGTAGGTACAATTCAATGATTTCTTCTCGAGCTAGATATGTTAGCATAATTCACCAAAATCATAGCAAACATCAAAATTAATGAATTGCACAACCAAAAACAAAGCAATAAACTTTTGGCTCAATCACAATTCCATGAACATAAATTCACAAAACAATGACACATTTAGGCAAGAATCACTACACTCCAAATGTGAGCACCAAAAGCATAATTTTATTGCAAAATAATGGTAGCTCCAATTACATATTACAATGGAGTATTTATAAGAAATCATCTCCTCAATTTGTGTTGAGAGTGAGAGATATCTTCATGTAGCAAAATACTTTTAATTTAATAAAACAAACTAATTATATACAAACTAACAATCTAACTAGTGCTAAGTAGGACTCCATCCATTTTTTATTCATTAATCAAATGCATGAGCCTTTACATGTCAAAAAATAAAGAGTTTATTTGAGGAGAAAGAATAAGAAAGCCTTCAGTCAAAGTGGAATTGTCTAGAAGTGCCAAAAATGGAAGTTGATCCTTCACTGGGCGTTTCTCAGAGTTAAACTGCCATTAGAATGTGCTTCTGATGCATGGAAAGCTCTATTTTTGAAACTAGTAGTTAACTATTGGAACACCTCTGAAAAAAAAGACCTATAGAGCTGTGGACCTATGGACTTGTGCACCTCAAAATGGTCCAAAATCTCAAAATTTTACTAAGTGTCAAAATTGAAATTCTAGCATCTGGGTTTTGTTCCCCTTCATCCCAAAGCTATGTCTGGATGTTTGCCCTTGAATTTCTCTATAATCTCAATAATCTTGGCCAAATTTTGTAAATCTAAAGCCTCATATTTATCTTTCACCTTCTATTTATAATTTTCTACCTCAATTCGAGTCTCAGCAAAATCCTCAAGTTTGGTATCCAACTCTAATAAGGCTTCCTCTGTTTTAAAAGCCTGCCGAATGTCCTCATCATTAGAAACTTCCTCAAAAATCTTCCTAAATCTCTCCACTACTACCTCTATCGACAATAACTTCTCTGATTCCTCATCCTCAAAAATCTCTAAGCACACATCACTATAATGCCTCTCTACTTCCAAAATTCACTTTCGGGCTTGGTCCTTGAGCTGATGGATTTTCACATGTAATGTTTCCATTACTTTATTACTATCCACAATCTTCTCAATCCAATTATCAATTAAATCCAATTGCTCTGCTATATATAAATCTATCAAAATCCTATATCTTTGCCCCTTTATAGCTTGCAAAAATTGTAAGTCTTTGCTCCAAGCATGCACTTCATCCATGATACTAAAATCTTGCTTCAAAATTGCTACCATCTTATTTACATTCTCCTGCATAGCATGCAGTGACTTCGCATTCCCTTGGATGATCAAAACACCCTTATCTTCAAAACTTTCCTCCCACTGCTGATAGGCTTTCAAAAATGGGTCTAGATGCATACCCCTCCCTTCTCTAAGTGCATCATTTAGGGTCTCCTTGGGGTGATTGGGGTCTATGAGACCAACAACTTTGGCTAGATATCCTCTCAAGATTTCATTTTTCCTTTGAAGTACTCTAAGTTCAGCCCCTTCCTGGTCCATGCTTTTGAAAACTTCCTTTATCCCCATCATCACCATCAATCTAGTTGTATCCAATGTGGGCCTCCCAAGCATGACCTCTTTGATCTGATAATCGTGTGGGTCCAAGCTCTCAGCATTTGCATCAGGAGGAGAGATGGCCACTTGAGCAAACAAATCCTAATCCTGAGTGCTATTGATAAATACCAATGGTCTCACTTCATGTGACAGGGACTCAAATTTATTCAAGACCTCAGCCAATTCAATGATATCCTCCTCATCTATATGGAATTGTGGTTTCATGCTTCTCATCATTTATTGTTTAAGCCACCTTGGAATCTATTCACTTGAAGGCCTACCTCTCAAGGATGAAGGCGTATGTTCAGCTACCTCCTTTCCCTTATCACTCCTCCCCAGAGTTCTCTCTTGGCGAGGGCTTTGCTTCTGTGGTCTTTGTCTCTGTGGATCTTGTAGCTTGCACCTCAGTGTCTTGGGAGGCTAGTTGAGAATATTATACTATCTGTCCCTCTTTTGACACTTCATCAGTTTCCATTTGTTGTGGCTCCTCTTCTCGTTCTTATTGAACCTATTCTTCTTCAGAACTTGGAGGCAGAGGAGTAATTGAGCCTTTATCCACCATTGTGACTTGTGGTGGGGATGAGGGAGTAAGATTAGGACCCTATGATTCTAGCAATATCTATGTCCAATCCTCTTATTGGGGTTCACCTCTATGGGTATCCCTAATCTTATACCCAACCAATTTTGTTCCCATGGACATGAAGTCAAAGTCTGACATTTTGAACACATCATCGCCCTCCACATCTTGCTCATCCACCCATTGTTGTACTTCATCTTCCAAAGAAGAAACTTCCAAGTGCTCCTCTAAGGTAGATGGTAGTGTTACTATGGAACTTCTCCTCTTTTCTTGTTCTGCAGCTCTAGCTAATTGAGTTCTTCTCTATAGAGGCACATCTTCCTCTTCTTCTTCTTCTCCTTCAAGAATAGGTTTAGGGATAGATGGGAAATGAACCATTCTCTTAATCACTCTTTGCCTCTTCTTCATGTGGATCTTAATCTTTTTCTATTTCTTAAAGGAAGAAGGGGATGATGGTTCTATTTGTGAAGGAGGAGAGACTTGTTGGATTTCACCCTCTATGTGGCTGGGTACAATTGGTGGCAATTGAGGGTCAAGATCATCTTGAGAAGCCCTAGTGTCTTTTGCCCCTTGCACATCTTCTTCCTACTATTGAGGAGGTGCTTGTGCTTCACCCTCTTTTGTTTTAGCCCTTTGAGGAGAACTCCTCTTTCTATTTCCCTTTCCTTTTTTCTTTGGAGGGTGATAGTATCCAACTGGCCAGTACTGTTGGTATATTGTCTCTAGCCTTTTTTGTGACTGGGCCACAATGGTAGGAATGGTAACCTTCTTTCCTCTACCTTTGTCAAGACAGGATTGTGCATGAAAAATTGTTGTGTCAGGTATTTGATCAAGTTGAAATGGTTTCTTGATCCAATCCTTCATCATCTTAATGATGTTCCTTGCCCTATGACTTATATCATCACTCTCCTCCCTATCAACCTCAACATTCATTATTGGTCTGTCTCCAATTTTGTATATGTTGAATAGAGGGTCCAGCAACTCCCCAGAATCTTACTGCAATATCTCTCCAGGAATGCTTATTTTTAAAGCCTTCTTAGCTAAATAAAAAGTCATCCTACAATAGTCTTTGATATGGACATCATAGTCATTTGTTGCATTCATCCAATGATATTCGATAGCCTCTTATAGCCTCTTCATGGTGAAATTCCCTACCCGCCAGACTTCCAACTTTGCCAATATTGTCAAAAGAAGGCCTAGGAGAATTGTACTCCTTAAGGGGATATTGTTCCCACTCCCATTCAAAAATATGGAATATACTATTTCTACTTCACCTGATATGGTCCTATGAATAGGGGCCATGTCCAACATGGTCTTTTTTGTCTCCTTACCCTGTCATATTCAGATTTAGTCTACCCTGTAATCTCTAATAAGACCAGTCTATCACTAGGATATCTAGCGAGCTTCTTTGGATTTATAGTGGCACCAACTACCCTTAGATATGTGAATGTTTTGAAGTGAATATAGTAGGCCCCAAGAGTTGTTATTTGTGCAATTGCATCATCAAATAACCTTTTTGCATAGTCTCCCTCTATAAATTAGATGATAGAAAATATGAACACATCATTCATGATCCTATATTCTTTGCTCTATCTTGAGAGCTTCTTCTTCACCAATTGAGGGTAGATGATGTAAGGCTAAGCACTGGGATCTTGCATGTTTCCCTTCCTATACAATTCAAGATAGTTTTTTGCCCTGGTAGCTAATAGATATACCAAATATGAAGTTATGTAGAACTTCTTCTTGTCCTTGACTGCCTCCAATTGTTCACATAAGTTTTCACTCAATGCGGTGGCCCAGTCAAGTGGCATCCTTGTCATCTTGATAGTCTCAATAAAATTAACCATGAAAACATTCAAGTGTCCAGCTGTTGGCAAACCCATTACTCTACTTAGAAGAATGATAGAGCATCTAATATCTTCCTTCATATACCCCCTTGTCATATCCACCTTCCTAGTTATCTTCCCTAAAGGAGTCTTCTCAATGAGGTAAGAGGATTGAATGATATTTGTAGCCTCTTTTAGGTGTTCCCTATACCACCTTTCAGCCACCTCATAAGTAAGTCTAATGAATTGATCTGCCCTAGTGAGATGGAAGACCCTCTTAATGTTCTTGGGTCAAAGGTCAAGAACAACTTCTCCAATCATGCTCTTCACTACCCTTTCCTCAAGAACAAAGTGTTGTGAAAGTGTCATGATTAACTTTGAGGACTGTACTGATGTTGGGTGTGAAGCTGCATTCACCAACCCTAATTGTATTAATGTAGATACCAAAGTCGATCTCTCCTTGGGCTTGTTGCAAATCCTAAGAAACTCTCCCAGATTAATGTGTCCCAAATCAGTGTCCTTAATCTCTGCATAATCATCTTGGAATCTTGATTTTGATGGGACACCTTGTAACTTGAACACCATAGGCTTTGGTGCCATTTTCTCATTGCATGACGATGCCATTATATTTGCACAACAAAAGGATGACATCTGCTAGTTCAGAATTAATAATAACAAGGCTACGATAACTCTTAATTTGAAATTTAAATGTGTCAAAAATCTTGATACCCTCTTATTTCTCAAAATAAAAATAAGGTGTGCACCTGTGCACCAGATCAAGTGCGCAGGTGTGCACCTTACTTTTTTGGTGTTTTTCAATGTATAAGGGTGCACACTTGCACACTAGATTGGGTGTGCAGGCATGCACCCTTTTAGTTTTCCTTATAAAAATGTGCATTGGGGGGTGCACAATAGCACACCAAGCTAGGTGCACGACTGCATGCCCTTTGGTTTTATACTATTTTTTTTCTTGAAGTCTATATTTTGGGTGTGCACTTAGTGTACCTGGACAGGTGTGCAAGTGTGCACCCATTTAGGTTTTGTGTTTTTTAAATATGCAAAAGGGAGGGTGTGTAGCTAGACACCAAATCAAGTGCACAACTACACACCCCTTTTTTGTATTTGTTTTTGTGTATTTAGCATGGGGTTTTTTTTGCATATGCAAAGGAGGTGCATAGTAGCACACCAGATTAGGTGTGCTCCTGCGCACCCTTGCAAGTTTGAAGTTTCTTGCAGATCAAAGTAGACATAGCACTACACTTTGATGTATCTCAGAGCTACAAAGGTGCAACTTATAGTGTGGAGATCAAACTATGACATGGGAGCAAGGAAACATAGAGAAGAAATAATAAAGTGGGGAGGTGGGAGAGAGTAGGGACTTATATAGCCCCACCCACCTTTGTTGGTGCACAAATGCACACTTACATAGCTACATAGCTATGAATTTGTGCATCACCAAAGGGGAATGTGCTACTATGCACTAGATTAGGTGTGCATGCTTTTTTATTTTATTTTTTGACTCTTTGACTTTTCAACTTTTTCAACCAAGACGTAGGACATGAACTTAAGGAGAGGTAGGACCTCAAAATTGGCCCAAAATTGAAAAAAAAATGAAGTAGGGGGTCCCCATTTCAATTAGGAAATGGGGCATGCATTGTGAAACCACAACAATTTTAGATTATGGTAAAAACATGTTTTGAAGGGAACCTGAAACCCTTTTACATCCTCAAAAAAGGAAAAAATATACTAACCAAAGGGAAAGAGTCCATAAACCTACTAAAAAGTAGCATCAAAATCAGGTTTTACAGGGACCTGAAACCACTATTAAAGCCTAGATAATAAACCTAAGTTTTACAAGGACCTGGAACTGACAATTTATATAAAAAAGTAAAAACCAAAAACCAGGACCAAACACAAGAACTAGAAGAACCAGCCAGCAAACAAGACCTGCACAGGAACCTGACCAGAAAAGAAGACCTAGGAAACTATTGCAATTATGTAATCATCTTCACAGCCTCCTTACCAATCTTAGTCGTATCCTAGATGGAGTTAGCAGCTAAAGAAGTAGCATCAATCAAAGATTTTTTCCTCGAACTCTATCTTGTCCTCTTGCTTGGGCCCTCCGAAGATATAGTTCCTTCATTAACTCTTTTACCCAGAGTTGTCACAGCTGCACAGATGCTTGAGGTAACTTGCTCCATTTTTGTTCCACTTTCCCACAATATTTACCTTCTATGTCCAATACTATTTTAGTTTATTATTATATAGGCATACTATTTTAATAAATTTCTTACCTTTTATCCATTATCATCTTCAACTAAATTGATGGCTTATGAACTAGCTGCTACTAACTAGATTTTTAAATTGATGATCAATTGTTTATTTCCCCAACTACTATAATGCATTACCACCTACTAACCCTTTGTCAATAATTAATAGTTTAATTTTAATATTTCTAACACTAAGCTTACATGCTTCAAATAACCATTGCTTACTAACTAGGGATCTCCACAAGCCTCTTTTATATTAATCAACATGCAAACCTTGACTTTAATCAACTTCTTTCTATGCAACTTACTACTAGAAGGATACTTCGATCTACAAAAAAATTATGTTCATATTTCAAAATTTATAGATTTAAATATTCTCTAATTTCATATCATTACCAAGTACCTACTTACTAGCATAGTTCCAATATAGTTCTCATCTCACATGTAAGAAATAATCATGTTGAATATATCTATGTTTAATGAAAATAATAAGATAAAAAAAAACAAATAAAAATTTCTAAACTATTTTCTAATGTTTAAGCTTTTTAATTATCCTAAAATTCTATCCTGCTCCTACACTTTCCAAGTTCCAAAATAAGATGACAACATAACTATTAATTCTACATTAATAACATTTCCTACATATCCTATTTACTCCCAACATGTTTTCCATGACATAACAAAATATATATAAAATAGAAAACAATCATACATACCTACACCCACTACCCCCTAGCTCCTACCCTAAGGCTACACCATCCAAAGGCACCAAGTTCCTAGATGGCATTTTTCTTTTCTAACCAAGAGTGGAGGGTGGCTAGCAAAAAGTGTCCTGACATTTGTCAATGAAAAGACACTACCCCAAGCATTTAAGTGATCCCCCCCCCCCCCCCCTCCTTAAAAAAAAAAGTGGTTTGCTTTCTTTCAAATTTTATTGGGAGTTACTTTTCATTTTCCTCCCCCAACACCATTTAACATTCCTTAATATTCCAAGGCCATGCATTTTGGGAGGGGGATGGTCAAATCCCTAAGGCCATTGACTTCAAACATGTGGAAAGGAGGGTGGTAGGTTAGGGTGGCCGGCTACGTTAGGATTTGGTTTTGCTCTTTCTTTGTTCTATTAGGTGTTTATGAATATAAAAAGTCCTTAGTGAGTGAGTGGTCTTTTCTAGGGTGGTCTTATCCCACTTTTCTCTATTGTGTTTCATTTTTTATTTTTTTTCTTAAACCTCACGTGACCTTCAAGAAAATTTGTATTTCTATTATTATCTTTTATAAGTTATTTCCAAATATTCTTAATAAGTCTATTTAGGAGTAAATACCCTAGGGAATATCAAATAATATTCCCTTCTTATTGTATTGGTATGTAATTTGGATGAGATTTAAGTGTCCCTCCCCCTACAAATTCTAGAGAGTGTGAGTGTAGTTGTAGGAGGATTTTCACCATAAGTTTAATGCATTTCTCTCCTTTCTTATTTTAGGAGGCCATGTTTAAGAGTTGTCCATGATTTTATTTTGACTTCCTACTAATTTTAATTTGCAAGTTTGATATTACTATAGCATCTATCTCATCTAAGGATCTATTAGGACTTGAAACTAAATGAACCAATTTCCATGCATATACAATGAACTAAGAAAACATAATAAATTTCTTTCCATTGTATCAATTTCATAACATATGATTTTACAAGTCCATCACTTATGTTTTCAAATTGAGTCAACCATATCAATAAGAATCTCCCATACAAAAAAACTATGAAATATTTCTACTAATTGATTTATAGATCAACATAAGAAGAAGTGTCTTAGTTACATGACTTCCATATGATCCTTCACAATCTTAGATAATCATTTACATGGAATTATTTTTATCCTTCCTACACAACTATGATAGTGCCACAAATTTTCTCTTGCAAAGACAACTAAATAAAAATCCTCAAACTTCACTTTACACATTTAAAACAATAAGAAACTAGGGAGTAAAACTAAATAAAAATCCTCAAACTTCACTTTACACATTTAAAACAATAAGAAACTAGGGAGTAAATCCTTTTTACATCACAATAAAACAACAATGGAACTTATCATCACAACACATTATGACATGGAAAATATTAGTCTCTCCAGAACACTTGATTTCTCAACATTTCCAAGGGTGAAACCCTAATCTCTTCATAGGATCTAATTTTTCAAAAAAAAACTGTAAAACAACACAAAACTTGGAACAATGGAGACTCACATCCCATCCTAGGATTCTATGAAGCCACCCACTAAGTAGAGGAAACAAAGCACAAATGAGATACACACACACAACATTTGCTATTGAATGAAGATACACAACACCACACCAAACAATCCCTTCCATGGCTTGCACATTGGTTCACCATTGGAATCATGAATACATTGGGTGAAGGTGGGCTCTTCAAAGAGGAGATTCGCCATGTCAATACAATTCACACACATTAAATTTCACCATGCCTCTACAAGACTTGCATCATACTTGCTTCTCTTCACAATTTCCACTTATCACCCCCAAATCATAATATCAAGACAATGGCTTCAATGAAGGCCATACTCCATGAAATTCCCCCCCTTCTCTCCAAGAGAAGAGGCTCTCTACTATATTGTTGAGCCCAATTAACCCCTTTACCCAAGGCTTCTCTTCCCTCCCAAGGGTGAGTGAAGCCTTCATACCCATTAATAATTTGACATTCAAATAAAAAATAAGAAGGTCAAGGAAGTAAACCAAGAAAATCTATGAAACACAATGCACAATCACAACACAACACAAAGATTACAATAATAATACATGATCCCATAACAACACTCCATACTTGCATATTCATTATGCAATGCTAAAACAAAATGGTCATGGTTTAAGCACTAACCTTGGTCAAAGCTCAAGTTAATGATAGTTGATGAAGAGCTCCCTTAGCCTCCATCCAAAAACCTAACTACCTCTAAACTTAGAGAGTGGGTGAACACCCCACTAGTTTGTCAAAGACTCCCTAAAAAGGCCTTTCCACTAACTATTTTAGCAAAAACACCAAGCCACTTCCTCTTACAAACTTGTCTCCCCCTAAGTTTTCTATTTTTGACTTAATGGCTCTATGAAAACTCCATTTTCGAATTGATGGAAGAAGGCATTGGTGAAGGGGACCCCTAGGCTATCTAGCCACTATCATGGTCAAAATTAAGTCCCTAACATGTTATACTATCATATGGGTAGCTTATTTTCACACAAAAGACACTTTGGGACCACCTAATGACCCTTCAAAAAGCTAGTCAAGTCTAAATTCAAAGTTCCTTTTGATAATGACCCATCCTAGCCCTTGTCAAGTGTGTTTACTTAATCATTAACAAGGTAATTAGTTTTAGGGTAAAATGCCACCATGACCAAAACCCTAGATGACATGTCATTAACACACAAAATCCATAAGTGTCAAGTGACACATAAAAGCACATTCCACATCATCATAACATGTCCCTAATGCATCTTTATGAATAAAAATTTCATACACAAGAAAGCTCACATTTACGACATAAAATGCATCACTATTGTAATTTTGAATCTTCCAAAGATTTGCCTTGGCTAAACTATATTCACATAGGTTTGGACCTTGTTCCCCCCAAAAATTTCCACAGTTCCACTTCCTACACACTAAACTCAAGCATCAATAGTCCAAGGAGGTCATATAAAATACATATCATAAATGCATATGAATTTAAATGTTAAAAAATTCGTATTAACATAATTCAATGGAATTCCTTTACTTAATCATTTAAATTAAACATTTGAAATGTTAAAATATCAAAATTTGCACATCACATTTAATCATAAATTATCATAATCAAATTAACATTTCGCATCACATCATAATCTAATTTCTATCGTGCCATGTGTAAAGTTGCATTCATATTTGTTTGATCATCTCATTCACAATATTAGGTTCTTAGTACATATCATAAATGCAAAACACTACTATAATGTCAAAATTAATAGATAAAAAAACCATTTTCCATTTAAGTCTTGAATAAATGTCAAAATATCAAAGTCCTAAATATCAAAATGCAAGTAAAAATATATATTCTATGATGGGTCAGGGTGAGGCCTCACATCCTCCCCTCCAGGCATGAACCTCCTCTTGGAGTTCATCAAAGGGCATGGGTACTAATATTTCATCTATGTTGCATCCTCCCATGAAGTTGTGACCTCATCATAACATTCCCACTAGATTCTAACCTAGTTCAGCTCTTTTCTTGGAAGTCTGAATGTCTATTGAAATAAAATGTGATTGAGTTCCCATGTTAGCTATCTATCTGTCCCCATCTACAACCCCAATATCTATAGCTTCATTATTTTTATGATGATCATCACTCACTGTAAAGACCTTGTGGGCCTTACCCATGTCTCTTACTATGGGTTCTAAAGTGGCTCCATACTAGCTATCTCTTGTCAGAATGTGTGGGCACTCTCTTGCTAGGTGGCCCATATTACCACAAGTGTAACACAACCCTTGAGTATGAATCTGAACTTCCTATGAACTTGCTTGTTGCTGACCCCTAGTCCTAATGGGCCCACTGTAACTACCTCTAGATGATTTTTAAGTCCGAGCTATTTGTTCATAAGGAATCAGCATCCACTCTTTTGATATAGGGCTAGTGTCTTGTTGGAACCCCTATTGTATCTATGGGACCTTAGAGGACCCTACTGTGTAGTTGCAGTTTCTCTTCCAAGGGGGTCTCTGATGTCGTGACTATTAAGAATGATCTCGATTATGAGACCAACCCTAAAACTCTTGTTTATTATGAACATCTTCAGCAATCAAAGCTACCTCAACTACCTCTCTAAAGGTATTAAGAAAGCCCAAGCATATTGAGCTCTAAAGAGACAAGTCAAGACCCTTGGTGAATTGATAGATCCATAGTTTCTCATCCTTCATGTACTTGACATAAGGAAGGAGCTCTATAAATCTACTCTTATACTAGGCTATAGTAAGGCCCCGTTGTTATAGGTCATGGAACTCCTCAATCTAACTCTTTCTGAAATGCTCTGAAAGATACCTATCTCTGAACCTAGCCACAAATGCCTCCCAGGTAAGAGTGTCTACTCTCACTCCACCTATGGTCTCCTCATATTTCCACCATTTGGAAGAATTATCTCATAATAAGTATATAGCAAGGTGTTCCTTTAGATTGCTCCCATATGGTCGTAAATTGAAGCACCTCTCTAAGCTCTATAACCATGCCTCTACCTATGCACCATCTGTGGTTCTGGTGAAAAGAGGTGGTTTGAGTTAGATAAATTCCATAATCTTATTCCTTATGTATCTAGGTGCTCTCACTACTGCTAGTGGCTCTATAATTGGGGGTGGTTCAATTTGATGAACTAAGGCCTCTTCATGGTCACTTTGTCCCTTTGCATCTCTAGGGGGCAGACTCCTACTTCTTTCCCTATTATCAGCTCTATGCTTCCCTATTATTTGTTGTTCAAGATGTGAAATTATAGGTGGCATTCTTTCTTGAACTATTCTAATAAGGTTATGAATGACTATAAAAAGATGATTAAAGTTTTGAGGTTGTTCGAATGGAGGTCCACCAATTTCATACTCAACTCCACTCGGTGCCACTCGAGCTTCTCTAGGGACTCTACCCCTTTGAAAAACATGGGTAACAATAGGCATCCTACACACAAGTTAGAATTTTAGTAAGTTGAGAAAAATGGGTTAGGCTCTAGTATTGCAAACCTCACTCTAATACCAAAATGTCATGCCTGAATTTACAAGGCAAAACACAACCAACAATTTTTTTATAAAGGTGGACTAAAGGATAGCACAAATAGACCTATAATTTTTTATGAATATACCATCAAACTATGGGATGTTTGGAATATAAAAATTTATGTTTCTCAAGTATATTTTAATGTTATTTATTCAATCATTGAGTGGAGATAATTAATCCAAATTGATGTGGTAGAATCTGTTTCATTTGAAAATTCTAGACTTCAAGTTTCCAGGGAGACCAATAAGTTTTCTAACATTCGTTGGAAATATAAGTTATAATATAGGAGATAGATGATGATATCATTTTGAATCCACATCCTATTCTTGAAATAAGACACTATGTATGTAAATGTGAAGTACAAATTCTGCACCAATGTGTTTATAATAATTTGATAGTTTATGAATATGAAGATGTTTTATAATTGTCCTAGATATATAACCCTAACTCATTACCTTCTATTTCTAATACTATTCTAGTTTTTTATTATATAGGCATTTACTATTTTAATGAATTTATTACATTTTATCCTTTATTATCTTCAACTAAATTGATGGCTTATGAACTAGGTGCTACTGACTAGATTTTTAAATTGATGATCAATTATTTATTTCCCCAAATACTACAATGTATTACCACCTACTAACCCTTTGTCAATAATTAATAGTTTAATTTTAATATTTCTAACACTAAGCTTACATGCTTCAAATAACCATTTCTTACTAAATAGGAATCTCCACTAGCCTCTTTTATATTAATCAACATGCAAACCTTGACTTTAATCAACTTCCTTCTACGTAACTTACTAATAGAAGGATACTTCGATCTACAAAAAAATTATGTTCATATTTCAAAATTTATAGATTTAAATATTCTCTAATTTCATATCATTACCAAGTACCTACTTACTAGCATAGTTCCAATATAGTTCTCATCTCACATGTAAGGAAAAATCATGTTGAATAATCTATGTTTAATGAAAATAATAAGATTAAAAAAAACAAATTAAACTTTCTAAATAAATTTCTAATATTTAATCTTTTTAAATATCCTAAAATCCTATCCTACTCCTACACTTTCCAAGTTCCAAAATAAGATGATAAAATAAAGGCAACATAATTATTAATTCTACATTAATAACATTTCCTACATATCCTATTTTCCTAGCAAGTTTTCCATGACATAACCAAAAAACATATAAAATAGAAAAAAATCATACTTACCTACACTCCCTACACCCTAGCTCCTACCCTAAGGCTACACCATCCCAAGGCACCAAGTTCCTAGATGGGTATTTTTCTTTTCTAACCAAGAGTGGAGGGTAGCTAGCAAAAAGTGCCTTGACATTTGTCAGTGAAAAGACACTACCCCAAGCACTTAAGTGATTCCTCCCAAAAAAAAGCGGTTTTCTTTCTTCCAAATTTTATTGGGTGTTACTTTTCATTCTCCTCCCCCAACACCATTTAACATCCCTTAGTATTCCAAGGCCATGCATTTTGGGAGGGGGATGGTCAAATCCCTAAGGCCATTGACTTCACACGTGTGGAAAGGAGGGCGATAGGTTAGGATGGTCGCCTAGGTTAGGATTTGGTTTTGTTCTTTCTTTGTTTTCTTAGGTGTTTATGAATATAAAATGTCCTTAGTGGGTGAGTGGTCTTTTCTAGGGTGGTCTTATCCCACTGTCTCTATTGTGTTTCATATATATATTTTTTGTTTTCTTAAACCAAATACACTTAGGTCCCTTCAAGGGTCACGTGACCTTCAAGAAAATTTGTATTTATATTATTATCTTTTATAAGTTATTTCCAACTATGCCTAATAAGTCTATTTAGGAGTCAATTTCCTAGGGAATATCAAAGAATATTCCCTTATTATTTTATTGGTCTATAATTGGGATGAGATTTAATTGTCACTCCCCTACAAATTCTAGAGAGTGTGAGTGTAGCTATTGGAGGATTTTCACCATAAGTTTAATGCATTTATCTTCTTACTTATTCAAGGAGGACATGTTTAAGAGTTTTCCATGATCTGATTTTGACGTCCTTACTAATTTTAATTTGCAAGTTTGATATTACCATAGCATCTATCTCATCTAAGGATCTATTAGGACTTGAAACTAAATGAACCAATTTCCATGCATATACAATGAACTAAAAAAACATAATAACTTTCTTTCCATTGTATTGATTCCATAACATATGATTTTACAGGTCCATCACTTATGTTTTCAAATTGAGTCAACTATATCAATAAGAATCTCCTTAACAAACAAACTATGAAATATTTCTACTAATTGATTTATAGATCAACATAAGAAGAATTGTCTCAATTACATAATTTCCATATGATCCTTCACAATCTTAGATAATCATTTACATGGAATGATCTTTATCCTTCCTACACAACTATGATAGTGCCACAAATTTCCTCTTGCAAAGACAACTAAATAAAAATCCTCAAGCTTCACTTTACACATTTACGACAGTAAGCAACTAAGGGGTAGATCCTTTTTACATAACAATGAAACAACAATGGAACTTATCATCACAATACATTATGACATAAAAAATATTAGTCTCTACACAACACTTGATTTCTCAACATTTCCAAGGGTGAAACCCTAATCTCTTCATACGATCTACTTTCTCAAAAAGTATATTGTCTCCTCAAATGATAAAGAGACCTCCTGCAACTATTGTACATAAGTATCCACAATCACATCAACTTGGGAAGATTAGTCATGTAGAACATGAGGGTTAGAGTGAGCCCTCACAACAACTATAGAAGGATCTTCTCCATCAAAGTGAAGATGTATATCATCAATGATGTCCCCCAAATCCACTATGTATGACTCCACAAACAAGCTTCAGATATCTGCTATGTAGTCATCCTTTGTTGCTGGAGCTGAAAGATTGGGTGT
Organism: Cupressus sempervirens; assembly: GCA_028749045.1. Lineage (NCBI taxonomy): Eukaryota > Viridiplantae > Streptophyta > Pinopsida > Cupressales > Cupressaceae > Cupressus > Cupressus sempervirens. The sequence continues at coordinate 401,256,855 of CM053791.1, read as the reverse complement.
ACCCTACTTTTTTGGACCTATCACTATGGAAATATATGCATGTGGACTATACTAATGTCATGACTTCTTGATGCAACTATCAATAGAACCCCACATGTCTCAATCTATTGAAGCACTATTACTGGTGTCACTATCAGTTTCCATAGTGTATGATGTGCAAAGAGGATTAGAGGATAAGTTGGGTGAACTTTCCTCAAAGTGTACATCCTTATCCAAAAAAATCTCATGTGTTTCAGGATCCATAAGTCTATATGCCTTCACACTATCTTCATAACCGATGAAGGTACAAGGTTGAGATGGTGGTGCCTTGCATCTCTTGGAAGATCTATTTGCCCATGCTGGACAAATGAAGACCTTGAAGTTTGTCACAATTGGTTTTTTACAACACCATGCCTCAAAAGGAGTCTTGCCATGTAAGGTAGGATGAAGAGACCTATTAAGTATGTGATTGGCATTGTTTATTTCTTCGACTTCAAGCGATGGATCTAGAGACTTGGATTGTATCATGAAATTTTCCATTGACTTAAGAGTTGGATCCTCAATGTTGCAACATCTATCTTGTGCGGATTGAATGCTGGTGGATTTTGAAGATTAATTCCCTCAAGTTTGCAAAAAATTTTAAGTCTTTTGTTCATATATTTTCTTTCATTGTCCATTCTTAGAACTTTGATGGGTTTCCTTGATTTGTGTTGCTAGAAACTTATCCAACACTTCATTCTTGTGATGAAGAAAGTAGACCCAAGTGTATCTTGAAAAGTCATCAATGAAAGTAAGTATGTTGTGACCCTGCCTAATTGATGTCACTACAAAAGGACCTGCTAGTACCATGTGGACCAACTAAAGAACAATTGGTGCTCTTGAAGACTTCCCTTTATGTAACTCCTCCTCTAGATGCATATCCATTGAACCTATTGAACATTCACTTGTGGGAAAGTTGATTGTAGGTAGACCTTTGACCATTTTGTTTGAGACAAGTTGTTGAAGATAGCGAAAGGCAAGATGACCATACCACTCATGCAATAATTGCATTTAAGAATTGGATTGAGTCAACAAGGTTTGTGAAGGAGACTTGGGCACAAAGTGGGAGAAAGAATACAACTTTTTGTCATGATTAACTTTCCCTACTACAACCAATGAATCATCTTTTAGACTATGTACCTTTATTGAGTAAAGAAGGAACTCAACTTTATGACCATCTCTATGGTGAGTGATTTGATAAATTGAGAGGAGATTTGAACTTAGGTTTTGAACATAGAGAACATCTTTGAACTCTCCATTTTCCATCTCCATGTTTCCTTCCCCTTCAACTTCCATTTTTGTATCATCTCCCACAAAGATGTGTTGTACCTTAGACTACTTCATTGAAGAAAAATCCCCTTTTGAAGAACCCATACGAAATAGGGCACCTAAGTCAAGAATCCATTCCTTTGAAGAATTTGAATTTTCCATGAGTGATTGTCCTTTTCCCTTTGAATTTGATGAAGACCCTTTCTCCTTGTAAGCAATAAGCAATGGAACATTATTTTTCTTCATGATAGAGGTCAACTCATCAATCTTTTTATGATAACACTCATGTTCTGTATGACCCAATTTCTTGCAATAATCACTCTTTTTCTTGTCCTTATTATTGTCTCCCTTATTTAAATTCAAAGACTTGCCTTGTTGATTTGATTATGGTGTTGTCTTTTCTGCATCCTCTAATTTATTCTTCCACTTCTTATTCTTGCCCTTTCCTTTATTTGAAGATTGACCAGCTGAATGTTGAGAACCCTCATTATTGGCCACCAATGCCTTAGACTTTGGCAAATTGACAATCCCCATTTATTTCAACTTCTTTTCTTCTTTATCCAACAGATCAACATAATCACCAAAAGAGACTTTCTAATAGGAAGACCCTAAAGTAGTCTCTAATGTGTTATAAGTAGAAACAAATGTGGAGTACTTAGATGGAAGCTTGTTATGAATGAGATAAATTAACCTATCATCTTTGATAGGACTCCCACAATTAGTAAGCTTTGTCCTTAGTTCATTCACCTTCATGATGAAATCTTGTATAGAATCAAATGACTTAAGATCTAAGGAGACAAGCTCATCTTCAATTTTGAAAACATCCTCTTTAAACATTTTCCCATATAGGTTTTGGAGGGTATCCCAAGCTTCCTTGGATGTACAAGACTTTTGAATTTGATACATGATCTTGTCATCAACCCCCAAACAAATATCACCTAGGGCTTTCATATCCATTATTTTCCAATCATTGATTTCACTGGTAGGTACTTGATCACCTATTAGTTTAGGAAGGGTATCATCTACATATTGAGAAACTCCTTTATGCATTAATGACACCATATTTTAATGGACCATGTAGCATAGTTATGTGGAGTTAATTTTGGAAACTTAAAATGTCCCATGATGTAGAAAATGAAAGAAAACTATAGAAAAAGAGGAACACAACACCAAGAAAACCCCCCCAAAAAAGATGCTTTGGGCACTTTATATGTAGTGCAATTACAATAGCCATTTGCCAATTTTGGCCTTAGTGGACTTTTAATTTTTCTTTTTATAACCTCCTTATGGAGTTCAAAACTAGAACATTACAATGTATCCCTGATATACAACAATTCTAAAGAAATATCAAAGTACTACAATGCAAGAAGGACCTAATTCTGAAAGTGACACTTTTGTCTAGACAACCCTATAATTTGATTGCAAATCTAGAAAGTAGATGAAAAAAATGCACTTTCAAAAAAATAGACAATCACCAAAAGACAAAAATTTTGACAAATCCATGCACCAAAACTAGAAAAGAGTTGCACCACTGAAAAGTTTAGGAAATTATACCCAATTTCAAAAAAAAATAGTATCTAATTTGGAGTCTAGATGACTAAGATATGGCCTCCCAAAGTTAGACTGCAAAATAAAAAATCAATCTAGAGAGTGGTTGCATCAGCAAAAGATGGGTTAAATTTGACAGTCATATAGCCATCATAGTAGTTCAAATTTGCCCCTGAATGATGGTCAGACGACTATCAAATTTAGCCTTGTAGAATTGATGACATCAATGAAAACTCCACCCTTGGATTACATCAACATGACATCATGATGATGTCAGCATCATAAAAAATTGAATGAACTACCACATGTCCTATACTAATAGGATGATGTGTCAATATCGCTAATTGGGCTATCCACAGGTTGTTGATTGTACAAGTTGATGTGTCTGATAGAATGAATGGTCCACGTGGCCTTGGGCTAGTTTTCCACATGTCGCAGTCATGGTGGAACCCTGTTGTGTGAGCATTTGATGGAGTGCTAGGCTTGCATGGATAGGTAGAGGTGGGGTGATGTCATGTGTCCAAGAATTGAGTGGCTAGAGGTTTTTGAAAAAATGTTGCCACTGCATGCTTTCGCAGGGGCCAAAAAACCTTATCGCAGGCGATTGAAAAATCTTGGCAAATGCCAAAATAAATGTATTAATCCCACATTCATGGGGAGGCCAGATGTGATGCCTTTTAAAAGCAATTCCACTAGCTATTTAAATAACAAAGGTTGTCGGTTATGGGCCTTGGCCATCAAGTTGAGTACATTGGTCTAGTTATATTGAATTTTGCTACTGCATCCATCGAAATTGTGAATTAATAGCTACCAAGGAGTAAAGAGAATATTCTGCCGTAAATAAATATGAATATTCCTTGTAGGGCCAGGGTGTCACTACCCAGTTCTACAAAAAAAAATTCTCTACTAGCTCGACTAGGTGAAAAAATTTTGAAAATAGAAATTCGAAAAAATAATTTGTAGAGAATAAATCGAATTTAGATCTGAAAATAAATGCATAGATTGATTAAATGACCATACCTATTTTTCAAATTGGTTCTTGTTGGCAAAAAAAAATCCTCATGATCAACTTTAGCCCAGCATAGGAAAATTTATAGTCCCTCTTCACCAAATCGATGTTTTGGACACAATGGCGAGGTTAGATTTGGCTCGAAACACTCCCAATTTCTATAGATTCTCTAGATTCAGGTTGTGGTACTGAAGCATGAATAGTCTCAAATGGCTATGTGAAGAGAATGTCCTCAAGCTCTGATACCATGTAAGAATTTTCCTTAGGGCAAAATTTACCCAAGACTAAGGAACTCAAACACAAGCACAATAGTAGACCAAAGAGAGAGTATGATTAGAATAACGATATATTCATTCAATATTCCATATGAAATTACACTAGGAGTGCTTGTATATAAAGGCCTTTGGAGAGCTTCTAGAATGCATAGAAGTCAACAACATGATAAGTCATACAACTAGGCACATGTCCACTAGATATGGGTTATCCTCCATTAATCATGGAAGTAAGTGCAATAATGAGAGGATAAGCCTACAATGATGTAGCATGCAAAATAATGTTGTAGACAATATGTGCTAAAATGAGAGTGCGAATAACTATGTTGTCTACATGACAGCTCAGTGAATGATGCAAACTCCAGTGTTGTAGACACCATGTGCTGAATTAGAATTGCATACTTCCGTGTTGTCAATATGAGAGTACACAAACTCCTAAGTGTCTCACCTAAATAAATAATAAAATAATACAATATAATAAAATAATGTATTAACCTAAGTAAACTTAAGTAAAGTGTAAATATTAAATAAATATTTAAACCAACAAAAATCAAGCATCAATATTCCAAGGAGGACATATAAAATACATATCATAAATGGATATGAATTCAAATGTTAAAAAATCCATATTAACATAATTCAATGGAATTCCTTTACTTAATCATTTCAATTAAACATTCAAAACTTTAAAATATCAAAATCTACGCATCACATTTAATCATAAATCATCATAATCAAATTAGCATTTTGCATCACATCGTAATCTAATTTCTATCCTGCCATGTGTAAAGTTGCATTCATATTTGTTCATTCATCCTATTCACAATATTAGGTTCTTAGTACATATCATAAATGCAAAACACTTCTGTAATGTCAAAATCAACAGATAAAACAAACCACTGTCCATCTAAGTCTCGAATAAATGTCAAAATATCAAAGTCCCAAATATCAAAATACAAGTAAAAATATCTATGGTATGACAGGTTGGGGTGAGGCCTCAAAAAGTATCTATTATGTTGGTCATGCCTTTTGGAGGTAGTTTACTTGTCAAGAATTTTGGCAATATTTTCCTTCTTCTTATTGGGAAGGTGGTGATGCCAATCCACATCCTATTCATCCTCTATCTCTAGGACATATCCATAGAATTCATATAAATTAGAAACATTAAATACATGTGAGATGTCAAGATTTTCTGGTAGGCTAACCTCATAAGAATTTTCATTGATCCTTTTGATTATTTTGCAAGGCCAAATATTTTTATACTTCAATTTATGGTATGTTCCTATAGGGAACTTTTCATGCCTCAAGTAAACCATTACCAAATCACCTTTAGCAAATATTTGTTGACTTCAAGTAGCATCTACAACAATCTTGTAGCTCGCATTAGTGTCTTGTAATTTTTGTCTCATATCTTGTTGGAGTTGGTGAAGGTGTTCAGCAAAAGCTACTCCATCATCACTAATTATGTCACCCAATAGAAGTGAGACAAGATCTAGAATACCTTGAGGGTTCCTCCCATAGACAATATAAAAAATAAATTTTCTTATTGATTTGTTAACATAAATATTGTAGGTAAATTCTTCCTGAGGCAATGCCAAGTCCCAATGTTTGGGATTCTCACCAATAATGCAGCATAACAAGTTTTCCAAGATCAATTTATGACCTATGTTTGCCCATCTATTTGAGGATGATACGAACTACTAAACTATAAATTGGTTCCCAATTTCCTCCATAGAGTCCTCCAAAAATGACTCCAGAATTTAATATCTCTATCAGATGTAATGGTCTTAGGAAGACCATGTAAATGGACAACTTCAAAGAAGAATAGTTCTGCTATCCTAGTTGCATCATTGGTCTTTTGACATGCAATAAAGTTAACCATCTTTGAAAATTGATCAACAACTATAAGGATAGAATCAATAACTCGTTAAGTATGTGGAAGACCTAATACAAAATCCATGCTTATATTAGTCCATGGTTTAGTGGGTACTGGTGAATGCATGTATAGTCCTATATTTTGTGAATGTTCTTTAGCCACTTGACAGACTCTACACCTTACCACATATTTAGTGATGTCCCACTTTATCTTGGGACAATAATACTTATCTTCAACTGAGTTTATTGTCTTGTCCTTGCTAAACTATCTACCTAGTCTACCACTATGAAATTCCCTAATAATATTTTCCCACATAGACCCACTTGGTAGACATAGTTGTTTATCTTTTAAAGAGGTACGCATCCTGCATAAAATTATCACCTCTCATATGGTCTAACTTACTAGCCCTTGAAGCCTTTAATTGTTTATAATTTCCTAGAAATCATCATTAGTCCCATATAAAGCCTTAATAGCATCAAAACTAGTGATTTTAGATTCTATGGTGGTTAATAGTGTAGCATGCTTGTTCAAGGCATCAACAACCTAGTTTTTTTTTCTAGACTTATGTTTTAGAACAAAGGTGTATCACTATAAAAAGGATACCAACTTGGCATATCAGCTATTCAATTTCTTTTGAGTGTTAAGATATTTTAGAGCAATATGATTAGTAAATAACACAAACTCTTGTAGGACTAGATAGTGCCTCTAGTGCCTTGCTACTTGAATAATAATATACAACTCTGGATCATAGGTAGAATAATTCTTTCTTACTTCATTTAATCTTCCACTATAGAAAGCTATAGGCTTACTTGCTTTCCTAAGAACAACACTTATTCCAACATGAAAATCATCACACTTGACTTCAAATACCTTGTCAAAATTTGGAAGTTCCAATATAGGAGCTTTAGTGACCTTTGTCTTCAAGAACTTGAAACTTTCCTCAGCACCTATTGTCCATGTGAATTTCTTACCCTTGGTGCAATCAGTTATGGGTTCTACAATACTACTAAAATTTTGAATATACTTTTGGTATAAAGTTTCCAATCCATTAAAGTTGTGTACTCCTATTATGATGGAAGGACTAGACCATTATCTAATTGCCTTGATCTTTTCTAGATCCATCTAAACAGCAACTTAAAAAATGAAAAATCCTAAAAAGGTCAAACTAGTTTGCATGAGTCTTCACTTCTTCAAATTTTCATAGAGTTTCTCTTTCCTTAGTATGCCCAAGATGATTCTCGGGTGTTGTAAGTGTTCAACTTTCCCTCTACTATAGATCAAGATATCATCAAAATAAACTACAAAAAACTTACCAATGTAAGGTTGCATCATAGTATTCATCAACCACATAAGTGTACTAGGTGCATTAGAAAGCCCAAATGGCATAACCATCCATTCATACAAACTATTTCTTGTCTTAAATTTTGTCTTCCATTCATCTCCTTCTCAAATGTGGATTTGGTGGTAGCCACTTCAGAGATCAACCTTGGTAAAGTGCTTAGCCCCCACTAATTCATCCATCATGTCCTCTATCCAAGTAATATGAAATCGATACTTAATGGTAATCCTATTAATTTCTCTACTATTAGTACAGATCCTCTATGTTTTATCCTTCTTTAGAGTCAATGGTGTGGGTACTACACATGGGCTCATGTTTTCTATGACCAAGCCTTTTTGCATCAGTTATATTACTTATTTAGTCAGATATGTATGTTGTGTTGGATTCAACTGATAGGCTGCTTGATTAGGTAGAGTTGATCTAGGAATAAGATCAATATGATGTTGAATGTCCCTTTTTGGTGGTAGACCATTAGGTAATTCCTTAGGCACAATGTCAGCAAATTCCTTCAATATCTTCATTGCATTAGGTGGCACCAAGTTTTTTTATTCTTCTCCTCTTTTATTATTAGTACATAACAACATCTTGTTACTCTCATTTCTTTGACAACTTCTTTCACAAACAACATAGTTTAACTCTTCTTTTCATCCTTAAGTGGACAAAGAATCATTTTAGAGCCATCCTTCCAAAATTTGTATGTATTTTTTCCCCCATCATGCATGCCCTTCCTATCATATTGTCATGGTCTTGCCAAAAATATATGACAAGCATCCATAGGGATAACATCACACCATATCTCATCTTTATAGAATTTACCTATAGTAAACTTGATTAAACATACTTTATCAACAGTTACTTTATTTCATTCTATAAACCATGCAATATGGTAAGGATGAGGTTTCTTTTCACATTGTAAATTCAATTTCTCTACCATTTCTCTAGACACTATATTCTCATAACTACACCCATCAACAATAACTTGACATACCTTTCCACCAGAAGTGAAATATTTCTAAAGATATTGGTTTGAAGCCACAAATCATCAAATTTATTTGTAGTAACTTCACTCTTTTCTAGAATGATCATTGATCTCCTCATCAGGAGGTTTTCTCCCACATCTGGTGAAACTTATTGCTCTCCCTCTTTTGTCTAAACTAGTTTCACTCTTGGTTGCATTCCTTGATTTCTTTCTATTGTGCTATAGTTGGAGCTCTTAAATTCCCTGTGTCCTTCTTCTCCACATCTAAAATAGGTGAAAGGCCTCTGTTGGTTTTCCCAACCTCTTATGTTTCCATACCCTCATCCTCTCTTAAATATCATTCCTCTTTCCTGGTTTGTAGAATCTTGTTTGGTATCTATATTTATTTCAAGTCCTTGGGAGGACTCTCCTTGGCCATAATTAGAACCTCTGTGGAATGGTGTTGAGGTTCCTCTTCTTCCTCCTCTATTCCTCTATTTCTACTGCATTTTCTTCTTTTCTTCATCTTTTAGGGCCAGTGGTAGGCCTCCTCCATACTATTGATACAATGCATGCTCATCTCATCTTGGATTGAAAATTTTAGACCATTTATGTATTTGGTAGCCACCTTCTCATCATCTTCTTGATGCTCTGTTCACATGGATAACTTATAGAACTCATTGGTGTACTCTTACATAGAGGAAAAGTTTTGCTTCAAATTCTAGAACCTATGAAAGAGGGTTTGTGAATAATCCAAGGGTAAGAATTTTCCCCTTAGCTTTTTCTCCATCTTGCTCCATATTTTGATATTTTCTTTATTTTTTCTCATTTGTTCCTTATGGATGTGATCTCACCATATTATTGCATGTCCTTTTAACTTTGTGCATGAAAAATTCATCTTCTTTTCCTCTACCATAGGTTTCTAATCAAAAAAAAATCCTATCTCATTTAGCCAATTTATCAACTCTTCTAGCTTAAGACTACTAGCATAGTCTAAAACTTCAATATTGATTGCTTTGCTTCTCCCTTCTAAAGCCCTAAGAACTCTATCTTCATAGCTCAATTCTTCTAACCCCTCTTATATATTTTCTTTATTTTGATTAGCACCTCTTTGATTTTCCTCTTCATTACATTAATGTCCTTGTGTCATTCCTTGATTATACATTTGTTCATTCAATCATTCAATCTACCTCTACATATCCAACATAAATCTTTGCATCAAGATGATACCTCCTCTTCCTCTTCCTGTCCTAGCCACCTTTGCACTCTGATACCAAATGATGCAGTACCAAATATCTACTCACAATATTACATTCAGTAGAAAAAAACATAATAGAGAGAAATATAGATACAACACATACTTTTCAAAACTCCATATTTTCATCCACGGTTATACCCTCTACATCATTCTACAACTTCTTAAATAACTAGAAACACTGTCAATTCAAAAAATAATAGAAATTTACCTTTTTCGGTAGATTTTTACCAATGTTGAAATTTTCCATTTTCGGTAACCTCTGAAATTAACTCCTAGAAAGCTAGAAATAAAAATAGACTTTCCATAAACTATGAGAATTAGACCTACCAACTATTATTTTAATTTGGAAATACCCGTTCAAAGTTATAACAAAACACAAATTCTAATAAAGGCACAAAGATTATGGAAATAGAGTTTTGGGGGCCTAAACGGATTTTATGGGACTTAAAAATATTTTTTTCTAGATGCAATGGAGAAAATTTGAATTCTTAGACCATAAAACTCCTCCTAATGCAACCACTTTAAAAATTTGAGAGAAAACCCAGGTCCAAGTCAAAAGTTATGACTCCTAGAAATTGATGCATCAGAATACAACTTTGCAATTTTGGTTCTTCAAAATGTTGCTTGGTTTGTACCTTAGTAGGAGAAAACTATTGAATATCTTCAATGTTACTCTCCCCTTTATTATGAGCTCTCATTTAGGCTTATATGTTTAGTATTCTCCTTTACATTATATTCTCCCCCTTTAGTTAAACTTCTCCCTTTTTGAAAACAATGCCAAAGTTGTACTTTTCATGTATAGATTACATAACATTCATCATAGTTAACTTCACAACTTCAAAAATACTCCTAAAGTGTGAACACTTGTGTATCAACTCCATAAAGATATTTCAATTCATCCATGAATTGATGTAACATGCAGCTTCACCTAGTTTATGCTGGGTAGGGGTCAAACCCCAAGTATACCTCTTAAATACTCAAAATTATCCTTAGGAAATGGCTTGGTAAATATGTCAATAATTTTCTCTTTAAACTTTACATATTCAAGCCTTACTTTCTTCTCTTGTACTTGTTCCATCAAGTAATGATACTTGATAGATATGTGCTTTTTATTTGCATACATCACTAGGTTTTTTGATATATTTATGGAACTTGTGTTATCACATTAAATAATTACAAGTTCAATTACCTCTTCTTGCATTCCTTTCAGCAGTTGTTTGATCCATACAATATTTGAACAACTGATTGCAATGGAAACATATTCAACTTCAACAAAGGATTGTGAAATATAACTTTTTTTCTTTCTTATCCATGTGATCAACCTTTCAACCAAAAAGAAATATCCTCTACTTTTTCTTTTTCTATCATCAAGATTTCCATCCTAATCAGCATCGTTATAGACTTTAAGATTAAAGTCATCATCTTGTTTATGCCATAGGCCATAATCTTTAGTTTCCTTAAGATATCTGACTATCCTTTTTACTACAATCATATGAGTTTCCTTTGGATTAGATGAAAACCTTGCAATAATTTCAATAGCTAGGGAAATATCTGGTATACTATGTACAACATATTATATCTTTTCAATCATAGAGTTTACTATGTTTGATCAACTTCATTATCATTTTCTTCTTTTGACAATTTCACTCTAGTCAACATAGGTGTATCAACTAGTTTAGATTCATCCATCCCAAAAAATTTCAAGATTTCCTTCGCATACATGGATTGAGTAACATAGATTCATTTTCATTTTTGATTGACATGCAAACCAATGAATTTTTTATCTCTTCAAATATTGACAATTTAAATTTAGTACTCATTTGATCAACAAATGACTTATTCAAAATATCATTTCCTCCAAATAGTATATCATCAACAATTATTTTAACAATCAACAACTTGTCTTGTGATTCATTCTTCAAATATATATTACTATTGTCACTTGCTCTAAAAAATCCAATCTTAATCAGTGTATTCTTTCATTCCATGCTATTGGGGCTTGCTTCAATCCATATAGTAATTTCTTCAACTTGCAGACCATGTCTTTCTTTCCATGTTCAACAAATCCTTTAGGTTGTTCAATATAGACTTCATCTTCAAGTATTTCACTTACATAAGAAAATTTAATACCCATTTGATATACCTTGAATTTTTTGTATGTAGCATAAGCCAATAGAGTTCTTACACCTTCCAATCCTGATATAGGTGCAAGAGATTCCCCATAGTCTATACCTTCTTCTTTGCAAACCAATCTAGCCTTTTTTCTTACCAATTCTCCATTCTCACTCAGCTTTTTTCCAAAAATTCACTTTATTCCATTCACATTTTTATTAGTAGGTCTTGGTACAAGTGTCCATGTGTTACTTTAATCAATTTGATCAATCTCCTCATTCATAACACTAATCTAACATTCATCATCCAATGCATCTTTTACTAATCTAGGTTAAAAATCAGCAAGTAAACATGTACCTTCTCTTATTTTGACTTGTTTTGCTTTTATTTTTGTGCTCCAAAACTTCTATCTCTAATGATTTTTTAAGGTGAATTGTTCTTCCTCACATATTTAGCTAATACATATTCAATTCTCTAATTCTCAATATTTTCTTCACTTGGTGGGGGTTCAACTTCCATCTCAGGTTGTATTATCTAGTGCTTAGGTGTGATTGTTTGTGACTCAAGTGTGGTATTTTGTGACTCGGTAGCAATTGTTTGGTGTTTGATAGGTCTCTTTTATAACTTAAGTAGAGTGTCAGGTACATCATCATGTACATAAACAATTTTTTTTGTAGTCTTTGGGTTCCTTCTTACTTTCTAGATCATGTCTCTCTACAATCTCATCAAATCTTACATTTTCACTTTCAATCAACTTGTTAGTAGCCTTGTTCAAACATTTGCAAGCTTTGTTGTTAGATGAGTATTCTAAAAATATACATTCATCTCCTTTTTACATCAAGTTTGCATTTCTAGTATCCTTGCAAATATAACATCTACTTCCAAAAATTTTGAAATAACTTACATTTAGTGTATGATCATACCATAACTCATGTCTTATTTGTTCCTTTCTTCATTTGAACTCAGTTGGGAGTGTATACAATAGTACTAATCGATTCTCTCCAAAATATCTAAGAAACCTCCTTCTCAATCATCAATGTCCTTGCACAATCTATGATAGATCTATTTCTCCTTGCAGCAATACCATTTTATTATGGTGTCCTCGATATAGATAACTATCTTTTGATACCATTCTCAATACAAAAATTGGTAAGTTTAGAAGATATAAACTCACCTCTATCAAATCTCAAATATTTCAATGATTTTCTAGTTTCTTTTTCAACTCTTTCTTTGTACCATTTAAATATATCAAAAGAATGTGACTTCACTTCCATGAAAATTGTAGAAATCATCCTTGAATATGTTGAGATAATGGGTGTTGCACACATTGCATAATATTGTTATTTTATTATTTTATTTTATTATGTAATGTTGTACCTAGATGGACGTGCAACATGTAAAGATTTCCATAGAATATTCTTGATGAGTTGTATTGTAACATTGTGATAATATTTCATGTAATTATTTAATATTGGGGAAAAAAGAATTAAATGCCCAATATTAAATGTGGGGTCAGTGGGTTAGGTAGCACATGGTTTTAGTACATGATTTATGTAATACCACTTAGTGGTTTTGTGGGACTTGCTACTATATAAGCAGCCACAAGGGTAGTTGTTGTAGAGAGAGTGAAAAGGAAAAGACAAAAAGCAAGAGTCAAGCAAGACAAGGCTTGACAGGTTAGCCAAGGGAGCATTTGTGAAGGTTGAAAGCATGGCATGGGATGTGTGGATTCATGCTTGTTCACATAGTTTGCTCAGTTATGGCTATGGCCATGAAAGCTTCCATGGTTGTATGGCAATGGTATTTTTTTGCTGAATAATACATGGTGATGGATGCTTTTGGAGTCTGGGTTTTTCCCTCAATGAAGGTTTTCCAGGGTATATCTTGTGTCACAATTTTGTGGGTATGTTGTCTATTCTCTTGCATGTGGATTTTAATTTCATGTTTATTTCAGATCTATTATGGGTTATGTGGAAACAGTTATATTCTTTGTTGCCAAGTTTCCTTACAAGTGGTATCAGAGCTATGGTTTTATTATTGTAACCCTAGATTGAATCCATGGGAATGCATGAGAGGATAAAAGAAAGGGCAAGATATATGAATGATTTATTGTAGATCTAAGAGTTTTGGATTTGTTGTTATGATGGGATGTTAAAAGATTTGGGCATGTGAAATTGTTGGACAAAAAGATTTTTTGGATGTTTCATTTAAATGAGGGTTTTGGGGGTAGCTTGCATAAATGACCTCCTAGGTAAAAACAGACCTCACCATTGGATCTGGGTCGACATTTCCATAAATTTTGATATATAATATGCCCTAGTTTGGCCATGTTCAAAGGAAATGAAAGATTTTTTTTAGTTTCAGCTCATGATGGCCGTCAAATTTAATCCCGTCGGAATTTTCGTCACTGAAAAAATTAAAAATGAAAAATCATACTGAAAATGGTAAAAAGACTGTCTTAGTAAAATGGCCATAACTTTCTCTCAGAATATCAGATTTCAAAGTTCTTATAGGCGTTGGAAAGCTAATTCAGAGTACTACAACATGGTGTAGTTTGATTTTGTGATTTTGAGATTTTTTCAAGTTTTAAGAGCCCTAACGTCAGATATTGTTTATTTTGAGCACGGATTAGGGCATAACTTGGGCATACGGAGTCAGATTTTGGACTTTGAGTAGTCAACGGAAAGCTCTTAGAGAGCTCTACACATTGGTTTAGATTTGGTGTAGGTTTGGCATGATTTATTTATTGATATATTGATCTAAATAGTTTATAGATATATTTTGACTATGGTAACATTGTGAGTTTTTTGGCATTGGAAGATTTGAGATTTGATGTCATTGTATACTCAGTTCATATTTCAAATTGGTCTAATGATGATATGGTTATCAGTGTTTGGTTTGGATATGCATGATGACTTGTTGGGTCTACAAGTTGTGTAGTGTTGTAAGCGGTCTATACTTACAGGTTGCATTTATGGATTGGTTATGGGTTGTCTTTGCCCATTGATCTTTCATTATTGATGCATATTCAGATTGGTGGCTTGGATTTGGGTTGTCTATGCCCTAAGTCACATGATTTTATCTTCATGTAGAAGGGATGAGATGTTGTTACCAGGTACAGTCATGGTGGAGGATTGTGGTTGACTATTTTATGCTGACAGGTTGGACACTTTGAGAGCCAGATGCTCGGTTCATGGATGTGATCATGGTGTCATGGATTTTGGCATGACATGATTGGTTATACAGGTACATCCTTGATGTTCATTAGCTTGGATTTTCTAATTTGGTTATGGTAATATATCTTCTTGGTTGAGGATCATGGTTATTTGGTTTTCTTTTGAGGAGCTCATGATGTTCACTTTGAGTTCTTTGATAGTTTGATGCCTTGGTTGATTCTCATGGTTAGAGGATGGGTTTTCATCATGATGTCATGGATAGCTTGGATACATGGTTTAGTGGGAGCTTGTGAGAGTGATGGCGTGACAGTGCAAGATTAGTTCCTGGTTTGATTTGGATCTTCATATAGGAGATGGATTTTATGATGCCATAGGTGACTTGGTACCACAGTTGAGTGGGAGTTGTTGGCATTGATTTGTTTATTGAGTGTTTGCAGATGTTGGAGGTTTGTCTTAGATCCTGTTGCTGCAGAAGCATCTTTGACATTTGCATGGTGCACTTGTTATCTTCATGGTGTTTGAAGATGGTTAGATCTTGAGGACTCATGGAGTTCTTGGTTATCTTCATGGTATGTGGAGATGGTTCTTCCTAGTATGTGGAGATGGTTTTCTTCATGGTGTGTGGAGATGGTTACATCTTGAGGACTCACAGGGTTCTTGGAAAAGGTGTGGTTTATATTTTTTATTTGGCATGTTATCCTTGGTATGAGGATGGTTTCATTATTATGTCATGGTATACTCTTGATACGCGTTTAGAGTTGTGACATGTTATAGTATGTTCATGTGGAGCATGTTATCTCTTTAGTTGAGATGGTTAGATCATGTTGTCATGTTTATGTTCCTGAGGCCATGGTTGGAACTTTGACATTGATCTTGGTTTAGTTTCTTGGTATTGAGTACACTGATCATAAGCTGGGTACTTCATGATATTGCTATGTTTCATTTGGAGTTGGCATGGATTGATTGGTTACAGGTGGTCATGGATACTTAGAGACGGTGGTGACGCTGATTTTGTCTTGGATTAGAGAAGTATTTGTTAAGACGGTTGATAGTTTCAGCAGGAAGTTTGAGGGGCAGTCACCTGATATGGACTTGAGAGGAGATTGTTCTTAGATGAGTCTTGGTTGGAGATTTGGGTATCTTGATGAGCATTCTCATTCCCCACTCTTGGTCTACTTAGCGGTTTGCTACTTGAGAGGTATAGCCCATTGTTTCTCTTAGTTGCATTATATTTATGCTTGTCTTTCATGGATATGGATCTTGAGCTATGGTACATGAGTTAGTTATGGAGGGTTCATTTGAGAGATGGTTTAGCATTGGTTATCTCCATGTGCATATGTTGTTATGTTGGGTGAATTTGGGAGATGGTTTTATATTGGGCATTTTCCTTGGATTAGGAATGGTTATTCCTTGGTTTAAGAATGGTTTTATTGAGTTTGATCTTCTTGTGAGAGGCTTACATCTATGATGATTTATATGGTTTGGTTTGGGTGTTGTTGAGGCTTCTTGTTGGGTTTTTATGGAGGAGATCATACTTGCACAGTTTACATCTAGAGGTGTGTGTAGAAGGACATGATACAGGTTATGATTTGCATGGTTTCTCTGGTCTTGGTTATCTTCCTAGATGTTCAGTTTTGCTTACATTGGATTTGAGATTGGTTAGAGATTGTGATCACTGGTTTGTGCTCATGTATGTCATGTGAGTGATGACATGGTTATTTATTTCTCTTTTCTCTGTTGGTTGTGGAGAATTTGGGAGACTATTGGAGACTTGTTATGAGAGTTTTTCTTGCAGGATATTAGTTTATGTATTGTGGATGTCCTTGATACTACATGGATTCACTTCTTTGAGATGTGTTGAGTGGATTGGTTATAGATTTGACATTATCTTTTGCAGTGGGAGCTTCTTGGTATATATGTGGCAGGTATTGCTCTTGAGGCTTGTGATTGCAAGTTGCAGATTGGATATGTCAGTGATATAAGATTCACTTGTTATACCTTTGAGGTATGGATAGTTGGATGGGTTTGGCACTTTGTTGTGGGTGCTATTTTAGCTATGGATATTTTGACAACTACGGATACATGTGATTACCTTTGGATCAGGTTATTTGTGCTTGGAATTTTAGTTGGTATAGGATTTTATGATCTTCTAATGCAATAGGTTGGGTGGCTTTCTCTTTGGATGGCTTCTATGTATGTCCAGTGGGAGTGGCATAATAGGAGGTGAGATCATTCATGTTCAAGATGCTAGATACTTTGATTTTGTTGCAGGTACCAGGATGGAGCACTTGGTGTATTTTAATCCATGATGGTGGATGTGTTGGGAGGGATTGTTCCCTTGTTCATTTAGTGTGGCTACGGATTGACCCCATGCAATGTATACAACAAGTGGGAGATTGTTGAGATAATGGGTGTTGCACATATTGCATAATATTGTTATTTTATTATTTTATTTTATTATGTAATGTTGTACCTAGATGGATGTGCAACATGTAAAGATTCCCATGGAATATTCTTGATGAGTTGTATTGTAACATTGTGATAATATTTCATGTAATTATTTAATATTGGGGAAAAAAGAATTAAATGCCCAATATTAAATGTGGGGTTAGTGGGTTAGGTAGCACATGGTTTTAGTACATGGTTTATGTAATACCACTTAGTGGTTTTGTGGGACTTGCTACTATATAAGCAGCCACAAGGGTAGTTGTTGTAGAGAGAGTGACAAGGAGAAGAAAAAAGGCAAGAGTCAAGCGGAACAAGGCTTGACAGGTTAGCCAAGGGAGCATTTGTGAAGGTTGAAAGCATGGCATGGGATGTGTGGATTCATGCGTGTTCACATAGTTTGCTTAGTTATGGCTATGGCCATGAAGGCTTTCATGGTTGTATGGAACTGGTATTTTTTTGCTGAATAATACATGGTGATGGATGCTTTTGGAGTCTGGGTTTTTCCCTCAATGAGGGTTTCCCAGGGTATATCTTATGTCACAATTTTGTGGGTATGTTGTCTATTCTCTTGCAGGTGGATTTTAATTTTGTGTTTATTTCAGATCTATTATGGGTTGTGTGGAAACGGTTATATTCTTTGTTGCCAAGTTTCCTTGTAGAATAATCATCTACAAAAAATATAAAGTATCTATGACCATAGTAACTATCAACTCCAATTGGACCACATAAATCAGTATGCACTAATTCTATAATGTCATTAGAATTGTGTGACTTGCTAATAAAACTTGAATTTTTCATCTTACCAAGTTGACATTCTTTGTACATAGCATTCTCAAGAATTTTTTTAGATTCAGTAAGCCTCTTACTCTTTTCTTTCTACTAATTTTTACCATGTTCTCAAAGCTTACATGACACAACCTTTTATGCCATAACCACACATCTTATACTCTAGCAAATAAACATGTCTCAACTATAGGATCAAGATAGTATAGGTTACCTTTTGTTAGCATTCATGTTCCAATAAGATTACCTTCATCATCAAATATTTTGACCTTCCTTCTCTCAAATTACAACTTGTGACTAGAGTTATTTTTAACTAAAAAAAACTCAATAGATTGTATTTAAGTCATTGTACCCAATAAGCATCATCACATATAATCTTATCATTCAGCATTAATGATCCTTTGCCTTTCATCAAGTATGGAACACTGCTACCAAACTTAATAGTTCCACTATCATCAATTTCTTCAAATTTGTAAAACTTACTTAGATCACCAATCACATGATGTAAGAAACTACTATTAATAATACACAAGTCATTCTTAGTTGTTAGCCCTAACTTCTATTGTAATTGATGATGCTATGAATGTATTTGAAAGATTCATATTAATTATTATATTTTTTAGAGTGAGGTTTTCATTGCACCAAAAGGTCAATCTATCAATGCACAATACAACCACTCAACTTATAGTAAATAGGAGGTAGTTAATCCCTTGTCATAAATATTGAGGGGAGTGTTCAACAATTTTCCAACAATATCCTCCTCAGAATTACTCGAGGGTGTGAGGATTTGAACCTATGATCAAGCTCTGATACCAATTGTTAGAAAGGGAAAGGTTTTCATTACACCAAAAGACCAACCCGTTGATGCTCGATAGAAAAAATAGTCTTACAGAACCATAGGAGGTGGTTAAGCCATGTCGCAAATCTTGCAAGGGATGTTGGCCCACTGCCAACAATCCCCCTCCTGTGACCTACAAGATTTGAATCTATGACCAAGTTTTGATACCACTCTTTAGAGTGAGGTTGTTGTTTCACCGAAAGATTGATCTCTCAATACATGATACAACCACTCAATTTATAGTACGTAGGAGGTAGTTAAGCCCTTGTCAAGATTCTCGAGGGGAGTGCTGAACAAATTTCCAAAAATATTATCATTGATGTAAAAGTATTCATTTACTAGAAGTTATGATATCTTGGAAAAGTACCATATCATTTGATTGATGAAGAGTATTTGAAGAAAGTATCACAAAGGTAGATTTGATAGCTGAGGTATTCAATTGGTACTTAAATGGGTTGGATAATGATTTCATAATATTGGTTTTGATTATTTTACAATCATGTATTGTTGCAATATGTTGAAGATCACAATCTTAACCTATTCACAAGGTTAATGAAGGGAGATTGTATTCATCGAGTGACTACAGTATTTCTTGAGTGATAACAAAGAAGAATGAAGAACACAGTGTTTCTTGAGAAAGTCAATATAAAGTGAGTTATATGTTTCCCAAGTAAATGTAATGTTTATTGAGTAATAGCTAGATGAACAAGTTTGAGAAATTGAAATTTGAGGCTGACTTTTGATGGGAATTTAGAGATTTTGATTGATGGGAATTTAGAGATTTTGACGTCTATTAAAAGGTCAAAGTTTAATGCAATATTGATGATGGAGAAAAATTAAGAAGGATCTAACAAAAGAATTTTAAGAAGGATAAGGATGAACATAAAGTTATATGTAAAGTTATATTTTCTATGTGTCTAAAATCATTTTATGAAGGAATTTAGTTTTTAACCTAAGAGTGATGTCTGAATCTAATTAATCAGCAAAAGAAGGAAAAATATGAAAGCACTGAGAAATCTATTTGAGGAGAAAATGATAGTTTTAGGATGCTAGTTTGAAGTGGATAATGATTTTGGGGTGTTTTTGTTTGAGATTTGATGGAGATGAAATAGATATGATTGATAGTTTTTTGTAGGTATCGAAGTTGTTGAAGGAGTAGAGCTAAGTTTTGAGCTAAGTAAACTTAGACAACAAGAGAGAAGAAAAGGAAGTTGTTGAGTGAGTAGAAGATAGAGTTAAAGAAAGAATTAAAATCTAATCAAGAAAATGTAGTTTTTATTATTATAGATTAATTTATACTATTTAAATTTTAACCATTATAAAACAAATATCAGAAGTACCAAGTGGAACTAACAAGTCTATAAAATCCTATATGGTAACATCAATTAGTTGTGCTTGTAAATCCTTTTAAATCAAGCCACTCCTTTTGGTCCTAGGCAAGGAGTGATAAGGTATAGATGATCTTTTGGTGAAATTATCTAATAAGGTCACTTTAACAAAGTGTAAGTAACCTTTAATGATTTTTTCTCCTAATAGAGATGACTTCAAAAGAGTGAAAGTTTTGGGTTGCTGGTCCATGGTGGTTTTTCCCTTAACAAGGTTTCACATTAAATATTGGTATCAAAATTGTGTGGATGTTATATGTTTTGCAAGTTGATTTACATGTTTTTATAGTGTACTACAACTTGGTAATAACTAACATATCACTAGGTAATAACTATCAAATTACTAACAGCCAATAATGGAAGGAACAATTTGATAACAATTTGGAAAAAGTTGATTTATGAGTTAAGTATTATCTTGGATACATCTACCGAGTGATTGAATGTATTGAAGCTATTATTTTTTAATTTTCAAATTTGTTTGATGGTGATGAAAATTTTGAAGGACTATGAGAATACTAGACATAACTAATTCACCCCCCCCCCCCCCCCCCCCCCCGGTTATCTAATAATTTGGTATCTGAGTGTGAGTGCTTGAATGAAGAAGTTTAAAGGTACTTAAGAAAAAGGATCAAGATGCATAAGAGAGAGCCACCAATGATTAAAAAGGAGAACTTTTTCTCATGGAAAGATATAATGAAGCTACATCTTGTAGGTATTGGCGATGATGTTACACTTTAGTTGGAAAATGAACATGTTACACTTGTTGGCCCCCTAACTACGAATCAAATGAATGAAAAGAGGAATCATAATAGTATGATGATTGATATTCCATCTTCTCTCACTGATGCTAAATTTGATAATGTTAAGAACTATACCACTATAAAGAAAATGTGGGACCAACTAATGCTTATCTACAAAGGAGATCACAATGTAAGAAGAGATAAAGATAAAACATTGAGAGGTAAGTATGACAACATGAGAATGAAAGAAGGTTAAAATGTTGCACAATATGTAAATTGAATCAAAGATATTGTAAGTGTAATAAGAATTTCAAGAGGACAAATCTTTGATTTTAAAATTGTAAGTAAAATCTTAAGAACTCTTTTTCCTATTTATGTTATCAAATTTTATGTTATTCAAGAAGTAAGAGCCATGCCTAGTAATGATGTGACACTTGATGGTCTAGTTGGTTAGTTGACTACGTTTGATTTGATAAATTATGATAGCAATATGGTTACAATTGAAAATACATTTTATGTCTTCACTAACCATCAACAACCCAAAGAAAGAGAGGAAAGTTAAAGAAGAAAGTGAATCTGAAATTGAAGATCATCTTAATGAGATTTAAGCACTACTTGAAAGAAGACTATAAAGAGGTAAGGTAAATACAAAGATAAACTTTCCTTGATCTATTTCAAATGTAATAAGGTTGGTCACTTTTCTGCTAAAAGTCCTAATTGCAGCAAGTCTGATAGAAATGATAGAAATGACAAGAAAGATTACAAGTACAGGAAGAACATAGATTACAAAGACAAAGACAAGAAGTTGTTTGTTATTTTCAAAGAAGAGCATAGCAAGACAAGTTATGATGATGACAAGGAAGTAATTGAAATGGTCTATGTTGCAATCAAGGAAGAGCCAAATGATGAAAGCTATGAGAATAAAACTACCCTTATTTCACATGTTCCAAAGAATGATTCATAGATTCTTGATAGTGGTTTCTAACATCATATGGCTGGTGGTCTAAGTAAGTTTGAACATTTTGAAGAAATTGATGATGGTGGAAATATTAAGTTTGGCAATGATGTTCCATACTCAGTGAAAGGTAAAGGATCATTAATGTTGAAAAATAAGATTAGATGTAATAATGCATATTGGGTTTAGGGAATCAAATATAATTTATTGAGTGTTGCATAGTTGAGTAACGCAGGTCACAAATTGGAATTTGAGGAAAGAAAGGTCAAAATATTTGATGAAGGTGGTAAGTTGGTTAGAACAAGTTGTGTTAAAGTTGAAAGCCAAAGGTTTTGTCATGTCAACTTTGAAAATATGGTGAAAATCAATAGAAATAAAAGAGTAAGAGGCTTACCAAATCTACAAATACTTGATAATTTTATGTGTAAATAATATCATCTTGGTAAGATGACAAATTTTAGTTTCTCTAGAAAATCATACACTTGCAATAATATTATGGAATTGGTGCATACAGATTTATGTGCTCCAATTAGAGTTGATAGTTACTATGGTGATAGATACTTTATATTTTTTGTTGATTATTTTTCAAGGATGGTGACTATAATGTTCATGAAAGTGAAATCACATGCCTTTGATATGTATAAATAGCACAAAGTAAGAGTTGAAAAGGAAACTAGTAAACCCTTGAAATGTTTAAGATCGGATAGAGGTCGTGAAATTATGTCTACTAAATTCACTAATTATTGTGTTGAAATTTGTATCAAAAGATAGCTATCTACACCAAGGATGCCACAACATAATGGTGTTGCTGAAAGGAGAAATAGATCTATCATGGACTATGAAAGGACACTAATGATTGAAAAATAAGTCTCTCATATATTCTGAAGAGAAGCTATCAGTACTAGTGTATACACACTCGATTGAGTTCAATTAAAAAAAGGAACAAAAAAGGCACCTTCTGAGCTATGGTATGGCCATACACAAAATGTTAGCTATTTAAAAATATTTCAAAGTAGATTTTATATTCACAAGGATGCAAGGAATAGAAAACTCAATGTTAAAGGAGATGAAGGTATATTCCTAGGATATTCATCTATAAGCAAGGCTTACAAATTTTTGAACAAGGCTACTAACAAGATTATTGAAAGTGAAAATGTAAGATTTGATGAATTTACAGAGAACAATGATTTGGAAAGCAAGAAAGAACATGAAGACTAAAATAAGTTATATATCTAATTCAAAGATAGTTGTACTTGAACATAAGTTAGTTATACCTAAGTAGGAGATAATGCATTCCGAATCTCAAAAAGTTATACCCAGGTACTAGACAATACAACCTAAGCAGGAAGTAAAACTCCCACTGAGAAAAAAGAATGTTGAGAATCATAGAACAATATGACCTATATTAGCAAATTATGTGAGAATGAATCATTCACCTAAACAAATTATTAGAGTACAAAAAAGAACCAAAACAAGAGAAGGTACATGTTTACTTGTTGAATTTGAGCCTAGATCAATTAAATTTACATTGAATGATAATTTTTGGATTAATGCTATGAATGAGGAGATTGATCAAATTGAGAAGGACAACACATGGAAACTTGTACCGAGACCTGCTGATAAGAATGTAATTGTAACGAAGTAGATTTTTAGAAACAAATTCAATGAGAATGGAGAAGTTGTAAGAAACAATGATGGATAGGTTTGAAAAGGTTATGCCCAAGAAGAAGGAATTGACTATGGTGATACTTTTGCACCTATTGTATGATTGGAAGGAGTAAGAACTCTATTGGTTTATGCTACATACGAGAAATTCAAAGTCTATCAAATGGATGTTAAATCTTCATTTTTTGATAGAATGATTAAGGCAGAAGTTTATATTGAACAACCAAAAGGATTTGTTGAGCCCAAAAATGGCATCATCTACTAGTTGAACAAAGCACTATATGAAAGGATACACTCTTATCTGATTAAGATAGGATTTTCTAGAACAACTGAAAATAATAATCTATATTTGAAGAATGAATCACAAGATATTTGGAGGAAATGATATGATGAGTAAGTCATTTTCTGATCAAATGAGTATTGAGTTTGAAATTTCAATGTTTGGAGAAATAAAGATTTTTATTGGGTTGCAAGTTTGTTAAACACCTAAAGGAATCTATGTTACTCAATCAAAGTATGTGAAGTAAACATTGGAAACATTTGGGATGGATAATTTTAAACTAGTTGGTACACCCATGGCAACTAGAGTGAAATTGTCAAAAGAGGGAACTGCAAGTGTGATTTATAAAACACAATACAAATCTATGATTGGAAAGTTACCATATGTTGTAAACAGTAGACTATATATTTCCTTATCTATTGGAAATATTGCAAGATTTACATCTAATCCAAGGGAAACACACAACTTCAATGAAAAATATATTCAGATATTTTAAAGGAATTGAAGATTATGGCATATGGTATAAACAAGAAGATGACTTTAATCTTAAAGTCTACACAAATGTCGATTGGGCTGGAAATGTTGATGATAGAAAAATAATTGAGCATTATTTTTAGAAGAAATTTTGATCTCATGAATAGACAGAAACAAAGTTCTATTAAATAATCTAATGTTGAAGCTAAATATGTTTTTTTTGTAATCAATTGTTCAAATATTGACTAGATCAAATACTGTTTGGAAGGAATGTAAGAAGAAGTCACTAAGCCTGACACCATTTTCTATGATAACACAAGTATTATAAATATATTAAAAAACCTATTGATGCATGCAAAAACAAAACACATATCTATCAAGTATCATTACTTGAGGAATCAATTTCAAGAAAAACAAGTGAGACTTGAGTATGTAAAGTCTAAGGAGCAAACAATAGATTTATTTACCAAGTCATTGCCCAAGGATTCTTTTGAGTATCTAAGAGTAAAATTGGGGGTCCTTCCCTATCCAAAATTCACTAAGAAAAGTTTCAGACTACATCAATTCATGAATACATTAACATATCTTATGGATTTGATGTAGAAGTGTTCACACTTTAGGAGAATTTTTGAAGTTGTGAAGTAAACTATGAGGAATCTTATGCAATCTATGCAAGAAAGGTACAAAGGTAATTACTATTGAAATTCTTTAGAATAAGTGAGAGGAGGGTGAATATATTATCCAAGGTCCAGATGTACAATTAAAAATTTTCACAACTTAGTGAGCCCATATCCATAAAATATTTTCTTCATGCATGCATCCATTAGATTATGCAATCACTCAAACTTGTAAATTATTGTCAAATCAATTTACAAAAAAGTAAACATGAAACATAAAAAATTTCATAACACATTTGACACAATGTTTTAACATGGAAACCCAATTTAGGAAAAACCACCTGTAACTTGCTACTCATTCTCACTCTTCTGAAGTGATTCCCTATGAAAGGCCAACCCTATTAAAAGTTACAATACACACTATTAAATGTGACCTGGTTAAAGGATTTCAATCACCTTGTTAAGAGTCAGCCTTATTAGAGGACTTTAGATCATTCACTTGGAATATCACCTAGTTAAAGCATTTACAAATGACTATTAGGTCAACCTTAATCCAAAGGATTTACCCTAGACTAATACAATGATCAGAGACTAACTGTAAGGCTTGATCTAATGACAATGTACAAATTTATTTGCATATTATAGATCTTTATTTTAGTCCTCCATTCTTCTTGGCTTTCATACACTTCAACTCTGATAGCTTGTTCACCCTTCAAGCATTCATACCCCTAAGCCTTCTTATTTTGTTTGCTAATGTAGTCTCTTATTTTAGGTTACTAAATGAAGAAAATACCCTAGACTACTTTTCTTCCTTAGGTTCTTGTACATCAACTCTTACTTCAGACTAGCTATCTCTATAAATAGAGAATTAAGATCTTTTGTCATTCATCCTCCATCATCCATTTTAGGGTTAGGTTATATTAGATAGGATTCAATGAATCTACCCCTTATTTCATTTCATTCCCTTCTAGAAACTTTTCCTTCAATCCATTTTGAATATGCCTCAAAATATTTTATCTTGAATTTTGTGCCACCAACTCATTAATCTTATCTTCCACATGGTTCACACAATCCAAAAAATCAAACTTTTTGGCTTAGATTCATCAAATTCTCAATCTTTCTCATAATGTTGACACTCAGCATTAACTAGCTTTTGATGTTCGACATCCACTTTTAAAATACTTGACACAAACTAAAGTTTACTAGTGCTTGACATCAACTAAACATTACTCGGCTTACACTGTTCCACTCGGCTTACACTAAAATTGATTTTTCTCATCTCCAACTAATTTTCTACTCGGCTTGCACTAACTTTGCTTGGCAACTATTATCCACTCAATCAAACTTAGCAAACAAACTTTGTTTAACTTATTCTTCTAAACTTACTCAGTGGAACCAACCTTTGCAACCTTAAGTAGATTATCAATGCACTATAGGGTATGTGCAAGATCACGGTCAACCAAACTATGGCCTTAAGTGGCAATGAAAAACTAGCAAATTAGGGTTATGTCAACTTGGCACATAATTTTTAAGTGGTTCTATACTTTATATCAAAAAGTTGTAAGAAAATAATCTGTAGGAAATTGAATGTAGTTTCTAAACAGGCCTTATTTGGAGAAAAAAATATTTGATTGGTTAAAAGTTTGGATTTCAATGTAGTACTACAAAAATTTTAGGGGAAAAATAAAAAGTAGGTGTATGTCTGACCACCTTAATCAAAATCAAATGATAATATTTTTTAATACAGATATAGATATAAAAAGTAGACTCATGCTCAGATGTGACACATATTTTTGTACATTTTTATTCCAAATAAATAATTAAATATGAATTTTTTACTATAACTTTCTCAAAATAAAAAAACTCCCATGTCTGACCACCTTAACTAATTGAAAACTTTACCAAATTTTTAAAAAAATCCTTATACTAGGCGAAGCATAGAATGTGATGCAACTTTTGAATTTCAAAAATGTTATACCATTTAAAATTTATAGCTATTTTTCAATCACTATGTCAATTAGTACTTTATAGTCATCTTCATTAAAATTAACTAATAAATACTTATCAAACTTAGAATTTGATAGCAATTATATTGATGGAATCTTGAGAGTATTATAAAAAAAAACCCTTTTAATTTTATTGAATTTCGATGAAAATAATATTGTCAAATGGCTACTTGAAGTATAAATGTCAATGAAACTTTTCTCAAAAAAAAATTGAGTTGGACAAAGTGGCTTGGTAAATACCAAGCCTAATCGAGTACTCGATTTCAAATTAGATATTTGATACCAAATCAAATACTCGATATGAAATTGGGTACCTGAAAAGTGGCAACCAAAATTCTTTCAAGAATTCATAGCCCAACCCAAACTTTTGAATTTTTGAAAGTTTGGAGGGAAACCACCCAAATATTGTAGGGAAACCAAAATTTGGGAAGTGTGGGCATTATTATTATTACATATGATTATGATTATTGATATCAACTATTATTATTATATATGATTATGACTATGATTATTATTATTATAAATAGTAATATTATATTATTATTATATATAGTAATATATATGATTATTATGATTATTATTATTAAACATAATATAGTAATATATAATTATTATTATGATTATTATTAAATATAATCTAGTAATAAATATGATTATTATTATAACTAAATATAATATAGTAATATATATGATAATTATTATTCTTAAATATATATAGTAATAATATATGATTATTATTATTAATATATATAGTAATATATATGATTATTATTATTAATATAATATAGTAATATATATGATTATTATTGTTATATAATTTAGTAATATATTATTATTATATTAAAATATACAATATTATATTATTATTATTAAATATAATATTGTCATGAAAAGCATCAAAATGGGTCATAGGTTAACCTATTACCCCTTTCGATGCATTTGAACCAACAAAATGGGTCCCTAAGGGTCCTAGGACCCCTATGGACATATGTTGTCATTAAATGCATCAAAAGGGGTCATAGGTTAACCTATGACCCCTTTTGACGCATTTGAACCAACCAAATGGGTTTCTAAGGGTCCTAGGGCCCCTCGGGACATATGTTGCAATGAAATACGTTGAAAGGGGTCATAGGTTAACCTATGACCCATTTTGACACATTCAAAACAACAAAATAGGTCCCTAGGGGTCCTAGGGCCCCTAGGGACATATGTTGTCATGAAATGTGTCAAAAGGGGTCATATGATAAGGGTCATAGGTT
This sequence comes from Cupressus sempervirens, assembly GCA_028749045.1. Classification (NCBI taxonomy): domain Eukaryota; kingdom Viridiplantae; phylum Streptophyta; class Pinopsida; order Cupressales; family Cupressaceae; genus Cupressus; species Cupressus sempervirens. The sequence goes on along the minus strand of CM053791.1, from coordinate 401,228,570 downwards.
ATCGTATGACCCCTTTCAACACATTCAAACCAACCAAATAGGTCTCTAGGGGTCCTAGGGCCCCTAGGGACATATTTTGTCATGAAATGCATTGAAAAGGGTTATAGGTTAACCTATGACCCCTTTTGATGCAGTTGAGCCAACCAAATGGGTCCCTAGGGGTTCTAGGGCCTCTAGGAACATATGTTGTCATGAAATGCATTGAAAGGCTTCATAGGTTAACCTATGACCCATTTCGATGCATTTGAGCCAACAAAATGGGTCCCTAGGGGTCCTAGGGCCCCTAAGGACATATGTTGTCATGAAATGCATCAAAAGGGGTGACAAGTTAACCTATTACCCCTTTTGACACATTTGAACCAACCAAATGGGTTTCTATGTTATCATGAAATGCATCGAAAGGGGTCATAGGTTATCATATGACCCCTTTTGACACATTCAAACCAACCAAATAGGTCCCTAGGGGTCGTAGGGCCCCTAGGGACATATGTTATCATGAAATGTGTCGAAAGGGGTCATAGGTTAACCTATGACCCATTTCGATGCATTCAAACCAACCAAATGGGTCTATAGGGGTCCTAGGGCACCTAGGGACATATGTTATCATGAAATGGGTCGAAAGGGGTCATAGGTTAACCTATGACCCTTTTTGATACATTCGAACCAACCAAATGCATCCCTAGGGGTCGTAGGGCCCCCACGGACATATTTTATCATAAAATGTGTCAAAAGGGGTCATAGGTTATCATATGACCCATTTTGACGCATTTGAACCAACCAAATAACCTGTGACACCTTTTGATGCATTAGGGTTCATAGGGCCCCTAATGACATATGTTATCATGAAATGCATTGAAAGGGGGTCATAGGTTATCGTATGACCCCTTTCGATGCATTCGAAACAACCAAATAGGTCCCTAGAGGTCCTAGGGCCCCTAGGGACATATGTTGTCATGAAATGCATTAAAAGGGGTCATAGGTTATCGTATAACCCCTTTTGACACATTCAAACTGACCAAATAGGTCCCTAGGGCCCCTAGGGATAGACACATTTGAACCAATGAAATGGGTCCCTAGGGGTCCTAAAGCCCCTAGGGACATATGTTGTCATGAAATGCATCAAAAGGGGTCATAAGTTATCGTATGAACCCTTTCTATGCATTAAAACCAACCAAATAGGTCCCTAGGGGTCCTAGGGACCCTAGGGACATATATTGTCATGAAATGCATCAAAAGGGGTCATAGGTTAACCTATGACCCCTTTTGAGGCATTCAAACTAGCCAAATGGGTCCCTAGGGGTCCTACGGCCCCTATGGACATACATTGTCATGAAATGTGTCAAAAGGGGTCATAGGTTAACCTATGACCCCTTTTTGATGCATTTGAACCAACCAAATGGGTCCCTAGGAGTCATAGGGCCCCTAGGGACATATGTTGTCATGAAATGCATTGAAAGGGATCATAAGTTCTTTCAACACACTCAAACTAACCAAATGGGTCCCTAGGGCCCCTAGGGACATATGTTGTCATGAAATGCATCGAAAGGGGTCATAGGTTATCATATGACCCCTTTTGACACATTCAAACCAACCAAATAGTTTCCTAGGGTTCCTAGGGCCCCTAAGGACATATGTTGTCATGAAATGAATTAAAACTTATGACCCCTTTTAACACATTTGAACCAACCAAATTGGTCATTAGGGATCCTATGGCCCCTAGGGACATATTTTGTCATGAAATGTGTTGAAAGAGGTCATAGGTTATCGTATGACCCCTTTCAACGCATTCAAACCAACCAAATAACCTATGACCCCTTTTGATGCATTCGAACCAACCAAATGTGTCCCTAGGGGTTGTAGGGCCTTAGGGACATATTTTTTCATAAAATGTGTTGAAAGGGGTCATAGGTTATCATATGACCCCTTTCGATGCATTAGAACCAACCAAATAACCTATGACCCCTTTTGATGCATTTGAACCAACCAAATGTGTCCCTAGGGGTCGTAGGGCCCCTAGGGACATATGTTATCATGAAATACATCAAAAGGGGTCATAGGTTATCATATGACCCATTTTGACGCATTCAAACCAACCAAATAGGTTAGGGACATATGTTGTCATGAAATGCATCGAAAGGGGTCATAGGTTATCATATGAACCCTTTCGATGCATTCGAACCAACCTAGTAGGTTCCTACGGGTCCTAGGGCCCATAGGGACACATGTTGTCATGAAATGCATCAAAAGGGGTCATAGGTTAACCTATGACTCTGTTCGACGCATTTGAACCAACCAAATGGGTCCCTAGGGGTCCTAGGGCCCCTAGGGACAAACGTTTTCATCAAATGCATCGAAAGGGGTCATAGGTTATTGTATGACCCCTTTCAACATATTTGAACCAACCAAATAGGTCCCTAGGGGTCCTAGGGCCCCTAGGGACATATGTTGTCATGATATGTGTCGAAAGGGCTCATAGGTTAATCTATGACCCCTTTCGACGTATTGGAACCAGCCAAATGGGTCCCTAGGGGTCCTAAGACCCCTAAGGACATATGTTGTCATGAAATGTGTTGAAAGGACCCTTTTGATGCATTTCATGACAACATATGTCCATAAGGGTTCCAAATGGGTACCTAGGGGTTGTACGGCCACTAGGGACATATGTTGTCATGAAATGCATCAAAAGGAGTCATAGGTTAACCTATGACCCCTTTCAACACATTCAAACCAACCAAATGGTTCCTTAGGGGTCCTAGGGTGCCTAGAGACATATGTTGTAATGAAATGCGTTGAAATGGGTCATAGGTTATCGTATGACCCCTTTTGACGCATTCAAACCAACTGAATAGGTGCCTAGGGGTCTTAAGGCCCCTAAGGACATATGTTGTCATGAAATGACCTATGACCCCTTTTGACACATTTCATGACAACATATGTCCCTAAGGACCCATTTGGTTGGTTTGAATGTGTCAAAAAGGGTCATAGGTTAACCTATGACCCCTTTCGACCCTTTTGATTGAATCATATATAATATCATATTCAATATAATAACAATAATCATATATATATAATGTTTATAGGTCATAATAATAATAATAACAATAATAATATATAACTATAAAATATTTAATAATAATAGTAAAAATCATAATAATATAATATAATAATCTTGTATATTAACCATATATAATCATAATAATCATATAATATCCTATTAAATATAATAATAATAATCATATATATTAATATATTATAGTTATAGGTCATAATAATAATAAGAATAATAACAATAATAATATATATTACTATATTATATTTAATAATAATAGTACAAATCAAATCGATCAAATAATAATAATAATAATAATCATAATAATATAATATAATAATCATATATAATATCCTATTAAGTATAATAATAATCATATTAATATATATTACTATATTATATTGAATAATAATAGTAAAAATTATAATAATAATAATAATATTAATAATAATCATCATCATAGTAATCATATATATTACTATATTATATTTAATACTAATAATATTCATAATAATAATTATATACAAATATTATATTTAATAAAATACTAATATATAATAAAACATGTACAAATTTGTTCACATTGCCCCACTTTCCAAATTTTGACTTCAATCCAAAATTCGGGCATCCATTTCGGGTACCCAATATCATATCGAGTATCCAATTTGGGATCGGGTACCTGAAATACTAGCATGCTTTTTCCAAAATATACTCTATCACTGCAAACTTGGCAATCACATTTTTTGCAAGCCATTTTCACGGATTTGGAGAAAAATGATTTCTTGGGGGCCATACAATCAAAAAAGCTTCTATAATGTATGATTAGGTGTCTAATATTTTTTTCTAGATGGGGAGTAGTAGTCGTTGAAAGGCTAAACACAAAAGGAAGGTATCGAATAAAGACATTGCAGCATATAGGGAAAGGGGCAAGGTAAACTACCGAAGGAAGAGATGAGGTATGTTAAATGTGAGTCAAGTTGACAATGTATTGATTGAAGGTGAAATCATAGAGTCAGATAATGAATATGTATAGTTGGGGAATGAAAATGTACCAATTGATAATGATAATGTCGGGATTGAAAATTTGGAAAATGAAATTTTATCAATTCATAATGTAAATTGCATGATTGACCATTTCAAAAATAACAATACACAAGAACATTACATATATCCTAATTATAATTGACATGAAGGTTCTAGAACACCAAAATGGATAATTGAAATTGATGAAACAATTATTACCAATTTGGAAGGAAAAAAAATAAGAAAGAACCATTCAGTTATGGGTTCCAAGACTATATAAGATGTTTTTCGAAAACAAAATAGTGGTGGAGCAATGTCAACTTTTTATGCACTTATTAAAGATGAAAAAGATGAGACCTATGCTTTCCAAATTGAAGATTCATGTCAACAAAAAATTGGAAAGAAATGTCATCATTGTGAAGAATCTTTTCATTGCTCTCAATAGTATTGGGAAAAATAGCAGGGAGAAGGATAAAAGAACTACTCGAAGGGTTATTACAACCTCTTTGGTAAGTCATCATTTGAGAAAGGGTAGATATATGAGGCAAACTTGTATTGACTTGAACCTAAATCGTACCACTTTGAGAACAACTAGGAAAAAAGCAAGCTATAGGACAGTCATGTTGAGGAATAAAATAACCTATCTCATTTTTTAGAGATCACATTCTATTTGGATTTGGCACAGTGATCTTGCTCAATGCCAAAACTCTTAGTATGCCTTAGTTCATAGGTGCATCACAGCATAACTTTGAAACCTTTGATCTTGGTGTCAAATTATCAATGCCATTAGCTCTAGATGGTTGGGTGAACTCTAATGGCACTCTTGTTCTAGCAATGGAGATCCTCCATCATTCATGGCCACCCTGTACTAAAGAGTCTCCAAGGTGCTCTAAGTGCATTTCAAGGGTAATCTTTTGAGGGTTATAACTCAGAGCTTGTGAGGGCTATCAATGAAACATCAAATACTATAGGATGGTCCTGTCAAGGCGTAAAATAACCTATCTCATTTTCAAGAGATCACATTTCATTTGGATTATGTAAAACAATCTTACTCAATGCCAAAACTCATGACACCCTAGTGACACCCTTGTTCTGGCCTCAAAGAACCTCCATCATTTGTGGTCGCCCCATACCAAAGAGTCTCCAAGGTGCACTAAGTGTGGTTCGAGGTTGATCTTCTGAGGGTCATAACTTAGAGCTCATGAGGGCTATCAATGAAATTTCAAATGATATAGGATGGTCATGCCAATGCCTAAAATAACCTATCTCATTTTTGAGAGATCACATTCTATTTGGATTTGGTACAGTGATCTTGCTCAATGCCAAAACTCACAGTGTGCCTCAATTCATAGGTGCTTCACAGCATAACTTTGAAACCACTAACCTTGGCATCAAATAATTAGTGTCATTATATATAGATGGTTGTTTGAACCCTAATGGAATCCTTGTTCCAGCCATGGAGAGCCTCCATCATTCGCGGCCACCCCATACCGAAGAGTCTCCAAGATGCTCTAAGTGCATCTTGAGGTCAATCTTTCGAGGGTCATAACTCGAAGCTCATGGGAGCTATCAATGAAATGTCAAATGTTGTAGGACATTCATGCCAAGGCTTAAAATAACATATCTCATTTTCAAGAGATCACTTTTTTTTTGGATGTGGCACAGCGATCTCGCTTGATGCCAAAACTCTCAATGTGCCTCAGTTCATAGGTGCATCATAGTGTAACTTTGAAATCATTGATCTTGGCATCAAATTTTCAATGACATTAGCTTTAGATGGGTGGGTAAACCATAGTGACACCCTTTTTCCATCCACAAAGAGCCTCCATCGTTCATGGCCACCATGTACCAAAGAGTCTTCAAGGTGCTCTAAGTGCGTCTCGAGGTTAATCTTTTGAGGGTTGTAACTCAAAGCTCATGGGGGCTATCAATTAAACATTGAATGCTATAGGATGGTCATGTAGAGGCCTAAAATAACCTATCTCATTTTTGAGAGATCACATTCCATCTAAATTTGGCATAGTGATCTTGCTCGATGCCAAAACTCATAGTGTGCCTCAATTCATAGGTGCATCACAACGTAACTTTGAAATTGCTAAACTTGGAATTGAATGGTTAGTTACATTAGCTCTAGATGGGTGGGTGAACCCTAGTGACACATTTGTTCCAACCATGGAGAGCCTCCATCATTTGCAGCCACCCCATACCAAAGAGTCTCCAAGGTGCTCTAAGTATAACTCAAGGTTGATCTTCTTAGGGTCATAACTCAAAGCTTGTGGGGGCTATTGATGAAATTTTGAATTCTATAGGATGGTCATTCTAAGACCTAAAATAACCTATCTCATTTTTGAGAGATCACATTCTATTTGAATTCAGCATAGCGATCTCGCTTGATGTCAAAACTCACAATGTACCTATGTTCATAGGTGCATCATAGTGTAACTTTGAAACCATTGATCATCAAATTGTTAGTGCCATTAGCTCTAAATGGGAAAGTGAACCCTTGTGACACCCTTGTTCTAGTTGTGGAGAGCATCCATCATTCATGACCACCGTATACTGAAGAGTCTCCAAGGTGCTCTAAGTGCATCTCAAGGTTGATCTTTCGAGGGTCATAACTCAAAGCTTGTAGGGGCTATCGATGAAATGTCAAATTTTATAGGATGGTCATACCAAGGTCTAGAATAAATTATCTCATTTTTGAGAGATCATATTCCATTTGGATTTGGCATAGTGATCTCACTCTATGCCAAAACTCAAAGTGTGCCTCAGTTTATAGGTGCATCACAGTGTAATTTTAAAACTTTTGATCTTGGCATTGAATCATTAGTGCCATTAGCTCTAGATGGGTAGGTGAACCCTAGTGACACCCTTGTTCTAGCCACAAAGAGCTTCCATCATTTGTGGCCATCCAAGGTGCTCTATGTGCATTTTGAGATTGATCTTCCAAGGGTTGTAACACAGAGCTCGTGATGGCTATCAATGAAACATCAAATGCTATAGGATAGTCATGTTGAGGCCTAAAATAACCTATCTCATTTTTTATAGATCACATTTTGTTTGGATCCCACACAGAAATCTTGCTTGATGCCAAAACTCGCAATGTGCCTCAATTCATAGGTGCATCACAACGTAACTTTGAAACTACTAATCTTAGTATCAAATTGCCAGTGCCATTAGCTCTAGATGGGTGGGTGAATCCTAATGACACCCTTGTTCTAGCCACAGAGAGCCTCCATCATTCGCGACCACCCCATACCAAAGAGTCTCCAAGGTACTCTAACTGTGTTTTGAGGTTGATCTTCTAAGGGTCATAGCTCGGAGCTCGTGGGGGCTATTGATAAAATTTCAAATGCTATAGGATGGTCATGTTGAGGCCTACAATAACCTATCTCATTTCCAAGGTGCTCTAAGTGCATTTGGGTTGGTGAACCATAGTGACATCTTAAGGGATTTAGAGATTATTTCAAATTAAACATATATGATAGCATTTCAAATTAAATATTGCATCAAAATTTGATAATAAAGGTTGTTAAAATGTTATTCATAAGTTATTGCATTTGAATCGAATATAACAAACATGATCAAAATGAATGATATTCCATAAACATGAACAATACACATGATCCATGATAAATTGAACATAAGTATACTAAATTAATATGTATATCATTGTGCACTTATATGAATATAATATATATCAAAATATATTTATCCATAGACAAATTACACAAATATATATATCAAAGTTCATGTATCCATAGACAAATTATGCAAATATATATCAAAATACATAGACCCATATACAATATGTGGTTGATCATGCCATCAAAATGTGTATAATATCAATTTTTCTATATACAATGTGGCATATTCCATCTCAAAATATCTCGTGATGCATCCTATGACAACTATACTATCCTATGCTACTAGTGGATGATCAAATTGTAGCCTCTTTGTTGCACTAGGTGGATCAGATTCCTACATAAACAAAAAAAAGGCAACCCCAAAGTTAGACTACTAAATTTATATGATTCTATGTATCTAACATTCAATTACTCAAATGTATAATGATCTTTTTTTAATGAATATTTATAGTATTAAAATTTCATCATAAATACCTCTCCCATTGACCTTTGGTGCTAGTCAGGAGTCCTCTCGTATGTCCTCGGCAATGCTTGAATGTCGTTGATTGTGGCCTATGTATGTTCAAGTATGTTTGTCAAATGAATCTACAACTTAAACTATAACATTATAATTCATAGCATGTTAAATTAATAACATATAATCAAGAATTCAAACTACAACTTACTTGTGTTGACTCCTCCTCTAGATATAATGCTTGTGTGAGCAAAGATACAAAACTCTGGTGTCCAACCTCTTGTGCACTAGGTGTTTCCTATGAGATACAAATACTAGTTGTTGATATCATGGAAATCAGTTTTGAATTTATTTATGAAAATAAGGAAAATAAAAAATAAATGATACTTATACATATGATGGGGCTCTCACTGTGAATGGAAATGCCAAAGGGTTTGCAATGTGGAATCTACCTAGACTCATCATCAGTAGCCATGCCCAATACAATAAAGAATGTAATTAAATTTCATTACCACAAATATTTTACAAGAATGCATCGATATTTAATCACTTTAAAAGCACCTAATTACCTTTCCCTTGTCAATGGGTTGTGCCTCATCCTCCGCACTCTACCCCCCACTAACAGGTGATACCTGCAAGAGAAAAGAAATATTAGAAACCATATATGCTCCAATATCAAATAGAATAAATAATAAGAACACAACATAATGTATCGTAGATGTCTCAAAGCCAAATGAAATAGCCAAGAGCATGACATTATCAACCTATCTACGCTTCTCCTTAGTCATCAACTAAACATGACTGCAAATCACATACATGTATAAGTCATTATGGGTTAAAAATCAAAATTACTCTATTATAAAGATTAACTTTAAATCGCATATGTTATAACAAAAAAATGTATACACATACTGACATAGAAGGACTCCATGCCTATGCATGCCCCTCCTCTCTCATGTTAGGGTGTGTAGCCTATGTATACACATCTGGTGTATCCTTCTCAAATAAAAATTGATACTCAGAAAGATCACCTATGGGACCCAAAAAAATATTCTTGCACATTATGCAAGTATGGGGCACAAAAATATGTGATGACCTTGTTGATGATAAACTCACACCAGCATCATCAACACAAGGACGCAACACTAACCTAGCCTAGGATATCAATAGGCTACTCAATATATGAATGGCTCTAATAGTCTAAGAGCTAGCCTCTATAATGATATCAAGATGCTGCACTCGAGAAGGGGGGAGACATCACTAGGGGGACAAAAGTGTCAGCTTTCTTCTGTTGGGCAAAGGATCTATCCTGAGGAGCTCCTCCTCCTACACCCATGTTGGGCTTCATGCTCCAATAGTTCACCTTGAGGCCCAACACAAATTCAGCATACAAATTTTTAATGAAATAAAATGGCACCTCTAAATTGTTGTTTGGAGGGATGTCAAAAACCATCCACCAACATCTTAAATACAATTGATTAATTGTGTGTTGTCTTTGATGTTACACAAATTTCATAATCATTAGCAGTCAGTATATGTCAAGCTCATTTAGGCAGTGAATATAGTTCTCAATGTCTATCGAGCATTCCTATGTTTGCCTAGTTTAGAAGGCAGTGTCTACCGAGTTCACTCGGGCGTCAAAAGAAAGTTGGATGGAACTAGTGCTAACCAAGCTCACTCGGTTGCCAAAGGATTTTTGTAAGATTGTAGTGTTAACCAAGCTTCTATTGGTTAACAAAGAAAGTTGCTTCAGAGTTAGTTTCCACCGAGTAGAGTCCGCCAGCAAAGGATTTTCCTTTTTTTTTATCTATTGATTCTAGCTGACTGAGGTGATGAATATTGATCATTGTAAATTGTATTTGAGCTGACTTGAAAAAGTAAAAGGTATAAGTATAAGGTCAAATTGTGATTTCAAAGTGTGTAAGAAAGTATGCAAGTGAGTGCAATAAAATCTGTGAATTAAGTTAATGTGATTGAAGATCTTTCAATAAGCAGAAGAAGAAAATTTGAAGGATAAGCAGAATATCCTTGTGGTGCAGCAAAGTCATATTTGATCAAGAAGGATCAAGTACAAGCCTAAATAGAGATCTAAAATCAACAAACAAGTTGTATTCAAATTAGGTCAACTCATTGTTACTCTCTAACCATTGTAGCAATGATCTAAATTTCTTAACAAAGTTAGATTAATAGTTATTTGCAAATCCTCTAACAAGGTGGCAATTCCATTGAATTGTTCTCAAGACCTCTGATAAGGCCACTCCTAATAGGGTTATTAAATCCTTTAATAAGGTCACACCTAACAGTATATTTTGTAACCTCTAATAGGGTTGGCTCCTAACAGGGCTTACTTTAGAAGAGTGAAAATCAGTATTTAGTTGCTATTGGTGGTTTTTCCCAAATTGGGTTTCCACATTAAATCCTGGTGTCAAATGTGTTCATGCTATTTTCTTTGTGCATTTGCAACTAAGTTAAAGTAATGATAATCATAGATAACATCTAATGGTTTATAAGCTAATCTTTTATCAAGCTAATCCTGTTACTATCAATTTACAACATTTTGTGTGTTTACCAAACTTCAGCAATATTCAGTTATTTGTTTGAATTTTGTACTGACATCAAAAGGGATCTAAGATTCATTTTTGTATTAATTGATTCACCCCTCCCCTCTTAGTTACTCCTCTTATATTTCCAACACAATGATCCCAAAAGTCCACACACATAGCCTCATTTGTGCACGATTTAATTGATAGTTTGGGCTTTGTGCATTCTACTTGTTTACTGGTTTTTGGGTCCACAAAAAGTCTAATCATATCATCTTTAGTTGTATTTAGGGCCGCAACTTCATCATAGTCTAACCCATCATCAAACATGGCATGCATTTGGTCACACCAGGGAAGAGCAACATTTTATTTTTTGGTAAGTGTTTCAATATTATCCACTATGGTGTTTAACATGGATAACATGGGAGCCAATGTAGGTATAGTGTTATATGTGGTTTGTAAAACCCTCAGTTCGGCGAGATTTTTCAAATATAAAATCTTCAATTCAAGGAAGGTTTTGAGGGGGTAGGGGATCGTTTGGTGGATGGTTTTGAGGGGTTATTGGATCATTTGGTGGAGGGTTAATAGGAACATTGTTTCCTACCTTAGTATCATCATTTGGGTTAGCCATACCTATTAATTTGCAAAACATAATCTCTATTAAAAACAACCAAAATTTTAATAATTTCTATTAAAAAAACCTAATTTTTTACAAATTCAATTAAAATTAACTATTTTATAACAATATTCATTCAAAACAAAAAAAAAACTTACCCTTATAGTATATCCATTCCAAAATCTGATACCCAAATGGAGGTCAACACTCAAACCCAAAAAAATGCAATGTAAAAAGAGTTCTCGAGTTTTTTTTTAAAATCTATGTTAAAATTTTTGGGTATCCAATATGAAATCAAATGCCTAATTACATATAAAATACCTACAAAGGCTTGGTCCTAACTTTTTAGCTTTGGTATTAAGATGGGTGGAAAAAAGTCAGAGCAGATTTTGAAATGCTTTTAGATGTTTTCAAACTCCATTTTTTCACATCGCCATTTTTTGGCACACCATTATCCTACACATACCTTATAATATCATTGTCTTAAATGATTCTTGTACTCCTTTTTATATCATAACTCAACCTTTCCTCTAGGTGCTATTGTTACCTCATTTGATCAAATCCTGTTCATCAATCAAAAAAATGATAGTACTTAAATCATATAAGAAATTATCTTACTAGCAAGTAGCAAGTTTGACATCAATGAAAAAACAATGATTGAAACACATTTATTATACTTATATCAATCTATTTTCAACAATCTCCCTCTTTGGCATTGATGACAAACCAAACTGACCAAACATAATCAATAAGACCAACAAATTACCAAAAATAAAATAATTCCTTGTATTGAAATCTCTCCCTCTATCAATAAATTTCATCTTCTGAATAGGTTACAAAAAAATTGTTATGATCAACAGACAATCAACTCATCCTTATGACTTCCTCTTGATCACTTCTTATATCTCCCTCAACATTATCTTCCTCTTACTAGGTAGATGTAATTAGCAGGTACACTTGTACACTTTCTCCCTCTGAGTAGATATTCCATAGTTCTATATCTTCTATATTTAGATTTCTCACTCTATGATTTCTTGTTTCAATTCCTTTATCTCCCTCTTTGACAACAATGCCAAAGACATGTCATCTTTATATGCAAATATGAATATTTTCAATTTCTCCCTTTGTCACCTTGCTTGTGACTAATTTGTAGTTCTAGCTCTTTGATTACTTTAGGCAGCTCATAAAGAAAGATTCACTACATCAATGTTTAACATATGTCAATTAGCTCATTTGATGTAGGGCAATCCTCATGCTTCTTAGATAGTCTTTTATAGGGGTATCACCCTTAGTTTACCTCTTAGATACTCTTAAGAATCCTTAGGTAATGCTTTTGTGAAGATATCAACAATTTGTTCTTTGGTGTTGACATATTCCATTTTCACCTCTTTATCTTGAACTAATTCTCTCAAGTAATGACACCTGATTGCAGTGTGCCTAGTCTTTGCATGCATTATAGGATTCTTTGATATATTTATAGCACTTGTATTATCACAATAAAGTATCATAGGTTCAATGATTTCATCCTTCATACCTTTGAGTAGTTGTTTGATCCATACAATGTTTGTATAATTCATCGTAGTAGCAACATATTCAGCTTTAGCAGTAGATTGAGAAATTCAATTTTGTTTCTTATTAGTCCATATAACCAACCTTTTTCCTAAGAAAAATTCTTCTCCACTAGTGCTCTTTTTGTCATCAATATTTCCAGCCCAATCAGCATCAGTATAGACTCAATTCAAATTTCTCATTTTTCTTTTAGTATAGACCATATTTCTCTGTTCCTTTTAGATATCTCATTATTCTCTTTACTACCATCAAGTGATTCTCCTTGGGATTAGCAAAGAATCTTGCAACTATTCCTATAGATAATGCAATATCAGGTCTCCTATGTACTACATATTGTAATTTACCAATCATAGACCTGTATAATGTTTGATTCACCTCAATTGAATCTTAATTCTTTGACAATTTATATCCTCTCGCCATAGGTGTACTTACTGATTTGGAATCTTCCAATCCAAAAAATTTCAGTGTCTTCTTTACCTACTTTGAATAAGTGATGTATATACTATATTTCATCTTATGTATTGCAAGCCCACAAAGAACTTGATCTCTCCAAATATAGACATCTCAAATTCTTGTTTCATTTAATTTGCAAAAGTGTTACATAAAGTAACTTGACATCCAAATATGATATCATCAACAAAAAATTTAGATAAAAAAATACCTTTGCCTTTCTATATCTTCAAGTACAAATTGTTTTTATCATCAGTCCTCTCAAATCCAATCTTGACTAGATAACTTCTAGTCTCTCATACCATGCTCTTGGTGCTTGCTTCAAACCATATAAAGTTGTGTGTGGTCTACATACCATGTTTTTGTTGTTAACATCAAAAAATCATTTTGGTTTTTCTATATAAACCTCTTCCTCCAATATACCATTCAAAAAGTCATACTTAACATCCACTTGATAAACTTTGAAACCTTTGTATGCAGAGTAAGCAAGCAAAGTTCTTACTCCTTCCAATCTTGCAATAGGATTGAATGTTTCTCCATAGTCTATCCCTTCTTCTTGTGCATATCCTTTATAGAATAATCTTGCCTTGTTCTTTTTGACTTCACCATTTTCATCTAACTTTTTTTTGCATACCCATATGGCATCAATCACATTTTTATCTTCTAGTCTAGGAACTAGAGTCCATGTCTTATTTTTCTCAATTTGTTCAAGCTCTTCTTCCATGGCTTTACTCTAGTCCATGTCTTCTAAGGGATCTTTCACTATTTTAGGTTCTTGCATTCTTAGCAAACATGTATCATTTCTCAACTTGTTCCTTGTCATTGGTCTAGCATATTTATCTCTAATGATTTGTGTAGCAAGATGATGTCTCTTAACATATTTAGATAATCTTGGTTCAACTCTAGCTTCTACATTTGGTGTCTCAACTTTTGAATCACTATGTACCTCTTTGTTAGGTAGTTTAGCATCTCTTTCATGTATACTAATCTCATAATCAGAATGTGACTCAACTTCATTCTACAACTTGGTACCTAAATGTAGCTCAATTTCTGAATGTAACTCAGCTTTTATAGTATGTGACTCGACAGTCACTGAAACTTGTTGTTGGTTTGCAACTTGATTTACAACATCTTCATTAGTAGGCATACCTTAATAAAAGTATACAAATAATTTGTATTCTTCTAGTCCCTATATAGGTTTAGCCTCATATACTTTTGTATATTCATCAAATTTCACATTTTCACTTTTCACAACTTTGTTAGTGTTAGTATTTAAACACTTATAAGCTTTACTTCTTGTGGAATAACCAAGAAATATGCCTTCATCACTTTTTGCATCAAGTTTACCATTCCTACAATCTTTGAGAATTTAGCTTTTTCTTCCAAATACCTTAAAGAATTTTACATTTGGTGAGTATCCATATCATAGTTCAAAAGGTGTTAAATGAGTACCTTTTTTGACTTGTACACAGTTCAAGGTATAGATAGTTGTGCTTGCAACTTCTCTCCAGTATTTCAAAACAACATTTTTCTCCATCATGAGTGTCCAAGCACAGTCCATTATAGACCTATTCCTCCTTTTAGGAATTCCATTTTGTGGAGGAGTTCTAAGAGTAGATTTTTGTCTTTTGATTCCTCTATCATTACAAAATATCTCAAAATCATTTGATATAAATTCTCCTCCTCTATCACATCTCAAACATTTTAGATTTCTACCTGTTTCTTTCTCAACTCTTGCTAAGTACCACTTAAACATTTGGAAAGCATTAGATTTCTATTTCAAAAACATAACTGTCATCATTCTAGAATAATCATAAACAAGAAACATAATTTACTTATCCCCTTTGTAGCTTTGCACTTCAATTGGTCCACACAAGTTAGTATGAGCAATTTTTAATATTCCTCTAGAGGTATCAGTCTTGCTCTTAAAACTTGACTTTGTCATTTTTCCTAGCATTTCTTGCAAATTATATTATCAGGCTTTTTTAACTTAGGAAAACCTCTGACTCTTCTCATGTTACTGATACTAACCAAGTTATCAAAATTAACATGACATAACCTTTTGTGTCATAGCCACACATCATCAAATTCTACAACTAAATAAGTAGCATCCTCTATATCAAGGTAGAATAGATTACCTCAAGTTTGATCACCTTTTCCAATTAGTTTTCCATCAATATCACATATCTTATCAATTTTTTTCTCAAAATCAACCTTACATCCCAAATTATTTAGTTGTGACACACTCAACATGTTATAGTTAAGTCCTTCAACATAGTAAGAATTATCACATAATATCTTTTTTATGAGCTTGATAGAACCTTTTCTTTATATCAGACATGGTGCATCATTACAAAATCTTACACTATTTCCATCATAATATTTCAAGGTAATGAACTTACTTTTATCTCTATTCATGTGATGTGAACACCCACTGTCAATAATCCATCTATCATTCTTGTTCACACAAGACACTAGTGCAATTTTCTCATCTTCATTAGATTCATCCTTCATTGCAACATAGACCACTTCATCATCATGATCTTTAGATCCATCTTTTGTTTCCTCTTCAGCAATGTAGTAAGACTTCTTTTCTTTGTCTTTGTATTCTTTGTTGCCTTCATCACTTCTATTTTTGTACTTGTCACCACCTTTGTAATTCTTCTTCTCTGGGCATCTAGCAGCAATATGACCAACCTCATTGCAATTGAAACACATGATAGGTAACTTGCCTTTACCTCTATGAAATCTCCTTGTTAGTAGTGCTTCAAGTTGATCTACATCTTCCTCATCTATGTCACTATCACTGGCCACATATTTTAACTTTTTCTTCTTCTTCTTATCATTGGGTTCCTTTAATGACAACTTATCTTTGAAAGCAGATTCAATATTTTCATATTTGTAATTATCAAAATTAGATAGCTCAAAAGTAGTGAGCCTACCTAATAGACCTTCAAGAGTTAGATCATTCCCTGGTATACATCTTAATTCTTGTATTGTAAAAACTCTAATAGCATAGATTGACAACAGTGTTCTTAAAACTTTGCTTAGTATAGTATCATCATCTATTTTACTAGTAGCTCCTCTTATTGTATGATGAAGGGCCACACCACCCGTACCAACTCACAACCAAAAAAATGCAACAAGATGGAGACAAAGAGATGAAAAAAATGCTCCATAAAGCATCATCCATTAATACTTGAAATTCATTAGAAGAGATTACATTTGAAGAGCTTACAACTCAAGAACTTCTATTTCTCGAACTTGATTACAAATGATAATGAGCCTTGCTTAAATAGGCACTTCTAACCCAAGACATTACAAACACAACCAATGTGGGATAAAAGGTAAATACAACTACCTTTAAATAAAGATTAAATTCCCACCCAAATACAACTAAGCACCCAACAAATATTAAATACATGATTTAAGGAACTTTCCACGAACTTCTAAATTGCCACCTACACACCTCGATTAATGGAATGACAACTATTTTTATTATTTTCTATTTATGCCACCCATGCACCTTGAAAATAGAAATTCCTCTTTTCTCCATTTTTTCTTTTTTTTTTTTTTTTTTTTGTTTCTATTTTCATCACTTTCTCTCTCCTCCACAATTTTTTTTTTTTTTTTTTTTTTTTTAATAATAAATTTTGCAAGATGCTCCTGCATCATACTCCCCTAGTAGATAGAAAAAGTGTGTCCCACACTTTGACGCCGAATGAAAGATATACAACCATCTTCATCTTCACTAAAGGCTTCCACATTTTTTTTTTCCTGATGCATGATGCTCCTACAGCTGACTCCCATGGTAGGAAAAATTTTGTGAATATGGATTCACAAAATGAAGTAGCCACTATTGACATTTTTTTTTTTTTCTCTTCCTCCAACACATAGCTGGAACAAGTATCTGGTGCCAATATATTTCCTTCTTTCTTCTTTTCCAACACCTAGCTGGAACAAGTTTCTGTTGCTGAAATCTCTCATCTACAATAAATTCTATCCAAGTATAAATCTCATCCTCATCCAATCTTGTTGAATTAATCACACCTGTAATAAACTCAGCAACACCATACCAATCTTCCTTTGCATACCAATCATGACTAACAAGATCCTCATGCAAACCATTATCAATATCTTTCAAAATCATCTGAAATTCAGTATCATATAATTCATAAAAATTTACCTCTTTGACATAGTCATCTTTGCTTGCCTCTTTTATGTCGTCAACAATGCATGCAACTACTTCACTTGCTTGATCTCCAACGAAGGCACTATACTTTTCCTCCATTGCTGCAATCTTCAAATCATCTTGATCTATTTCAGGTTCATAAATCTTGTCATCTTCATGCTCTTCCTCTTCTCTTTTATCTTCTTTAGGTCTTGAGCTTCAGCTTAGAGACCATCTCTTCTGATACCAAATTATTAGTGCTACCACCATCAATGATTACATCACAACACTTATCCTCACACTTGCATCTGGTACGGAACAAACTCCTCCATTGTCCTGGTTCAATCTCACCACTTAGTAGGACTCTTTCATTTACCAAGGTCTCTCCTCTTTTTGCATCCTCTGAATGTGATGATTGTGCATCCTCATCCACATGAGCAACCCTAGCTTGGCCCTCAGCTCTCCTATCTGTCCTTCCTTGTCATTGAGGGCATTCAAAGGCACGATAACCTTATTCATTGAAATGGAAATAGGTACCACAAAAGCCTCCTCTTCCTTGTACATGTCCTCTACCTCTTCCTCTTTGATCTCCAAAGTCTTGATCATGGGAGCGGTTGAAACCCTCATTCCTCTAGTTCCTACTAGTACCCACATCTTCATTTTTCTTTTAGGTTTCATTGTGGCCTCTAGAGGATCTACTACTTCCCCTTCCTCTTTGAACATGCCCTCTTTGTCTTCCTTCAAACCTTTTATTCAACTTCTCTTCAACTCATAGGGAAAATTGGTATGCCTCTTCAACGCTGGTCATTCTTACGAGACTTAATTCCTCCTGGATGCTAGGTCGCAACCCACTAATATAATGAGAAACCTTCTCCTTATTTGCTTCTGCATGCCCCACTCTAATCAAGAGTCGATAAAATTCCTCTGTATATTCTTGGATTGATCTTCCTGCTGGCTTTAACCCATGTGTCTTCTTAAACAAATCAAGCTCGTAGTCCACAGGAATGAACTGCTTCTTCAATTGGTCCACCATGCGATCCCACCTTGTGATCTTCTCCTTTCCTCTTCTGTTTCTTTCCAATTGAACCTCTTGGCACCAGATTTTGGCATGGCCTTTCAGTTTGGCCTTTGCAAACTTAACCCTATCTGGGTCCCTGATATCCTCATACTCAAAGTATTCTTCCAGTTCATTGATCCAATCGATCAACTCATCTAGTTTCAAATTTCTTGAAAATACACCCACTTCAATTATGGGTCTTTTTCCAAACTTAGTAATGGCCCTAAAAATCCTTTCCTCTGCATGATTCAAAACTTCCCCGTCAAATTCCCCTTCTGGTCCCATAACTTCTTCTTCATTGTCATCCTCATTGTCATCACCAGCGGCAACATTTGCTCCTCTATGGAGCTCCTCTTGCAATGCTTGTACCTACCTTTAGAGGGCTCTAACCTCCTTAGGATTAATATCTCTGGCCCTTTCACCATGCTCTCTTCATGGAGGCATCTTCTAACTCAAACCCACAACCACACAGTCGTAGTGCAAACTGCCTCACAGTCGGCGCTCTATCTACATGATGGGGACACAACCCAAGAACAAAATGGACACAACAAAAAGGGAAAATTATATTAACTAAGAAAATAAGCTAGTACAAATAGTACAGGAAAATAAACTTTGAAACATGCCCTAAGGGCTTACAATAGCATAAATCTGGAGATAATTTCTCCTTTCAGTACCTCCTCTCAAACTCCACTCTGAACTGCCTCTTACAATGCCAAAAATCTCCTTAAATAGACCCCAAAGGGTTAAAGAATAGGATTACATTCTAAAAAGTGCTAGTAGGCATCCACTGACCAAATAGAAGGTTCCAAAAGCTGTGTTAGAAGTTGGCGCAAATCTAGAAGAATCTAGAAACGGTAACCGAACTTTCGGGAGGCATAACTTTTGAACCGTAGCTCCGATTGACGAACTGTTTACATTTTTGAAAAGCTCTCAAAGCACTCTATAGCCTTATGGAAAGCCTTGATCATCCCCTATTTTTTGGCCCTTTTCAAGGTCATTTAATTCCCCTAACCTAACTTTGAAGCATTCTTAGGAGGTCTCCAAAACCTGAAAAACTGCAATAACTTTCAAACCATGGGGCCTTTTGACCTGGCTCTTTTTTTGGAATGCTCTAAATCACAATTACATTCATTTGGCCAATTCACACCTTCTAGTTTACCAAAATGATAGCCCAATTACATGCTCCTATTTTTTTGGGATTTTCTAACACACTGATAGTGGAACTGTGAGAGTTGGAACCTTTAATTGACCCAAATGGGTATCCAAAAATGAAAACACATGAAATAGAAACTAAGTCTAAGTACATTTTTTGGGTGACACAAGATTTCCCTTATACCTCTGGATGCTCCTACATCAGACACCCAGGGTAGATTGAAAAGTGACCCTGTCACTTTATGAATGGTAGAGGAAATCCCAAATGGGAAACCTCAACTGCTGAAATCCAAGTTGAGTCCTCGATCGGTCGTCCTTTCCATTTGACCAAATACTCTTCATACTACCTATTTCTGGTACTCCTACCCACACGATGATCTAGAATGTCTTCTATCTCCTCCTTCTTAGAAGCAGGAATTGGACATGGCTCTAACACTAGCTCCTCATCTGCACCATCATCATGATACTCTATTAAATTTGCAATGTTGAAAATGGGAGAAATGTGAATACCATCTGGCAGCTCCACCTCATATGCATTTCCTGAGTCATGTTTCTTCAGAATTTTGCAGGGGCCAAATTTCTTCATTTTTAGCTTGTTGTAAGTACCGGCTGGAAATCTTTCTTTTCATAAGTGCACCATGACTAGATCCCCTGCTCAGAATTCCTTATGTCTTCTCCTTTGATCAGCCCTAGCTTTATACTCTTGATTCATCTTGGTAATGTGTGCCTGAACCTCCTCATGTAGACGCTTGATATGTTTAGCAAATTCTTCCACTTCAGCACTTGTCCTCTCCCCTTGCTCTATCTTCCTCAGTTCTGGTGCAGTCCTTGGGCTATTTCCATATACAATTTGGAATGATGATTTTCCAATACTCCTATTTATAGAGTTATTGTAAGCAAACTTTTCTTGTGGTAGAATCAAATCCCATCCCTTGGGCTTATCCCCAACTAAACATCTCAGCAAATTGCCCAGACTTCTATTTACCACTTCTGTTTGGCCATCAGTTTGTGGGTTATGCGTGGAATTGAATTTCAAGTTTGTTCTCAACTTTTTCCACAATGTCCTCTAGAAATACCCCACAAATTTAGTATCTCTGTTAGAAACTATACTCCTTGGAAGACCATGTAGTCTTACCACCTCTTTGAAAAACAAGTCTGCAATATGGACAGCATCATGAGTTTTGTGGCATGGAATGAAATGTGCCATTTTGGAGAACCTATCAACCACCACGAATACTAAGTCATTACCCCTTTGTGTCCTTGGCAATCCAAGAACAAAATCCATACTTATGTCCTCCCATGGCCTTGATGGAACAGGCAATGGCTGATATAGGCCAGTATTGTGACTAAACCCCTTGGCAACTTGACAAACCTGGAAACTCTATACAAACTTCTTCACATCCTGTGAAATTTGAGGCCAAAAATAATGTTCTCTAAGAATGGCAATGGTCTTATCTCGACCAAAATGTCCTGCCATCCCTCCACTGTGTTTCTCCTTAATCAAATTTTCCCTCATGGGACTCCTTGGAATGCACAATTGACTACTTTTGAACAACATGTCATCCTGAATCAAATAGTCTAACCACTTGGTTCTATCTACAGCAATAGGTTCTTTACAAGCTTTCCATGCTTCAGAAAAATCAAGATCCTCAGGGTACAAATTCTTGAGTTCATCAAACCCAACTACTTCAACCTGCATTACTGTAAGCAACAACTATCTCCTACTTAGTGCATCTGCAACCTTGTTAGATTTTCCAATTCTATGCTTCAACACAAATGTATAGCTCTGGAAGAACTCTACCCACTTCATATGCCTCTGATTCAATTTACCTTGGCTATTTAGGTACTGTAATGCCCGATGATCAGTATAAAAAACAAATTCCTTTGGCAATAAATAATGCCTCCATTTCTTTAAGGCCTGAACTATTGCATAGAACTCTTGATCATAAACAGAATACTTCTTTGCATCATTCAATTTTTCACTAAAATATGCAATAGGCTTACCTTCTTGGCTTAATACAGCCCCAATAGCACTGTCACTAGCATCACAATCCACCTGGAACACTTTTCTAAAATCTAGAAGTACCAACACAGGCTGTTCTGTCACCTTCTTCTTCAGCAATTCAAAACTTCTCGTAGCTACTGTAGTCCATTTGAACTCTTTTCTATCCCCTCTTATTGTATCAGTTAGGGGTGCACATATGCCACTAAAATTCTTAATAACATTCTTGTAAAAACTAACCAGACCATGAAATGATCTTACCTCAGTAGCAGACCTTGGAGTAGGCCATTCCAAGATGGCTTTTACCTTCTTTGGATCCATTTTGAGACCTTCAGGTGATATAACAAACCCCAAATAGACTAACTCCCTCTTTGCAAAGATACACTTCTTCAGATTAATTAACAGTTTCTCTTCCCTTAGCCTTTCAAGGACACTATGAATATGCAGTAAATGTTCTTCCAAAATCTTGCTAAAAATTAAAATATCATCCAAATAGACAATAACAAATTTTCCCAAGAACTTTTTAAGTACCTCATTCATGAGCCGCATGAAGGTGCTTGGGGCATTCGTCAATCCAAAGGGCATGACTAACCACTCATAAAGACCCTCCTTGGTCTTGAAGGCTATTTTCCACTCATCTCCTTATCGAATCCATATCTGATGATAGCCACTCTTGAGATCTATCTTTGTGAAGTACTGAGCTCCACTCAAGCAGTCCATAAGATCATCCATCCTTGGCAAAGGAAATTGGTACTTGATGGTTATCCTATTTATAGCTCAAGAATCTATACACATCCTCCACTCTCCATCCTTCTTTGGTGTGAGTACTGCAGGTACTACACATGGACTCAGGCTCTCTCGAATCAAGCCCTTCCTCAATAGCTCTTGAGCTTGTCTATTTAGCTCCTCTATTTTAGTAGGAGTCATCCTGTGAGCAGCCTTGTTATTCAAACTAGCTCCTGGAATCAGATCTATCTGATGATTGATTTTCCTTACTGGTGGCAATCCATCTGGCACATTATCAGAGATAATATCTCCAAACTCCCTTAGTAAATCTGAAACTTCAAGTGGTATTTCACTACTACCTTCTCTATCTTTCCTAGGAATCAAAGCATAGCACATATGCTGATGTTTCATGCCATCTAAAAACTTCTTTTCATCAACAAGACAAATCCTAGCACTTCTACATACCTTTTCACCTTCCTTTTTCATGGGCTTCAATTTGTGGCAAACTCCATCCTTTGTCAGAGAGTATGTGTTTGCATGTCCATCATGTACTACATGTCTATCAAACTGCATGGTCTACCCAACAATAGATGGCAAACATCCATCGAAATAACATCATAGAGAACTTCATCATGGTAACTCCCAATTTTGAATTTCATTAAACATTGTTCACTTACCAGGACCTTATGATCATCTTTTACCCAAGCAATCCAATAGGAATGGGGATGTTTCTCCCTCATGAGCTTCAGCTTAGAAACCATCTCTTTTGATACCAAGTTATCAGTGCTACCACCATCAATGATCAAGTCACAACACTTATCCTCACACTTGCATCTGGTACGAAACAAACTCCTCCATTGTCCTAGTTCAATCTCACCACTTACTAGGAATCTTTCATTTACCAAGGTCTCTCCTCTTTCTACATCCTTTGAATGTGATGATTGTGCATCCTCATCCACATGAGCAACCCTAGCTTGGCCCTTAGCTCTCCTATCTGTCCTTCCTTATCGTTGAGGGCATTCAAAGGCACGATGACCTTCTTCATTGCAATGGAAATAGGTACCACAGAAGCCTCCTCTTCCTTGTCCACATCCTCTACCTCTTCCTCTTTGATTTCCAATGTCTTGATCATGGGAGCGGTTGAAACCCTCATTCCTCTGGTTCCTACTAGTACCCACATCTTCATTTTTCTTTTGGGTTTCATTGTGGCCTCTAGAGGATCTACTGCTTCCCCTTCCTCCTTGACCACACCCTCTTTGTCTTCCTTCAAACCTTTTATTCAACTTCTCTTCAACTCGTAGGTAAAACTAGTATGCCTCTTTAACGCTTGTCATTCTTACCAGACTTAATTCCTCCTGGATGCTAGGTCGCAACCCACTAATATAACGAGCAACCTTCTCCTCATTTGCTTCTGCATGCCTCGCTCTAATCAAGAGTCAATAAAATTCCTCTATATATTCTTGGACTGATCTTCCTACTTTCTTTAACCCATGCATCTTCTTAAACAAATCAAGCTCGTAGTCCACAGGAATGAACTGCTTCTTCAATTTGTCCACCATGTGATCCCACCTTGTGATCTTCTCCTTTCCTCTTCTATTTCTTTCCAATTGAACCTCTTGCCACCAGATTTTGGCATGGCCTTTTAGTTTGGCCTTTGTAAACTTAACCCTATCTGGGTCCCTGATATCCTCATACTCAAAGTATTCTTCCAGTTCATTGATCCAATTGATCAACTCATCTAGTTTCAGATTTCCTAAAAATACACCCACTTCAATTGTGGGTCTTTTCTCAAACTTAGTAATGGCCCTAAAAAGCCTTTCCTCTGCATGATTCAGAACTTCCCTATCAAATTCCCCTTCTGGTCCCATTACTTCTTCTTCATTTTCATCCTCACTGTCGTCACTTGCAGCAACATTTGCTCCTCTACGGAGCTCCTCTTGCAATGCCTGCACCTGCCTTTGGAGGGCTCTAACCTCCTCAGGATTAATAGCTCTGGCCCTTCTGACATGCTCTCTTCATGGAGGCATCTTCCAACTCGAACCCACAACCACACAGTCTTGGTACAAACTACCTCACAGTCGGCACTCTGTCTACACACTCAGAAAAACCTCTCTGATACCACTTGATGAGGACACATCACCCGTACCAACTCACAACCAAAAAAATGCAGCAAGATGGAGACAAAGAGATGACAAAAATGCTTCATAAAGCATCATCCATTAATACTTGAAATTCATTAGAAGAGATTACATTTGAAGAGCTTACAACTCAAGAACTTTTATTTCTCGAACTTGATTATAAATGATAATAAGCCTTGCTTAAATAGGCACTTCTAACCCAAGACATTAAAAACACAACCAATGTGGTATAAAAGGTAAATACAACTACCTTTAAATAAAGATTAAATTCCCACCCAAATACAACTAAGCACCCAACAAATATTAAATACATGATTTAAGGAACTTTCCACAAACTTCTAAATTGCCACCTACACACCTCGATTAAAGGAATGACAACTATTTTTATTATTTTCTATTTATGCCACCCATGCACCTTGAAAATAGAAATTCCTCTTTTCTCCATTTTTTCTATTTTTATTTTTTATTTTATTTTCTTTCTATTTTCATCACTTTCTCTCTCCTCCACAATTTTTTTTTTCTTTTTTTTTAAATAATAAATTTTGGAATATGCTCCTGCATCATTGTATTAGCAACATCTTTTATCCTAAAATAATATTGAGCAACATTCTCACCTTCTTGCATTCTCATATCATCAAACTTACCTCTAAGACTTTTAGCTTTGATTCTTAGAAGATTCTTGTCACCTGCATAAATAGTGTGTAGAGCATCCCACATTTTCTTTTTACTGTCACAACCCTTGATATCATCAAACTCGACATAGCTTAGGTAAGAGGCAATCTCCAACATTATCTGGTTGTTTTCTTTCTTCTTTTTCAAATCTTCAATAGTTAAGGCTCCAGCAAGATCAACATGATCAACAATAATGGTAGATTATGCATGATCACCAAGACCTCATAGGTGTAGCTTCATCAAATTTTTCCATGCAGGAAAGTTATCTCTATTAAGATTAGGTACTTATCTTTTTGACATCTTGATCATTGTGCTTCCAGTACCTTCAAACTAGTCCTCTTAAGTAGATAGCTACGATACCAATTGTTGAAATTCTTTAAAATAACTAAGAGTGGTGAATTAGTTATCCAAGGTCCAAATGTATAATTAAAAATTTTCACAACTTAGTGAACCCATATCCATAAAACATTTTCATCATGCATGCATCCATTAGATTATGTAATCACTCAAACTTGTAGGTTCTGTCAAATTAATTTGTAGAATTGTAAACATGAAACATAATAGATTCAATAACACATTTGACACAATGTTTTAATGTGGAAACCCAATTTGGGAAAAACCACCAATAATATGCTACTCATTCCCACTCTTCTAAAGTGATGCCCTATGAAAGGCCAACCCTATTAAAGGTTGTAATACACATTGTTAAATGTGACTCAGTTAAAGGATTTCAATCACCCTATTAAGAGTGAGCCTTGTTAGAAGACTTTAAATCATTCACTTAGAATGTCACCCAGTTAAAGGATTTACAAATGACTATTAGGTCAACCTTAATCCAAAGGATTTGCCCTAGACTGATACACTGATTAGGGAGTAATAGTAAGGCTTGATCTAATAACAACTTACAACTTTATTTGTAGATTATAGAACTTTATTTCAGTCCTCCATTCTACTTGGCTTTCATATACTTCAACTCTAATAGCTTATTCACCCTTCAAGCATTCATGCCCTTAAGTCTTTTTTCTTTGTTTGTCAATGCAATTTCTTCTATACCGTAGAATTATTTTCTTCATTAGGTACTTGCACATCAACTCTTTCTTTTGACAAGCCATTTGTATAAATAGAGAATTAAGATCTTTTGTCATTCATCCTCCATCATCCATTTTAGGTTTAGGTTACATTAGATAGGATTCAATGAATCTACCCCTCATTTTATTCCATTCCCTTCTAGACACTTCTCATTCAATCCTTTTTGAATTCACCTCAAAATGGTTATCTTGAATTCTATGCCACTAGCTCATCAATCTTATCTTTCACATGGTTAACACAATCTAAGAAATCAAACTTTTTAGCTCAGATTCATCAAATTCTTGATCTTTCTCATAATGCTGACACTCGACATTAACTGGCTTCTAATGCTCGACACATATTATGTTGATTGGCATCCACTTTCAAAGCACTTGGCATGAACTAAAGTTCATTGGTGCTTGGCATCAACCAAACTTTACTCACCTTACATTTTTCCACTTGACTTGCACTAAAATTGTCTTTGCTCGGCTTCGACTAATTTTATGCTCTGATTGCACTAACTTTGCTCGACACCTATTGTCCACTTGGTCAAGCTCGACAAAAAAACTTTGTTTAACTCCTTCTTCTAAACTTACTTAGTATAACCAACCTTTGCAACCTTAAGTAGATTATCAATGCACTATAATATAATTTTCTTAATTGATTCTTGTAATCCTTCTCATATCATAACTCAACCTTTCCTCTAAGTTCTATTGTTGCCTCATTTGATCAAATCCTCTTCATCAATCAAATAAATGATAGTACTTAAATCATATAATCAATTGTCTTATCAGCAAGTACCAAGTTTGACATCAGTGACAAAAAAATGATTGAAACACATTTATCATACTTATATCAATTTTTTTTCAACAATTACAAGGTTTTATAATTTTCATATTGAAATTTTTAATAATGTTTTCCATAGTTGTCAAAGGGGGAAAGTTACTAAATATACCAAATGATGAATATACCCAATAAAGGAGATGTATAAAGAGAAATAGAGAAGAGTGAAAAAAGAGAGAATATATTGTAATGGGGAGAATATGTTGAACAAGAAATCATAATCAAAGGGGGAGTAATGTTGAAGAAGTTGAAGTTTTGTTGTTGCTGAAGATATAGACCGAGTATCAGTTTGAAGATTAGAAACGCAAATGTGTGTTGTTGATAATGCATGCATTAGATTATCTTATGTGATTTTGTCTAATTTAAAATCTCCTCTTATGTGTTTCTATCGATGCCAAAGGGGGGGATTACTAGCCCCAAGTCGTATTTTAAGTGATGATGTTATGAATATATGTGAAACTATCATATAGGTTGTTATATTGGCATTGATGTCTAAGTCTTCATTGACTAGGTGTTATGCTATCTCAAGAAAGTACCATATTATTTGACTGATGAAGAGCATTTGAAGAAATTATGATGAAGATAGAGTTGATATGTAAGTTATTCAATGGGTACTCGAATGAGTTGGACAATGATTATGTAATATTGGTTTGATCATTTTACAATCATGTCTTATTGCAATATGTTGAAGATCACAAGCTTAACTGAGTCACAATGTTAATGAAAGGAGGTTGTATTCACCAAGTGACTAGAGTATTGCTTGAGTGATAACAGAGAAGAATGAAGAACTTAGTGTTGCTTGATAAATTCAGTATAAACTGAGTTATATGTTGCTCGAGTAAATGTAATATTTACCAAATAATAGCTAGATGGACAAGTTTGAGAAATTGGAATCTAACATTGACTTTTGATGCAAATTTGGAAATTTCAAGAAGGTCTATTGAAAGAATCAAAGTTTGTTGCAAGATCAACAATGGAGAAAAATCAAGAAGGATCTGAAGATAGAATGTGAAGAAGGGCAAGGATGGACACAAAGTTCCATATAAAGTTATATTTTCTATGTGTCGAAATGCATTGTAAGTAGGAATTCATTTGTTAACCTAAGATTGATGATTCTAATTAAGTGATAAAAGAAGGAAGAATCTGGAAGCATTGAGAAATATATTTGAGGAGAAAATGATAGTTTTAGGTTGTTAGTTCAAAGTGGAAGATGATTTTAGAGTGATTTTGTTTGATATTTGATGAAGATGAATGAGATATTATTGACATTTGTAGTAGAGATCAAAGCTATTGAAGGAGTAGAGCTAAGTGTTGAGCCAAAGTAAACAGAGCCAATAAGAGAGAAAAAAAGGAAGTTGGTGAGTGAGTAGAAGATAGAATTGGAGTAAGAAATGAGATCTAATCTAGAAAAGGTAGTTGCTATTCTTACATATCACTTTATACAATTTATAATTTAACCATTGTAGCATAAAATCTTAGAAGCACTGAATGGACCTAAGTCTATGAAATTCTGTATAGTAGCATCAATTAATGGTGTTTGTAATTCCTTTAAATCAAGCCACTCTTTTTTGTCCAAGATAGGGAGTGATAAGGTATAAACAATCTTTTGGTGAAATCCTCTAACAAGGTCACTTTAGAAAAATGTATGTAACCTTTAAAAAGGTTTTCTTCTAACAAAGATCACTTTAGAAGAGTGAAATTTTTGGGTTGTCGATTGCATGTGGTTTTTCCCTTAACAAGGTCTCCATGTTAAATATTGGTTTCAACATTGTGTGGATGTTATTTATCTTCCAAGTTTATTTACATATTTTTACAATTTATTGTAACTCGATATTAACTAAGATATCACTAGGTAATAACTATAAAATTACTTATAGTTAGTAATGCAAGGAATAATTTGATAAAATTTTAGAAGAAGTTGATATATGAGTCAAGTTTAATGTTGGATATAGCTACCAAGCGACTGAATCTATTGAATCTATTATTTGTTAGCTTTGATGGTGATAAAAAAATTTTGAGGGACTATGAGATAATTGGACATAACTGATTCACTCGTCCCCTCCCTTAGTTATCTAACATTAATAACATGTGAAATAAGGGTAGCTTCATTCTTATACCTTTAACCCTTTGGATCTTCTTTGACTACAAAATATATCATCTCAACTACTTCCTTTTCATCATCATAACGTGTCTCAATATGCTCTTCTTCAACAATGTAACATGACTTCTTGCCTTTGTTTTTATAATCTTTGATCTTCTTGTACTTATAATATTTCTCAACATTTCTATCATTTCAATAAGACTTGGTTATGTTAGGACATTTAATAGAAAATTTACCAACCTCATTTCATTTGAAACATATCAAGGGTAATTTAACTTTACCTCTTGATAACCCTCTTGCAAGAAATGTTTCAATCTCTTCAAGATCATCTTCAATTTTAGACTCACTTTCTTCTTTGATTTTCTTCTCTTTCTTTGAGTTACAAATGGTTAGTGACAACTTAAAAGCATTTCCCATCGTAGCCATATTGTTATAATAATTTCTCAACTCAAAAGCAATTAACCAATCAACTAGATCATCAAGTGTCAAATAATTTCTAGGCATATCTCTCACTTCTTGAATAGTAGAAACTTTGATAGCATAAATGGGCAAAAGAGTTCTCAATACTTTATGCATAATTTCAAAATCCTGAATGACTCCACCTGTAGCTCTGATTACACTCACAACATCTTTGATTTGGTTCACATATTGTGCAATATTATTACCTTTTTTCATTCTTATGTAATCATATTTACCTCAAATACTTTTAGCTTCATATCTTCTTAAATTTTGATATTAGCTTTAGTTAATACCACATTTTCTTAGTAGTAGCACAGTTCTTGATATCATCAAATACATCATCAGTAAGAGAATATTCAATATAAATCATGTTGGGATTTACAAATGGGAAGATTTACTTCTAAGAGGGGGAGGGGGGGGTGAATTAGAAGTAACTAGCTTTAACCTTTAAAACTTTTAACTAAGATCATTCACATGCATCTACCATGTCTATTTAACATAAAAATAAATGCATGCATGAAAATAGATAACACATGATTTTGATCACCCAAAAACCCTCCAAAATGAGAAGGTAAAAATGGGGTGGGGATGACACCCACAAATTATCACTACAACAATATGTAACTATTTAAGGTTACAAAGTTTGACCACTTCCAATGGTCTACCCTATGAAAGGCCTACCCTGTTAAAGGCTTTACACCATGTTTTTACAAACACTCACTTGGAATGTTACCCTGTTAAAGGATTTAGCACCTTGTTGAAAGGCTTACAACATGGTTGTTAGACCAATCTATCATCATAGGATTCTCCTTCCTAATACAAGGGCTAGAGAGTATTAGAATGTGTTGACCTGATGACTTACAATCTTCAATTACTGATTCCAAAGCCTTGTTCTACTCAATCTTATCTGATCCTTCTTGATCTGATATGTCTCTGCTCAAAGTGTTGATGCTCTATTCTAACCAACTAGATTCTGCAATGTTGCTCTTCCATCTCTAAATCTTTACACCCGTCTGAACTTCACTAGCATTCTCCCATATAACTCTCTTACACTCCCATGAATTATGGGGTATCAACCTCCTTTTAAAGGTTTCCAAGTCTTAGGGTTAGGTATGAATCTATGATCAATATTCATCCTTATTTTCCCACTCAAATCTTTATGCTTTTCCTATTGGATGCATGCTTTCTCCATTTTTCTTATTGGTTGCATGTTGATTACATAGGGAATGTAAAAGATTTGATCTTATCTTTTAGATCCTTTGAGATTCATCTTAATTCGGCTCAAAAATGGTTTACATCTGAGTTTGTGAAGGAAAAAACTCATATGTTGATCATGTGTTAATCGGCACTTACTGATTGCTAATGCTCAGCACATATAGAAATTTTGTCTTGCTCGGCTCCTATAGTAACTCTATTTTCCTTGGCATCTATACTTTTCTTGGCACCTATAGTGGCTTGGCATCACTTATCACTCAGCACTTGAATCTTGCTTGGCACCTAAAATTCACTCGACACATTGTAGCTCAGCATCTGTATTATCCTTGGCATCAACTTAGAAATTGGTTAAGTGTGTTGACATTCAATTGTCAAAACCAAACTAAGACCAACAATCTTCACCTTTGACATGAGTGGAAAAACACTTAACTAAAAAAATTTGGATCTAATCTCTATGAGTATAATGTGTATCATATTTAGCATATGTACAAAACTTCAAAAATGTGTTCAAAATTGTTATAAGACTATATACCTTAAAAACTTGTAACTCCCCCTGAGCTGATGTGCCATTTTTATAACCAAAATTCCTTATGCTAGATTTGTCTCATGCTAGTTCCATTATTTGCCTTATCATTCCTTTACTTTTATTTCTATCTGCTCTGTGTCTGCTTCCCCTTTCACACATCTCCTTTTGGCTTTATCTCCTTATTTTGCCTCAAAACTCAAAATTTGAATATCTCCCCCTTTGAGTATTCATTCTCCTTTGGGTCTCATTCATTATCTCCCCAAAATTATTATATCCCCCCCCCCCCCCTTTATCTAGATAATATCTCCCCCTTTTTGACACTTATGTCAAAGGGTCCTAAGAATGAATGGAATATTTAGCCAAAAATGTTTTGTTTACCTCCATTATTATATTTAGAGCAGCATCCCAATTGTACAATGCTATTTCTAGTACTTTGATTTGAATGGTTGTCTCTTCTGCAAGATGTACTAGGCCTTCTAATGTAGAAATATTTGGATCTTTCTTCAAAACATTCTCTACATAGGCCATCTCCTTATGCAATACTTCCATATGTGGGGTGATTGCAGACTGGATCTATATTAGTTTGGACTTAACATTAGCCTCATCTACTATTAATATAGCTAACTCCTTTTGAGTGTGAAGTGTTGTGGAAAAATGCTTCTCATTTTGAGATGGATCCTTGGTTAGTTGTGTACTTGATATCTTAAGGTTCCTCTCCAAGCTCAATATTCTCTGGCTAGTCTCTTGTGTGAAATATGAAGAATCACATAACTTGGAGTACAATGAGAATATGTTCTCAAGTACTGCTTTCACTTTCTCAACTTTCTTAGCTAGTTCAACATGTGATAGTGCTATCTCACCAGATATCTTCTCATTTACCTTCATTTGAAATTTATTTTTAGACCATTCTAATAATTTGACATTAGTATCAAGGTCTTCATTCTGTACCCGGTCCACTATGTTGGGCAGTTGATCTATAATGGGCTTTGTTTCATCAGGTATCAGCAAGTTGAATGCATCAAGAAAGATGTCTTTGATTTCTATTAATGCTTGCCTTTGTCTATACTCATTTATGAGTATCTCCTACTTCTTCTTCTTCTCTAGTGCCTCTTGCACTTCATTTATCTATGCTATGTTCATTTTTTTGTTGTCATAACTTGGTATCACTATCTCTTCATCAAGTACAGGGTCTCCACAATGAAGTACCCTTGCTACCTTGGTAGAGCTCAAGCCTAGTGCTGAAATTTGTAGTGGTACTAAATCAATGCTCAGTTTCTTAGTAGGAGTCCCTATAGTAGGAAAATTGACTAGAGTTTGTATTGCATCTTGCTCTCTCTCTCCTTAGGGGTTTTCTCCTCTTCCTTATCTTCTTCTATTCTACCTTGATCAATTATGGTACTCAAAGGAGGTGCACCTTGGCTTTGTGTTGTAGGATTAGAGATGTCCCTTTGCTCCCTCGCTTGCTCCTCAACAATTGTAGTTATTATCACTATGGAATCAACCTTTGCAATTGTGTCGTGTATTACTTTCTATTGTGGTTGACCACTTATAGCTATAGGGGGTTGTGAAGGTGGTTCTTATGTACTTAGCTTCTCCTTAGTTATCTTAGCTACAGCTTTTTGCAATTCCTCTACACTCACCAAAACAAGATTTGTACACAACTATGATTGCAAAGTTGTTTGGTGAAGGATCTTTTTGAGATCCTCTGTAGTTAATGGATTGATGTTCTGACTTGAAGTATTAGGAACATCCTTTACAATTACAATTTTTATAGATGTAAGTTTTTTATGTGGAGGACTAGGTGGTTGCATTTGTGTTTCTTGGACACTTTGTTCTTGTTGTTTCTCTCCAGTTGTTGCCTCATCACCTTTATGTGTCTTCTCCTCCACTGTAACTTCTTCCCTCTCTTTCTCTCCTTCTTCCTCCTTTTCATTTTCCTCTTCTTCTTCATTTTCATTTCTTCCCTTAGAGGGATCTTCTTGACCTTCCTTGACTGTTGTCAACCCATAAATCAATTTCCACATTTGTGTAGAATTCTTTACAACATCCTCAATCTTATTTTGTAGAATGTTGAAGGCTCTATATTTGAGTGCAAATTTGCTCCCATGTTTCTTACTAGCCTTTCTTATTTGACTTTTTGTAAGGTTAGGCATTACATGAGCCAATGTTGACTCTCTTATTTCTTTCTCCATGTTTAGGTAATAATGCCATTTATTTTCAACAATTGAACTTAGCTCCTTAGGCATAGAATTATCAAGTTCAAGTGGAGTAGTCTTGAACTTGGCCATCATAGAGTAGATAGATTCTTCCACTATGTTATGTTCTTCCCTTGACAGCTTTTTAAAATCAATGGTCTTTAATCCAATTAAATCTACATTATCCCTAATGCTATCACAAAAATTTTCAAGATCAAATTTGGTGGTGTGACTTACCACTCTGAATTTCTCGTTGTCAAATTTTGTTCTCTTCATCTGACTCTAGGGGTGCAACATATTTTCTTCTCTTCTTTTCTACTGACCCTCCTTACTCTGTGGCTTTCTACTTCTCTTGTTCTTTTTCCACTTTTTTCATTGCCATTGTGTTTGCCCTTGTGGTAGGCTTAGTTGGGCTTGGCTTGGTTGCTTTCTTCTTGGTTTTTGGTTGTGTTGCAGGTTGTTTTTGTACTTTTCTCTTCTTGGCTTTAGCCTTAGGTGCTTCCTACTTGGCACCTTCTTCTTCTTCATCCTCACCCATGCCTTGGTTTAGTGCCAATTGCTCTTTCCCGTGTTCATCATCATCATCATCATCATCATCTACCTCTTCATCTTCTTCTTCATCTATCTCAGCTGCCCCTTCTCCAAATTTAGCCTTTAGCTTCTTTACTAGTTTGTTCTTTTTCTTCAATGTATAAGTTGTCTTTAATTCCATTTCTACCTTTGATCTTAACACATAATAAGTGCCAAAATTTGGTGCACTCTTATCCACTTCTTATACTAATAATGTTGTTATAGCTGCAGATGCCTTATCAATGTTTATTTCATATCCAAGAGTCTAAGCCATCTTACTCTTGGTATGGCTACCTGAATGTAAGTATAATCAATGTCTACAAGAAAACATACATCATTTACATGTTGTTCAACTAATGAAATAGGTATCCTTAGTCTCTATATCATGGATTTCTTGAAATCCTCAAAATTGCTTGTCATAAGTGTTTCAAAATTAGTTGTTCAATATATTCATTAACTTGAGCTACAATGGACCTATTGGTTTTCCAGCTAACTTTAATAAAAGATGGAAATTCATTTTGTACATAGAAAAATATACAAATCAAAATTGCACCAAATTTGCATTGTGCTCCCTTGGTTCTCCTTATTGCTCCTAGATTCTCATTGATTTGTTGCAATTGCAGTTCTACAAGATCATAAGTATGATCCTTCTTAACTAATTTGTAACCAATGTCTACCACAATGCATGGCACACTATTGAGTCTATTAGACTAATAGAACTTGTGTGAAATAACCCTAACAACAAATTCAACAAGAGGCTCTTGAATTGTATCTATAGTCATTCCTCTCTTGTTCCATTTTGCTCTTGTATTCTTCTCAATTGCTTCCTTAGAGTCACTTCTAAGAGTTTTGGGCTGATCTAGGGTTGGATACCCTATTACCCTATGGATAATCCTCTTTGATATTTTTATTGGGCCATCTTCCAACCATAAACTTTAATCATGAATCCTTTTGAGAACAATTCTAATCCATTTGGTTTTAAAGACAGTGGGGAACTCTATTGCACGAGTCAAACCCTTCCTCTCAATGATTTGGTACTTTTCCTTCAAAACTTCATTTTCACACAACCTATCATATTTTTCTCTCATCTCCATGACCCCAATAGCACCAATCTTACAATTATAACACCTCCTAACATCCTAGACCATAACTACCTTAGGAGGAATAATAGATAGGGCTTTGGCTAGGTCATTTTTGTATGCAACTTCAGGGATTGGCTAAAAATTAGGTTGTTTAACTTTGTTTCACAATAATTGGACCTCAAATGGATCTTTCTCCTAAGGTTTCCTAGAACTAGAGGCCATTTCTTCTATCTAGGGTTTTAAACATGAAGAAATTTAAAATTGCATAGCTTGGCACTAGTGTAAATACCTTGAAATCAGTGAAACTAAGCTGAATCTTGGTTGAAATTAGCTCAAACGCTATATTCTCTTCTTAGAATTTGCTCTGATCTCTTCTTCATCTTTTCTCTTTGTTTTCTATGAAGAAAAATGATTCAAAATGCTAACATATACCCTAATTTCATAGTATTTAATGCTTAGTGTGTTTACAGCTATCCACTCGGCTTCTTAAGCATTTCTGCATTACTCAGCTTCCATTGTCTTTCAACACTCAGCATCCACTGGAGTTTCCCTTACTCAGCTTCTACTAACTTTGGCAATCAACTTGGCATGTACTAGAATTTTACTCAGTATTTGAGGGCAACTTTTCTTACTCAAAAATACTGGTGAGAACTTGAAGTTTTAACTTAACATCTTTGTTCATGTTGATCTATCCTTTTCATTACTTGCTTGTCTTGGAACTGATGTATGATAAATCTTTGTATATCAATCCCACATACCTTCTTTTACTTAGTTGGATGAAGTGTGACCAGTTGACCTTTTGAGTGAAGTGATCCCTTCATTGAATGTGCTGCTTCCATCCTTCTTCAAAGTCTTATTCATTTCTCCTCTAATGTGTTCAACATCTACCTTTCCTTTTCCTTTTTTGAACTCTAAGTTGGGTACCTTTGACCTTGCTGGGCAATTTTTGCTGATATGACTAGTCTTCAAACAAATAAAACATGTAGTTTGGCTAAGCCATCTACTATAGTTTCCACTAAAATGTGTTCTTATGCAATTTTTAGGGAAGTGTCCATATTCCTGATAGTAGTGACAGGTATACCTAGTGTTGTAGTCCCAATTATAGTGATTTCCATGATTATTCCCTCTTGCTAGTTGATTAGGTGTCTACATAGGCTTTGTTCTACACTCAAAAGCTCTATGTCCATACTTCTTGAAATTGTAGCAATGACCTTCAAATCTTGGTGTTATGATAGTTCTAGTCCTGCAGTCATGTGCTTGATGTCCTTGCTTGTCGCACTTGTCTTAGTGACCCATGTTTATAGGTTTGTCATGTTGATGGGCATTCTTGCTCCTGCACACATTAGAGGTATGTCCTTTTTGACCACAAAAATGACAAGTAGGGTTAGAGTTCTTACCTTTTTTACTCTACAATCTTGGATGACTTTCCTTTTTTAGTACTGGTGTATCCTAGTCCTAAAGTATCATTGCTAGCTCTTGGTGATTTTAGTAGCTATTCAAAATACTTGATGGCCTCATTTGGTTTTTTGAAGCTCTCTATAATCTCCTTTTCTCTTTTTAGGTCATTTTGCAGTTGTTCATTTTGCATCTTCAATGTGTAGATCTCTATGTCCTTAACATTCAATTCATGATGTGCATTCATCATTTGACTTAGGGTGTCTAGTTGCATGTTGGAAATTCTTGCAAGCTCAATTAACTTTTCTTTCAATCTGTTGGCAAGGTTTCTCTTGTCTTCTTCTAGCATAGCCTTATCTTCAATGGCTCTTTTCTTCTATTCAGTCACTTTACAAAGAATCATGGCTTGAGATTCTTGTTCAATCTTGAGAGTTCTGATCTCTTCTACTTGGGCTCTATTCTTCTCCATTAGATCTGCTATTGCTGCTTCAAAATCTTTGGAATCTCCATTTGCAAACAATTTTGAGGTGTCAATCTCCTTGTATTATCATTCTTAGCTATAGCAATCTCTTTTCTTCTCTTTAAGGATTTTCTCAATTCTTCTCTTGCTTCTTCCAAAGTATGTAGAGTGATTTTTATATCAATCACCTAGTTTTCTATGACCTTTCCAAGTTTGTAGACTTCCATTTCTATATCTTTTTCTCCAAGCTGTAAGGCTCCTTCTTGTTAGAACTTGGATCTAATACCAATTGTTGGGATTTACAAATGGGAATATTTACTTCTGAGAGGGGGGAGGGGCTTGAATCAAAAGTAACTAACTTTAACCTTTAAAACTTTTAACTAAGATCATTCACATGCATCTACCATATATATTTAACATAAAAATAAAGACATGCATGAAAATAGATAACACAAGATTTTGGTCATCCAAAAACCCTCCAAAATGAGAAGGTAAAACTAGGGCGGGGATGAAACCCACAAATTATCACTATAGCAATATGTAACTATTTAAGGTTACAAAGTTTGACCACTTCCAATGGTCTGCCCTGTGAAAGGCATGCCTTGTAAAAGGCTTTACACCCTATTAAAAGTGACTTGGTTAAAGGATTTACAAACACTCACTTGGAATGTTACCCTATTAAAGGATTTAGCACCTTGTTTTTGATAAGATAAACACATTTTACAGGGACCCTAAAACCCAAAAGTAACTACAAAAGCATGGCTGAAAATAAGAAAAAGAAGCCCAGCCAGAAAAAAACAAGTCTAACGGTTGATAATAAGCATGAGGCCCAACCAACAATAGAGGCCAACAAAAAGGCCAAAAAAAACTAATTGTCTTTAATAGAACTTAGCAAAATCCAAAACCAAAAAGCCAAAAAAGAAACAGCAAAAACACAAAAAGACAGAACAAGAGGGCTACTCTTCATTCTTCTTGTCGAGATCCTGCATGGTCTAGGCAACCTCATAAATCTTCTGGTGCTCCTTAGCCATCTGCTCTTGGACTTTCTCCATTTCCTAGTCCAAACTAGTAAAGGTGATATCAGCGGCCATATCTTCATCCAACCTGGCTCTACCTCTGTCCTTTTCATCCTCACCAGCCAGTAGTCCTCTGTCTTTTAGCACATCGATTAAGGAGAGAATATTGTCATTGATTGAATTGAGGAGAGAGATCATCTGACTAGCCAAATTATGATTGTAGTTTTTAAGATTCTTAATTCTCCTCTCAGCCAAACTGACTCTATCCTCCCAATCCTCCTAATTCTCATTTTTAGTCTTCTTCTTGTTGCCCTCCAACTAACAAACCTTCTCTCTAACCTCTTCTAGCTCATGGTATAGCCACTTGATTGATCTAAAATTATCAATCATGTTGTTACGAGCATTGTTCAAAAGATTCATACTCATCTCCCTAGCATTATCAGTGATGGCCAAAATAGCAGGGTCAATGAGCTCTTCAAGCTGGGGTTGTTCTTGGTTTTCCACCAATATCTAAGGATTCATAACTTCTCTAAAAATTACCATCATCATAGTCCTAACATTGAAATTCTCCAAGATTTTCTCCTATTTTTGACAAGCACTTCCCCCTCTTTACCAATAGTATTATCCTTTTCCTTCTCCTTAGGATGAGAATGAGGATGAATAGGGGAGAGAGGGAGAATCATAACATCTAGCCCCTAATTCAAAAACCTCTCATCATTTGCATCATCCCTTGTTCATTTCTTCCCTGCATGTTCCTCTTTAATCTCCTCTTCCATCTCCTTTCCCTCATCATCTGAAGCCATTTCCTCCTCATCCTCATTATAATCCATATCCATAGCACCTTGTTGAAAGGCTTACAACATGGCTGTTAGACCAACCTATCATCATAGGATTTTCATTCCTAATATAATGGCTAGAGAGTATTAGAATGTGTTGACCTGATGACTTACAATATTCAATTGCTGATTCCAAATCCTTTTTCTACTCAATTTGATTTGATCCTTCCTGATCTGATATGTCTCTACTCAAAGTGTTGATGCTCTATTCTAACTAACTAGATTCTACAATGTTGCTCTTCCTTCTCTAAGTGTGTACACCCCTCTAAACTTCGCTAGCATTCTCCCATATAACTCTCTTACACTTGCATGAATTATGGGGTATAGATCTCCTTTTAAAGGTTTCCAAGTCTTAGGGTTAGGTATGAATCTATAATCAATATTCATCCTTCTTTTCCTACTCAAATCTTTACACTTTTCCTATTGGTTGCATGCTTTCTTCAGTTTTCTTATTGGTTGCATGTTGATTACATAGGGAATGTAAAAGAATCAATCTTATCTTTTACATCCTTGAGATTCATCTTAAGTTGGCTCAAAAATGGTTTACATCTGAGTTTGTGAAGGCACAAACTCATATGTTGATCCTGTGTTATTCAACACTTATTAATTGTTGATGCTCAACACATATAGGAATTCTATCTCATTCGACTCCTATAGTAACTCTATTTCACTTAACATCTATACTTTGCTCAACACCTATAGTGACTCAGCATCACTTATCACTTGGCACTTGAATCTTTCTTGGCACCTAAAGTTCACTCGGCACTTGTTGAATTTCTAACTTAGCACATAGTATAGTTTGGCATCTATATTATACTTGGCATCAACTTAGATATTGGTTAAGTGTGTTGACACTCAATTGTCAAAACCAATCTGAGACCAAAAAATCATCATACTTTTATGATTACTTTTCTCATTCATTTTCTCCATAGTCAAAGGACCAACAGGTTTAACATATTCGTGATCCAAATAATGTGTGATACTATCTCCAATACCTAAAAGGTACAACTTCATTTGGTATTTTCATGAGGAAAAGTTCTCCTTGTTCATTTTTTGTGGCTCTCTCTTATGCATCTTAATCTTTAGCTTAATTTCCTTTAAACTTATTTCTCCAAGTACTCAGCTATGATACCAAATTATTAGATAATTAAGAGGGGGTGAATCAGTTATGTCTAGTTATCTCATAGTCCCTTTCAACTTTTCAATACCATCAAAGCATCATAAACATTAACAAAAATATCCTTAATACATTCAATCACTTAGTAAAGTCTTTAAACAATTTTCTCATATAATTTTATCATATTGTTCCTTGCATTACTGATTGTCAATAAATTTCTAGTGATTACCTAGTGATATTTTAATTATTACCGAGTTGTAGTAAATTGTTAAAACTTGTAAAAAAACCTGAAACACAAATAATATTCACACAATTTTGACACCAATATTTAGCATGGATACATTGTTAAGGGAAAAACTACCTAGGACTAGAAACCCAAAAGTCTCACTCTTCTAAAGTGAGTTATGCTGGGAGAAAACCTTGTTATAGGTTACATACACTTTGTTAAAGTGACCTTGTTAGAGGATTTTACCAAAATATCAACTAGACCTTATCACTCCCTCTTTAGGACCAAAAGGAGTGGCCTAATTTAAAGGAATTGAAACATCACTAATTGATGTTACCATATAGGGTTTCATAGATTTGTTAGGTCCACTCGGTGCTTCCAAGATTGTCTTCTACAATGGTTAAACTCTAAACAATATAAAGTGACATGTTAAGAATAGAAACTACCTTTTCTTGCTTAGATCTTTGTTCTTTCTCTTTCTCTATCTTTTACTCACTTCATACTTTGACTTGGTTGCTTGACAACTTCTTCCCCTTTCACTGCTCAATTCACTTTGTATAACAATCTACTTTTAGTATTCCTTCACCTTCACACTTTGATATCCTCTTGACAATATGATCAACAAAAAAATCAACTAGTAGTAACTTTGAACCAATAACCTGAAACTATCATGTTCTTATCCTTAAATGAATTTATCAATACTTCCAGGTCCTTCCAATTGTTTTTTCTTAATCTAAATCATTGATCTTAGGTTTACAATTGAATTCCCTTATATAATGAATTTAAACACATAGAAAATATAAATTTACATTTAGCTTTTTGTACATCCTTATCCTTCTTCAATTTTCTACATCAAATCCTTCTTGATTTTTCTCATCCATAGATCTAGCAATAAATATTGACTCTCACATTAAACCTTCTCAGTCTTTCCATATTTCCATCAAAAGTTAGCCTCATATTCCAAATTCCCAAACTTGTTAATTTGACTGTCACTCAATAAAAATTACATTTAATTAAGAAAAATAAAATTGCTTAATACTAACTTTCTCGAGAAACACGGTGTTCTTCTTCCTTCTTATCAATCACTCGGGCAATACTATAGACATCAGTGAATATTGTCTCTCTTCATTAACCTTCAATACATTACAGTAATAAATGATTTTAAAATAATCAAACTAATATTACATAATCATTGTCTAGCTCATTCAAGTACCCATTGAATACCTTTCATATCAACTCTGTCGTCATTATACTTTTTTTAAATCCTATGTATTAATCAAATGCTCTTCATCAATTAAATGATGTGGTACTTTCTTTAGATAGCATAGTGTCTATCTAAATAATAATTTGACATCAATGAAAATATGATGAATGATATGAATCTTTTGCATACATTCATATCATCATCAATTACAATATCAGATGGAGAAAAATAGTTTAGATGCATCATGATTGAAAGGAAGCTAGCCTTCTCTGGAGATTCAACCTCAAAGCGTAAGTCCCACTCTTGGAGTTTTTTTCCATGTTACACAAGGTCATACAAGGATAACACATCAAGCATGGGTGTAAACTTTTGTGTCAATAGGACCCTCAATAGAAGATGGATCGACAATATTTTTAGTCCATTACCTATTTCCACCAAGGGTGATAGCATCACACAAAACATAAACATAGAATCAGCACCAACAATAAGTTTGAATATATAATATCCACCATAAGCATCACATATGAATTTAAAACATTAAAAAGTACATTATGAATTAATTAGATTAAGAATTGACCGCATAACTATACATTTCTATCAAGAAATCAATATTAAATAGCATAAGCATCAATCGCATAATTGTACATTTTATTCATGTCATTGATATTCTTCTTCATCTATCTCTTCATCATCATCATCATCATCTTTGACATCATCACCACCACCATCATTTTCATCATCATAATTATCATCATTGTGATCAGTAGCAACATCATCTTCTTCAAGAAAATTTGTGCT
Source organism: Cupressus sempervirens (assembly GCA_028749045.1). NCBI lineage: Eukaryota > Viridiplantae > Streptophyta > Pinopsida > Cupressales > Cupressaceae > Cupressus > Cupressus sempervirens. Next base: position 401,186,193 of record CM053791.1, on the reverse strand, counting down.
AGGAACATCATCAACTAACTCTCGATCATGGTCATCATCTAAATGTTCTTCTACTTCTTCTTCTTCCTCAGTATCTTCTTCTTTCATCACATACTTTATCAACCTTCCTCTTGGATCATGTCTAACAAAAAATGAGCAACCCAATTTATGTGGAACCTATGAGTAAAATACCTACTCATATTGGCTTGGAATAATATTGGGCTCATCCCCAACTAGCTCAAACAACCTTATATTAATCACTATAATATTCAATAATTGTTTTATCAAGATCATTTTGATTAAGTCATAGCCTATACTATTTGATGATGAAGAGAAATAATTTGAATAAATTAAAGTCACACTCAAGTATATCATCCAAAATATCATAGTATCAATTTTGAGATTCTCGAGGATGTAAGTCACTTCTAGATGAAATATTAGTCACCTGAAATACTACACTTATCCCAGAATCACATGTTTTCTTTGTGTCATCCAAATTTTTGGATATGAAATTTATAACCATTTCATAACATATCTTTGTGGTGTTTCACCTGCAATAATATATCAAACATATAAAAATAATTGCATCATGAGTTGATAAACATACGGGTGATTAATAAATTTATACATATCTAGAAATCTCTTAAACCATATGCTAAATCTATTTCCCTTTATGTAACATTAGAATCTCCATTACAATGAACTTCTTTAACCAATGTAGACACACCTTCCCATGTTAATGTGTGACTAGAATGTTGACATTGTTCAATCCATATCATTATCTAATCTTTGAGTGTTTGCAATATAAAAATATAGTGCATCGCACTCTCAAGCTATTGTACAAAAACTAAATAGACAAATTACAACGAATTTTTCTAAAATATTAAGAATTAATTAACTATAATAATATCTTATAATTAATTACCTCACACTTTCCCCAATATATCCTTTCCTCAAAAAGTACTTCCTTTCAAAAAAATTAATGGGTTTGAGATCCCAAATGGAATCTATATGGGTCTTTACTACATGATTAGGAAGATATTGAGTAACATACACCATAGTCTAGTCTACCATGTATCCATCCACCATATAGCCCTCAAGACATGATCCTTGTCAAACCAAAGCCTTCAAAAATTAAATGTCTCTAGACCATCCATAGTGACCTAGTTTGTACAAGTTATTACTCCCATGTATTATCATATTGCCAATTAGTGTCATTAAGATAAGTGAAAAAAAAGCATGGGAACCGAGTCAATATATTAGCTAAGAGATGGAGGAGGAAATCAACAAGTTTAATAGTTATGCTTGATCTTAATATTTATTGATTGATTATGTACTTACCGATCAGAACACATAATTGAGTCATAAGACTTTACTAAGCTATAGTGTTGTTATCGAGCAAAATATTCACCAAGTGATAGTTTATAGATCATTGATTTCAAAAAAAGATGTATTCTAGAATATTCTCAAACCCTAATTAGGTCACATATTGAAAAGGAAAAAGAAAATTATAAAAGGACATATAAAGAATAGTTTTAGGGTTATTGTTGTTGTTGTTGCTGAGAAAAGTATTGAAGAAAAAAAAAAGATTATGGGTTAGAGAAAAGTACATAGGATATCAAAAGTTAGAGATTAGAGATGGACCTAATAGTCTTTAACACTCTAGAATATTAGAAGTTAGAGATTAGAGATTAGAGATCAAAAGGATTTTATAACACTCTATAAGTGTGAAATCAATTTAGAGATGGACCTAGTAGTATCTTTGTAAATCTCTTAATTGATTTCACACTTATAGAGTGTTATAAAATCCTTGAGAAAGGTATATCCTAGAAGATTTAAATTATATATTCTTAACAAAGTAAGTTGCCAGAAGTGAAAAATATTGTAGCCCTAACAAGGCACCCTCTTACTATCATAGTGATAGATTTGTAGGTACCATCTCCACTATAGTTTTCCCTCTGACCAAGGCTTTTTGAGATACCAAATGAATGTGTTATGTGTTATGCTTTATTTTTGTGAGTTTATGGTTGATACATGTTGAGTTAATAATGTTACTTTCATTTACAAGTAATAAGGTAAATGTTTAGTAACTACCATAATAGATAGACACTGAAAAGGAGGAAGGAAATTTTTTATCAAAGCAATGAAAAGACCTATGAGGAAGAAGTTATTGAACAATTATCTGATGTAAATGTCAAATGAATTTGATACTATCATAGTTGGTCTACTAGAAAAGAAAACTTACCAAGAGGGTCAAATCACTAAAAAGAGAACAAGAATTACAGTCTACTAGGATGTTAAAGTTATGTTACAAAAGAGAAAAATAGAGGATGACAATAAAATGATGGAATAAGATAAGAGTAAAATCACAGCAAGACTAGATGCCAAAGATGAAGAAATTGCAAGCTTAACTCAAAATCATTATGATATAGTAAATCAGGTACTCGGTGTTAATCATGAAATTGGTAGAAAGATGGAAGAAAATGTTGAGTTAAGAGCTGAGAATGAAAATAAAAAGAGTGAACTAAAATATGAAAAAGAAATCATTAAGAGACTAAAAGGATTAGAAGAAAATGTCAAGATACTGGATGAACAACTCAGAGGACAAAGATGACCAAGATATATATCTAGACTAGGGTCTACCAAGCATTCTACTATTTATCAAGAAGACTTATCAAAGAAATTTGAAAAAAGGAATGTATACACAAATTCAAAGTCAAATAAACTTACTTGTTATCATTGTGGAAAGCCTAGACACACAACAAACATCAGTAGGAGCAAAACTGGTAAGATCAATGTTACTCCCAAGTTTGATGGTTATTGTTATCATTACAATAAGTATGGACATCAAGAATATGAGTGTAGATCTAAGTATAATCAATCACCTAAGAAGTATTCATTCAAATGGTATGTCTATACTTGTCATAATTTTGGACACAAGTCACAAAAATGTATATCACAAATGAAGCCAAACTGGAAATCAAGAAAGAAGGGTAATGCTATTAATTGTGATTACAATACATGGTACTCTTGCACTACATGTGGAAATTATGGTCATATCACTTCTAATTACATTAGATTACATTTTGGTGGTAGGTCTAGTAATTGGAGGAACTCTGGAATGGCATGTTATCACTCACACAAGGTTGGTCACTTAAGAAAAAATAATAGAAACCAACTGTTAGCACTTAAAGAAGAAGATCCAAAAGGAAAAGGAAAGATTAATGTGGATTAAATTCATGAAAAAATGACTAATAAATGGAGGAAGAAGTTAGAAGAGAATGAGACATCAAATGCAACCAATAGTGACACCTCATATGATGGATTAGGTGAAACCTCTACTTCCAATTAAGACCTAGAAGAAGGGAAGGAGCTTTTATACTATTGATATATCTTACATGACTTCCTAGAATGGAATGGAAGAAATTACATATCTACATATCATATGATGCACATGAAAACTCATGAAGTTTGGAAATCTTGCAAAATAGACAGTATAAATAAGTTGGTTGGTAACCAAAATCTAACAAGTATTGACCAAGTAAGTAATTATAAAATGTGTAATATTTTTTAACATAACCAATTTAGTGATGGAAATGGAGCATAAAATATTAATTAATGGTAACCAAGTTCATTAAAGATGGCATATATGGGTTACAGGGCATTTAATCTATCGTAATGCACAGTTAGAAAGTAACTTTTGCATATTTAATGGGAAAATGTTTTTCATTTTATTCACCCTACATTTTGAGAGCATAGAGAAAATTTGTGTAAATTTGTGAGAGACAAAGAATTCAGAAGCTTGTGAGTGAGAATTTTCCCAAGATTTGAAGTGAGAAGGGGAATTTGTTGTGAACAAAGTGGAGTGAAAAGACTTTTATTTTTCAAAACTTTAATTTGTGGAAATGGCTTCAAGCTCTACAATTGGAAAGAGAAATTCAAAGTAAAATGTAGTGAAGCCAATTTGAAATGAGGCTTTTCTAGAACGAAAATATGAATTATATCCAAAAGTTCTTCAAATTTTTATAAGGTAGGTACACTATGATCTATACCACCTAGTGTTTTTTGGTGAATGATATTTTTACATTTTATCATTGTAAAATTGATAAAATTAGAGATTTTGAGCTACAAGAAGTATATAATGAACTATGTGTGGATGGGAATTTGAAGGATAAGAAAAAAATATTTGGAGACCAAGGGTCTCACACATGCTTTGTATTTCTTGAAGGAATTCAAGCCTACTAGATTTTTGTTATTCTAATCTATGTCTATGACATGAATATATGGTTGGATGAGCCGATCAATATCACAAGGGAGGTAATACATATGGTGATAAGATACCCAATTACTGATAAAGTGAAGACATTATGAATTTTACCTAGAAAAGAGATTAAGGAAAATATCAAAGCACAATTATTGGAGTTACAATAGGAAAGGTAAACTTTTGAGAGGGAGGGGTGAATGAATAGTTTAAACTTGGACCCATAAAACTTTCACCACACATCCATCTCATAAATTCAATAAGTAAACTGAAATAACATGCAAAACATATACATCTAAGTCATGTAAACGTGTGAGCATTCACACACATAACAACAGATATGATTACCCATAAACCCTCCAAGTGAGAAGGTAAAAATGGGGTGGGGATGAAACCCACAAACCTTCACTACTATAGTAATAAAGTTTATCCAATAAAGGTTACAATGTTTTGATCATGAGTCATGATCTACCCTGTGAAAGGTTTGTCATGTTAAAGGCTTACAAAGACTATTAGGTCTCACCTTGTTAGAGTATTTCAACACCCTATTAGAAGTGTGCCTTGTTAAAGGACTTTAACTCACAATTAACTAAGCACCTTATTAAAGGATTTCATATAGCCTATTAGGAATACCCTATTAAGATATTTTAACTAAAATCACCTATTAGAATGTCTTAGCTTTGATCTTGCAATTAGCACTTGCTTGCCTAATAATAGATCAAATCTAAACATTTCTCTTCTTGATCCTTCTCAATCTAATTTCTCTATGCTACATACTCTTCTATATCCTCTGTTCTTCTCTAACTAATTTTGTAATTCAATCTCACTTCATAACATCTAAGTCACCAAAAATGCTCTATTTTTGCATGAAAAATTATTTCTTAGCTCCTTCTATTCCTCACACACTCATTGATATTTTAAGGTTTCATCCTCCTTAAGAAGACTTAGTGACTTAGGGTTAGGTATGAATCTATGGTTGAGATTCATCCATTTTGTTGCTTAATCCTTCCCATTTTCTAATTGGCTGCATGTAATTGCATAAGGAATCCAACTAGAGATTCATCCTTATCTCCAAAATACCAAACTTCATCTTAAGTCAGCTCAAAACTGGTTTACATAATTGTTTGTTCCATTACAAAAAAAATATGTCAAAACTGTGTCACTTGGCATCTGAAGTCTCTGTGCTTGGCATGCATTAATCTTTCTACTGTAACTCAGCACCTGCATCACTCAGCATCCACTATTTACTCAGCTCCTATGTGACTTGGCATATACTATCTACTTGGTACTTGAGTGACTTGTCACATGAGTGGCTCAGCACTCACTACAACTTGGCATAGTCTATGGTTTGCTTTACATATGTTACTTGTTCAGCATGAACTAAGTAAATAACTTAAGTGTGTTGACACTCACTTGTCAAAACAAATCTAAGATCAACAATCTCCCCCTTTGACATGAGTGTCAAAAACACTTGAGTATACATTATCATCCTTAATTTTACAAGCATAACATTTCTCAACTCGACTTAAATAAAAAACTTTAAATTTCAAAATTTTGCAATAACTTAGATACCTTAAAGTTTGATAACTTCCCTTGAGTTGATATGTCTATTCTATATCCAAAATTGGATACTCCTATTGATTAAATGTGTCTTTAATGGTACACTTTGACTTCATGTTGATTCTCTTTCATCTAATACTTCTTGTATTTTGATGCTTTCTCAAAAATATGTCTCCCCCTTTATCTTATTCTCCTCCAAAATTATATATCCCCACCTTTTTGACACTTATGTGAATGGGCTATATGCTAATTGTGTGTTTGTCCAGAAAAGATTTATGGATATTTAATGTCATCTTAAGAGTTGCATCCCAGTTCTCACATGCCATATCCAATGACTTGATTTAGATTGCAAGCTCAGTAGCAAGGTGAACTAGACCATCTAAGATAGAAATATTGGGATATTTCTTTAGTAGAATTTCAGCATAGCCTAGCTCCTTGTGCAATAATTCCATATGGGGGGTGAGGTTTGCTTGGATGCATGTTAGTTTGGCCCTTATGTTGGCCTCATTTGTTGTCAATAAAGCTGACTGACTCTATGTTTGAAGCAATTTCCTAAAATGCTTCTCACTCTAAAATGGATTCATTGGTAGTTTTGCATCTAATGTAGAAATTTGGCACTCTAGACTTAGAATGTGACTTCTTGTCTCTTGGGTGAAGAGTGTCGGATTGCATAATTTTGTATACAATGAGAATGTGTTCTCAAGTACCTTCTTCACATCCTCAACCTTAGTTGCCAATGCAACTTGTGTTAGTACTATATCACTAGATATTTTCTCATATACTCTATTTTGGAACTTCTTTTCTAAAAATTCAAGTAATTTGGCATTCGTATCAGCTCTTCATTACTAACTTTCTCCACTATATATGTTAGTTGATCCATTAGTGGCTTGGTCTCATTTAGAGTTGGTAGACTAAATGCATCTAAAAATATTTCTTTGATGTCTTGAAGTGTCTACTTCTACTTGTACTCCCTTCTAAGCATTTCTTAATGCTTTTTCTTTGTTAGGGCCTACTGTAATCTACCCATTTGTTCTATTGTCATGGTATCAAAATTAAATTTTGGTAAAATTATCTCTTCATCAAGGCTCACATCTTCATATTGAATTACTTCTTTAGCCTTTGATGAACTTAGGCTCAGCACTGAGATCTACAATGGAGTAGCATTTGTGCCTAGCTTCTAAAGAGTATGACTTGATGAAGTGCTAGATATTGGTAAGGTTACTAGGGCTTGGATGGAAATTTTCTCCTTTAGTTGTGGTGTCATCTCACTCTCTTCAAGCTTTTCTTGTTTTTCCATAATGACCTAACTTGCACCTTGTCCTTGTGCAGTAGGTGCAGATAAGTCTATCTGACTTGTTTCTACAGTAGCAACTTATGCTTCCACTATACTCTTTTCTATAAAATCAATCTTGGAAATTGTATCAACCTTATATGATATGGCTTCTAAGATCTTTACCAAAGGTTGTACATTATTGACCAGAGGGATGATGGAAGGTGGTTCTTATGGATTTAGCTTTTCCCTTGCAACATTAGTCACTGATTTCTATAGCTCATCCACACCTACCAAAATAGGATTATCACCAAGTTTGGCCTCCAGTGTAGACTGATCTAAGATCTTCTTCAAATCATCTCTATTGAGGGGATTAATGTTTTAAGCTAATAGTTAAGAAACATCCTTGACAATTATTGTCTTAGTAGTCTCACTTGTGACATGTGAAGGACTAACACTCGACAATCGTGTGTCTTGCACACTCTATTCTTCTTACTACTCAGCCTCAGTTATTGCCTTGTCATCTTCTTGCATTTCTATTCTTCCTCCAACTGTGTCACCTTTGTCATCATCCTTTACTTCAATGTGTTCTTCCTCTCCCTCCTTTACTATTGTCAACCCATAAGTAAGTTTCCACATCTGTGTGGTCTTCTTGACAACATCCTCAATGTTGTTTTACAAAATGCTAAAGGCTTTGTATTTAGGTACAAACCTAACTGCATACTTCTTCACAGCCTTGGAAATTTGTGCCTTTGTTAATTTTGGCATCACTTGGGCTAGAGATGTTTCTCTTATCTATTTCTCCAAGTTTAGACAATAGTGTTATTCTTGCTCAACTCTGTCATATAGACTCTTAGGCATTGAGTTGGCAATCTCTAGTGGAGTTGTCTTGAATTTTTCCATCATGGCATATATGGCCTCCTCCACTTGATACTTCTCTACTTTACCCAATTTATCAAAATTAACATGACCAAATCTTGATAGGTATGCAGTATTTCTAACATTTTCACATAAATTTTCAAGATCTGAGAGAGGATTATGACTCACCATCTTAAATTGGTTGTTTTCATCTGATTCTATTTTATCTTCATCAAATTCTACTTGTGCCACATACTTTCTCCTTGGCCTCTTTTTCTCTTGACCTCTTTGTTTGGTTTGTTTTGTCTTCTCCTTGGCCTTTTCTATAGTTGCACAAGTGCTATCTCTTGTAGTAGGTGTAGTGGGCTTCGCATGGCTTGGTTTAACAATTTTCTTAGCCCTTGCCATAGGTTGTGCCTTAGCCTTCCTCTTCTTTGGCTTGGTAGGAGTAGGTGCTTCCTCGGCTTCTTCTCCCTTGGGAACTTCAATTTCCTCCTCTTCATGATCTTCTCCCATGCCTTGTGTCAAAGTTAGAGGTGTGTGCACTTGGGTGTCTTCTCCCTCTTCATCCTCTTCTTCTTCTTATTCTTCCTCTTCCTCGGCACCCTCTCTGAACTTAGCTTTCAATTTCTTTACTATCTTCTCCTTTTTATTCAAAGATAAAGTAGTCTTCAATTCCATGGTAATTTTGGATTTTACCATCTCATAGTTTCCAAATACCTTTGCACTTTTATCTACCTCTTCTGATAGTAAAGCTATGATGGCTATAGAGGCTTCATCCATATTTATTTCATAACTACGTGGCCTCAAACATCTTACTCTTGGTGTAGTAGCTTGCAAAAATTTATAGTCAGCATCCACAAGAAAATAAATGTCATCATAGTTTTTTCCAACTAAGGATACTATTATTCTTAATCTTCCCTTCATTTACTTCTTGAAGTCTTCAAAATAGCTTGTCACTAGAGATTTAAAATTCTCTCCTAGTTGCTCAATATACTCACCAATCTGTACTACTACTGATCTGATGGTTTTCCATCCCATAGTGCCAAATGAGGGGAATTTTTTTGCTCATAAAAGAATATACAAATCAAAATTGAACCAAATTTTCATTGAGCACTCTTAGTTTTCTGGATTGCTCCAAGGTTCTCCATCAATTGTTACAATTGTAGTTCAGCTTGATCATATGTATGATCTTTCTTTACAATCTTATATCCCACATCCATAACTATATAGGGCACACTATTTAATCTATTGGATTGATATAAATTGTGTTATATTACCCTTACAACAAAGTTAATAAGAGGATTAGTGATTGTATCTATTGTCATGCCTCTTTTGTTCTAGACAACTCCAGTGTTCTTCTCAATCACCTCCTTAGAATCACTTCTCAATGTCTTAGGCCGATCTAGGCTTGGAAAACTAGTAACCCTATGGACTATTCTCTTAGTTATCTTAATAGGTCCATTTTCTATCCATAATGAACTGTCATGGTATCGACTAAGCATTATCCTAATCCACTCCATTTTGAATACATTAGGAAAATCTAGGGCTCATGTTAATCCCTTTCTCTAAATGATTTTTAACTCTTCCTTAAAAATTCCATTATCACAAAGTTTATTGCATTTCTCCCTATTCTCCATGTCACCAATGCTACCAATCTTGCAATTATAGCATTTTCTTACATCTTGCACCATTATTACATTGGGCAGAATCATTGATAATGCACCAAAAGGGTCTTTCTTATATGAAATATCAAGAATAGCTTTCAAAATAGGTTTCTTGACCTCATTACTTACTAACTAAACATTCAAAACTTCATTCCCTTCTACATTCTTTGAACTAGACGCCATAATGAGGAACTAGGGTTTATGAAATTTTAAACTGTGTAGCTCAACTCTTGATAAATACCTTGTGAAGTCTGAAAAATTAATGTTGAATCACTACTTAGATATTTTTGCAACTACTTGGATGTATTTCTAGATCACCTTTTGTTCCTCTTACTCTTTCTCAAATTTGAAATGATGAAAAATGAGTTAAAATTGATCAAGTACCCTTTGAAAACCCTACAATTAATGTTGAGTGTTTACATAGCTGTAAGATTGGCATCAACCAGATTCAAGTTCACTCAGCATCCATTGACATTTCCATCACTCAATAACCACTATGAGCTCAGCATCAACTAGTCAGACTGCTATCTTGGCATCTTCTAATATTTCACTAGGCACATAGGAAATATTTCATGCTCGGCAACAACATTAAAAACTTAAAGATTTATCTTGAATTCCTAATAATATCTTGCATCTTTATTCATGCTAATGTATTCCTTTTAGTACTTGCTTCCTTTAGGACTAATGTATTATATAGCATTTAGATATTAGTCCCACATACCTTTTGATTGCCTAGTTTGATGAGGTGTGATCACCTGACCCATTAGGTGAAGTGATCCCTTCTCCATTTGATGTGTTGCAGTCATCTTTCTTTTTCCATGTCTTATTCATATAATTTCTGATGTGTTCAACATCTACCTTACCTTTGCCTTTATCAAATTCATAATTTGGTGCTTTTGACCTAGTTGGAAAATATCTACTAATATGACCAATCTTCAAACAACTGAAACATGTAGTTTGACTTAACCACCTTTGATAATTACCAATGAAGTGTGTCCTAATACAATTTTCAAGAGCATGTCCACATTCTTGACAATAATGATAGCTATATCTTGTATTATAATCCCAATTATAAGAGTTTTCATTGTTCTTTACCTTTGTTTGCCTATTTGATGACCACATGGGTTTTGATCTGCATTCAAAAGCTCTATGTCCATACTTATAATAGTTGTAGTAATATACTTCAAATATTTGTGTATGCATGGTCTTGGTTCTACATTCATGTGTCTAATGACCTTGCTTGTTTCACTTATGGAAATGAATAATGCTCTTATGATTGACATCTTGATTTACTATCTTGCTTCTGCACACCTTAGCAGTATGTCCTTTCTTACCACAATTATGATATATAGGTTTGGAATTCTTACCATTTTTGTTCCTTTCTTCTACACTTTTGGATGATTCTCCTTCTTTAGTGCTTATGTAACCCAGTCCTGATGTATCATTATTGGATCTAAGGGATATCAATAATTGCTCAAACTATTTCATGACTTCATTTGGTTTGTTGAAACTTTCAGCAAATTCCTTTTCCCTCTTTAGGTCACTTTGCAATTATTCATTCTACAACTTTAATGTAATCTCAATGTCCTTAACATTCAAATCGTAGTTGGCATTCATCATTTGACTTAGAGTATCCAATTGCATGTTGGAAATCTTGGTTAGTTATAATGATTTCTCTTCCAGTCTGTTGGCCAAAACCTTTTTGTCTTCTTTAATCATTGTTTTGTCTTCCATGACTTTCTTATTTTGTTCAACCACTTCACATAGTAGTATAGCTTGTGATTCTTGTTCTAATTTAAAATTTATGATTTCCTTTGCTTGGACTCTATTCTTTTCCATTAGATCTACAAGTGTTGCATCAAATTCACTTGAGTCTCGATCTGTAAATAGCTTAGTAGTGTCTATCTCTTTGTATTGTGTGTCATTCTCCACAATGGAAATTTCCTTCCTTCTCTTCAAAGAATTCCTTAGGTCTTCTCTTGCTTGATTCAATTGATATAGTATGAGATGTATTTCAATCTCCTAGTTCTCAATAATCTTTCCCAACTTGTAGACTTCCATTTCAAGATCTTTCCTCAAAGTTGTAAAGCTTCTCTTTTAGAGAACAAGGCTTTAGTACCAATTGTTGGAATTACAATGGGAAAGGTAAACTTTTGAGGGGAGGTGAATCAGTACTTTAAACTTGGACCCATAAAACTCAACACACATCCATCTCATAAATTCAATAAGTAAACTGAAACAACATGCAAAGCATATACATCTAAGTCATGTAAAAATGTGAGCATTCACACACATAACACTAGATATGATTACCTAGAAACCCTCCAAGTGAGAAGGTAAAATAGGGGTGGGGATGACACCCACAAATCTTCACTATTATAGTAATAAAGTGTATCCAATGAAGGTTACAATGTTTTGATAATGAGTCATGATCTATCCTATGAAAGGTCTGGCTTGTTAAAGGCTTACAAAGACTGTTAGGTCTCACCTTGTTAGAGGATTTCAACACCTTGTTAGAAGTGTGCCTTGTTAAAGGACTTTAACTCATAATTAAGTAAGCACCTCAAGTTAAAGGACTTCATACAACCTATTAGGACTACTCTGTTAAGAGATTTTGACTGAAATCACTTGTTAGAATGTCTTAGCTTTGATCCTATGGTGAGCACTTGTTTTCCTGATAACAGATCACCTTTAAACACTTCTCTTCTTGATCCTTCTTGATTTGATATCTCTATGTTGTATACTCTTCTCTATCCTCTATTCTACTCTAATTGATTTTGCAATTCAATCTCACTTCATAACATCTAAGTCACTATGAATGCTCTATTTTTGCATGAAAACTTCTTTCTTAGCTCCTTCTTTTCCTTACACACTCATTAATAGTTTAGGGTTTTGTCCTCCTTAAGAAGACTTAGTGACTTAGGGTTGGGTATGAAAATATGACTAAGATTCATCCATTTTGCCACTTAATCCTTCCCAATTTCTGATTGGTTGCATGTAATTGCATAGATAATCCAACCATAGATTCATCCTTATCTCCAAAATATCAAAATTTAATCTTAAGTCAGCTCAAAAATGCTTTACATAGTTATTTGTGTCATTACAAACAAATATATCAAAACTGTGTCACTCAACATCTGAAGTCTCTGATGCTCGGTATGCGCTAATATTTTTGTTGTGACTTGGCATCTGCATTACTCAACATCTATTGTTTACTTAGCTCCTATGTGACTTAGCATATACTATCTATTTGGCACTCACTATGACTCAGCATAGTCTATGGTTTGCTCAGTATATGTTACTTGTTTGGCATGAACTAAGTAATAACTTAAGTATGTTGACACTCACTTGTCAAAACCAATCTAAGATCAACAAATGGGATAGATGAGGTTTAAAAGTGAGAAAAATAAAGGATTCAAAGATAACATTTAGTGTTTAAGTTGTTGCAAATAAGATATTTCAATCATGTAGATCCAACAGTTTTCCCTACATGGTCATTGTTTTAGGCTATAAAATTGTGAAGAAGGGTCACAAATATAACATTATCGAGTTATAATTGAGGTAATTAGTAGAAAAAATGAGAACTATTTTTGGTTGTAAGGTATAATACTTGCAAATTTGGTTCATTATTGGTATGTATCAATTAGAAAGTAAAGTTCACCAAGATAACTGAGAGGGGGTGGGTGAATCACTTATCCAATTAAAACAACTCTTATTATCCTTACTAAAATTGAAACACATAATCAACAAGTGCAATAACCACAAGAAGATGACCATACACAATCACAACAAAAAAATTAATTTTGGAAACCGTTGATCAAAGGGAAAACCCCATTAGGGATGGTACCCACAAAATGATGTACTAATATGTAAGTTTCTTGTAAGAGGATGGACCTTATAAAGAGTAAATGAAATACATTTAGTACATATCAGTCCCTATTAGGAGATTCCAACCCTGTTAGGAGTTATGGAAGGAAAAAGAACCCACTGCCCAAACAGCTTCAAGGGAAAGATGATTGAACTCACTATCCAACTGGTCTTCATACTATCCTTCACAAAATAATACCAATAAATAATTGTCCATAGCAGCCTCTTTTCCAAATAAAGTCTCTTGTCATCTCATCATGCCTTAACCACACCAAAGACTTCTTCAATCTCAATATATCCAATATTAAGTTCATTAGATCTCACATCCAAGTTCACATGCTCCCATTTATAATTACAATGACACAAATCCACACTCACAACTAAGGAAAACATCTTTCCTTTATACCAATTCCTTAAACTAATTATTCAGTCAACCTTGAGCCTTTTCCAATTTAAAATTATAGTATAGGGCCACATCAAGTAATATAATACATGTTACATTGCATATTTTCATAATTACATAAAAAAATTGGCTCACAGTCTTCATAACTCTTCACAAATACAACATCTGATTTAGCACAATCAATCACACCATCTTCAACATGTCATCTATCTTTTTTCACATGCACATAACTAGATTCTATATTTTTTAGATGATATAATCCAATTATTAGAAACTACTTCTCAAGAAATTTGTCAGAACAATGTCTTCAGTAAATCTCAAATAAATGTCAATTGTCTTCATATTTATGCATGCACAATTAGACACATCATTAAGACACTCTATATAACATTTCTATAATTTTGCATAAGCATACCTTCAATCCTTGAATTATGTGACCTCAATCTATGTTTGTTTCTCTATCAATATCATAGAATAGCTAGTATGTTGACATTAAAGACAAACACAATCATGAATGCAACACATTGTCATGTTGAAAATCTCCCAAATGCTCCAACAATGCTAGGATACTCCCCCATAGGAACATCATCAACATTCATGATAACAATCTTCCCCTTTGGCATTGATGGAAACATAGATGAAAAACATCTAAGTTCCATAAATACCAAATATAGCTCTTTGTTGCCAATGCTCCACTATATTGTAATCATGTTCCTTCTTTTCAAATCCTCTTCATCAATCAAATCTAAACCTCAGGAACAACTCTCCATCAATGTGTTACTCCCCCACTTATTATCTTCTCATTTCATGTACACAAAGTACAACTCTCCCCCATATCCAAAAGATTTTTTTGTGTACTTCTCTCTACCATTAACATCAATTGAAAAGACATCATTATGTCAATCTTCTACATAAGATCATCAATAAGCTCAAGTGTCAAATGATACTATTACATACCAGTTACCAAGAGTCTTTCATGACTCATTTCAATAAAAATGCTCCCCCATAGAAAAAGTATCAAGCATCCAGTCTAGATAAACAATAGTGATATGTACTATTGGACTGATGCAATTTGTATATCCACTACTCAAAACTAGGTAGAGGCATAACCTTGAGCATACCTCTTAGGTACTCTAATCTCTTTCTCTACAAATTTCTCTCTCAAACATGATACTTGACAGATATGTATTTTTTCTTTGAATGTAACATAGGATTCTTAGACATACTCATTGTACTTGTGTTATCACAATGTATGATAACAGGTTCTATAAATTATTCTCCAATTTCCTTGAATATTTGCTTCATCCACATGATCTGATTATAATTATTTGCTATTTCTATATGCTCTTCTTCTACTATAGTTTGTGAAATATAATATTTTTTTCTTTCTTAGCCAAGAAAGTAATCTTCCTCCTAATAAAAATGGTTGACCACTTGTACTCTTTTTGTCATCCATATTGTCTACCCAATCCACATTAGTATATGCATACAAGGTAAAGTCATTTGATCTTTTATACCATAATCCAAAATTAGGTGTACCCTTTAGATATCTAAAAATCATTTTTACTACTACATGATGTGATTCTCTAGGATCATCTTGAAATCTTTCAACAATAAAAACTACATTAGCTAAATCTGGTCTTTTGTGAGTCAAGTATTGTAAACCTCCAATCATATATCTATACTTCTTCTTCTCAATAGTGGTTGCCTCATCTTTTCTAGATAACTTATGACCAATTACCATAGGTGTACCAATAGGTTTACAACTTTCCAATCCAAATATTTTCAAAAAATCTTTCAAATACTTAGTCTATGATAAGAAAATACCATCATTATTCTCCACAATATTCAATCCCAAGAAATAATTCATCTCACCGATCATGCTCATCTCAAATTCCTTCTTCATTTCTCTATAAAATTCTTCACTTGCTTCATCATCACCTCCAAAGATTATATCATCCAAAAATACTTCAATAATTAGTAAATCATTCTCAATTTCCTTCAAGTATAAATTATTGTAGTGCCTTTAGAAAATCCCAATTTTTTTCCAGATACCTATTAAATCTCGCATACTAGGCTCTAGGTGCTTGCTTCAGTCCATATAATAATTTTTTTAGCTTACAAACCATATCTTTTTCTTCTATCAAAGAAAAACCTTAAATTTTCTCAATGTATACTTCTTCTTCAAATTCTCCATTCAAAAATATTGACTTGACATCCATCTCATACACTTTAAATTTCTTGTTAGCTACATATGCCAAAACCATTCTCATTTCTTTTATTCTCACAACTGTTTCAAATATTTCTTCATAATCAATTCCTTCTTGTTGCAGATATCATTTACATACCATGCTTGCTTTATTTCTATTGGGAGTCTTATTGTAAAACAAGATACTGAGAGGGGGGTGAATCAGGATCTATAAAACTTTTCATTGTTAAAATAATATCTCAATTTAATTGTATTCACTCCTACTCCATCTCATATCTTAGATATTGTACCATATAATCATAAACTTATAATGTTGAAATGAAATTTATCTAAGCATAACATCCATGAAAACATAAACACATAAAATAAAGATTTTGGTAACCAGAAACACTTCAAGGTGAAGGTAAAAGTAGGGTGGGGATGAAACCCACAAATCTTTACTATTGCAATAAAAAAAAATTCTTTTTAGGGCTACAATTTGATCACTTTTGATGATCTATCCTATGAGGGGTCTGCTCTATAAAAATCTTTACAAATATTGTTAGGTCTTACCTTGATTAAAAGATTTTACACTTCCAATAAAGTAAGGACTATGTTAGGAGATTTAAATAAGGTATATTAAAACCACTATATTCCTTCAATTTTCTTCAAAATTTGCTTATAGATCTCTCTTCAATATCTCAAAATGATCTCCTTATCTGATGTGCTCTATTATGTCCTTCACAACTAGGTTGCTCTATCTAATCTCCTCTCTAACTTAGCCTTCCTTTCTCTATTCTAATCTTGTTTTTCCCTTCACATCTTCACACTTATCATCACTCTAATTGATGGTTAGATCCCTTCCTTAAATAGATAATAGTAGAAAGTTATATATCTTAATTAATGATCCATATTTCATCATTTTGTTGTTTTACCCTTCTGATTTTATGATTGGTTAATCTACTTTTCTTGGGATTAATGTCTTCTAACAAAATGCATAATTTTCTCCTTAACTATCTCTACAATCTTTAAATTTCAATTGACTAAAATGATTTACATAAATTTTTGTGCCATTAAAAACTCATATCTCAAAACTGGTATACTCGGCAATTGAATGTTTTGACGCTTGTTCATAACTAACATTTATGTTGTCACTCTTCTTCTATAAGCTTGGCATATACTAATTCACTCAACATTAATTAACTTTCCATTTCTCAATCTCAACTATTTTACTCGACATTTATGCTTGGAAACCTTTGACTTGTTTGACATGTGATGAAGTATAAACAAGTCCTTTGTAGCTCATCCTTCTCTGAATGGCTCAGTCGTAGTGATGACCAACCAACAGTGCCTTAGATATGACCAAGTGTTGACTTAATAAGAAACTTGGACTTTGAGATAAACAATATCCGCCTATAGCATTAGTAGCAAAAACATTTTTTCATGACTTAGCAAAAATATAAACAATATGTAGCACTCCCCCTGAGACTATGATTTAGTCTACAAAAACTTATCTTTGCTATACTATATATCTAAGTTTTTCTTGTGTAGAAATGATTTTCTATGATGGAAGAGCATCCAGAGGTATAAGGGAAATCTTGTGTCACCCAAAAAAAATATATACCTAGACATAGTTTTTGTTCCATGTGTTTTCATTTCTGGATACCCATTTCTGTTCCAACTCTCACAGTTCCACTATTAGTGTTTTGGGTTAGAGTTTTTAAGCACCTTGGGATATGTGTAAATGCCAAAAAAAATAGGACTATGTAATTGAGCCATAATTGTGGTGAATTAGAAGGTGTAAATTGGAGGGATGATTATAATTTTAATTTAGAACATTCCAAAAAAAGAATCAAGTCAAAAGGCCCCACGGTTTGAAATTTATTGCAATTTTTTGGTTTTTGGAGACCTCCTAAGAATGCTTCAAAGTTAGATCAGAGGCATTAAATGACCTTATAAAAGTCCAAAAAATAGGGGATGAGCAAAGCCTATCCATAGTGCTATAGAGTACTCTGAGAGCTTTCTGGAAATGTAAACGATTCATTAATTGGAGCTACGGTTCAAAAGTTATGCCTCCTGAAAGTTTGGCTACCATTTATGGATTCTTCTAATTTTGTACCGACTTCTAATGCGACTTCTAGAACCTTCTATTTTGGTGGTGGATGCCAACTGGCACTTTCTAGAATGTATTCCTAATCCTTAACCCTTTGGGGTCTATTTAAGAACATTTCTGGCATTGTAAAAGGCAATTTGGAGTGGAGTTTGAGAGGAGGTACTGGAAGAATAAATTATCTCCAAATTTATACTATTGTAAGCCCAAAGGGCATGTTTAGGAGTCTATTTTTTCTCTGTACTAAGTGTATTAGCATATTTTTATAGTTAATAAAGTTTCCCTTTCCTGTTGTGTCCATTCTATTCTTGGGCTTGACCCCATCATTCTCTATCTGAATGATGTTTATCTCCCCCTTTGTGTCTATCATAAGTAGATTTCCCCCTTGTTTTTGGCACTTGTGGTGGGGTTTTGTAGGGGTCAATTTGTATTTGTCCAAAAAAAATTTATGACTTGCCAAAATTGTTTCAAGTCCTTTATGCCATCATGTTCTCATTTATTCCATGACTTGAATTTTGATTTCTAGCTAGGCAGCTAGATCAATTAGGCTCTTTTCTATTGAAAGATGTGGATATCTCTTTGTTAAATCTTGAACCTCTGATAATTCCTTCTAGATTATCTCTAAATGTCATAATAACATAAATTAAATAGAAATCAATATTCACTGAATGTTATTATCTCTAGCCATTAACTCAAATAATCTTCCTTAATCAAATATCAATTTATTATAAGATTGTTAGATTGAACTTGGGTTCTTTCTCAAAGAAATAGTACAAGCCTTCATGTCTTCTTGTATCAGATCAATAGAACGTTGATTCTCCAATGTGAAGAATTCAACATCACAAAGTTTCATATACAAAGAATGAAGTACTTTCAAAATTCCTTCTAACTGAGTGGTAAGGTTAGAAGGCTAAACCTACCTAATTGCAAGTTCATATGAGAATTTATCCAAAAATTTAAGCTCAAATTTCTTTTCAGACCATCTCAACAATTTTTCATTGGTCTCTACATATTCTATTTGAACTTTATCAACTATATACACTAGTTAATCCAAAATTTGATGTTTCTCACTAGCATCATAAATCTCAAAAGAATCAACAAAAATATCTTTGATATTATGTAATACCTATTTTTTTCTTGTGTTCTCTTCTTAGTTGTTCTTGCTTTTTCATGTGACTCAACAAAGTTTTCAACTCTTGCATTTGCTTCAAATTCATGCTATTTAGGTTATACATAGGTAGTGTGATGACCTCATCTAAACTCATTGTCTCCTCTATTGTAACATCTTTTTGTGCCACTATCTATGATCAAGGGCTGATATCACTAGGTAGTGATACCTATAGTTCTTTCCCGTAGCAGTTAATGTCTCTATTGGCATAGCACTTGATAGTTGTATAAGATCTTAAATAGCCTCTTGTTCTTTGGGTTTCTTGGTTGACTCTTTCTCCTCTTCTTCCTCTTTCTCATCCATTTTCTCATCTATAACATGTGTAAATTGTGAAAACACAATTATTTCCTTATCATGTTGCTTGGCACTCATGTTAGAAGTAACTATAGCTGATGTAACTTAAAAATCATTAGTTTTTACACTACCAATCCTTGGAAAATCCTATATTTGTAACAAAACTAGATTGGTGCATGGTAGAGAGTGTTTAAGGTATCTGATGTAACATTTTTCAAGTCTTCCTCAATTAATACATTCTAATTTGGTGGTGATGAATTAGTAATGTCCTCAATAATGACAACATCTTGTTGGTCACTCCCTTCTACCAATTGCCTTATTTCTTCTTCTAGCTTTGTAAGTTCTCCATCATCATGCTCTTCTAGTTCTACAACATCTCTTTGTGGTGTAACATCCTTCTTCACACCTTTCTTTATATTTTCCTTTACCTTTGGATCAACAATCGATACTTTCTTTATTTTATTTTCCCTGGACTTAGTAATGATTGTCTCTATGCCCTTTGTTTCTTTGACTTTAATTGCTTCACCAGGTTCCTCATCCTCTCATTTGCCTTCATTTATCTAAATTTTACCATCACAAAGTTTTCCCTCAAGATCTTTAATCATCCTTTCTCTTTTCCTATCTATCTTGGGCACTTTTATTTCCATTAACATCTTAATCTTGGTTGTCTCATAGGTACTGAATGGCTCAGCATTCCTGTCAATCTCTTTAGATAATAATGCACTCACTACTATGTTAACTTCATCAACATTAACTTCATTTTCCATTGGCCTTAGCCATGCAACCCTTGGTTGTATTATTTGTGTATAGATAAAATTTGTATCTACCATAAAACATATATCATTGAAATAATTATCTACTACTAACTTAGGTATCCTCATCCTATTTTTCCTCTTATTCTTGAATTCTTCAAAGTAATTGTCTATTATTGCCTCAAAATTTTCTCCCAATTGATTGATTAGGTCACTTATTTTCTAATTTTTTTGTCTACTTGTATCACATAAAATTGTACCAATGATGGGGAGTGAATTCTACACAAAAAAATATGCAAACAAGTAAGGATCCAAACTTACATTAAGTATTCTTCGCCTTCCTTATCACTCCAAGGTTCTTAGATAGTTGTTTTATTTGTAGCTCAATAAGATCATAACTATGATCTTTCTTTACAATCATACATCCTAGGTCCACTACAATGCAAGGAACACTATTAAGTCATCTTGACTAATAGAATTTGTGTGTAATCACATGTACCACACATTCAAAAATTGGATCATCAATCCCATCGATTGACATACTATGACCATTCTATTTTACCCTCATCATTTGTTCAACAACCTCTTTCACAACACACCTCATTGTCTTTGGTCTATCCAAAGTAGGGTAACTAGTAACTCGACAAATGATAGCCTTGTATATCTTGATTGGTCCACCCTCTAACCATATCTTCATATCATGAACTCAACTCAACACAATATTTATCCATTCAACCTTTTAAACCTTGGGAAATTCTAGGGCATGGATCAGCCCTTTCTTATCAACAATTTTGTTCTCATCCCTCAGAAGTCCATTATCACATAATTTTTCATATGTTTCTTAAAGTTCATAATCTCCAATTTCTGCCACTTTACACATATAACATGATCATACATCATGAATTGTTAACACTCTTTATGGAATTGATAGTAGGGCACTAGATTCATCAGCAGTCAATGAAATGTTCAGATATTCCTTAAATATTGGTGGAGGACATTGATCATTCCTCATAATTTGTGCATTTCTCTCCCTCAACATTTCCTTTTTGGATTTAGATGTAGAGAATGCCATTTCCAAACTAGGGTTTGAACAAATTTCCTTCAAAAACAACTTAATTTGGTAGTAAACTTTACTTACTAAGTTCTTCCAATTTTTCCAATGGTTCATTGTGATTCGCTTGTTAGGTTACTAAAATTTCTTGAATCACCTGAGCACTAAAAATTGCTTGGTAAAATGAAAAAGAGTGCCAAATTTTGATATATATACCTTCAATCTTTTCATTTAGGTCTACAATAAATGTATTGTACTTAGATAGGTGCATAACAGTTGTCTCAGCCTTCATAAGTGTTACCATGAATGTTGATGCTATCACATTGGGGGAGCGTTGTAGAACATTGATATGATGTATTCATGATTATGTTTTTCATTGATCACAACATAGTAGAAGTTTATGAAGGTTGGCAAAACAACAGACTCTGATCTTTATATTAAGAATAATAAATTACTCATTTATTGATGCATAGTTGTCAAAGTACACTATAGTATGTGTGTGTTAGAAGGGTAAGTGTGTGGAACCTGAGTTGATAATATACGGAAGATATTATTGATCTACAAAGAACTGTATGGAACCAAAGTATTAGGAAAGCAGTACCTATTATGTGATTGCTACAATTCATCAGAAATGTAATGAAAGGTTATGTAGTTAACTAGAGATAGTATACTAGCTGGTGATGATGTTAGAGAGTGTGCATGTACAAAATTCGCACGATTAAAAATTTTCTTATGGCTATGAGCCGACAGCATTAATTAAATGTGTATTCATTTAATTGACATATTTTAATTAAGTGGGAAGACAGCTCAAAGATTTATTATTGGGCATGGTATAAAGAAAAGATATTTTTTTGTGTTTAACATATAGAGAATACATGAGACTTGTGAACTATTGAGGAAGCAGAGTGCTAAAGAAGCAAAGTGATTTAACTATGCATGTAAGTGACATTAAGGGTTATTTTTATTAAGAACTAAGTTCCAAATTTGATTACATGGTCTGAGGAAGAAGAATTTTGAGGTACTGGATAGAGGAAGAAGTAGAAGCTTGTTTCACATCTATTATTCTAGAAGGAATAGTACCAAGGTCAATAGGATAGTGGTTTCATTGATCTAATCCTAAAGATATTTGAATAGTGGGTTTAGCTATCTTCCACAACTCCTAACAGGGTTGGAATCTCTTAACAGGGATTCAAAGTCTCCTAGTAGGGACTCCTTGTACTAAATGTTGTAAATAGACTCCTAATAGGGTCCATCCTCTAACAAGAAATATTTAAATTAGTACATCATCTTGTGGGCATCATTCCCTCTAGGGTTTTCCCTTTGATCAAGGGTTTCCCTAGTCAACATATCTAGTGTAATTGTTTATGTGCATCTTTATGGTTGTTGTTTACTTCGGTTGAATGGTTAAGTTTTTTTTTTAAAGATAAATGTTTTAATTGTTGGATAACTAATTTACCATCCCACCCCCCACCCACCCACCCACCACCACCCCCCCCCCCCCCCCCCCCCTTAGTTATCTTCATGGACTATTATTTCTAACAATTGGTATTAGAGCCTCAGGTCCTTGAAGAAAAAGTTGAACAGCTTTGGGAGATCCATGGAAAACATGTTAAAAAAGGAAAGTATGAGATTTGATGGCACCAATTATGAAAGCTAGAAGGATAAGATGAAGACTCATCTTTTGTGCATCGGTCCAAGATATTGGCTTGTAACCAAGGTATCTAAGAATATTGTCAAAGAAGACAATCCTAAAAGTTGTATCGAGGAGAAGAGAGAAGTATTTATGTGCAACATAAGGGCAAGAGAAGAAATATTGTCAACTCCACCTGGAAGTGAGTATAGTTAGCTAAAACTACTCAAAACATCTCATGAAATTTGGAAAACTTTAGAAGCTAATTATGAGGGTGATACACATGCAAAAAGAGTTGGATTGCAAAATTTTCATTGTGCATTTCAAGATGCTAGAATGATGGAAGATGAATCTATAAGAAGCTATATTGGTAGAATAACTGGGATTTTTGCAGGATTCACATCTCATGGTGGAAAGAAATTAGATGATGAAGTAATATGGAAGATCTTGAAAAATCTAACACCACCTTTTAAAACAATAACACAGATGATTCAGCTGATGATACCCTGTACTAATAATTTCACCAAAGAAACATTGCTTGGTAGATTAGAAGCTGTGAAATTCAATCTAAAAAAATATGGAGAATTAGCAAAAGTTGAGACAGCATTTTGTGCATTAAATATTAAACTTGGTCTAGCAAAGAATATAAAAGTGCAAGGAGACATTGCTAGCAGCAACAAGTCTATTGAAGAAAAGATCAAAGAAGAAGTGGCTATTCTTGTGGAAAGACAAAAGCATGGTAAGAATATCTTTAAGTGTTGGACATGTAATGAATATGGTCATTATGCATCTAAGTGTCCTAAAAGAGAAAAGAAGTATAAGGGAAGATTTAGACCTAGAAAATCTAGAAATTGCTTATATGCTAATGAACAAGAAGAATAATTTGATCAAAGCATAAGTGAAGATGAATTGGGATTCATAGATATAAAGGATGATGATCTTGAAAAAGAAATCAGAGAAGAAAGTCCACTGGTCTCACAAGTTGAAAGAAAAGATCGGATCATTGATAGTGGTTGTTCACATCACATGATTGGTGATATGAGCAAATTTTTCAAATTCAAAAGTCATGATGGAGGGATTGTTAGAGTAGGGAATACTACAACCTATCACATTACAAGAATTGGATCTATCACACTTGATGGTAAAACAAATATTGATGATGTTTACTTTGTTGATGGAATGAAACATAACTCGTTAAGTGTTGGACAGCTTATGGACAAGGGTTACCAATTACAGTTTGGTAATGACACATGTATCATTAAGGACAAGGAAGGAAAATTTCTTGGTACTAGCACAAGGACTATAGGTAATGTATTTCAATTGAACACCACCAAAATAACATGTTTAGTAGCTAACTTTGACAACAATTGGTCATGGCACAAAAGATTTTGTCATATAAACTTTGATAACATTATGAAAGTCAATAATACCCATGTTGTGAGAGATTTACCTAATATTACTAAACCTACTAACATTATTTGTAAGGAATGTATCTTGTCTAAGTAGAAGAAAGTTTTCATTTCTTACCAAGAAGTTTGGCACTACAGAGAAGCTAGAATTGGTCCATATAGATTTGTGTGATCCCTCAAGAACAAGAGGATTCTATGGAGAAAGGTATTTTATGATTTTTGTTGATGATTTTATAGAATGATGTGTGTAGATTTTCTTAAAGAAAAATCAAAAGCATTTGAGAAATTTAAGATATCCAAGAATAGATTAGAGAATGAATCTAGAGTTAAAATCAAGAACTTAATATCTAATAGAGGAGGATAATTCACATCTAGAGAATTCAATATCTACTATGAAGAGCATGGAATCAGAGATAGCTATCTTCACCTTATTCACCTGAGAAAAATTAGATTGTTGAAAGAAGAAACATATCAATTGTTGAATCAGCAAGAGCTATGTTATTTGAGAATGATGTACCAAAGACATTTAGGAGAGAAGCAGTCAATACAGCAATATACACTCTGAATAGAGTACAAATCATAAAAGGTATGGTGAAAACACTTTATGAGTTATGGTTTGGATACTCACCATCACTCAAATATTTTAGAATATTTGGAAGAAAATGTTACATCCAAAGAGATGATGATATTGGTAAGTTTGATCAAAGGAGCAATGAAGGTATGTTTCTTGGCTATTCATTAAAAAGTAAAGCTTATAGATGTTTCAACTATAGAAAAAAAACTATAGTAGAGTGCACAAATGTGAGAATAGATGAAAAGTTTAGCACTAAAGAAAAGATGATAGATTATAACTCTGATGAAGATAATTATTCTGGGATGACCAACAGATGTAATGAATTATTTCTCAAGACTAACAATGACTTGTAGAATAATGTACAAACTAAAAAAATAAGAGGAGAATAGAACGTAGTACTAGAAATAAGAGTTGAAGAAGCAAATCCTACCCCAAATAAGAATATTATAAGAAATCATCCTATTGATTAGATAATAGGAAGTAAAGAAAAAGGAGTAATGACAAGATGCAGAATCAATGAAGAACTATGTCTAATATCTCAAGTAGAACCAACAAGCATAGATGAAGCAATCAAGGATGATCATTGGATGAAAGTAATGGAGGAAGAACTTCAATAAATGATAAAGAATGACACATGGAAATTAGTTCCTATACCTAAGAACAAGAATGTGATTGATACAAAATGGGTATTTAGAAACAAAATGAATGAACAAGAAGAAGTAATAAGAAACAAAGCAAGACTAGTATGCAAAGGCTATTCTCAGCAAGAAGGAATAGACTATGAGGAAACATATGCGCCTGTAGCAAGGATGGAAGTAGTTAGAATGTTCTTGACATATGCAGCAAATAAAAACTTTAAGGTATATCAAATGGATGTCAAGTCAACATTCTTGAATGGAGAACTTGAAGAAGAAGTTTATATTAAGTAGACAGAAGGTTTTCCTTTGACAAAAGAGAAGGATATGGTTTGCAGATTGAAGAAAGCCTTGTATCGATTAAAGCAAGCACCTAGAAATTGGTATACAAGGTTAGATAAATACTTAGCAAAGCTTGGATTTGCTAAAGGAATAGTAGACAACAACTTGTACCTGAAAGAAATAGAAAATGGTTTGTTGATAATCATTGTATTTGTTGATGATATCATTTTTGGAGGAAATGATGAAGCCAGCAACAAATTCTCAAAAGATGTGAAGAATGAATTTTACATGAGTACAATAGGAGAAATGAAATTTTCCTTAGCATTGCAAATTGTTCAAAACAAAGAAGGTATCTTTATTTCTTAAACTAAGTATTTGAAAGATTTGCTAAAAAGATTTAGACTAAAAAATTGTAAACCTATTGGAACTCCTATGGTAATTGGTCACAAGTTGTCTAGCAAGGATGATATACCTATTGCTGAACAAAAGAAGTATAGATCTATGATCGGAGAATTGTAGTACCTAACTCATAGTATACCATATATAGTTAATGTGGTTGGAATTGTGGCAAGATTTCAGGCAAATCCTAAAGAATATCACTACGTAGCAGTAAAAAGGATATTCAAATATCTGAAAGGGACATTTGATTATGACATTTGGTATGACAAAGGAAATAATTTTACCCTTTGCACTTATATTGATATTGATTAGGTAGGAGATATGGATGATAGAAAAAGTACCAGTGGAGGGGCATTCTTTCTCGGTGGAAGATTAGTTTCTTGGCTCAATAAGAAACAAGATTGCACTTCACAAAGTACTGCAGAGGCAGAATATGTTGCAACAGAAAATAATTGTAATCAAGTTATATGGATGAAGTACATGATGAAGGATATTGGAATTACATTCAAAGAACCTATTATCATTTACTGTAATAACACAAGTATAGTAAGCATGTCTAAGAATCTTGTTTTGCATTCTAAGACTAAGAACATCTCTATACAATATCATGTGTGGTGACAGAAAGTTGCAAAGAAAGAAATCAGCCTAGAGTATATTAACACTAAGGAACAAATTGCAGACATTTTCACAAAGGCCTCACCAAAGGACATATTTGAGTACCTAAGAGGTATGCTTGGGGTTATGCCCTTGCATACTTCAAAATAAAAGATGCAAAAGTGCATCAGTCCAGGGTACATAGCACCATTGTTAGATTGGACTAAATGATGATGCTTCCTCAATGGGGGTTTATCTGTGATGAACAAAGTCAATAAAGGACTCTTGGTAATTGGTAATTAGTATGCAACAATGTCTCTAGACACTTGAGTTATTTATGGATTTATATACAAAATTTGTAAAGCAATAGACCAGCTTATGGTTGTGCTAATAGGTTATTGTATCTTTGAACAATTGAACTATTTGTGTATTACACCTTAACCTTTGACATTGATGTCAACTGGGGAGAGAGTGACATGAAAAAAACTCTATGTAGTATAATGGGTAAGAAATGAGAACATGATGCATGATGTTTTCTTGAGGGAAATGAAGCAAGAATTGATTGATCTATATACTTGGTATTCTTGGAACTTAGATGTTTTTCATCTATGTTACCATCAATGCCAAAGGGGGAGATTGTTAGCATGAATATTGATGTTATCACTATGGGGGAGCATTGCAAAAAATTGATATGATGTATTCATGAATGTGTTTGCCATTGATGAAAACATAGTAATAAGTTTGTGAAGACTGACAGAATAGCAGACTATGATCTTTGTATTAAGAACAATACATTACTCATCTATTAATGTAGAGTTGTCAAAGTACACTATAGTATGCATGTGTTACAAGGGTAAGTGTGTGGAACCTGAGTTGATAGTATATAGAAGATATAATTGATATAAAGATAATCATATGGAACTAGAGTATTAGGAAAGCAGCTCCTATTGTGTGATTGTTGTAGTTCATCAGAAATGTAATGAAAGGTTGCATAGTTAAATGGAGATAGTATATTAGCTAGTGATGATGTCAGAGAATGTGCATGTACAGAAGTCGCACGAGTAAAAGTTTTCTTATGACTATGAGCCGATAACATTAATTAAATGTGTATTCATTTAATTGACATATTTTAATTAAGTGGGAAGCTAACTCAAAGATTTATTATTGGGCATGGTATAAAGGAAAGATATTTTCCATGTTTAACATATAGAGATTATATAAGACTTGTGAACTATTGAGGAAGTAGAGCACTAAAGAAACAAAGTGTTTAACTATGTGTGTAAGTGACCTTAAGGGTAATTGTTATTGAGAACTAAGTTCTAGATCTGATTGCATGGTCTGAGGGAGAAGAAGTTTGACGTGCTAGATAGAGGAAGAAGTCTAGGAGCTTGTTTAACATCTATTATTCTAAAAGGAATAGTACATAGATCAATAGGACAGTGGGTTCATTGATCTAATCCTAAAGCTATTTAAACAGTGGGTTCAGTTATCTTCCATAACTCGTAACAGGGTTGGCACAACTCCTAACAGAGTTCAAATTTCCTAACAGGGATTCAAAGTCTCCTAATAGGGAATCTTTGTACTAAACATTGTAATAGACACCTAACAAGGTCCATCCTCTAACAAGGAATATTTATATTAGTGCATCATCTTGTGGGCATCATTCCTACTAAGGTTTTACCTCTAATCAAGGGTTTCTCTCTAATCAAGGGTTTCCCTAGTCAACATTTATGGTGTAATTGTTTATGTGCATCTTTATGGTTTCTATTTACTTTGGTTGAATGGTTAAGTTTTTTAGAAAAGGATAAATGTTTTAATTATTGGATAATTGATTCACCCCCCCCCCCCCCCCTCCAGTTATCTTGGTGGACTATTGTTTCTAACAACAAGTTGTGTTCACACTTCTTTCCATTCAAATACTCAACCATTGTTCCTTTTCTTGGTCAATAACATTTGGTTTGGCCATTACACCAGCTCGATTGATATAAGCTTTTGGTCTATATTATAATGCTTGATCAATACAAACTGTATTACTAATGCTTGGCACTTAATAGTGTAACTTATTTCATTGCCCAATTCTTCTCTTAGATATGTCCTAATGCATCTTGATTCGTGTTTTTTATTAGATAAACAAGTTTTACAAGGATCCTGAAACCTGAGAGTTAAAACAAAACAGGCTGATAATAAGCGTTAGAAGCCCAGCCACTAAAGTAACAAGTCTAAAGGCTGAAAATAAACACTAGGCCCAGCCAGATAAACAAAGGCCAAAAAAAAGGCCAAACAAAAAAGTCAAGATAAACAAAATAGTCAAAAGCTAGAACGAAAAGCTAGCCAAAAAGGAGAAAGATAGGAACTAATCCTTGATCTTTCTTTCCAGCTCCTACATGACCTGGGCGGCCTCCTGGGCCATCTGGTTCTCCTCAGTCTCCTGCTGGTGAGTCATGTGTTCTTCCTGGTCCAAAGTAGAAAGAGTGATACCAGTGGTATTTTCTTCATCAGATCTAGCTTTAACCCTATCTTTTCCATCCGCATCCCCCTGCATGCCTCTATCTTTAAGCCAATTAGTTAAAGATAGAATGTTGTTATTGATCGAGTTGAGCAGTGAGATCATTTGGCTCAACAGATTGTGATTATAATTTTCCAAATTGTGGATCCTCCTTTCTACTAGGCTATGCCTATCATCATTATTTGTCCCTTTCTCCATGCCCTTAAGATTCTTGACTCCTTCCATTTGAACCACCTTCTCCTTAACCTCCTCTAGCTCATGAAAAAACCACTTGATTGACCTGTAATTGTCTATAATGTTGTTGGAGGCATTGTTCAAGAGGTTCATCCTAGATTCCCTAGCATTATTAGAGATAGCCACAATTGCAGGGTTAATGAGCTCTTTAAGATGCGGTTCCTCCTGATTGTCTACCAGGATCTGGGGATTCATCACTTCTCTAAAAATACCCATTTTCAAAGTCCTCACATTAAAATTTCTCCAAGCTTTCCTCCTATCTTTGTTCAGCACCTCCCCCCTCTCAGCTCCAAAACTATCCTGTATTAGCTCCTCTCGGTGGGCTTGGGGATGGACAAGGGAGAGAGGGAGCAGAGAAGAGTCTAGGTCCTGTTGCAACCTCTCATCCTTTGTTCCCACCCTCTTGCATTTCTTCCCACCCTGGGTTTCCTTTTTTCCCTCCTGCTCTCCTTTTCCTCATCTTCAGAATCCATAGCCTCATCTTCATCACATGTGTCATGCTCCTCCTTCTCAAGCTTCTTCTGACCATGATCTCTAGGGCTTTTTCTTCTAGTAGTAATGGGGGAGGGTGACTTCTTTACATTAGGCATAGTTGTTTTACCAAAGAAGGTAAGCCCCCCTTCCTTAGAAATAATGCTATGTATATCATTCGGGTCAGAGGAGTAGCTTGAGCTTTCGATTTCCTCATTCCCAGCTTGTGAAGGAATGTTACTTATCGTTTGAGCCTTGAAGTGCTCATAGATGAGCAGTAATAGCCCCTCATGCAAAGCAGGGTTAGCAGAGGGTTTCTTTTTGAAGCTTGACATCACCTTGCTCATAGAGTTCAACAAATAGAAAGGGAAAGAAACTTTGCTATCATGCCAAAAATTATTCAAAAGAATGAAATGGTGGGTGCGAGCACGATCAAACCTAAGGTCAAGAGTAATGTACTCAATGATAGCATATAGAACATACCTCCAAATATTCATTATAGAATATAGATCATAAAATGTATCACTCTTTTTCAGGGCATTCAGCTCCTTGGGGTTGTCGGCAGAGTCCTCCACTGCACTGGCTGAAAGCTTTTTGTCTTGAAAGAACTTAAAGCCCACCATCAAAACCTCAGTAACAGTTGAAATCACCTCCTCCGTTATCAAAAAAGCTATCCCATTCACCTTGACTCTACTATCCTTCCATGAATTGACCATGTTGTCAGTCACATTTTGGCCATAACCATGCAGCTTCATGATATACCTTGAAATCCCACCCTGACCCAGCTTCTCCCACACTTTCTCCCTACTTCTCCATTTCTCCATTTTTCCCACTGGTTCTTTTTAGCACCTTTCAACCACCATATTGACACTTTTCTCTCCCACAATTCTCATAAGCACAGCTCTCTGAAGCCTCACCACCTAATAGGGTTCTCTGTGTTTTAGAGTGAGATTGAAGAAATAAGCCTTGTCATTGCTCAGGTTATAAATGAAAAAAAAGACCCATGAAGTGTGCTAAATAAACTATAATAATTCCCCCTTCTTGTATTTATCAATGTAGCCTTTAAGAGTCGTACTCTTTCCCCATAAGCCTTTCCAATTCATAATTATAGATTGATCTCCTCTGTACTCCCTTGGATTTTATCTAGCTCGATCAAGCTCTTAACATCCATCGAAAAACTCTTTCTCAGCTTCTAGGTCATTTTTTGGTCAGATTGGACACCTTTATTTGTGAACCAATCTGCCACCGGGCTTGCTTCCCAAAAAAATGTCAATGACATGGACTCTATCAAATTTAGCAAGAGTCTCATGTGTCTCATCAATAAGATTTGTAATCGACCATGAATAATGAGATTTTCCATTCAAACATTTAATAATGTTATCCAAGTCCCCTTCAAGCCATAGATTAGTAACTCCAACTTCAAAAGCCAGTTTCACCACATGGTAGGTTGCGCTTGCTTTCGTAAAGTGATTAGTTTGGAATCCCAGCAAGAGAGAGAAGGTCGCTACTCCATCCCCAAATTCATTCCTAGTTATGCCTCCACATCCCAAGGAGCTAGGATTTCCCTTAGAGGCCCCATCAAAATTGGCTTTATGCCATCCTTCTGGGGGGAGAAGCCACTTGGCTTCCTGTCTTTTTAACATTCTTTCTTTTTCCTTCTCCATTTTCCTACTGCCCACTTCAATATCTCCTCCCTTCCTTACTAGGTAGTTTTCCTTTATATTTTTGTGAATCTTCTTCCCGAGAACAATGGTTGGCTCCTCTTTGTCTCTGAAGATTCTATTTTTTTTTCCTTCCATATGCTCCAACAGTAGTGGGGTAAAATCTAGGTTCCCAATTCTTGCAAAATAGGGGATTTGAACAATGATTTCCATTGGCAAAAAAAATCCAGGAGATTTTCTAGCATGCACTAGCTAATCCCTAAGTCTTGGGTTAGAAAGTCTTAGACCTCCCTAGAAGGAACAGTGAATGAACAAGTGGTTGCCTGTTTCTAGCTAGTTCTTACATAAACTACATCTGCTTGGTAGAATCTATCCTCTTTTTATAAGGTTATCCTGAGTGAGAATTTTGTTCTGTAAGGCTAGCCAATAAAATATATTGATTTTAGGGGTGAGGCCTGGGATCCAAGCTTTCGACCAAGGAGGCTTCTCTTTTAAGCTCCAAAGAGCCATATACCCAAAAGCAATAGAGTAATTTCCACTGGAGTTGTCTCCCATGATCATTTCATCCCTCTTGTTGTTGAGAACCATTGAATTTAACATTAACATGATTGGATTTAGATCATTAGATATTATAGATAGATCTATCCAACCTTGGTCGTTCCTATAGTTGCAGGCTTTCAACCCAAAAAGTTGAATACAATGGTTTCTCCAAACATCATAGATAGGATTGTTCATTAGGTGGGCCTGAATGAGCCAACTATCAGACCATAACTAGATATCCTCCCCATTCCACAATTTCCAAGAAACTTTAGCCTTTTCCAGGTCCCTGGCTTTAAGAAAACCATTCCAGATAGCTAATCCTCTAGGAATGTCGTTGCTAAAAATGGTGAACCAAATAGAAGGCCTCTTAATGTACTTATTGACCAATGTGTCTGTCCATTTCCTAGTACTATTGAAGATGTGCCATAATTGCTTTGCCAAAAGAGCCTTATTAAGATGAGTAAGCTTCCTTATGCCAAGACCTCCATAATTCTTAGGTACATAGACTTTTTCCTAGGAAACTAGTGGGTATCTTTTTTTCCCTTCAACACCTATCCATAAGAAATCCCTCTAAATTTTCTCCATCCTCTCTGCAAATTTAACTGGAATCACAAAGATGCTTAAAGTATACAGTGGCAAATTCTGAAGTGTGGATTTAACCAGCTGACATTTACGAGCTTGACTGAGAATAGCTCCTTTCCACCCAATAAGATTTTTGCTGAACCTATCCATAATACCGTTCCAAAAGGATTCAGGAGGAATCAACCCAAAGGAAGCCCAAGGTAGGTAGAGGGAAACTTTCCCACATTACAACCTAGAATCCTAGAAATTTTCCTCTGTCTGTCCTCTGGGGTATTGATAAAATATAAAGAGCTCTCTTCCCAGTTAATTAGTTGGCCTGACCCTCTCAAGTAGATATCCAGGACATCCTTCATGGCTTTTTCCTCCTTCATAGAAGCCTCCCCCCCCATGATATTATCATCAACAAATTTTGATGCGAGAAAGGATCACTTTTAGAGGAAGGTTTTATCCATTTGATTTTGCCTTCTTTATTCTTTCTCTCAATAAGCCTTCCCATAAATTCAACCAGGATAATGAAGAGTATAGGCAA
The DNA here is from genome assembly GCA_028749045.1 of Cupressus sempervirens. NCBI lineage: Eukaryota > Viridiplantae > Streptophyta > Pinopsida > Cupressales > Cupressaceae > Cupressus > Cupressus sempervirens. The sequence goes on along the minus strand of CM053791.1, from coordinate 401,152,719 downwards.
GAGAGGATCCCCCTATTGCAACCCTCTTGAGGGTTTGAAAAAATTTGAAGGAGCTTTATTAACCAACATAGCAAGAGAGGAAGTAGAGACAAGTTAAGCTATCAATTTGCAAACTTTTAAATCACACCCAAAAGCCTTAAGCACCATATCAAGAAAAGTCCAGTCAACTCGGTCATAGGCTTTAGATAGGTCCAGTTTGAGTAGCATCCCTTCTTGTTTTCCAGCTTCCAAAGAGTAGATCACTTTGTGCACCATCATGACCGAGTCTAAAATCTGTCTACCTCGGACAAAACCCACTTTTTGTTGTGATATAATCAAAGGGAGGAGTTTGAGCAACCTAGAGGTAAGAACCTTCAAGATAATATTGTAAAAGGAATTGTAGAAGCTAATAGGTCTGAACTTTTCCAAAGATTTAGCCCCTGACACCTTAGGGATGAGGACCAAAAAAGTGGAATTAATCTCCTTAAGAATGCTCCTGGCTCCAAAGAATTCTTGAACTTCCTTCACCACATCATCCATCACCACCTGCCAATACATCTAGAAAAAGAAGGTAGGGAACCCATTAGGGCCAGGAGATTTATCTGCAGGCAAGGAAAAGAGAGCTTCAAAAACTTCAAAAGTAGAAGGAATGGCTTGAAGCATTAAGTTCTGATGAGGTTAGATTATCTGAGGAATAGAAACAACCAAGTCTTCCTGGTCCACCTTTGACAAAAGAGGATCCCAAGACAAGAGAGAAGAGAAGAAGGAGATAGCTTTAGTTGATATATCCTTTTCCTTAGTCATCAGATCCTACCCTTTCATGATGCCAACAATTCTATTATTAGCTCTATGCTTGAGGGTGGTTAGATGAAAGAACTTTGAATTTTGATCACCATCTTTAAGCTAGTTGACCCTAGATCTTTGCCTCCATAACTTCTCCTCTTTGCTAATGATATTATGTAAGTCTATAAGAATAGACAACTTAGCCTCCCTACTAAGCTCATCATACCCATCTTGCTGAATAGAGGCTTGAGAAAAAATAAGTTTATTGGACAAGACATCTTTCTCATGAAAGATATGGCCAAAATCAGTCTTATTCCAAACTTTAACCATTCTCTTAACATTGCTTAGTTTCCTGGAAACTCTAAAAATAGTAGTGCCTTCCACTTCTAAACTCCACCAAAATTTGACTTTATCCAAAATATCAGGATGAGAAGTCCACATTTTTTCAAATCTAAAGGGGGGGTTCCTTCTAGGTTCTATAGGAGCAACCGAGAGGGAGATAGGAGAATGATCAGATCCCACTCTAGGTAGGAGAGATAACCTACAAGAGAAAGAATTCAGCCAATTAGGGGAGATTAAAGCTCTATCAAATTTGACCTGGATGTAGTCCTTCCCCAAGCAATTGTTTGACCAAGTAAAGGCACCTCCCATAAGATCCAAATCCATAAAAGCCAAACCATTGATAAAGCTAGAGAGGTCTTGTTTACTTTCCTACTCTAGGATTAGACCACCCATCTTCTCCTCATCCACAAGAGGAGTGTTGAAATCTCCCATAATGATGCCTTTGTTTAAATTACTACTTTGCACCAGGTTTCCTACTTTAGTCCAGTGATTTTTTCTATCTCTTTTATTGTTAGGAGCATATAAATTCAACAAAAACCAATTTTCATTGGATTGAATATGATGAACATGACAAAGAAGAATATTACCCTCATTAAACACTACTTCAACTCTAAAATTCTTGGTATTAAACAAGGTCAGTAGACCACCAAAGGCACCCTCTACATTCGAAGCCTCCCCACTCATCATGCTACTAAACTTAATTTTCCTTACAGATTCCTTTTTCATCTTAGTTTCTTGGATCATCAAAATATCAAGTCTTTGATCTTCAGACAAAATCTTAATAATTTCCTATTTGTGGGCTTCATTTAAGCCCCTTATATTCCATGATATGATCTTCATTTTCCATTCTTGGAAAACTCCTGAAGATTTTTCTGGCGCCCATTCACCAAGCATCTTTTGGTCTCCTCCTCTCTGGTTTGCTTCTCTAATTTTCTACCTTTTCTAGCCTCTATTGCCACATCCAGTTTGCAGCTGCTTCTAGTCTCCACCAGAAAGGCCAAAGAGGGTTCTCTAAAAAAATTCTTCCTAGGCTTAGGAGAAAGAAAAGCTTCTCTTTCCAAAATAGTTTCCAAAGACCTAGATACTATTTGAGCTTTCTTTGGAGTTCTAGAAGGATCCTCCCAATCATCGAACACCCTCACCAAAACTTCTTTCTCATTCTCCACAACACTTTCAACTCTTGCTCTAGAGGAAACAAAATTATCCTCTGGGCCTTGATAGACAATTATATCCTTATTGACTCTATCCTTTTCTTCATCTTTGGTAGCCAAAATACTTCTCCCTTCAGATTTAGGGATCCCTTTTGAATCTACTTCCTTCATAATCTACTGAGGAGCTCCCTTACAATCTTTAACCACAAGCTTTACCTGTTGCAAATCTACTGCCCCTTCCACAATCTAAGAGTCTTCTAACTCATGAAAGTCAGCTTGGTTTCCTTCTAGGGAATTTTCCAATGGCTTTTCCTTTAGATCTGTAAATACTTCACCATTTGAAGTTTTCTAGGCATGCTCTTCAGAATGGGGAAAACCCTTCTTATCTTTGGTTTGAGCTATTGTGGCAAAAGGTGTTGGCTTATGTGTAAAGTCCTTCTTAACTTCTCCAACCTTTTGACCAACCATAATAGGTTCAGCCTTCTTCCTATGCTGGTGATCTTCCTCTTTGATATTTTCTTGTCCCTATTGAGATAAGAGGAAGGGAGAGACTTCTTCTTCTTGTCCATCTTCACTTTCAAGCATTGAAAAGCCTTATGTCCAGTCTTAAAAAAATGATAACAACCAAAAGGTATGCTCTCATAGTCCAACTACTGTATGTGAGTGTTGAGCTTAGACTCAAAGCACACCACTTTCGGCATACCATCTCCTTCCCTTACTCCTATACATATCCTTACATAAGTCAATCTGGACTTAGAAGTTTTAATAGGATCAATTGATAATAGTTCTCCAAAGGAACTGGCCACACCCATAAAAACATCCTCATTCCAGAATTCCAAGGGTAGCTCAAGGAGTCTATGCCATACTAGAGCTTGCTGAAAAAAAGATTCATTTAAGTCCAATTTTGAAGACCATTTCTACAACACCAGAGTTGCCCGTCCTATACTCTAAGGCCCTTCACATAGAATATTAGCCATGTCCTCATTACAAGTAAAGTCAAAAGAGAGGAACCCCTTTGCCATCGTAGTAACACTAACCTGACCTTTAAGATGCCATTTCTTCAAGGTGAAGGATCATACCACATCAATGTTTAGTCTCTAACCGATAAACTTTACAACCAGCGTGGATGCCATCGAAGCTATGCTATGATCAACTAATTCATTTGGAATAGAAATCATGCACGATCTCTTTTCCAGGCTTGATACAATCTTAACCAGAGGGAAAGATGACTTACCGAATGGTTTGACACCGAAGAGTGAGGCCCATTTCACTGGAAGATTCCCTGGCCTGACCACATTGGGTTGTATTTTGGCTTGATCTGTACTTCACCATCAGCACGTGGGTCCCCATCCCCATTTTTCACCTCTCCACACTATGCCTAAAAATCCTCCTTCGTACCTAATTTCTTAGATCCTCTTCCCTGAGGACTCCCACCTAAAACTAGGTTTGAATTTTGAATAGATGCTTCCCATCCGCTTCCCTGACCTCTCCCTCTCCCTCTCTAAAACATTTTTTTTTTAGGCCTTAGTTGTTGATAGTTGTAAGAATGCATCTTGATTCATGTTGATATGGACTTTTAATCACATTTTTCATTGGGAACTTTTGTATGATATATCATTTAAGTATACAATCCCTTACATACCTTATTTTCTTTAGTTAGATGTGATGCGATCTCCTAATCCATTACATTGCATGATCTCAACTTTTCTTGCTTCATTACTTCTAGCTTCTACTATCTCTTTCCATGATTTACTCATCCCAAATTTCCATTTTCCTTTGTTTCTTTCATTGTTTGTTGCTAGTGCACAAGTCCTCCAATTCTTACTAACATGTCCAACCTTGAGATAACTTAAACAAACTAGGTTTCCATTCAACCATTCATGTAATTTTTTACGAAATGTATCTTAATGTAATTTCTTATGAAATGTATCTGAATGAAATTATGTGGAATGTGACCATATTCTCTATAATAATGACAAGTATACCATGTTTTATAATCTTAATTATACGAGTTACCTTTTTTAAGTGCATGCATTTTCCCTTTAGATGTCCAGTTGGATTTTGCTTTGGATATGCATTCTTGAGCTCTATTTCCATGTTTCTAACAATTGTAACAATGTCCTTCGACTCTAGGTGTAGTAGGTGTATCACTTGTCTTTGACCAACATTCATGTGCTTGGGTTCCTTGTTTCTTGCAATTAAAATAGCTACCAATAAACTTAGGTTTAGGGTTTTGCATACCATTCTTACTTCTACAAATGTTGGTTGTATGTCCACATTTACCACAATGATGACAAGTAGTTTTGTCTTTGGATTTTGCATTTCTTTTCTCTCCACTCTTTAATGACTCTCTCACTTCAGTAGATGAAGAGTGCTTGATATGTCCTAGACTGGAAGTATCACTAGATGGCCTTGGTGATCTCATTGGTTCTTCAAAGTATTTGATAACTTCACTTGGTTTGTTCATTCTTTCCAAAATTTATATCTCTGATCTCAACTCATTCCTTAGTTGGTAACTCTATAGTCTCATATTTGTAATCTCCATGTCCTTTTTGTTCAACTCATGATTTCTAAGTAACAATTAATTCATCATGTCCAACTAAGTATTTGTAAGCTTCTACACATCAAATGATCTTTCTTCAAGTCTAGTAGTTATTTGTCTTTTATCTTCTTTAGTCATGATTTTTTCTTCTTCAACTTTCTTCTTTTTTTAGTCACTTCACATAGTCTTACTAATTGAATTTCCTATTCTCTTTTAAGTTCTCTGACTTCTTTACTTAGAATATTCTTCTTCTCCATTAGATCTTCTATTATTGCATCACTTGCACCAATTTTTCCACTATTAATTAATTCTTTGACATCAACTTCATTATATAGTGTGTCATTTTGCTAAATGGCAATATTTTTCCTTTTCTTTAAGGATTTCCTTAACTCTTCTTTTTCTCCTTCAAGTTGTTACAGTATGATCTAAATTTCAATCATCTAATTCTTAATGATCTTTCCCAATTTGTATTCCTCCATTTCCAATATATGTACCCTCAAGCCATTAGACTTCTTTCAAGAGAACTATGCTCTAATACCAATTGTTGGAAGTCTTATTGGGAAACAAGATGCTGAGAGAGGAGGGGGGTGAATCAAGATCTATAAAACTTTCCATTTCTAAAATAATATCTCAGTTTAATTGTATTCACTCTGGATCCATCTCATATCTTAGATCTCATACCATATAATCATAAACTTTTAATGCTAAACTGAAATCTATCTAAGCATAACATCCTTGAAAACATAAACACAACATAAAGATTTTATAACCCATAAACACTTCAAGGTGAAGGTAAAACTAGGGTGGGGATGAAACCCACAAATATTTACTACTACAGCAACAAAGTTTGCCTATTAGGGCTACAATTTGATCACTTCTAATGATCTACCTTGTGAGGGATCTTCTCTATTAAAATCTTTACAAGATTGTTAGGTCTTACCTTGATTAAAGGATTTTACACTTACAATAAAGTAAAGACTCTATTAGGAGATTTAAATAAGGTTTGTTAAGAGATTTTCCCTTATTTATCTATTAGAATATCTTAGTACTTGATCCTTTACTTTACTCTAAAAGTTGTTTATAGATCTCCTCTCTTCAATATCTCAAATTGGTCTCCTTATTTGATATGTTATGTTTTTTCTTCACTACTAGGTTGCTCTATCTAATCTCCTATCTGACTTAGCCTTCCTTTCTCTATTCTAAGATTGTTTTGTCCTTCACATCTTCACACTTCTCATGACTCATAATCAAGTATTTTTTCCTTAATTCTACACTTTTCATCCACTCTAACATTTGTGCTCTCAACAATACTCTTATTTATCTAATTAAAACATTTTTATGCTTTGATTTCAATTAATAACTGAGAAACATACATTCATCACTTCTTGCATCAAACTTACCAATAGAATCTTCTCTCTTAATGTGGCACTTACTTCCAAATATTTTGAAATACTTAACTTAGAGTGCATGTCCAAACCAAATCTCACAAGGGGTCTTACCAATACCTTGTCTATACTATGATCATTGTATATATTGTTGTAGTAACTAATTCTCTCCAAAATATCTTTGAGACATTGTTCTAAAACATCATAGCTCTTGTTGACTATTTTACTAACTTGTTTCTCCTCTCACCTATACCATTATGCTTAGGTGTCATAGGAGCTGAAATTTTTCTTTTAATGGCATTTACTTCACAAAAAAAATTAAACTGATTCGAGGTAAACTCTCCACCTCTATTAGATTTCAAGTATTTAATCCTCAATTAGATTCATTTTCAACTATATTCTTAAATGCTTTATTCTTCTCAAATGCTTCATATTTCTCTCTAAGAAATTTTACCCACATCATTCTAGTAAAATCTTTAACAAGAATCATGAAATACCTTTCACCATAGAATGTTCTTGTCTTTGTAGGACCACTCAAGTTTGTGTGCAAAATCTCCAACTTCACAAATGTAGTGTGTTTATTGCTTGGGAATGATCTTTTCTTCTATTTTGACATAACACATTCCTTGCATACCATATTAGTAAGCTTTATAATTTTAGGAAAATCTCTAACAAAAAGTGTAGTACTCACTTTTGCAATGTTATCAAAGTATATGTGAGAAACCCTCTTATGTCATAGCCAAAAATTGTCAACTTTAGCAACTAGGCATGTCATATAAATAAGACTCAACTAAAAAACATTATCTCTTGATCTTGTTCCAGTATCAATTGGTTTACCATCTTTATCCTTGATATTGCACGTCTTCTCCTTAAATTGCAACTAATATCCCTTGTCAACTAGCTACCCAACACTCAATATATTATGTTTCAAACCATCAAAATATATATATATATATATTATTAGTATTAGTCTTTTCATTAAGCGTAATAGATCCTATTCCTTTTATGTGACATGATGCATTGTTTTCAATTGCAATAATTCCTCCATCATAGCTATTGAATTCAAAAAATATATTCATATCACCAGTCATAAGATGTGAACAACCAATGTCTATGATCCAACCAGATTTAGTCTTTTCAACTTGTGACACTAGTTCCTTTTCTTCTCTAACTTTTTATTTTTTAGTACTTTCCTCTTTAATTGCAAAAAATCATATCTCATCAGTCTCATTATCACTTTCACTCAAAATTCTTTCCACACTAGCCTCTATATCATCATCATTTTCATAAAGACAATCTTTAGGCCATCTAGGCTTAAAGTTCCTTCTATACATATTTACTCTCTTAGGACACTTAGAAAAATATTGACCATATTCATTATAAGTCCAACATTTAAATATTTTCTTACCTTTAGGTTCTTTCCTTACAAGAAAGGCAATTCCTTCTTCAATATTCTTTCTTCTTTTGATTTTCCTCTATTGTTATTAGCATAATCTCCATTGGTACTTGCACATCTTGTCAATGAAGGTCAAACACTCAATGTACTGAAAGTAGTCTCAGTTCTAGGTAGATCTCCACTATGTCTCAAAATAATTTCAGTTGACTTCATTGTTCCAAGAAGAGTTTCTCTTGTGAAATTCTTTGTGTAAGGTATAATATGTTTAATCATTTGTGTTTTCTATTTGTATACAGGTGTCAAAGTTTTCAAAATCTTCCATACAATTTCATTGTCATCCTTTGTTCCATTAGAAGCCTTAATTCTTGCAACAATTTCTCATATTCTACCAAAATAACTTCTTATAGATTCATCTTTTATCATTTTAGCTTATTGAAATAAATATATCCAATTCTACACTCTAACCTTCTTATCATGTTTATCACCTTCATAAGTAGATTCCAAAGCTTTACAAATTTTATATGTGAATCTTAAAGATTTTACCTAACTATGTTCATTTTCAAGAAGAGTTGTCAAAAGTTCTGCCCTAGCAAGCATGTTGCACATGAATAATTTTGTATGTCTTTTAGTACAATCTTCAAGATTTTCTTATTCAATCACTTCTTTCTGGTTCTTAGTAATCACCCAATATCCTGGTCTCATGCATAGAAAATGTGTCTTCATCTTCTCTTTCCAACTGTCATAGTTAGTTCCATCAAACTTCAAACTATCATTTTTTAAATGACTCATCATAGATATCCTTTGTCAAATATTAAGATTTTCCTTCAAGGACCTAATGCTCTTATACCAATTATTATAAAGTAAAGTCCACCAAGATAACTGAGAGGGGGGGTAAATTAGTTATCCAATTTAAAAAACTCTTATTATCCTTATTAAATATAAAGCATGTAATCAGCAACTGAAATAACCAGAAGAAGATAACCATTCACAATATCACCAAATTTTTAACTAGGGAAACCCTTTATTAGAGGGAAAACCTCGGTAAGGATGGTACCCACAAAATGATGTGCTAATATGTAAGTTCCTTCTAAGAGAATGGACCCTGTTAGGAGTCAATGAAATACATTTAGTACATATCAATCTATGTAAGGAGGCTTTGAATCCTCATGAGGAGATTCCAACCCTATTAAGAGTTGTGAAAGGAAGAAGGACCCATTGTCCAAATAGCTTTAGGGGAAAGACCACTGAACTCACTATCCAACTAGTCTTCATACTATCCTTTGCAGAACAATACCAATAAATAACTATCCACAGCAACCTCTTTGCCAAATATAATCTCTTGTCAACTCACTAAGCCTTAACCACACCAAACACTTCTTTGATCTCAAGATATTCAATATTAGGTTCACTAGATCTCACATCTAGGTTTGCATACTTGCATCTACAATTACAACCACAAAATTCTACACTTACAACCAAGGAAAACATGTTTCCTTTATATCAAATCCTTAAACTAATTATTGAGTTATCCTTGAGCCTTTCCAAATTTAAGATTACAATATAGAACCACATTAAATAATACAATACACGTTACATTTCATATTTTTATAACTACATAATATTATGGACTCATAGTTTTCATAACTCTTCACATATAAAACATTTGGCTTAGCATGATCAACCACACCATCTTTAGCATGTTGTCTACCTCTTTTCAACTGCACTTAACCAAATTTTATCTCTATTAGATGATATAATCCAATTATCAGAAATTGCTTCTTAGGAACACTACCAGAATGTTGTCTTCAGTAAATATTGAATAATTGTCAACTATCTTCATATTTCTATATGTGCACTTAGCCACATCATTAATACACTCTATTCAATATGTCCATAACCACACATAACCATATCTTTAATCCTCAAATTGCATGACCTCAAACTCTTTTTGTTGTTGTATCAATCTCATAGAGTAACTAGTATATTGACATCAATGACAAATAGAGTCATGAATGCAACACATGGTCATGTTGAAAAATCTCCCAAATGCTCCAACAATGCTAGGACACTCCTACATAAGAATATCATCAACGTTCATGCTAACAGTATTTTCTTCTATTTGCAAAATTATTTTCCTACTATTGCTCAAGTAAATTGGAGGAAAAACACACCTATCATTTATTAAATCAATTAGTTTATTCAAATATTAGGAAATAAATTTGATAGTGTGATGATTGATTATTTTGAGACTTTCAAAGAGAGGATGCATCAAAGGTTTTAGATTCCCCAACAATTGGTTGATACTAACAATACACTGGTGAAGGTAATTATTTCTAGGGTTGTATGGCTTGTATATATGTATTATGAGATCAAAATAGATTAGATCAAAAAATCTATTGAAGCTCTATTGAATGAGCCAATTAATAAGAATGCACAACCATTTCACACTTATGAAGAAGAAAAGCAAAGGATTAAGATGGATATTGTTGCTCCCATGGTAAAGAAGAAAACTAAGAATACGATTGATGATTTAGAGAGTAAATTGGTACTAGTGATGACAGTCAGCCTCCAATGATCACCAGAGGTAAAGGTGAAGATATTGAAGATGAAGATAATAAAGGCAAATCTATTGTTGTTGCCTAGCCACAATCCAAGAAGGGAAAGTAGAGACCTAATGCCAATAAGTCCAAATAACATAAGGTCAACGACATGTACTACAAAAACTATATCACCACCATTGAAAGAGGATACTATTAAAATTACCAAGTCCTCACAACCACAAATCAAGACTTATCAAAAGAGGAAAGATGCACTCGAGTTTTCAAGAAAACGTGTAAATAGACCTACTTAAAGGAGAAGAAATTTGATTTTAAAGTATGACGATGATGAAATTGAGGATAGTGAGAGGACATAGTTAGATGAAAAAATTCATTCAAGAAGATATGTGCCTAAAATACCCAAGACCATTGATGAAATAACTGAGAACGTCAAGAATTGGATAGGTTTTGCCACATTCAAATACTACAAGTATCAATCCGTAAGTGAAGAGGATAAGAAAAAGGTTGAAGATGCATCAAGGATCAAGTATACACCTTTGGAGATTGGAAATCAAATACTTTATGATTTGTATCAAATAATTGATAGTCAGTGGAAGTATGCCATCAAGGATCCGCAAGAGTTAGTTCAAGTAGACAATACCGAGCCCAAGTAGAATGTGGAACTAGACAACAAAGAAGAAGAATTTATTAACATAACACCAAAAGAAGGGTAAGATTAATTACATGGCATGGTTGAATATATAATTTAAATACCTATAAAAATTGAAGACATTCCAAATGAATATCCCACAAAATATTGGAAGAAAGAAGAAGATATAATGACAGGAGTCGAATAAAAGGATTAAGGTCCTATGTCTATCAAGCCTCCATTTACACATATACCAGGTTATGCACTTTTCATTAAGAAAAATAAACCATACCCAACATCTAAGCCATAGGAGAACCCATTGAATAAAGATTATATATCTGTTGGTTCATTGTTTACACTTGTCGATATTATTTCAATGTTAATCGGGGGAGAGCATATGGATACAAATACTAAATAACAGATTCAAGACACAAAAAAGAAACAAGTAGAGATAAAAATGGTACTACAAAAAAAGAAAAAAAAATACCAATACTGAAGTTAAACATGCTCAAAGTGGAGGAGATTCCATAGAGCACAATGTAGAGAATTCTACTATACATGATGAAGCACCAGCCCATGGACCTCTAAGTGAGAGAATTATTGGGAATTTACACCAAGATTTTTTAATTGTAAGTAAGCCAAAATATATATATCACTAACTTATTTCACACAATACATTGTATATAACCCAAATTTTTTTAATCCACTATTTGTACAATAGATAGAAGAACATAAGAAAATGGGAAAATAGGATAATGTCACACCGAGTAGATCTGATGAAAAGTCTCAAGTGCCACAATTACAAATTTTCATAGTTCCCAATGTTGCACAAGATAAATAGAAAGAGAAGAAGGAAGAAGAAACAAAACAAGTTGAGGAACCAAAATAGACATATCAGGAGATCATAGCTCCCATGCCGCTAAAAGTCTCACCAAGCACTAGTCATACAATCTTAAAAGGAAAGAAAAGAAGAAGAAGAAGAAGAAGAAGAAAGAAAATCAAGAATTAAGGTCTCACCCAATGACATTAGAGGAGGACATCGTCATATCTAACTAGGATCCAAACACATTGGATGATGAGTGAATGAAAATATACTCCAATCTTTGTGAAAGGAAGAAAGAGCAAGCAAGATTGTGGAAGGAATACAAATAGAGACAAGTGTTCCATGATGTCAAAGATATACCACTGGAATTTGTGCCAAATATTTCTCTAAATGAGAAGGCACCTATACTAAATCAACTTTTATAGATAATTGATAATCATAATGATCTAGATATAGAAACACAATCATAATTATTGAAAATAAATGGGAAGAAATTTGAGAATAAGGTATTAGAGAAAGTTTCAACTAACAATATTATGCAACAAGTGGCACAATCCACTTATCTTCTGGATTTGGAAGCAATTCTTCAAAATGTCTTATTATTGTTCAAAAAATGTGTGATATCCCCTCCCTCGTAGATGAAGTCAAGAATAAGCTATAAAAGATCAATGAGTGTATATGAAGGCTAGTGTCAATGCACTAAAAGAAGAATTGAGCACCTCATCCATGCATTATTCCTGAGTGAAATATCTTGCAGGACTTCAATGAGATATATTACAATAGGAGAGCAATCTATGGACCAAGATAAATGAAGTTTAAGAATTTTTATTACCTTATCGAGAGGTTATACAAGAATATCTCAAGTTTGAAAAAGAGCTCATAGCTGCCCCAAGTTTATCAATTGTTGATCACATGACTGAGTTAGCAGCCAAGTTACTAATTGAAAAGAAAACACTTGAGCTAATTAGAACAAATTAAAACAACACCATGACAGTCAGGTTAAAGAATCAAAAGGATTATCTTGATCACTTTGGATAACATCCAAAGTAAGTATTTTTCATATTTTAAGCTATTTTGACATTAGTGTCAAAAAAGGGTGATAATACATTTTTTCTATATGTTTGTTTGTATTTTGTTTGTGATTACATAGTTATAAGGAGTTGATGTTATACAAATAAAAGAATTTTTGAAAAACAATCTTTAGCAAAGAAGTATATGTATAGGGTGAATTGCATATTTTGTAAATAATGTTTTTTCCACTAATGTCAAAGTGGGAAAATGTTACTCCCATATATTATCATATTTCCAATTAGTGTCAAAAATACAAGTGACAAAAATCATGGTAATCAAGTCAATATATTAACCGGGTGATGAAGGAGGAAATAAACAACTTTAACAATTATGCTCAAGATGAATCCTTATTGAGTGATTATGTACTTATCAAGAAGAATATATAACCAATTCATAAGACTTTATTGAGCTACACAATTGTTACCAAGAAGAATATTCACTGAGCGACACTATGAAGAATACAATATTTACTAAGTACTATAGAGGCTACATGAAAATTTGAATTGACACTAAAATTGATGAGACACAATCATACAGAGTGAAGAAATAGTTTACATCATTTGAGGTAAATACTTTCAAAGATTTTTTGAAAAGAATGTGAATTTATTGATTGATTATTTCAAGGTAAGGAAAACCAATGATATTAGAAGATGTAAAGGAGAAAAAAATTGGATGGCTCTAAATCATTAATTTTGAAAAGATGTGTATTTTGGAATGTTCTTAAACCCTAATTAGGTCACAGATTGAAAAGGAAAAAGAAAAAAAGAAAAATATATATCAAGAATAGTTTTAGGGTTGTTGTTTTTGTTGATGTTATTGTTGCTACAACAAAGAGTATTGAAGAAAAAAAGGAGATCACATGTCAGAGAAAAGTATAGAGGATATGAGAATTCAAAGATCAAAGATCAAGAGAAAATTAAGAAGGAATTGCATGTCAATCACATAAGGTGATATGTCAGTGAGAAAAAGAGGGATATAATCAAGAAAAGTAAGAAGTTATTCAAGAGGTCATTTCTTGTTACTTTGTTATCATTGTAGTAGTTTTAAATCCTTGAAAGAGGTGGACCTAAAAGTTTTTTTTTAAATATCTTAACCAAGTGCACACTTAAGGAATATTGTAAAATCCTTGAGAAAGGTAGATCCTAGAATATCTAAATTGTATACTCCCGACAAATTAAGTCACCAAAAGTGAAAAATCATTGTAGCCCTAACAAGACACCATCTTATTGCAGTAGTGATGGATTTGTGGGTACCATCCCTGCCATAGTTTTTCTTCTAACTAAGGGTTTCTGCAATACCAAATAAATGATTTATGTGTTATTTTTTATGTTTGTGAGTTTATGGTTGATAGATGTTGACTTAGTTATGTTACTTTCATTTACAAGTAATAAGGTAAATATTTAGTGATTACCAAGTAACATAGGAAGAAAGGAGAATGTTAAGGTGTGTTCAAGTGTAAAAAAAATTGAGGATACTAATTCACCCCCCTCCCCCAAGCATCCTACCTTTCCTTATATTCCAACACAATTTGATCTTCGTAACTTGGTGTATGAGGTAGTGTTTTTGTGCATTAAAAAAAGTTGAAGGTAGACACTTTTACATTTCACACATTAGGTGAAGAATTCTTCTCTTCTAATTTTTTTTATATTTTTTATGGATTTCTTTAGATGAAAAGATTGAACAGATTTTATATATATAATATATACAAAAATATTGAATAGATATCAATGCTTACCTCATGTCTTTTCCAAGATCATATATCACTTGTTTGATGTTATTGTTGAAGTTATTAGAGAGAGATAGGGGTAGCACATACTATAGAAATTATGAACTGATCATTTTATTCTTTTCTAACATAATACAATGAAAAGTGTATATGAGCAATGTCAGTATGCTAATAGAAACCAAATTTAAATAAAGCTTCTACAAACTAAACAAAATTCATAAACTTCAAGATAGACTAAGATGAGCTCTCAATTGAGAATATGAGCCATTAATGGGCTCTCTCAATGAGAAGCTCTCTTGTTGAGTGGCTTTGTCTAAATAGATAGGATGTATGCTCAAGCTTATGCTTCAAAAAGGGCTTCAAATGGAGTTGGAATTTGGGTGTGAGTGTATGGTTTTGATGTAAAATGGCTTATTAAAATGGCATTATGACTTTACTTCATGGATTGTGTTATTTTGCAAAGGGGAAGGATCCAATTTATAGGCAAGAGGCTTGAGGGATTGAGGGCTAAGATGCAAGGATGGGAAAAAGCCCATGGAGGGCTCAGATTGCATGAGAAGAGAGCACATGGATTGTGCTTCCTTACAACCAATCAGGGAGTGACACATGTCACAGGGTGAGAGGATGGAGGAAAGGGGAAGGATGAGTCAAAAAAGGAGGCTCAAGGGATAAAATTTTCATAAAGACCCTCATAATGGCTCGTAAGAGCAATAAAAAGGCTTGGAAGAGTCATTTATGGCCTAGTGGGTTTCATAAAGTTTTATGGTTGAGATATTTTGAGGGAGATGAGAGCAATCTCTACTTGGGCTTGATTAGGAAGGTTTTAAGCTTGCTTAGGCTTGTGCAAATGATTAGAGGATGGATTAGGATGGTTTAGGATTAGCTTAGGGATATGCAAGTGGATGGCATTTAATGAGGGTGGGTGAAGGAGAAGATATTTATTAACTTTGGCTTGGGTTAGTAAGTCTTAACCAATGTTTAGAGAATGTGACAAGGTTAGGAGGGGATTAGGATTAGGTTTAAAGACATCTTCTAGAAGAGTCTAGACTTTGGATGAGGATAAAGACTTTCTAGAATAGTCTAGAACTTCCTAGGATGAGGATGAAGACTTTCTAGAAGAGTCTAGAACTTCTTAGGATTGGGATAAATTAGATTTTTAGGAAATAAATAAAGTTTTATTTATTTCAAGGGTTTGGGTTGAGGAGATATTTATTAAAACTTTTTTAATAAACATGAGGATTAATATTTAATCTTAATTAAATATTTTGAGTTGGGATTAGGGGTAGGAAATGATGGGATTAGCCTTTAATCAAAATTAAAGAAGGATTAGAAGATTTTGGAAGAGGTTAGTGGTCTTAAGAAAATTGGCCAAGTTTTGGGCAAAAAATAAATTTTTAATTTATTTTGGATTTTTTGGTCAATTTATTAATTAAATAATTAATAAATAAGGAAATAATGTTTAAATAAGATTTAAACAATTTTGGGAGGGATTCCTTAATTAAATATTTTTAATTAAGATAAAGGGATTTAATGGCATAAAAATAAATTAATTAATTAAATAATTAATTAATTAATCAATGATGATGTCATCAGGAATTTTTCAAAAAATAAAAATACTTTATTTTCTAAAGGTTTTTAGGTGTCTACAAAAAGTACATGTAGTTTTACAAATATATTGTAAATAGAGAAGAATATGACTTACCTTGATGAAGGTATGCCAATCACGTATTTTCAACCCTGGTCCAAATTCACCTTTCTTTGATATGAGATCTCTTATGCTTGTAGAAAATCTCATAGGAAAATAAATTTTTCATATGACTTATTTTATGGAATCACTTTGTTTCTCTATTAATAACTAAGGAATGGTACTCATATTACTTTGGTCTCCATTTCTATTTGATTAAATGAAAATTTTCATTGCATTATTGGATTCATGAATGTCAATATGAATTTTGATGAATTTTTCTTTGTCGTTTCTTCCATCCAATATTTTCCACAATTTCTCTATTATATTCTATGCAATATGAATAGTATCAAGCAAATGCATGATTTGCAACTAGTCATAGTAGGGTAGAACATACTAAACTATCTCATATAATATTTTATTTCCTTTTTGACCTTCACAATCATCAATTAAATAATCAACAATAAAACACACTAGAAATACATAAATTCCAAACATAAACCATTAGGTTCAATGACATTACCTTGATGATTAATTCTATTATAATCCAACTTCCATTGGTGAGGTTTGATTTTTCATGGCTTTGATGTAGTCTCTCCTTTCCCATTGAAAAGATGTTTTTTGGTAGTTTGATACTTATTATTTCTATGGAGGAATTGCATACACTCATCAAACACCTATTTTCCTAAACTTTTTAAATGATGATATTCCATCTTTAGACCACAAACTAGACATGCAAATTTTCCCTTTGTTTCAAGACCTATAAGATAATGATATAAATGGATTAATATGTTAACTTTTATAATTAGAATTATCATATGCAACTTTAATTCACCATAACATACCATAAATATGTGCCATCCTAGGGGCATCATGTATTGTCCGTATGAGCATTACATAGAATTGAAATTATCTTTGTCCTATTGGTCTAGAGATGCCATACATGGTAACACCATTCAATAACTCGACCAACTCGTTGATAAGAGGCTCAATATATACATTCATATCTTTAACTTTCTACTTACCTAGTTGAATGAACAACAACATTATATAATTATTGTGACCATTTTGTTACAAGACTTATAATTACATGCACATAACCATTAAATGATAAAATACTTACAATTATTTCCAACATAATGTGCTCCCTCTTTATTGATATCCATGGAGTAAGGTTATTGTTGATAATAAATTAGGCCATGATGAGTAAACAAATCTCAACTCTCCAAATGGATTGACACCATTTGTTGCCAATGAAAGTTTGAGATTCCAAGGTTCTTCTTTCAAGTGTGGCCATTTTTCCTCTATGTCCATAAATGTCAAAGAATCCACATGCATTCAAATAAATCCATCTTGACTTTTATTGCGTGCATGGTAATCCATGAATTTTGCCAAGCTACTACACCTAAATAATCATTCCAAACGTGGAACAATGGGGATGTAACAAAGAGCCTTACAAGGTACATTTTTGTTATTTGATCTGGTTGATATCTACTCATATCATATTTAGGGAATTTTGTTACAAATTCATGTTCTTTATGGTACATAATATGATCATTGGGATAAGTATTATTGCTTGATTCTCCATTGCAATATCTTTTATAGTGGCACATAATTCTTGGTATGAGTGGAGGAGAATATTCAATGGTGGTAATAGAAAATCAACTATCAATCTACACCAAAAAATATAAGTTATTAATATAAACAATATTAATAATATATTTTTCACCATTTATTGACTATAATGCTATATATGACAAACCTTAGCATATGTAACATTTTCATGTTAGAGGAAATCATTGAGAACTCCTTCGTTCCAAACTCCCATGATTTTGGGGGAACTTTGGAGGGGCAAGTTCATTCTCAATCATAGGAATCTAACCCAAGAAAATCCAATTGGGTGTCTCCTACCAAAATAAATAGGATTTTAGAAATGGTTTCTGCCTCTACTCTTGGTCAATTTTCAAGAATGGAGGTGCTCTTTGATAGTTGTAAAGATGAAAATACAAGTCCTTGGATAATAGTTAAGAAAAAGAAAAAGAAAAATAGTAGGGACCCATCACCTACCTCACTTGTAGCTATGGGGAGAAAAGTTAAAGTTGATACAGGAAGTAAATCTAGCACCCTAGGTAGGAAGAACAAGAATCAAATCAAAAAGGAAGAAACAAGGAGAAATATAGCAGAAGGAACCCAGAGAACCATCCAAGAAACATGTTCCCAAAATAAATTATGAAGATCATATCTTGGAACGTTTGTGGACTCAATGGAATCTACAAATAGGAAATTGTTAGGAATGTGATAAGGGATCATAGGCCTAAGATATTTTTGATTCAGGAAACTAAAATGAAGAAGGAGAAACTTGAAAGCATTATTTCCAATAAAGGAATGAAGATTGTAGCTACTGATTCTGAGGGGGCTTCAGAAGGTCTGTTAGTGATATGGAAGGACAACTTAAAAGTGGACATCATTTTTTATGAAGGTAACATTTTTCTTATTCAATTCAAAAATTTCAAGGATCAAGAAAGCTAGTCTATTATGAATATCTATGCTCCTATCTCTAAAAATCATAGAAGGATATATTGGAATAAAATTTATAATCAGATGACCAAGTTAGGTGACCCAAAGGGCATTATCATGGGATATTTCAATACCACCCTTTTGGCCATGGAGAAATTAGGGGTGCTCCCACTACACTTGGAAAGTAGACAATATTTGGCTAATTTGATCAGTGATCTCGCTCTTCTAGATGTTGAGCTAGGAGGTGGAAATTATACCTTGTCTTATAGAAGAGTGGGTATGGATTTTATTCAAGTTAGGCTAGATAGAGCCCTAATTACTTTAGATTGGATGAACCATTTTCAATGTAAAATTTCTTCTTTGGTGAGATTAGGCTTGTATCATACCCCTATTGCTCTCACCTTAGAAACTATCAATAAGAGAAAGGCTTTCCCTTTTAGATTTGAGAAGATGTGGACTGCTCACCTTGGTCTTTATGAAAAAATCAAGGTTTAGTAGAGTATTGATGTGGATGGCACAACTATGTATAAGGTGGCTAAAAAAATTAGAAACATTAAAATGGAGATTAGAAAGTGGAACAAAATGGACTTTGGGAACATTTTTCAATCTAAAGAAAGGATTTTGGAGGATCTAGTAGAGGTGCAGGAAGAGATACAAACTGTGGGTTATGACAAAAGTAGGTTTAATATGGAAAAGATTATTCTCAATGACCTTCACAACATTGTGGAAAAAGAGGAAATGTTTTGTAGGCAGAGGTCAAGATCAGTATGGTTAAAGGAAGGGGATAAAAACTCTAGATTCTTTCACCTTTCTACTATGAAACACAAAGCTAGCAATAGAATTACTGGTATCAAAAAGGGTGTTGATACTATAGGGAAAGATAAAGAGATTACAAAGGAAGCAATTAGGTATTTCTCTTCTATCCTATCCAAAGAGTTAAACTTGGGGGGGGGGAATGAACAGAAGGAAATTTTCAATACCATCCCTAGTGTGATTATTGATACACAAAATAAGGAACTAGTGGGTATTTTGGCTTTTGAGGAAATTAAGGAGGTGGTTTTCACTCTTCCTACTAAAAAATTGTGAGACCTCGCCTCGACCCTTTGTAGCCTTAGTTGTTACTTTATCTTTTTTTTACTCACGACTCTAGATGCTGAGACATTATATGATGCTTAGAACATATTATATTATTTCATGTTGTGTGATGTTACTTTCGGATATTTAATGTTCGTCATTTAATGTTTTATGTATATGTATGTTGATGAATTAAGTAAAAGGTAGGATTAACATTTTGGTTTAAGATATTTTAAATGGTTAAGAATTGAATAGGATGAGAGGAACCTTGATTTTTGTTATAGATGGATGTTTTAATTTATGTGATTCCTGATACGTATATATACATATGTACATGTGATTTTTGGGTCTACTGATGTGTGCAATGAGTGTGCAGATATTTTAGCCGAGGAAATTGACGGAGGAATAGAACTGATTCATATTTGCTATTTTTTTTGGAAACCTTGTTGTTCATAATTAAATTAAGATGTATGTATGTATCCTTATGTGATCAATAAATGTTAATGTTTGTAACTAAGTTACTTTAGTGTCACTTGACACTCATGAATTGTTTATGTTCTTCTTCGTGCTAGCTAGGGGTAGTTGTGTAACCTCTAGACTTAAGTTGGTTTAAGTTAGTGTCAGTTTGCTAATTGGGTTCTTAATCGAGTTTAGTCATCCTTAATCCGATTTAGTGCTTGATCTACATTTTAGAGTTTTTAGTTGGTCCTAATTATTTCCTAACTTTTGTTTGGCTCTAAACCTATTCCTAAGGCTTTTAAACATGAAATATTTATACCCAAGGGGTATGGGTATGGGTTGGGGGTCTTTTCCAACCCCTAAGCCCCTTTTATTGACTTTTGAGGCCACTCAAAAAGTCTCTTTTTGCTTTTGTGCGAAAATTGACTATGGCTACCATGAGTTGTCTCACCTCACCTCCACTTAGTGGTTAACCATAGTGTGGGTTGAGTTAGGAGCTTCTAGATTTGTAGGTGGGTGGGAGTAGTTATTGATCCCTTTGGTGGTTGAGTTTGAGGCTTATTTAGAGGCCCTTCTTGGACTAATTGAGGTTGTTACCCAATCTCTACATTTAGAGAGGAGTTTTGAAGATTGAAGCAAGGAAGGGGAAACTCTACTCAAACTTTTTCATTTGCCATTACGTCTTTGTGCAGGTAGGAATTCTCATCTCCCTTGTTCAGATTTCATGTTAGTTTCATGCTTGTGCTACCTTGTTGTTGTTTGAATGCTTGTATGGTTGTGGGTATGTTGGGATGTTTTGAAAACCATGTTTTTTTTTTAATGATTTCCTTTCATGTTTATGTTTGAATTTTGAGATTTTCTTGTATGGGTGTTTTGGCATTACTCACCCTTGGAGAGGGCAGAAGTGGCCAATTTTGGGAAAGGTCATTTTAGTTGGACTCCAATAGTGTAGAGTCTCTTCTGAGGACGAGAAGAGGGAGAGGGGGTAGGGTGTTATGGGCCCCTACCTATCAGCACAAACCTCATATGAGTTTGGTATGTTAAAATGGAAGAACGGAAGTTCTTGGTTTATAGCCTCGATTGGGCACCTGGTTTGGTGTTGTGTCTGACATCTCCTATTGGAAAAATACACCTTTCCCTAATGTTGATTCATTGTGAATCTTATTGTGAAAACCTTGTATGAATATGAATGTTTGAATTGTTTCTTGGTCATGCTCGTTGTCACCTGATCAGATTTTGTTCCCTCCTCGGTTCGTAGTAATATGTTGCAGAATTTGATATGGAACCCTTGATGAGGGTCATGAAGGAAATTAAATTTAAGTGTTGTATTTAGGATTGAAATCCTATGAAATTTGTATCTTAAGACCTTGTTGTAATGGCAACGAAGCCAAGTTTTCTTCCTGGTTCTTTCCCAGCTGAGCCCTTGAATCAGGTTTGCCAATAAAATTGGTATTTGAGTATAATTATCTATCATGTGATTTAATCATGATTTAAATTTAGATGGATGCACATCAAAATAGGATGGGAATTGATGATGTTCAATTTGGCAAAATTTCAAGTTTTCTTTTATGTTGGTAACGAAAATTCTATTATGAATGAAAGATTAGTTTTTGTGATTAATGTAGTTAAATCAATTTTTGCATTATAGTTAAAATGGATCATTCAAATTCTTGGTATGTTAAGATTGTAACAAGTATTTATAGATTTTCATTAAAAATAAATTATTCACAAAGGTCGAATTATTTCAATTCAAGTTATATAGGAGAACAAATGATTATGGTGTTAATGTGACTCAAACTATGGTATAAATGTTTTAAATCTATTCAAAAAAATACACCTTAAAAAAATATACTTTGCCTTGTAAATTCAATACTTAGAAAATTTTCATAAAAAAAAAATGTTGCAAGAGAGTAAAAACTCTCTGGTTTTTGTATGGAGAACCAATTTATTTCCCCATTGCAACAGAGAATCTTTAAAAGATGCCTTCTTATATTTTGGTTGGAAATTATTGTTTTAAATTAACAAATTTATAAATAAATATACATCAATGCAAAAATAACTTTTAAAATATCCTAAGTCCAACTACATAACTTTATGTCATCAATGTTTTACCATTTTCCTTGGACGTTAGTGTGGAGGGATGAATTAAAAATGTTTTAAGTTTTTTGTACAAGTCAAATGCCATCATATTAGATGACATCACCTGTACTACCCTGGCTTATGGAATTATTCCCTTAGGAGGCGTTGGGTTTTGGGGAGGAAGGAAAGTTCTTATGTTTTAAACCTCTGTCCCCATCATCACCTAACTGACAACACATCCCCCACTTGGGCAGCGCGCTGTCCCAAGTGGAGCACTTGGGAAGCACAGTTTGGATGTGATGGGGGTCTTGGGAAGAAGGGTCGATTTGACTTGTGGGTTAGGTATGAGTTAGGGTTAGTATAGGTGTTAGTGATGTGTGAGTTTAGTATAGTTTAGTATTAATTTTTAAATTAAAATTTTAGTATGTTATTTTCTTTGTTCTTTTTAAATTAATTTAGTTAGTTTGCATTTAAGTTAGAATATGTTTAAATAGGTAGTTACTATGTTGATTTGTTATTACTTTTAAATTAATTTAGTTAGTTTGCATTTAAGTTAGTATAAGTTATTTATTTATTTATTTTATTTTAGTTTAAAATTATTTTAGTTAGTGTAAGGAATTAGTTTATTTATTAGTATTTACTTTTAGATATGAATTGTTGATTAGATAATATTCAGATATCTATATTAGTTAGTTTTTCATGCAATTTTAATTTGTTAATATAATTAGTTTAATTTTATTAAAGTTTTAAGTTAGTATGTTAGATTGTATTGTTAGTTTTAGATTATAGATTAGTTAGAAAGTTAGTTTAAGTTTTAGTTAATTAGTTTATATTAAACTAGATAGTATATGTTAAATTTAGTTAGTATATATATTAAAGATTAGTCAGTTTATAATATATGATTAATTTTCAATTTAAGATAGATGTTGAAATGTTAGTTCAGGATTGAAATTTCGTAAGTATTAGTTGGTTTAGTATGAACGTTTTAATATTAGCATCTTAGTATGTTTTAGTTTAAAATTCATTCATTCAATCTTAGTATAAATTAGAGAATGATAAAATAGTTGGTAGATGTATTATTAAGTCAGTCGAGTGATTAGTCAATAAATGTTAATTTATTTCGTATGATCTTTTATTGATTAAATGTCAAAAGTTTTAGATTAGAAGTTTGTGAGAAATGTTAATATTGATTTGTTTATGATTTTATTATAATTATGTAAGTTGAGTTTTGATGACTATTAGTTATAGTTAAATGTATGATTTATTAACTAAGTAAATTAAGAATAACATTTTATGGTGTTATAATAGTTTATGTTATTTGAGTATCAATTTGACTAATATAAAAGAGAATGAAATAGATTTAATTAGATGGAGCATCGTTGTTGTTTTGTGTTTTTAATTAACTATATTGAATTACTTAATATTAGTCTTGATTTGAAAGATGTTTTGCATATTAGGTTTAAGTATGATAGATTAATAAAAAGGTTAAAAGGTAGAGATCGTTAGATATTGGTGTTTATGCTTATTTACTATCTTGTTTAATTTGTTAATATATGTGTTAAGTTTTAGTGGTAATTTTAACTATGGATTAGTTTTAATTTATTGGTAACTTAATTAATATTTAGAGTATCTTTAATTATTAACCTTTCTTTTTTTAAAAAAATTGTGTGTTTTTGCCCTCGTAGTTTGGGCATGACAAAAATCTCCTAGCCCAAATGGGTTCCCAACTTTTTTCTTCCACATGTATTCGGAAGTCATCAAAGATGAACTTGTTAAAGTGGTCCAAGAATTTTTTGGAGCTAGGAATCTACTTAAAGAGATTAATACTACCTTTCTAGTTATAATTCCTAAGGTCTTAGGTACATATTCTTTTGATAATTTTAGGCCTATCAATCTCTGCAATTCTTTTTACAAGATCTTTTCAAAGGTTTTCACTAAGAAAATTCCTAAACTACTACCGGAGATTATTGCACCATAGCAATCAGGATTTGTCCCTAGTAGAAAAATTCTTGATTCCACCATTGTTGTGCATGAGGTGATCCATTCCTTAGATGAAGTAAAAAAGGAAGGATTTCTACTTAAACTTGATCTTTCAAAGGCTTATGATAAGGCGGACTGGATGTTCCTAGATAAATTGTTGGAAGCTTTTAGCTTTAATATTAAAACTAGAAAGATTATTTCTCAAATGATTTCCACCCCCTCTTTTGCAGTGATGGTTAATGGGACCCCCTCTAATTTCTTTAAACCTTCTAGGGTTCTTAGGCAAGGTGACCGTCTTTCATTGATCATTTTTATCATTATGGTAGAATGTCTAGGAAGACTGATTCATGACAAAAGGAGCAAAGGGGAAATTGTGGGTTTAAAACCTTCTTTCGGTCCACTGATTTTCTCCCATCAGTAATTCATGGACGATACTATTTTAGGGGGAGAGGCTTCAGTGAAGGAAGCTAGAAATGTGAAGAGAATTTTCAACACTTATTCTAAAGGCACTAGTCAACTCATTAACTAAAGCAAGAGCTTGGTCTTCTTTATTAACACTCCTATGGACAGACAGAGAGGAATTGCTGGCATTTTGGGTTGTGACATTGGAACTCTTCCTTCTACTTATTTGGGGCTTCCTTTGGGGACTAAATCTCCTAACCTATTTTGGAATAACCTCATTGATAGGTTTAATAGAAAGCTAGTGGGTTGGAAAGGCATCACTTTGAGTTAGGCAGGGAAAGTGCTTCTAATCAAATCTACCTTGCAGAATTTGCCAACATATGCTTTAAGTCTTTTCTATATTCCTACAAAAGTGGGTGATTCTTTTTAATCCATTCAAAGGAATTTCCTATGGGTTGGTGTTGAAGGAAATAAAAAGTACCTGTTGGTGGCTTGGGAGAATATTTGTAGACCCAAAAAGTAAGGAGGGTTGGGGATTAGGAATTTGAAACAGTTCAATAGGGAACTCCAAGCTAAATAGATATGGAGGATTTTTAATTCCATAGGGGAATTGAGGGATATTTTGAATGACAATTATGTAGCTAATATTAATTTCAAATAGTTCATTAGTAGGGACCTTGACCCAAGGGGATCTAACATCTAGGATGGCATTCTAAGGATGAAGGCTTAGCCATTGAAAAAGAAAAAATAAATTGGGTAATGGTGAAGATATAAATTTCTGGTATGATGACTGGCTAAGACAAGGGCCATTATGGAACACTGAGCCTTTTAATAGATGGGAAAATTTATGCATGAAAAGGTATGGTTGTAAAGTGAATGACTACAGGGATAACAATGAATGGGTGAATCTAACTAAGTTGTCCCAAGAGCTAAATCTATTGGTGAACATGATAAGGCATATCCCTCTATTACCCAACAAGGATGTCATTATTTAGGGGGTAAGGATGACAACTACACTATTATCTTAGGATAAAAAACTATGTAAAACAAGGAAACTCTTCTTGGCCTTATTTCAAAAATCAACATTTTTTTGGAATAATGCTAAAAAATTGTATCTTGACAATGGACAACCTCACCAAGAGGGGGAATCTGATGCCTAATAGATGCATTCTTTGTAAAAACCTTAATGAAAGTGTGGATCATATCATTATACATTGTCACTTCACCAAAGAAATATGGTCTTATTTCTTGCCTTTCTTCAAGATGACCTGGTGTTTTCCTAATAACACTTCAAATCTCTTTGAATAATGGCACCTTGGGGCTTATGGGGATGTGAATAAGGGCTTGTGGGAATGGACTCTACCTCATGTCTATTGGGGAGTGTGGAAGGAGTAGAGCAATAGAATTTTTAGGGAGAAAGAAACTAATGCTAAAGTTGTCTTGCACAAAATCTTTAATGCTTTGTTAGAAAACTACACTACCAATAAAGGTCATAACCCTCTTCTAAGCACAAAGTAAACTGAAAGAAATAAGAGGGAGGATTGTAGATGGACTCTCCTACCTAAGGATTGGTGTAAAGCTAACTTTGATGAGGTTGCCAAAGGCAACCCTAGCAAGGTTGGGGTGGGTGAAATCATCAAAAAACCCATGGAAAAGGTATTGATGCTATCTCAACTCCTCTAGGTATGCAAACTAGCCATTATGTAAAAGTGTCTACGGCTCTTCAAACTCTCAAACTAGCTTGGGACATGGGAGTCATAAATCTATGGCTTGAAGGAGACACCAAGAATATTATAGACTAACTTAATGAGAAGAATGAGCCTACATGGATGATTGTGAATATTATTCAAATCCTTAAATATTTTGATAAAATATATGTGGCTCATGAGTATAGGGAAGCCAATCAAGTGGTTGATAGGTTGGCCAACTTGGTAGTCAAAAATGATCAATTGAAAACATGGAAGAACGAGGACAATATCTCATGAGTTAATAGAAAGGGAGAGGATCCTAGGAAAATTGGGAATCATTAAAGGTTATTTATGAAAGGTTACATGTTTTGGGAATTGTGCCAAAATACGATGTTTAGGTATGATAGCCAAAGCATGAAACACATTTTTTTCCATCATCACACTTTGAGGCTCAATTTTGGGTCTCAAGTATATAAAGCGAAAAGGTGTTTTGTGAATATAAATCATATTAATAGGAAATAGCCTTCGAAGCACATCACTACTAGAAGAAAAGCTTGAAAAGAGAATGAAATCATGGTGGGGGAAAGACATAGGAGAGAAAATGAGGATGAAGCAGAGAAGTGGCATCGACATTCTAAGGTGTTGAAAAAAAGGTGACATTACCACTTTCATTAAGCGACTTCACAGGTGGAAATCCTTTGTTACACGCAATATGGTTAAGAGCTAGAATGAAGGGAGTGTTAAGATTGATGGAGTGGATTTCATGGTAATAGAGGAGGTTATATTTGTGGTGACTAGAATACCCATTATTGGGAAGAAATTCTATAGAGATAGACATATTTTTGGGTAGGCGATGACTGAATTTACCAAGGATGCAGAGGAAAAGAAGACTTTAGTGAAGAGAAGCACCTATTATTTGTCAAGCTCTATCAAGATGCTATGGATTTTTGAGCAAAGGGTCATCATCAAGTACATCTCCCTTGGCACAAGATTTGACCACCCATGCACTTACCATTCCATGCTTCTTAACCACTTCAGGTATGGGGTGATGATTTCTATGCCTTTTTTCCTATATTCCTCTATTAATGAGAATATCAATGACTATAGGGAGAAGAACATAGGTAATCCTCCCTTCCATGAGGGGCTTTTGTTGTTAGTTTATGAATTTTTAAGGCTAGGACTATAAGGAAAGAAATTAAGAATAGGCAGATAAAGAAGGAGGATAAAGCTGACTCGGATGAGTCGGGAGAGGATTTTTCCCCATTTGATATCGAGGACAGCCAAAACATGCATTCAGATATGGAGGACGATGCCACCCCATAGCACAAGAAGGGGAAAAAGAGAATCAAAGTGGAGAAAAAAGGGAAAAAGGATAATAACCAACCTAAATAGGGCTTTGAGATTTCATCTGATAAAGACTACAATGAGAGGGTAGAGGGCATGGACATGGAGGGAGACAGCACTGATGGGGAGGAGGATAATCTCAAAGAGGAGGAATGTAAGGGGAGGATGGAAGGAAAGAGAAACATCATTATTAAGATGCCTGCCAATAGTGATGAGGATTTTGAGGGCAATCCTAACAAGAGTTTGAAAAGAGGGAGAGATATCGACTCTAAGGAGGACATGTAGAAGGAGGGCAAGGATAGTGACAAGGAAGATGATAAGTAGGGGAGTGGGGAAAAGAATGAGCAATAATTTGAGGAATTTGGATCCAGCCAGTACACATGTATGATTTTGGGCAAAGACAGGAAAGTGATTTGGAGAAATTTTGATAATATTTTTGTGCAGATGGGGCTCAAGAGAGAGATGATCAAAACTCTAGTTAAGGAGAATAAGGAGGGAAAAATTCAAATGGAGGAGTTGATTGACCTTACCCTTGTTATTTTGAGTGACATCACAAAGGAAAACCCTCAGATGGATGTGCTTAGTAATGGTAAAAATAGTGTTATTGATAGTTATCAAACCATTAAATGGATTTCCCATGAAATCTAGGAGCTCAAATACAAAGTGGGTAGACTGGAAAGGGATAATTGTAGCATGTAGAATAGGAAAACAAAGGAGGAAAAGGAAATAAATAATAGTGGACCAAGTGAAGAGTAGAGTTTAGACTATGGAGGGCAGTCTATAAAGAATTATTGAGCAAGGCTATAGCATTCTAAAAGAATCAAATGACAATATAAAGGTGCTCATAAACAAACTTGAAGAACACTAGGCCAACAAGGAGGATGACCAATCTCCCAACAGTGGGAAGGATAAGACTCTAGAGGATGGTTCAAGAAAGAGAACCAAATCCAACACAAAGAAAAAGGACATCTAGGAACCTGAGAAAAATCTTTCAAACCTGAAAGAGGTTGTTGGAAGAATGACTGAGCTAGAGACTTGGGCTGCAAAAATCCTCAGAGAAATTTCCTGAGCCCTTCTCCTTGCTTTTTAGGGCTTGTCCTATTTTTTTTGCTCTGCTTCCCTGTTTATTTATGCTTTTTTCTTATTTTTTTGTGGGAGTTTTTTGTTTCTATCAGTGGCTTTTATGCTAATGATACTTTAAGTGCTTTATCTATGTTTTTCTTTTACTATTGTAGGGTTTTAGGGCCCCATTAAAACCTATTTTCCTTAATCAAAATCATTTTCATGTTAGATGTCTATTCATAACCTTCAAATTCACCTACAACAATGTAGCACAAATAATAATAATTTGGGAGCCTTAATAAAAGGTTGTGTTTTCCTTCTCAAATAGAGGTATATCATGGATGACATCAATGTCCTCCTAATATTCATCATCAGTTGCGCCAATACTAAATGTGTCATGGATCAATGCATTTGTACCATCATCTTCAAATGTGTTTTATGGCACATGATCATCATCTTGCATTGGCTCATGATCTTTGGCTTCAATATTCACACCTCCATGTTCCTCCACTTCCAAAACTATATTCTTCGAGATGTGGTACTCTATATCACATATTTCCCTAGGGAGATTGACCTATATCAAAATTATGAACATAATAAACCATGATCATGATCTCATCATCAAGTGATTTCATATGTATATTAATTATTAAAATAATATAAGGAACAACTCACTAATGGATGATAATCAAACCAACCTTCAATGTGACCATTGTCCCTACAATGTCTCTTAGTTTTTTTTATTAGGAGTCTTTTAGTGTTTAATCCCTTACACTTTTTGTAGTGATAATAACATTTTCCATCACCTTTTCTTTGGAAGTTAGACCAAAATCTAGAGATTATCTCCCTATTTTGATATAATTCACTTATATTATCTAACATGATCCTTCTTCATAGGAAGCAAATGTCAAGCTATAGAAAATTTGATCTATAACTTTCACAAAATAAGAAAAATGATGACAAAAGAAAATAAATCTTCTTAGACCTATTTATTTATAGATATTGAAAAGTTAGTTATGGAGGGAATAGCAGATGCCTTTCAAGTATTACGATACAATATATGAGTCACATACGACATTGTTTCTTTGATAACATTTCTCTAGATACTTTGAGAGACCATGTCAATGTAATAAGAAAGTATTGTATGTTTCAAATAAGGAAAAGAGTCAAAAAGTTGTTAAAGAGTCATTATATGTAATTATTTTTCCATAAGTGTTACAGGGGTACCCAGGTAACCACCAACACCTTGGAACAATCATGATGGTAGGGGGGGTATTAAGAAGACATAAAGCATCAACTATAATTTTTTAAAATCAATAATGGATCTTGATTGTAATGAGCATAATATATTATCAAAATATCCAAATGGTCCTATAAGGCCATTGGACCTAAAAGTACTCATAGGTGGGGTCATGATTGGAGAAGGGTCAAATACCCTCAAAAGATGTAAAGGGGCTTCTTTGGGGTCAAAATTTCATAGGTCTTGAAGTTAGATATTAGTTATAACTTGAAATTAGAAAGGTTGTAAATTTGAATTCAAAAATTAATGGTTAATTTGTAGTTTGTGTGGGAAACTAGTATAGGCTTTGTTTACCCTTTCTAATCACCAAAACTGATTGGAATTGGTTTAAAAAATTAGATTCCATGTTATAAATCTAATTAAAGGCCATAATAATGTATGAGGACATGTAGAGAAGCATTTATTTTCAAATTGGTAAATAAAACACATTATCTTTGCAGTCCATTGGTGTAAGCATTGATGTTTAAACTTCATTGAAGGTGTATTGATGTTTCCAATTAAATTATGAATATTTTTTAATCACTACAAGATATTGGATGTTTTGAATATATACCATATGAAATAGAAAATTTTTGAGCTAAACACACTCAATAAATTGATTAATAATGAATGATTTACTAGTATATTAATAGATTTATTGGTCATTTCATAGATATTGTTAAGAAAGAAACCTAGATAATTCTACAGGTCTATTAGTACATGTTGTATCTTCTTTTATGGATAGTATATATCCAATGATTAGCAAGTAATACATTTATATCTTTCTTATAGGTGCTGGCAATTTCCATATAGGTGTTCTTGTTTTGCATTTAACTAATCTAATGCTTAGTTTTGTTGATTCTAAACATAATCCTTGAAATCACCAATTTAGGGATAATATTGTTTTATGCCAAAACTAAGGGTCATGTCCCTTGAGGGACATACCCTCTAGATTGGATATATGTAGGGTTGAGAATGTAATTTGGAGAACACATACACAATAGTTTGATTCTCCAAGCATTCTCCTTCCAACAAAGATATAACTAGAGATATTCTCCATCACTCAAGATCAAGTATAGAAGACTGTACATGTAGTAAAACATTAGTTATATCTACATCAATAAAATTTGAATACACGTATTTTTTTAAAGATCATTCTTAGCATCTTGGAACTGCACTATAAGTCTAATTCAAGATCAAAATTTGCAGAACTTTACATGGTATCAAAGCCACATTATCAGATCTAGGACTCTGCAAAATTTTCAGTACTCAAACCTTATATATTCAGTAGTTTTTCTTTTCTTTCTCTCCCATTTTCAATGGCATATACAATTAGACCTAAGGACAAATTTGATGGAAACGAACACTTTGAAGCATGGAAATTCATAATCTTGATGATTCTTGAAGAAAATAATGTTAAACAATTTGTTGATGGAGCATCTAAATAGCCACCAGTCGAACCTCACAAATCCATATGGACCAATGGAAATAGAAAAGCCATTCATATCATCTTGGATGGAGTTAAAAATATGAAACACCAAACTGCCTATGATATGATGAATGCATTATGGAATGCATATGAAGTAAACAATACAACTAGGGTCCTTGCATTAAAAAGACAACTGAATCACATCTAGATAAAGAAAGGAGAATCAATAAACTCTTATTTCCTAAGATTTTCTAGCATTAGAGATGAATTATCAAGCAACCATCATTAATGGCACCTAACTAATGCTCATGGCTATAGATGGTTTACCAGAATCATGGGAAACTTTTGCACAAGGAATAAGTGCTAGATATCAACTTTCAAACTTTAACAAACTCAAGAATGATTGTCTTCAAGAAGATTCAAGAAAGTTAAAGAAAGGAGGAAAACAAAAAGTAGAAGATGAAGAACTTCACGTTCTTAATGCAAACTCCTATAAAGGCAAGAAAAAACACTTCAAGAAGAGAAAGAGAAATTAGAAGAATGGAAAGCCCAAGAAAGATCTACCTAAAATAAAGTGTTTCAAATGTGAAAAATTTGGACACTATAGATCTAATTGTCCAAAAAATTCCAAACAACGAGCAAATTGCACAAATGTCATTAGAGAAGAAGAGACTTATGATCCTAAAAACTATGTTTTGTATTCCTCTCTATCAAATGAAATCTCAAATAAGGCATGGGTAATAGATAGTGGATCTTCCAAACATATAATGGGATGCAAAGAAACTCTAGATTCCTTATTAGAGAAAGTGAATGGTGAAGTTACTATTGGTGATAACTCTGCACAATCAGTTGAACGAATTGGAAGCTATACTTTGAAACTAAAAATAGGAAATACTCTTCTTCTTAAAGGTGTACTCTATGTACCAAGGATTAAAAGAAACCTAATCTCAATAACAACACTTGAAGATGATGGACATAACGTTGCATTTGTGGATGGCAAAGTATTAACTTGGTCTAAGAACTCTTCCATCACGAAAGCTAAATTAATTGGTCAAAGAAAGGGATATTTGTATGAATTGAATATAGAATCCAGTCAATCCATTCAAGCCCTAGTTCATAAAGCTGATAATTCTAACAAAATATGGCACTAAAGATTAGGGCATCTAAACTTTAAAACCTTATCAACAATGGAAAATATGGTTATCGGATTACCTAAATTAAATAAAGATCACCCTAGTATTTGCAAAGGGTGTGCCTTGGGTAAAAGTACTAGAAGTCCTTTTCATGATAGTACTAGAAAAATAAATAATGTACTAGAATTCATTCATTTAGATTTATGTGGACCTATGTCCGTTCCCTCTCTTGGAGGATTTTAGTATTATATATTGTTCATAGATGACTTCTCTAGGAAAACATGGATTTATTTCTTAAAATGAAAAGAATCAGAAGAAATCCTACAAATATTTAAAGAATTCAAAGCATTAAGTGAAAAAATTTCAGGACATAAAATTAAAACCCTTAGAATAGATAATGGAGGAGAATATACCTCAAATTTGTTTAAAAGGTTTTGTAAAGAATCGGAGATCAAGAGGGAGTACACTGTTCCTTATAACCCAGAACAAAATGGGGTAGCTGAAAGAAAGAATAGGACAATTATAGAAGCTGCTAGGGCTATGATTTTTGATCAAAATCTAGAATACTATCTTTGGGCAGAAGCCTCTTGTACTACTATATACATTCAAAATAGAAGCCTTCACTCCTATCTTAAAGATAAAACCCCTGAAGAAGTATTTACTAAAGTAAAACCCAATATAAGTCATCTCAAAAAATTTGGATGTCCTATATACATTCATGTTCCAAAAGAAAAGAGAACCAAATTAGAACCATCTGGGAGGAAAGATATCCTTGTAGGGTATAATGAAACTTCTAAATCATATAGAATTTTTATACCTAGACAAAAAACTATCAAACTTAGTAGAGATGTAATCTTTGGGGAAGATCTTGCATTCAAAAGAGCCTTAAGTTCCAATGAACCTTCTCCTTTATCAAGTTTTGAAAGAATTAGTGAATCTGAATCCCAAAATGAGAACCTAGAAGAGGTTGAAAATGAAAACCTTGAGGAAAATTCAAAGAAAAGACCACTTTGGGCCATAAAAATAGTTGAAGCAGCTCAAGATTTTGTTGCACCTTTAGGATTAGTCAGAGAAAGTAAAAGACCTAAAAGATTCTCTAGTTATATGGAAAATATGATTGATTTATCCAAAACAAAGCCAACCAATCCTTCTGATGCTATTAAACATCCAACCTGGAAAGAAGCTATGACAAAAGAATATCAATCAATTATGAAAAATGATGTTTGGGAAATAATTCCAAGACCAAAAGGAAAATCTGTTGTTTCTTCCAAATGGATATTCAAAATAAAGCATGTTGCTAATGGGAGTAATGAGAAATATAAAGCCAAATTTGTAGCCAGAGTTTTTTCTCAAAAAGAAGGGATTGATTATGAAGAAACCTTTGCTCCTGTTGCTAGATATACTATTGTTCAAGTTGTCTTAGCAATTGCCACATCTAAGGGATGGAACGTACATGAGATGAATGTAAAGACAACATTTCTCAATGGAAAGATTTTAGAACAAGTCTATCTAGAGCAACCAGAAGGATTTGAAACCCATGATCCTAATGACTTTGTTTGCAGGCTCAAGAAAGCTCTCTATGGGCTTAAACAGGCTCCCAGGGCCTAGTATGAAAGGATTGATAAATATCTCACCGGCTTAGGATTCTCTAAGAATGAATTTGATCCTAACTTATATTATAAAAGAGATAAAGATGGTATGGTAATACTGATATTGTATGTTGATGATTTATTAATCACAGGTGATGATCATCTTATAGATCAATGTAAGAAAGATCTAACTAGAGAATTCAAGATGAAATAATTGAGGCTTCTTCATTACTTCCTAGGATTGGAAGTATGATAGAATTTTGATAGTATCGTACTGAATCAAGGAAAGTACACTTCAGATATCTTGAAGAAATTTGGAATGTGGAATTGCAAGTCTATGTCTTCTCTGATGGAGACCAATTTGCATAAACTTAAAGAAGCAGTTGCAAAATCACCTCTAATAGATTCTACTCTCTACCGATAGATGATTGGGTCACTTATGTACCTAGTAAATACAAGACCTGATATTTGCTATGTTGTTCATCCCTTAAGTCAGTTTATGTGTGAACCTAAGGAGATTCACCTAGTTGTTGTTAAACACATTATGAGATACTTACAAGGAACTCTTAATTATGGACTCAAATATGAGAAAGTTGCTTTAGATTTTCATGGATTCACCAATTTAGATTGGGGTGGAAGTGTTAAAGATAGGAAAAGCACTTCAAGATATTGTTTCAGTTTAGGATTAGCTATGATTTCATGGATATGCAGAAAGCAATCTTCAGTAGCTCAGAGCTCCATAGAAGCAAAGTACATTGCAGTAGCAATGGCCTCTCAAGAAGCAGTATGGCTAAGGAAGTTACTTGTGAGATTATTTGGGCAAGCCATGAATCTTACAATTATTCATTGTGATAATCAGAGTTCCATCAAACTCTCGGTGAATCCAATTTTCCATGACAGATCCAAGCATATTGAAATTCCTTACCATTATGTAAGAGATATGGTAGAAAGGAATTCCATAAAATTGGAATACATTTGTATTGCAAATCAAATAGCAGACATACTCACCAAACCTCTATCTAGAGTAAAGATAGAACATTTCAGGAAGAGACTTGGTATGGTTGAGTTGTAATTCATTTGTACTCTTTTGATCATTAATAAAATAAAATAAAAAATTTCAGGCTATTGATTTTTATGGGCTCCACCATGTGTAATCATTATTTAAGAGGTGACGATCTTTGAAATAATGAATGCTTGTGTAAAAGGCATTATGAGAGATGACAATCTCTTAGATAATGTACTAAATAGTAGATTTTACTATAAGATCCAGATGAGTTTTAGATCATCAATCTTGTGACATTGACATTGCTATGTTCATGGGTCACAAATTGGATAAAGGAAGAATTTTAGAAATTCTCCGAGTTTATCCTATATTTTGGTAGATCTTAAACTCAGGATCTCATTGTGATATAGAAATACCAGTTTCTATGAGTCACAACATGTGTAGTGATTTGTCATATCACAGGTTTAGTAATATGACTTTGTATCATGTGTTCTATGATACTACATACTAAGAAGAGATAGACAAATATAGAGTTAATTCTTGCTTAACATCTATATTGATGTTGCTATATGATATCTCTCCATAGGATTATCAGGTTAAGAGGGAGTGTTAAGAAAGTAACCTGGACAATTCTACAGGTTTGTTAGTATAGGTTGTACCTTCTTTTATGGATAATATATATCCAATGATTGGCACATAATACATTTATATCTTTCCTATAGGTTTCAGTGATTTCCATATAGGTGTTCTTGTTTTGCATTGAACTAAACTAATGCTTAGTTCTGTTGATTCTAAACATAATCCTTGAAATCTCTGGTTTAGGGATAATATTGTTTAATTTCCAAAACTAAGGGTCATGTCCCTTGAGGGACACACCCTCTAGATCAAACATATGTAAGGTTGAGAATGTAGTTTAGAGAATACACATACACAACAATCTGATTCTCCAAGCATTCTCCTTCCAACAAAGATATAACTAGAGATATTCTCCATCACTCAAGATTGAGTATAGAAGACTGTACATGCAGTAAAACATCAATTATATCTACATCAATAAAATCTGAATACACATATTATTTTAAAGGTCATTCTCAGCATCTTGGAACTGCACTATAAGTCTGATTCAAGATCAAAATTTGCAGAACTTTACAGATATAACCAATGATTCCTATAGAATGGTAATAGGATTGTCCAAAAAAATTGACCATATCATAACAGCAAAATCACATTGAAATATTACATGCTCAAAAGACTCAACTAAATCACAAATTTTACAATAGCTAGAGGAAAGACCTAAAGACTCCAAGTTAGGTCCTAAAGAAAGTTTTTAAGCAACAAGAGCCATTTAAAACAATCTTTTTTGGGTTCTACTTTAGCCTACCATAAGTACTAAAAAAAGAAAGACCATTCAGAAAAGGGAGAACACAAACCTCACCCTTGGATCACCCTTTAAAAAATTTCAGGATCAGATACAAGCATAGTATATAACTGCTTAACTGAAACTTATTAAACATTGTACCATCTTTCCACAGTAGTTGTTTGAAAAAATTGTCCAAGTCAATGGTTTTGGAGAAGATACATGTATCAAGTGCCTTGTAAATTAAAGTATATGTTTTTTTCTAAGTCTGTGGGAAATCATATCTAGCTCTAAGATCATCCCAAGTACCCAACCGATTATCAATCACTAAGTCACTAATTAATGAGATTCCCATCACATTCCAGTGTTTTGTTGAGAACTTTGTGTAAGTGCCAAAGGTTTTCCATTTAAGTATAACCCCCACCAAATTGATCTATCTATG
Source organism: Cupressus sempervirens (assembly GCA_028749045.1). Classification (NCBI taxonomy): domain Eukaryota; kingdom Viridiplantae; phylum Streptophyta; class Pinopsida; order Cupressales; family Cupressaceae; genus Cupressus; species Cupressus sempervirens. Next base: position 401,115,814 of record CM053791.1, on the reverse strand, counting down.
ACAACAAAGGATGGAGAAGATCCAACAACACTTCTAACTAATAAGAGTATCCTTGACTAGGTCCAAGCCTTCTAGAGAGTACTAAAAACATTAGAACCAAATATCCTGATCCTAAAATCTCCTAAAAGAAAATCACAAAATGGAATGTTCATCCATCTTTTTCCTTTAGGAACTACAGAGCATTGATTTTTGTTTCTGATCAAAACTTTCCAAGGTTCATTACCATGGCCTCAAGAATCTGTTTAGAGGCAAGAGCAGTAGCATGCTTTTTTAGGTCCTTCAATCCTAGTACACCATATTGTTGGGTTTATAGCACCACTACCAATTCACACAGTGTCTCTTTTTATTACCCATTCCATCAGACCAAAGAAAATCTCTCAAAAAAAAATCAATTTGTCCATTTTATGGTTAGTCATTAACCAAGTAGAAGCAAAGTAAAGATGATGTGATGCCAAAACTTTCTATACAACTTGTACTCTTCCTACCAAAGACAGAAAATGAGTCTACCATTTCACATATTTCTTTTGAATTTTATCAAAGACTCACTCCCACATGGCTTTAGTAGAAGGATTAAACAATAAAAGGGATACCAAGGTATCTAACAATCTCATTAGGGCCTTTCCATTGTGAAGACATTGACTAAACCCAACTGGGAGGAAAGTCTAACCAACCTAAAACTGAAGATTTATGAGGAGCAATTTTAGCACCAGAGGCTAAGAAAAAAAGTTCAAGTCTATCCAAGGTGTTACAAAAATTAAGTTCCTCAAGTTCCAAGAATAGAGAAGTGTCATCAGCAAACTAGGAAATGAGAAGAGAATCATTGTTAGAAAGGGCTCTCTGAGCACATAGAATAAGGAATCATTAGAAATCACAAATAGGGTAGGGATGATGGGACAACCTTGTCTAATTGATCTCCCTAGAGGAATAAAGCTGGAGAGGTTATCATTCACATCTATGATAGTAGAAGAATCCTTGAACAACACCTTAATCCACCTGCAAAAAACCTCAAGAAATCCAAAAGCTTGTAGCATCCCAATAACAAAAGGCCATCCAATTCTATCATAGGCTTTTTCAAAATCAAGCAATACCATAGCCACATTATCTTGTAGCATCCCAATAAAAAAAGGCCATTCAATTCTATCATAGGCTTTTTCAAAATTAAGCAATACCATAGCCACATTCTACTTACTCTCCTTATCCCAATACATAGCTTCCCAATTGGTAATTAGATTCTCCAGTATATACCTTCCTTTAATAAAACATGTTTGTGTAACTGATATAAATCTATTGAGCAAATTCTCAAATCTTTTAGCCAACAATTTAGGAATAATCTTATAGGAGATGTTCAATAATGTTATTGGCCTCTAGTTTTTAACTTCATCTCTGTCACCAGCATTTGGGATCAATTTGATCATGCCTTTATTAATTATTTTTCCTAGGGATCCTCTATTTAAAGAGTCATCATAAAGTGCTAACAAATCACTAGAAATCCACTCAATATTAGTTTTATTAAACTTGACAGGAAGGCCATCACATCTTAGTGATTTATCATTGGCTAGAGAGTTAATAGCCCATTTAACTTCATCCAAAGTAATAGGAGTGCTTAGTCTATTAGTATCCTCTTTTGACACTTTTCTAGGAATCAATTGCACACATTTATCAAGTGCCTCATAATTAGCATCCAACATTTTAGATGAAAAAAGCTAAGAATAATATTCAAAGAATGTTGACTAGATTAGTTTTGGATCCAATGATTTATCACCATTAATATTAATATGTTCAATAAACTCTTTTATGTTTTGCCTTAATATTGCTGAAGAAATACTTAGACCCCCTATCACCTTCCATATTATAATTCAATTTGGATATGGCTCTCTACCCTTGAATCTTATAATTTTGGATCTTCCTCAAAGAGTGTTTAGTTTTAATCAACTCAGCTACTAATTCCAAATCTTGAATTCTGATCTACAAATCTTTCTCAATCTGGTTAAGTTTAGACTGTGTCCTATTTTCTTCAACATTTAAATCCATACTTTTGTTTTTAACAATAATCTGAATAATCTTTTTCCAAATATCAACTAGTCCTTGCCACATTTCCCTTGGAAACACATCATCACTAACCATTTTAACAATTTCAGTGACTTGCCTAAGAGTACTAAGAGTATCCTGGTCTTTAAGGAGAGAAAGATTAAGTTTAAATGGATTGTTAATCTTAACTCTAGAAACCAAAGTATCACCTTGCAACCCAATCTTTGTAGAGATAGGAGAATGGTTAGAAAGAGAAGTAGGAGTAACTATGATAAGTGAGTGGCCAAGATCAGAGAGAAAACCCAAAATAGCAGAATTTGCATAAACTCTATCCAACCTATAGTAGACCCTTTGAGGACTCTTTTTATTACTATACCAAGTATACCAAATATCTTGAAATTCTGATTTTCTATCCTCAAGAGGATCTAAAACATTAAATTTCCTTTTAAATTTGTTCTAGCAGAATAATTCATTACCTTTCCAAAGAGTTACCTCCAACTTTATACTCCCTACACTCCACCATATTAAAATCACCAATAAAAATCCACCTAGTATTAGGCAATTTACTTGAAGCCCATTCAATAAAGATTGGTCTCTATAATCATTAGGTGCATAAAAGTTACACAATCCAAAGCTCTGACCATCTTTACAAAATAAAATCCATAGAGCCCTATGACAAGGAGAGACACCTCTATTCACCATATAGTCCACCCAATTAGATCCCACAAGAATAAAAATTCCCCCCTTTCCCCTTTCATGATTGGAGTAGAATGCAGTAGCATTATCGTAGAGCATTTTTAGAATAGTGTGAGCTTGAAATCTAACCACTTTAATTTCTTGTAAATAAATAAAATCTTTTGTTTTAAGGTTACTGAACCATCTTTTGACAATGTAATTCCTATCATTCATCTCCAACCATCTAACATTCTAGCTATGGATGTTGATCATGATCATGATTTTTAGGGTTACTCTTACTATTGTTCTAAAATCTGTTAAAACAATCAATGATATCTCCCTGTTTACTTTCATAACCACTAGAATTGGTTAATATTTGATTTTCATTGCCCTTTCTTTTCTTATTCCTTTTATTGGTGACATCAACAAAAGGGGGTTCAGTTTTATTCTTATCTTGCAAAATTTCCATCCTTGAAGACTTCAATCCATTCAAGTGCATACTCTTATCAATCAAAGTTTGATTGGCATTCTTAACCAACTCTAGCCTCTTAGATAGAGAATTAAGAGCAAGTTGCTAAGCATTAAGTTTGGTGGGGGTTTCTACTAGAGGAGCAGCAAGAACACTATCTTTAGGGAAAATAATAGATTTTAACCAGGTAGAACCACTTGGGATGATCTTAGAAGTAGAAATGGGATCATAGGTAGGAGTAAGCTCAATGTCATACAAGGGATTAATAATAGTCTCAAAATCCTCTCCTATAAAATTATTAATAGTTTTATTAGTATCAACTTCCACATACTTCTCTATGCCTGAGATGCTTTTAGCCTTCCCAAAGGAAGGTGCCAAGGGATTCTCAGAATCAGAGCTAGAAAGTTTATTAGCATTATCTTTTGAAACCTCAAAGTTAGTAGTTTGGAGTCTAAATAACTTCAGACAATCCTTTCTTGCATGTCCATTCTTTTTGCAGTGAAAATAAGCACCTAAGTTACCAAGATGAGAGACTTTCCATGAAAAGCTTCAACATCAATATTAGGAGAGATATTATCAGTAAATACAATTCTCAATTCAAGAGAAACAAAAACCCTAGCATTTAAATGTGGAAAGGTGGTCTTAGATTGCTCAATTTGTAGAACCAAGCCAATGGGCTTCAGAAGCTAATGGATAAAGGGCCAAAATTCAACATTCAAATTCTCAATTTCTACCCAATTTGGTGAAACCCTAGTAGAGACTCCTTCTACATTCCTAGTCAGTGACCATGGGAAAGCTCTGAAAAGAGATTTACCCACATTCCAAAACTTCTTATTAAGTATTCTTTCTTTCATACTATGTGTCTTGACAAATACAACAAAAAGCCCTCTTTGAACCATTCTAAAAAAGCTCAAATGAGTCCCAAGTTTCTTACCCCAAACACTGACCACCCATTCATCAAAAAAAGTCAAGAGATTAAGAACCCTATATCTAAGCATGTAAAGAAAATTGCAACATTTTTTAAATGAGATTACTTTGATTTAATAGCTCTTGTCATATCCTCATTTGGTGAAAGAGAAAGGGTCTTTGGGTCATGGGGAGGGATCTTACCTTCCTCTTTTCCTCCATTGACACCAGAATTGGGCTTTCCTTCATCCCCAAATCTATCTCCATTTGTTGTGGCTCCATCTTGATTGCTTCAAATTCCATCTAGAATGACCCTATAGATTTTACTACAGAAGAAAATAGTCGGTAGGCAAAAAGTTGACTCTTCCACCACTACTTTATATGACAATTTCTCTAAAACTTCCTTTTGCTAAATATTAGATTTATCATGTTCATTGATGAAAACCTCATCAACTTTCATCATATCTCTAGATTCCTCTCCTCCACCATTAGCCATGATTACCATTCCTAAATTTCTCACAAGTGATCTAGGGTGGGAAAACGATGGTAGGATAGGGTAAGAAAAAGCAAACACAAATAGGAAATCCCAAATGAATTCCACAAACACACAAAGGAAACTCAATAAAGAACACCAACAATGAAAAATAAGAGCCAAAAAACAATAATATCAATGAAAAACAAGGCACAAAAAGTGAAAATTTTGTAAATAACATGTAGCATGGTACAGAAGTTGAGGCACATAAGTGTCTAGCTATTGTACAAGTTGCAGAGCTCCTTCTCTTCTTCGAGGGACAAGCCTCTATATGTATATTTATTCTTCCATATGGTGTTTAATGTTATGTTGTACCTGTGCTATTGTTTGTACATGTTTCCTTGTGTAATCTACTTGGATTTGTGACTTGGTAGCATTGATTCTTTTTGGTCTCCAAGACATGGTCTGAAAAGATTATCCTTTGTATCTCTTATGTGATCTTTCCTCCTTTGTGATTATAGTTCTACTTTCTTTGGGGAATGATGTCAAATCATTTTCAATAATATTATATATATAATCTTATGATCATATTGACCCCATAGTAAGTAGATCTCTTCTATGTTCTATGTATGTTTGTGTACTATTTCCCTTGATTTGTCTTCATCTGGGGGCATCTCATAGTGGAAATGTAATCAGTAGAGTTATTTATGTTTCTATCAAAGTCATTACTCCTATTAAAGTGTTAGCAATGACTTTAATGTAGGGGCATATGCTCTGCTCACTTATTGCACTCACGCACTTTTCAATACTTTTTTTTTTTCAAGATATTTTTTCTCCCTTTTTGGATTAGTGACTAATTTTTAAAGCATGGATTTATATTTTAGGATCTCTTGATCCCTCCAATTTCAAATATATTTTTGATCCCTTAAGATCCAAGGTGTCCTTAAGATTGGATCTCTTTTGCTTTTTGGTTTTAATCTTATAGAATAGAATATTCTTAAGAATAAATCCTTGATGGGTTGACTAGTGAGTAGCCACATTCATTAGGCAGTTCAATTCCATCTTTCCAGTTGCATGGTTTCCTTGTGTGGTTCACAAGGGAACATAAGTTTTCATTGGGTGAGATAATCACACTCTTTTTCCTTTTCTCTTTTTCTAGAGATGTCTCTCTTATTGTGATCTTAGAGTTGATAAAGACTTAAGTCTTGGGGGGCTTGAGGATCTCTTAGTCCCTTTTATTTTAATAAGATTATATTTTCATTACGATCTACTTTACCAAGTGTTTTCATTTAGTCCATACTCTTGCTAAAGTGGGGGCTAAATGTATTGTCTTAAAATGGTAGCACTTCTATGTTAAGAGTGTTTATCCCTTTGAGTAAGTGGTCAAGGATCATGTCAAGTGCCTTGAATGGGTCTTTGCATGGATCTAGATGTTTTCTCCCTATTATGCTTCTCTCTCTCTATTTCTAGCCTATTTTTGACAACTTGCTTTGTGAAATTGAGGACTTTGACTTCTAGGTCAAGGATGACCTTTTAAGTCAAGGTCTACCTCGACCCTAACCTAGGTCAAGAATGACATCGACCTTGACCTAGGGTAGGGTCAACCTCATCCCTAACCCCAAGTTCATTTTTCAATTTCCAAAAGTTTTGGGATCTCAAGCTTTGGAAAGTTTATTTTCTCACTTTCAAGCCGGTTGTTTCGGGTTTCAGAATAGTAAACTCTTAAATTACATTTAATCTAGGTCTATTCCTAGGGGTTGAGGTTAAATGGGATTTAATGCTCCCGTGTTGGCCTTCTCTAGGAGTTTGTGCCCTAGATCTCTATATAAGAAAACCTTCTTCCCTCATTTTGATATCTACTTTCCATCTAATTATTATGCGAGTATCCACCTACATGAAGTGAAGATCTACTAGCATTCTAGCATTCAAGCATTCAAGCATCCAATTCATCAAGGAGGTCCATTGTTAGCCATTGAAAGATTCAATCTCTATGGAGCCTTGTTGTTGAAGATTTCTCCATCCACATTCATTCAAGCCCTTTCCTATGCAAAGATACATTCAAGATTGTTGTTGAAGATCTAATGCCATTGATTTGAGACATCCTGCGTACATTTATAAATTCATTTGGAGTTTAAGTACTTGTGGATTCAAGGATTCAAATCCTCCACTAATATTTCAACATAAGAAAGGTGAATAGTTCCATTTACTTTGTTTATGCATATTACAATATCAATTATATTTCAAGGTTAACTCCAAACTAGGGTTTTACTAAGGAAAACCCCCCATCCAAACAATAAAAACCATTTTTCTTGCAAATACAGTTGTGGAACAGTGAATTGAAGAGAAAATTTGGATACCCTTTTCATCGAACTTGTGAGATCCACAAACATAAATTTTTGTTTGAGCAATGTAGGTCAAGGTCAACTTTTTGGGCTAAAATTGTGCCCCGAGGTAAGATTGTGCCCCACTATCAGGGTCAAGGCTGACCTCCCTTCAAAAAGACAAAATATTTTTGTGTTTTCTCTGTCTTGACATTTCCAATCTGGAATAGGTTGCAAAATTCCCCGAAACTATACACAAACATCAGAAATCAGCATTTTCTAGATTCAAGGTTAGTATTTGTCTTTTATCTATTTTAGGAATTAAGCACATACCCTCATAATAGAAAGACCATTGAACCTCCTTTATCCCTATTCTCCATCACATGATCCATTTCTGCATTGATCACTTTTTTGTACTTAATAAATTTGGATCATTCCTTTTGGAAATTTAGGTTAAGAAAGGAAACCTTATTTTCTTTCTATTCAATTACTAATTATTTGTACATTAAAAACTTATTTCCCTTCCTAACATTTGTAGAAGAGCTAGACACCATTTTATGTAGCTAGGGTTCACAAAAATTCAAACAACAAAACTTAGCACTAGTGAAATACCTTTTGAATCTAGTTCACAAACACTTGAATCTTTCTCCTTAGTTCACCTTATGCTCTTCGTACACTCTTCAATCTCTGATGAATGCAAATGAGTCAAAATTTGACTATATAACCCTTGATATTCAACAATAAATACTTAATGCTTATACAACTATAAGCTTGGATATCATAGGATTTCCACTCACTCAGCTTATACATAATTTCCACTACGCTCAGCAACCACATCAAGCTCAGCCACTACTTAACATAATTCCATCACTCGAAAACAAAATGAAAACTAACAAAAATATAGATTTCATCTAAATTCTAACCAATATATTGCATCTTAATTCATCCATATATTATCTTTCTAGATCTCATATTCTTAGAACTGGTGTATGAAATAACTTTGAAATATCAGTCCCACAAATACCTTATGATTTCTTAGTTAAGGGTGATGTGATCACCTGATCCACTAGATGAAATGACCTCATCTAAACTTGATGTGTTTTAATCATCCTTCTTCTTCCATGTTTTGTTTATCTGCACTTTAACCTTCTCAACATTGGCCTTTTGTTTTCCTTTATTGTTACGATTACTCAGCATTGGTGATCTGGTTGGACAGTTTCTGCTAATATGACCAGTCTTCAAATAGGTAAAGCATGTAGTCTCATTAAACCATCTATTATAGTTTCCTCTAAAATGTTTTCTAATGCAATTCTCAAGAACATGTCCATGCTCTTGACAATGATGACAACTATACCTTGTATTGTAATCCCAATTGTAGGATTTTCCATTTTTTTATATCTTTGTCTGCTTGTTTGATGTCCAATTTGCATTATATCTACATTCATTTTCTGTGTGTCCATACTTATAACAATTATGGCAATATCCTTCAAATCTCTATGTTCTTGAGGTCTTGGTCCTACATTCATGTGCTTGATGTCCTTGCTTGTTGCACTTATGAAAGTAACCCTTGAATTTCTGCTTAGGGTTCTGATTTGCATTGTTGCTCCTACAAACATTTGGTGTATGACCTAACTTTCCATAATTATGGCAAGTGGGTTTGTAGTTCTTACCTTTTTTGTTTCTTTATTTACCACTTTTACATTATTCTCCTTCCTTAGTGCTAGTGTATCCTAATCCAGCAATAACATTACTGGATCTAGGAGATCTCATCAATCTCTCAAAGTATTTGATGGCTTCACTAGATTTGTTGAAACTTTTAGCAAATTCCTTTTCTTTTCTTAGTTCATTCCTTGGTTGTTCATTCTATAACTTTAGGGTTGTGATCTCAATATCCTTTCCATTCAATTCATGATTGGTAATCATCACTTGATTCATTGTTTCCAATTGCATGTGAGCAATCCTTTGTACCTTTGATGTCTTCTCTTCTAGTCTATTGGTCAATGTTCTTTTGTAAGTTTCAATCATGACTTTTTCTTCCTCAGCTTTATTTTTTTGCTTGGTCACCTCACATAGAAATGTTAATTGGACTTCTTGTTCTATCTTAATATTTTTGACCTCTTTAGTTAGGACACCATTCTTTTTCATTAGATCTGCAACTACTACATCAAACTCACTTGAGTTCCCATTCTCAAATAATTCAGTAGTGTCTTCCTCTAGGTAATGAGTGTCATTTTTCTCAATAGCTATCTCTTTCCTTCTCCTCAATGAATGTTATAGTTCATCTCTTACTTCCATGAGTTGGTGTAGGGAAAGTTGAATTTCAATCTTCTGGTTCTCGATAGTCTTTCCCAACTTGTAGACTTTCATCTTCAATATCTTTCCTCAAAGCTATAAGGCTTTCCTTTCCAAAGAACAAGGCTCTAATATCAATTGTTGGAATTAACAAAGGGAAAGTAAACTCTGAGAAGGAAGGGTGAATCAGTACTTCAAAACTTTAACCATAAAAAATTCACCACACATCCATCTCATAATTGTGCACGTAAACTAAAATAGCCAACTACACATGTTCATCCATAGCATGAAACAAGTAACACATAACACAATAAGTTTGTTACCCAAAAACCCTCCAATGAGAAGGTAAAAATGGGGTGGGGATGACACTACAAATCTTCACTACTGTAGTTTTAAAGTGTATCGAATTAAGGATACAAGGGTAAAACCACAAATCTGTGTCACCCTTTTGTAAAGGAAAAGGCTAACACAAGTATAACTATTCACCTTCAATGACATCAAATTTGTATTATTATTTTGAATTTGAAAATGAAGTAAACTAATGAAATGTGTAGAAATGGATGAAGTTTATGATTATAATTTTAATAATTATTTGGAATAAGAATTGATATATTTTCTTAAATTTTATAGATAATTTCTTGGCTGTTGAAAAACACTAAAAATTAGGGGTCTAATTCCCACCACAAAACTATATGGAAATAAACTTATTTTTCATTGGTCTAAGACTATATTATAGAAAATATATATAGCTAGAACAATAAAAAATAAAAATAGTCTTTAGGCCTATATTTTCTCTTTTATGATGATTCAAATTTAACTCACCTAAAATCGATAGTTTTCATCTCCCACCACATTTTTCAAAACAAATCTATTTTAACCAAGAGAAAATTTATACATTCTAGAATAGGACTTTCTCCTTTAGAATGTCATATAATTTTCAAAGTTTTGTGATATGATTTAATATATTTTTCTTTCTCAAAACTGACATCTTTTTTAGTGTTAAAATATGTGCTTGTAGAGTTTTGTAATTATAATATACTATATCTAATTAAAATACTATAAAATCTATATGAGAATATTCTTGCCTCTGAGCTCTATAAAATGGTGTTTATATGTTATTAAGAAAAGCTCATAAAAAATAACAAGAGTTATTGAAATGGCACTTTTTTGAAATAATTGTATTTCTTTCGTAATCAAATACAAAGTAGTATACAACATGCATTTAATATACATTTCCAATTATAAAAGTGTGAGACCATATATAAGTTAGCTTGAATGAATTTATCTAGATCATGCGTTTGAAAATTTTTTATTTTTAGATAGAAATACTCAAATTCAGTCATTCTAATAAGCCATCCTGAAAGGTGACACAACTTTGTACTTTCACCCATAATTGTTTGATCATAAACTATGATCTACCCTATGAAAGGTCTGCCTTGTTAAAGGCTTACAAAGACTGTTAAATCTTAACCTGTTAAAGGATTTCAACACCCTACTAAAAGTGTGCCTTGTTAGAGGACTTAAACTTGCAATAAAATAAGTAATCGGTTAAGAGATTTACACAAGCCTATTAGGACTACTCTATTAGGAGATTTTCTCTGTATCACCTATTAAAATGATTTAGCAGCATGATCCTTCGATTAGCACTCTACTACTAGATAGCAGATCTTCTCTTTACAAGTATATCCCTAATGCTCCTAATCAGATATGTCTCCTCTGTCCTTTAACTGCTCTACTTTATTCTCTCTAACTAATTATGCAATTCATATCTTTTCCATAAACTCCATAGTCACCATGAATGATCTCTCTCTCTCTCTCTCTCTCTCTCTCTCTCTCTCTCTCTCTCTCTACACTTAGTATTCATTCTTCTCCTCTCATATGCACATGCAAACTCTTTAGGGTTTTCCCTCCTTAAGAAGACTTCAGTGAGCTAGGATTAGGTAGGAATCAACAATTGTGATTTATCCATTTTTTCACTTAATACATCCCTTATTCTAATTGGTTGCATGTACTACATAGGGATTCTAAATATACCTTTGTATATATCTTTTAGAATCATAAATTAATCCTTAAGTCATCTCAAAAATGGTTTACATAGGAGTTTGTGCCATTACAAATAACTATGCCAAAAATTGTTTACTCAGCACTTGAAAGCTCTAATGCTCAACATTCACTATATCTTTAGTATTGTAACTTGACTCTTGAATGACTCAACATCCACTATTTTACTTGGCATATATGACTTGCTCGGCACTTGAGTGACTCAACACATATCATCTGCACGACACATACTAGTGCTCGACACTAACTATGAAAATTGCTTAGCATACACTACTTACTCGGCACATACTGAGTTTTGTTAAGTAATGACTTAAGTGTTTTTTCACTACCTTGTCAAAACCAAAATCATATCAACAATTATTAATTATATATGTTTAAGTAGCTTAGGTTAGTCTATTTTTAACCATTTTAATGTGTGATTTTTGTAATGCTTAATCGATACCATCTTCAAATAATTGTGGAATACTATCACATCTTTTTTCACATAGTAAAAATAATTTAGCTATTAAATATTAAAATTTTCTTGTAATTAGTATCATCTCAAATAATTTTGGAATACTATACATATTTTATTTTTTCTTTATAAGAATAATTATATATCAAGTTATTGTTGTTTTTAAATTTAATTAATGCTCAAAGACAATGGCAACAAGGTGGGACACGTAATGAAGCAAAAGTGTTGAAATTAATGTTACCTTTTAGTTTAAACTCATAAGACATTTACATGTAAAAATATTAATATTAATCATAAATATCTAATATTGAAATAAAAATCCCCTCCCCATGGGGTTCATGTGTTGATCTTTGTTATGATGATTTAGAATAAACGAGGGGGGGTGAATCAATTATTCTTAAGCTTAGATGTACCTATTTTCAATTAGGAGTGTGCCTTTAGCAAGATGAAATATCTAGCTATCCTATTGAAACATGAAAACTCTCTCAAGTGGTGGGTTATCCTAAAATGAGAGATGAATCTATGGGAGCTAGGTCAGTTCCTAAATAATGATCACCTAAAAATTTAATTGTATGTGGAAAAGGGATAAGAAGTGAATGAAAATAATGAATACTAAACCTAAATGAGGTGATACACCAATGATTTGTATGCAACTTTAATTTTATCAACATAAATTACCCACAATACAAATGATTCACAGTACCTAGACAAGCATGCAATTACAAAAGTATTTCTATGCAAGCACCCAGAATCTTTTTCTTTGAAAGGAAAACCTAAGCTTTACCAATTTTCTCCAAAAGAATAAGGACACAAACAAAGACCTAAAATTACAAATATTAAGATTCTAACATGCAATAAGGAATATAGCTTGAATGAAAAACAAACACAACATAAAAGAAAAGAACCCATAATATTGCACAAGAATTAATGAGAAGGAATTGTTGAATTTGTACAATCAATGCTAAAAATATCTCTGCTACAAAGTGTTCCTACAATCAACAAAAAAAATTTCAATGTGCAAAAAATTAGTGCGAGAAAGGAGACCTCATAATGAGGTGAATGTACAATAAATAAAGCTCAAAGCCCTAACCCAGATATCAAAAATATGCATGGAAAAAATGCTCCAAAACTGCTCCAATCTGTGAAGAAACCAATTCAATATTCTCTCAAACACTTATCCAATTGATAGCTAAATAAAAAAATTCCTCTATCTCCTCAAAAGCATGCACAAAATCCTAGGTCAGATCTCGATATCAACCCAAAAATATAGCATGTCAAATTGCTCAAAAATATGCAAAATATGCATAATAGAGGCTCCTAAAGTGAACTGCATGTAAAATTGGTCTAAATTGATCCATAAATGGCTAAAAATAGCACCTAAGTGCTCAATAACTACAAGAGAAAATTGAATTGTCACTCCTCTAAAAAAAGAACTCCTTGTGATGTTTAGTTAACTGAAAAAGTCTTCTTCTGCTAAAAATAGAACTTTGAATCTGAACTTAAGCACTCTAATTCCAAAAAAAATTATAGTTGATAGCTTCATTCTTATCTCCCTCTTGATATATTTAATCTTTTTACATTTTCATGTTTACTATTAAATAATTGATTTATACAAATATCAATTATAAAATAATAATTACATTTTCAAATCATGCAATTAAAATAATTATTATATTTTATTAAACGCAATAATATACAACTTAAAATAAACAATTTATATATTATTATGTTTTATAAACATGATCTTTCTCCCTCAAACATATGTCAAACCCAAAAATCTTATTACAATGCAATTGAGGAACAAATAAAAGGTAACACATAAGTCATTTTTTCCATTCAAATGCTTTGAAGCTAGAGAAAGAACATGATTAGAAGGGTTTAAAACCCTAGTTTCCATGGTGGAAGAGATTTCAACACTTGCTACAATTCTTTTAATGCTTTCTCCTTATACCATGGCTGTCAAGATGTTTCTTCAGTGATCTTCCTATTTATTTCAAAGACTATCTGGTACTTTTTTGTCTAGGTTTCTACCTATTCATGTAGTCATAACTATGAGAAGAAATATTGGGAAAACCCAAATCGTAGATCGAGAGAAAATGCAAAAACACGACCAACTATCATTTCTCATTGCTAAAATTGACATTTTTCTTTGTGCTGAACTGAGTTTAAATTTCTCCATTTTTTTAATGGTCTTTTTGGATATCTATTTTGAAGTGGTATTCATGATTGGACCTCATGAAATTTTCCTTTAATTTTGAATGATATTGTTTCTGGTATGGTATTACTTCACTACAACCCTTACCATCATGAATATCAAACATTAATGTATTCTTATTGCTGAGAATGCCTCTGGGTAGAACTAGTCTTTCATTTCATGTGCATGTATATTGTAGTTGAAACCTTATACTTTAGAATCTAGAGCTATCTAGATAGAAAAGCTTTGTAGTTCACTTTCCTCTTATACTCATATATATGTTGTTCTCTTTTGAAATAATGGATTGTCTTTGAACAAAGTGGTTGTAAAGGTTGAATAAAATATGACCAACAAATGAAGACTCTCTTCATAAATATAATGCTTTTCTTATGAGATCTTCTTCTTATGAATTAAAATGCTTTTGATCATTCTTTATATGAATATTCATGTAGAATATGATTCTCTTCTTAAAATATGATACTTCCATGTTTTGCATATATTGGCCCAAAGTATTATTGTCCATCTCTTTTTAAATGTATGTTGCAACACCTTTCCATAAATTGCATGAATGTTATATTATGTCGTTTAAAAATCTGAATATCATTGTATCTCCTTACTTTTGATTCTCCATGCTTTCATCATTATAAGTGTGAAGCTTTTATACGACCCTTTCAAACCTTCATATGTATGGATGTCCTTATGAATATGTTGACCCTTCTCTCCTAAAATCAAAACAATATTTCTTGATTGTGAACTTGTAGTCTTTTGTCCATGTTGGATTTTTTTTTTTAACATTGATCCTAATCCCTTCTCAACCATAGTTGTGATGCTACATCCCTTCAACAATGTTGTGTCCAATTGTGTGACTTCAATCTCTCCATGATTCAACTGAAACGTTTCATACCTGAACTTCTATATGTCCCTATGACAATCTCCTTGTGTCTTCAATTATCTACTTTTTCTCAACTAGAAGGTCCCATACATGAAATAAATGAATGCCCCCTCAACAGTCTCACCAGAATATTCAATCTTTGCCTCTACATGATTCAGTCGAAAGGTTCATGAGTGTAACTTATGCATGATCCTTCAACAACCTCGACTCTTCATACCTCTAGTTGCTCATGAAGCAAACATATTAGTATAAAACATGTTATGATTTATCTCTTAGTATTCTTCTTGGGTTTTATATTTTTTGTCCCTTTCTGATTTCTTTTTATATGATGTGTATATATTGCTTGATTATTTAGAATTGGTTAGAAATGGTTTAAGTTTGTATTCTTGAGCTTAGTTATTCATATGCTAACCCATTTTTCTTTGTTGTTTCCATAGGTGGCTAAAAAGATGCAAGGACCTAGGGACTTCATCAATTTCTTCAAGTTAGCCAACTACCATCGGGAAATGATGCAAAACACTCTAATCCATTTCTTATTTGGTTCTCCATATTTGAATAATGTATATGTGCCTTCTATATTGAACTTTGAACATTCTAAAAAATGTTATCAAAGGAATTATAAGTTCATCAAAGTATTTCTATTTTGAAAGCTATCACAACTTGTGTGAATTGAATATAATGTACTTTCTTCCTTATACAATAAATGAATGTTTTTTACATGGATTTTTTTATTTATCTCTGCAAACTTTGAGCCTTCTGAATACTTTGAAATTAATAATGTTCAAAACTAATTAATAATTTAACTCAACATGCAACCATGATTTGTTAATCTATTTACTTAACCAGAAATGGGGTATGAAATCAATCTGAACTTATTTTCACAGAGGCAATCAATTTTGCAAACTTTAGAAAATTTTGTATGTGTAGTGAAAATAGTTAACAGTACCAATTAAACTTTTAATCACATCAAATAGATTAATCAATCTCAAGTGTTCACTCAGTCTCAATAGCATAACATCAATAATTTAACATTTCATGCAATTCCTTACCTCTTTGTCTCTACATGTGTCAATTTATAGTAATCAAACTATTATAAAATATAGCATGCATAACAATAACATCCACACATGAAAATACCACTTTGACAATAGGATTTAATGTGGAAACCCAATTTGGAAAAAAATAACCAATTAACATGGTACCAATTTTTCACTCTTCTAAAGTGAGCTCAGTTAAGATTCAACCCTATTAAAGGTTATACAACACACCGTTAAATGTTACCTTGTTAAAGAGTGGAATTTTTAGAGGCCTTTAGAACATTCCATTAGAGTGTCACCTTGATTAAAGGATTTACAAAATGATTTTTAGGTCAATCTCAATTAAAGTATTTTGAACTAATGTAATGGTTAGAATGTAATAGTAGGTTTGATTTGTAAACTACAACTCACCTTACAAATTTAGATCTCCACTAACTCATCTATTGGTTCATTGACTACCCTTCATAAACATCTTTATTAATGATTTTCTTGGCACCTCCTCAAGCAATCACTCTTCACACACTCTTCACACTTCACTTATATTTTTCTCCTCTTCACAACTTCTCCTTAAGATCGCCAATCAACAATTAACCAACCTTAAAACTCATTCCTTATACCTCCTTAGATAGGTAATTTCAATCATTTTTTGCTTAAACATCATTGTTGATCTTAGGATTAGGTCATATTCATAGAATCCTTCCATCTTTTTGTTCTCCTTCTTCTTCTACAAACTTTTGATCAAATCCATGATTCAATTGTGTAACAAAATCTCCTTGTGCATTAAATATGTCAGCTCATCAATCTTTATCTTCTATGCACTTTGAATAATTCAAAATTCCAACTGTGTCAGCCTCAAAATCAAATCTTTCTCAAACTATAACTTTTGTTGTCTCTCGACAATCATTGTATTCTTCACCTCAATCATCACTATGTAACTTGACATTCACTATACTTTCTCACTCAGCATCAAGATGTTCACTCGACCATTACTACACTCATTCATAACTACACTTCATACATTTTCTCAATTTAACTAACACTTGACTTCTACTTAAGTTCCTTAATCTTCTACTTCAACTCCTTAATTGACCGTGCAACACATACACTCAATCAAGCTTATCCTTTTGACTTTTTTTCAACTCTTAACTTTACCCAATTATCTTCTACACTTTATGAATTGATTGAAAAACACATTATCTTGTCAAGGACTAACTTATCAAGTGTCCATTGTATTTCTATGATACTTAACACATCTTAACTCAACCTTTCACTAGGTCATCTCATAATCTCTTATTTTTAATTCCTCTTCATCAATCAAATGATATGGCACTCTACCTATTAATAAAATGTCTCTCTAGTAGGTTTGACACTTTTTCTTACCAATAGGTTTGACATCAATGACAACATAGCAATTGCTCCAATTGTAGTTTCCAACAATCTCCCTCTTTGGCATTGATGGAAACACCTCATATACTTCACTTACTATACCAGTTACCATACAATCCAAAAAGCTTCAACATTGTATTATTTGCTCCCTCTATGTTTTGTGTCCTCTCTTTCTTAGTTTCATTCTAATTCTCATTCAATCAATCTCAGGACTCTCCCTCTATAAATTCAGTACATACTCTCTCACTATAGCAACCTCAACATATGTCAACCTCTTGAAAATGATCATTCTCTTTTGCATGCCTTCTCCCTCTTACTATTACATCCTCATCTCTTAAACATATCAATGATGTATGGTAACTCGGTAATATGCCACCTCTTTGTATCCATCCTTGTATGGTAACTCAATTGTACACTTCTCCTTCTTTGATAACAATGCCAAAGATATTTACTTATATATG
Source organism: Cupressus sempervirens (assembly GCA_028749045.1). Lineage (NCBI taxonomy): Eukaryota > Viridiplantae > Streptophyta > Pinopsida > Cupressales > Cupressaceae > Cupressus > Cupressus sempervirens. The sequence goes on along the minus strand of CM053791.1, from coordinate 401,098,166 downwards.
TACATGGGTAATATAGACATGTCATCTCAATATCAGATCCTTGTATCTTCAACTACTAATATGCCAGCTCCTTGCTTTTCCTTTTCATAGCTATAGACAACTCCTAAAGTGTGACCTTCTACATCAATGTTTGTCATATTTTGATTAAACCATTTGATGCAATGCAACATTTCTATTTAGTTTTCTTCAGGTAGGGGGATGACCCCTAACTTTCCTCTTAGAAACTCAAAAGCATCCTTAGGTAGTGCCTTAGTGAATATGTCAGATAACTGCTCCTTTGTGTTCACATATTCAAGTCTTACTTCTTTCTCTTGTACCATCTCTCTCAAGTAATGATACTTGATCTCAATATGCTTAGTCTTTGTATGTATCACATGATTCTTTGATATGTTTATAGTACTTGTGTTATCACAATAAACCACAATGGGTTCAGTGATCTCTTCCTTCACGCCTTTCAACAATTGCTTGATCCATACAATGTTTGAAAAATTCACTACTACATCAACATATTCAGCCTCTGTTGTAGATTATGAAATACATTTTTGCTTCTTTCTTGTCCATGAAATCAATCTTCTACCTAAGAAGAAAGATCCTCTATGTGTGCTCTTTTTGTCATCAACATTTTCTACCCAATCAACATTTGTGTAAACTTTCAATTCAAATTTGACACTTCTCTTATACCATAGACCATGGTCTTCTATTCCTTACAGGTATCTTAGCATCCTCTTTACTACTGTCATATGATTCTCTCTAGGATTAGTTGAGAATCTAGCAACAATTCCTACAACTAAAGCAATCTCAAGTCTACTGTGTACAATATATTGTAGATTTCCAATCATAGACCTAAATAATATTTGATTCACCTCAGCAGAATCATCATTCTTTGACAATTTGTGTCCAGTCACCATACATGTGCCAACTGGTCTTGAATCTTCCATACCAAAAGTATTCAAGATTTCTTTGATATACTTTGATTGTATGATAAAAATACCTTTGTTCATCTGATAAACTTGTAAACCAATAAATAATTTAATCTCCCCAAACATTGACATTTCAAAATCCTTTTTCATTTGATCAATAAATGACTTGCTCAATGAATCCTTTTCTACAAATATGATGTCATCAACAAAAAAATCAGCTAGCTGTATTTTGTTTTCAGCTTCACTTTTCATATACAAATTGCTATTGTCATTAGTTCTTGTAAAACCAATCTTCACCAAGTAATTATGTAACTTTTAATGTAATGCTCTAGGGGCTTGTTTTAAGCCATATAAAGATTTGTGTAACTTACATACCATATTACTTTTGATTAGATCAACAAATCCTTCAGGTTTTTCAATGTAAACTTCTTCCTTCAAAATTCCATTCAAAAATGTAGATTTTTTCATCTATTTGGTACACTTTGAATCCTTTGTAGATAGCATATGCAAGTAAAGTCCTTACTCCTTCCAACCTTTCAAATGGGAAAAAAATGTCTCCATATTCAACCCCTTCCTCTTGTACATATCCTTTACAAACCAATCTTGCCTTGTTCCTTGTGATTCACATTCATCTTGTTTCTGAACACCCACTTAATATCAATAACATTTTTACCTCTAGGTCTAGGTACCAATATCCATATTTGGTTCTTCTCAATTTGTTCAATTTATCCTTTCATTTCCTTGATCCAATCTTCCTTCTCCAAAGCATCTTTGATATATTTAGCCTCAAAGTCACATAATAAACAAGTGTCATTCTTCATTCTTCTTCTTATCATGACTCCTGAATCTTTATCTCCAATTAATTTGTTCTTGTGCATGATGTATTCTCACATAATTTTCCAACACAAGTTCAGGTATTGGTTCCTCTTGTTGTTGTTCACTAGATTCTATATTTTCAAAATCTTCTATTCTATCTGGCTACAACTCAGCTTCCTCTGTCTATTGGTTGGCAGTCACAGTCTGTGACTCGACTCCTATATCTTGATGCTTAATAGATTGTTGATGTTTCGACATAACTCTTTAGTATAACCTCAACAGTGCCTAGATAATGATACTCATTAATCACCTTCTTTGGTTTAGGTAAGGTGCTAGGCCCACCTTTGTAGACATAAACAAAAATTCTATAATCTTTAGGTTCTTTCTTTCATTTTTCTCTATAAATTCATCAGCTCTAACATTTTCAATTTTCACAATTTTGTTAGTGTTAGAATTCAAACACTTGTAATCTTTACTCCTAGTGGAATAGCCTAGGAATATGCCTTCATCACTTTTAGCATAAATTTACCTTTTCTTGCATCTTTGACTATGAATTTTTTCTTCCAAAAATGTTAAAATAATTCACATTTGGTGCAAACCATAGCAGAATTCAAAGGTGTTTTGTTTGTTCCTTTAGTCACTCAAACTCAGTTTAGAGTGTAGATTGGAGTGCTAACTGACTCTCTTTAATACTTTTGTGAAACATTATTCTCCATCATTAGTGTTCTTGTGCAATCCATAATTGATTTGTTCCTTTTCTCTACTATAGCATTCTGCAATGGTGTCCTTGGTGCACTCATTTTCCTCTTGATCCCCTTTTCATTGAAAAATATTTTGAACTCATCTGAAATGAATTCACCACCTCTATCTGATCTCAAACATTTCAAACTCTTGCATGTTTCTTTCTCAATTCTAGCAAGATGCCACTTAAACATTCAAAATGCATCAGATTTTTCCTTACAAAACATAACAGTCACCATTCTTGAGAAATCATCAACAAAAAAAATAAAGTATTTAATAATAGCTCTCTATTCCAATAGGACCACACAAGTTAGTATGAATCAACTCCAAAATTTCATTAGAAGAATAAGTCTTGTTGTTGAAACTAGACTTTTTCATTTTACCCATTTGACATTGTTTGTGCATCACTTTACCAAGTTTTCTTAGTCTTAATAACCCTCTAACTCTTTTAATTTTACTAATGCTTACCAAGTTGTCAAAATACACATGACATAACCAAACATCTTCAAATAGTGAAAATAGAGAAGTATCTTCAGATAGGTTTAGATAGAACAAGTTACCACTTGTTTGATCTCCACCTCCAACTAGTTCATCAATAGCATCATAGATCTTTGCCTTCTTATTCTGGAAATCAACTTTGTAGCTTGAACTTATCAACTGTGCTACACTCAACAAGTTATATTTTAACCATCAACCAAATATGCATTATCACACTTGATATTTTCATTTAGCTTAATTCATCATTTACCTTTCACATAACATGGTGCATCATTACCAAACTTAACATTGCTTCCATTATAATATTCTAGCTTATCAAACTTACTTGTATCACCAGTCATATGATGTGAGCAACCACTATTAATTATCCATCTATCATTCTTACTCACATGTGAGATCAATGTATTTTCTCATCTTCATCATAATCATCTATCATTGTAACATAAACAACTTCTTCATCATGATCATAAAAATTATTATCAGAACTATCCTCTTCAGCAATATAGTAAGATTTCTTACCTTTTTCCTTATAGTATCTTTTATCTTTGTTGCCTCTATCATATCTCCATCCTTTGTACTTGAAATATTTCCTTTCATCTTTGTCATCTCTATCAGAACATCTAGCTACAATGTGACCAACTTTGTTACATGTAAAATAGGTAATAGGAAGTTTACCTTTGTATTTTCCTTTTCCTCTAGGAAGTCTTCTTTCTAACAATGCTTTAAGTTCATCATCAAATCTACTACTACTTTCTACATACTTGCTTTTCTTCTTTTTCTTATATCCATCAAGTGTTAGGTGTGCTTTGAATATAGATTCAACATTAGCAGAGAAGTAATTATCAAAATTTGATAATTCAAATGCAGTAAGTCTACCAATCAGACTATCCAAGGTCAGATCATTACTAGGATTGCATCTCAAATATTGAATAGTAGATACTCTAATTGCATAAATAGAGAGTAAAGTCCTCAATACCTTACTTATTAGAGTCTCATTAGTTATGTGCCCTCCAACTCCTCTGATAGCATTCACCACTTCTTCGATTTGGCTACAATACTGTGCAATATTCTGAACTTCTTGCATTCTCATGTCGTCAAATTTTCCTCTTAAACTTTCTGCCTTAGCTCTTAACACATTCTTGTCTCCACCATGTGTTTTTTTACCAACTTGTCCCACATTTACTTTGTAGTAGTGCATTCCTTCTCATCATCAAATTCTACATAATTCAGGGTTGTTGAAAGATCATTCATCATTTGGTTGAGTCCTTCTCTTTCATTTGTTTAATTATCATGGGTCTAGGAACCTCAATGTATTCATTATCCAAGTAGTAAGGTGCATAATCTCCAATTCCAAATAAGTACAATCTCATCAGCCTTTTCCATGATGGGAAGTTCTCCTTGTTTAGCTTAGGTACCACTCTCTTGTACATCTTGATTTTTGGCTTGAGTCCCTTCACACTTTCCTAACAAGCACCAAAGCTTAAATACTAATTTTTATAATGATTTATAATAACTGAGAGTGGGGGTTGATTAGTTATTCTCAGGTCCAGATGTACCAATTCAACTTTTAATCACTCCAAAGTGATTAATCAATCTCAAATACTCACTTGGTCTCTATATCATAACATAAACAATTTAACATTTCATACAATTACTTAACTCTCTATCTCTATATGTGCTAGCTAATATTAAATAAACTACAATAAAATATAGAATTCATAACAATAACATCCATGCATGAAAATAACACTTTAACACCAGGATTTAACATGAAAACCCAATTTCAGAAAAACCACCAAGTAACATGCTACCAATTTTTTACTCTTCTAAAGTGAGCTCGATTAAGAGCCAACCCTATTAAAGGTTATACAACACACTATTAAATGTGACCCTATTAGGAGTGTCCTTGTTAGAGTACTTTAGAACATTCCATTATAATCTCACCTTGATTAAAGGATTTACAAAATGATTGTTAGGTCAACCTTGATTAAAGGATTTTAGACTAATACAATGGTTAGAATCTAACAATAGATTAAATTTGTAAAGTACAATTCACTTTGTAAATTTAGATCTTCATTCACTCATCTTTTGGTTCATTGAATATGTTGTGGTTCCACAATGCATGCCCGATTTCTCCTAGAAATGGGGACCCCCTAGTAATTTTTTTGTTTTCCTAGACCCCTTGTCTGGGGCTTGAATCATTTTTGGGACTCTACCTAGAGTCCAGATCCAGCCTTGTCCTCTAACTCAGAAACCCAGGTGCCAAAATTGAGAGATTTGGAGGAAAAGTGTGTTTTAAGTGCTTAAGAGTGCACATGCACACCTATCCAAGGTGTGCAAGTGCACTAGATCTGCATGTGCACACTTATCTCCCTTTATAGATGCACACATGTGCATTGTCCTAGGCTTATAAAGCATGAGACCCCCCTCCCCTCTTTTCATTATCTTCTTTGCTGCTCTTGAGACCATACATCTACACCTTTTGAGGTGCATCGACACTTCTGCACACACAAGACAACCAAAACATTAGTAACCAAAGATGCACACATGCACACAGTTTTACACTTAATCAAAGACTCCTAAGATAATGGTGTACAGATGTGCACCTTATCAAGGTGTGCAACTGCATTTACACACCATTTTTTACCCTTAGTACCAAAGAACAAGTAAGGGTGTGCACATGCGCACCCTATCAAGGTGTGCATGTGCACACCCTTAGCATTTTGAAAACTAACTTGGTTTCCCTTTGCATGTGCCTTTAGCAATGTGTGTAGTAGTGGATGTGTGCATGTGTGCACCCCATCAAGGTGTACACCTGTGCAGGTGTGCAACTATGCACAAATGACCTTTTAAAGGTTATTAAGCACACATAGCACACCTATCAAGGTGTAAAAGGTGCACTATGTTACTTTTTAGAGCTTTAAAGGGGGATTTGAGTTGCTTTTTCTAGGTTTTGGTGTTCTAGGTTTAATTTTTGGCAACTAGGGTTTGTTTAGGGTTTAATTTTTACCTCTCTAGACTAATGATTTTATGTTTTATGTAGATAAAATGGCTTCCTCATCATCCTCGCTTGTTGAAAAGATTGCTCCAAAACCCATTGTCTTCAAGTTTCAAGGTACACCAAAGAAATCATGTTTTCAGGATGGGCATTTAGAGATCAGAGATACTAAGTTGGGACACATAGACTAGAATGCATTCCTTGTACTTTGCAATAAGCCCAAAGAGAGGTTCCTGATGTTGGCACTTATCAAATTAGGGTTGGTGAATGTCGCATCACATCCCATATCCATGCAATCCTTGGAGCTTATCATGGCATTGGCAAAAACTATGTGTTGGAAGAAAGAGTTGTTAAAAGTGTCACAAGGGAGATAGTCTAATGTAAGGAGGGATGAATGACTAGGGCCAAAGGCACACCCAACTATCCAAACCACCTTGCAAGAGTTAACACAGTGAAAACACAACACCTAGAACAACAACCAAAGGAGAAAGAAGAGAAAACATTTATTGATTCATCAAATGATCTGCATACATGCCCAGCTATAAGGCCTTTTGGGTTACGACCAGATAAAAAATACATTCTAGATCTAACATTCAGCTTCAAATTTGCACTTTCTAGTTCTACTCTAGAATCTCTTCAAAACTATCCTAACTCTAAGCCTAAACACTCTATATATACTTGCCAAAATAGCTTATAGATCATTTTAGAAAATTACATAAGAGGAAGGCCAACCCAACAATGGTCTGGACACATCCCAAGAAAAGATCTTAACATAAATGTCGTGATCAAGATAAATCCCACAAGTCAGCTCACAAAAATCACGTCCAAATGCTGACACTCAACATAAATAGGAAAATTTGGCACATGAAGGATCACTTGGCATACACTAGGTAACTCGGCACATGAAGGAACACTCGACCAACACTAGATTGCTACAGTAGCTTAGCATCCACTAGAGCTATAGTAACTCAGCATCCATTAGAGCTATAGTAACTCAGCATCCACTAGAGTTATAGTAAGTCAACATCCACTAGAGCTATAGTAACTCGACACCCATTATAGCTACAGTAACTCGACATCTACTAGAGTTACAGTAACTCGACACTCACTAGAGCTATAGTAACTCGGCATCAACATGCAAAATGAACAAACATGAGTAGGATAACAAGGCAACCCAGGATGCTCTTGCATCATAGTCATGGACATTAGACCTAGGAATATTGAAAAAGTATTCCATCTCCCTAAAACTAGTTAGTATGTGAAGATAACTTATCATCAAGCAGAAAGATGGTATAGGGATAATGACAAGAAGGCCACAAAGATCATAAAATCATCATTTCTTATTGATAAAACACCAGTGGGATGTAGAGTTGGAAAGGTAGACATGACTAGGGGATATATGAAGGATGACATTAGTTATGTCATTGTACTTTTAAGCAGAATTATGGGTCTACCAAGAGCTGGGCATCTTCACATTTGGATGGTCCATTTCATAGAGACCATCAGAACAACCAAAATTCCAATTGATTGGGCCACAATACTAAGTGAAAACTTAGATGAATAGCTGGTAGGAGTTAAATGTGACCCCAAGTTTTATATGACATCATATTTGGTATGCTTATTGGTAGTAAGGATAATTGACTATCCAAGGACTGTACAAGAAGAGAAGCATGCAAGATGCCAATGTTTGGCCCTATGTGGTATATCCTTAGTTAGTAAAGAAGAAGCTCTTAGATCAGAGCAAGGAATTTTAGGTAGTGAATGATGCTTTCATATTTGCAATCATTTGATTCATAGAGGGTGATTATGCTAAAAGGATGTCAATAGAGGTTATAGCAAGGATCACAGAGATTGACACCTATTACATCTAGTTAAAAATATTCACTTACCTAAGGGTAGCTAGTATGGTGGTGAATCCAAAGAAACTCCCCAAATATCCATTAGATAGGCTTATCTTATTAGAGATTGCAAGACAGCTCACATCCACATATCATAGAGTGAGAAAACAACATAAGAAAACATGGGCATAGCCTATTACTATAGGTACATTTGAGGTCAAGTAGAAACAAGATATTATGACCTTTGACTCAAAGTGGGATCAATACCCCTTGTAGGATTACAACTCCTCTCGCCCTTATTTTGATAATATTGGCAGAGTTTAACATTTGACAAGGAAGTAGTTTGTGCGTGAAGATGTCAAAGAAGATTATTAGCTAAATGTGATAAATGACTATGATATCCGAATAAGGGATTATTGTAGGATGACATTATATTTGGCATGAAGCACCTTAAAGGTAAAGCTCTCACTCAAGGTTGTTCAACAAGCTACTCAATATATCTTGGATCTCTTATACAACTACGATATGATATATGATAGGCCAATTATGAATGCAAAGATTGATAGGGAGGAGAATCCACATAATTTAGTTAATGAGGGAATGGATCAAGAAGCCTTTTCACCTTGAACCAATTCCACAAACTGTTACCTTTCAAGCCACAACATGCCCAACCAACTTTCCCTGCTCAATCTCTAGTTAGGCAAGAAATGATATATCAACATGACAAGGATGTTGGATACTTTAGAGTAGATAAAGGCAATAATAAGAGGAAAAGATATTCCCTAAAGCAAGTTGAGCATGAAACTAAAGAGCCTCAAGATGAAGAGGTGGCTCAAGCCCAAGATACTACACAAGTGCCCCCACAGAAACAAGAACAAGAACTAGAGGAAGAAGCACAAGAGGTTTCACCATCTGCTCAAGTGGAAGAAGCCTCTTCTTTAGCTACTAAGAAAGCTAGGGTTGGACCTACTATGAGAAGGACAAGAAGAAAAAAGTTACAAAAGAAGGTTATTCCCATTCCCTTAATGTCTGAAACTATCCTTGAGGTGGATGATGAAGAAGAAGAAGAAGAAGATAATCTCCCCTTGAGTTAGAGGACTCATTTATCCAAGGCTACAATAGGAGAAAGAAGAAGTAGCTTGACCATAACACTACCATACATTCCTAATGAACCTATTTAGGTTACCATTTATGAAGATGAGTAGTAGTAGTGGATTGAGGAGCAGGAGGGGCAAGAAACAAATATTTTCAACATTTATGACTTCAATTTTATGCCCATGGGAACTGAAATGGTGGGTGATAAGATATGAGATACACCCATGAACCAACCTTTAGGAGAGGATTGGAACCAAATGCCACCTCTACTATAAGGTTCTCTAGGTACATCACCACCATAATTTTAGGACTTTTCTTTCTTAGATAAAGGTTCAACCACTCCTCTCCCTCCTATCAATGAAGAACAAGAACAAGCAGTACATGGAGAAGAGCCAGAACAAAGGCTAGCCAATGAAGTATCAGAGGATGGGTAGATACATGAAGAACCTCATCAAACTTCTTAGGATATATAGGCAAGATCTATGGCTACAATAAATACAAAATCTCCCAATGTAGATCTCTCTCAGAAAGAGAAGACTCTGAAAATGAGTGATAAGCGAAAAGGGCCTACAAGGAAAGCTCCCTCTTCAGCCAAATACATGTCTCGTATGGGCACTACACCAGCCTAGCTTAAGAGGGAGGTTATGGTTAGAAAAAAGAGGTAGTTGAACCTGAATGCAGAGGAGAGTATGGATGAGCTAGTGGAAGCCATCAAGAAGCCTGAGCCACCTACAAGTGATGCACAAACATTGGCTTTCGTAATGAAGAACTCAGATCAAGATTTATTTGCACATATTACCATCTATCCTCTATATGCTAACATAAAGGATTTGACTCCTAGTGATTACTAGATCAAGGAGGTCCTCTCAGGAAAGCCCACAATAGACACTACTAAAGTTTTGATCACTACGAGTGTGAAGCAGGTTTTCAAGCATGTGGAACAATATGAGTCAGAGTTGGTAATGTTGAGGAAGAAAAATGAGCTTTTGAGAGGCTATTTGCATGGAGTTGTGGGCCCCATTGACCTAGATAATCCAGAGATCACTCTTGCTATGACATTAGAGAGGAGAGATAAGGATAGTATACAGATAGATTCATTTTTGGGCACATGTCAGAAATGGCGAGACAATTTTGAGGATAAAGGTGTACAAATTATACAAGCTAATTTGAACCTATAACACTATGTTCAAACTAGTGTGGATAAACTAGTATCCATAGTGGATCAGGATTTTAGGCTGATGGATGAGGTGCATACCTGGAGAAAATACCTTCAAGTGCTTCAAACGATAAAGGGTCAAAGGTATCATACACTCACAGAGGTGTATACAATAGACGAGATTGATAAATTGGAAGACTGGATTGAGAAGATAGATGCAAGGGATAAGGTCATGGAAGGATTTCATGAAGATATTCAAAAGTTGATAGATCAGACACAAGAGGATATTTTAGAAGCTGAGAAGTATTATAGTGATGCTTGCCTTGATATTTTTGAAGATTAGTCAAGAACTAAATTCTTTCCAATTCAATTAGTTGCCCAATAGTTCCAAAAAACCTTCAATGATACTTCATCAGAAGAAGATATTAGACAAGCATTCAGGACGGAAGCGGTATTGTTGGAGTTGGACACTAAATTGGATGATTTTGAGCATATTTGTATGAAGATTAGTATCTACCAGCATACAGTTAAAGATAAGTATAAAGCATTGTATTTGTCAAAATCTTCCCAAGTGATGGAGATTATAGATAATTTCAAGAGCAAACATCTAGACATAGCTCTGGCATAAAGGGGAAGAAAACCTAGAAGCTAGAATTTCAATTTTGACTCTTGGGAAAATTTTGGATTTTTGAGCCTACCATTAAGGTGTGCAAGGTGAACAAGGTGTGCAAGGTGCTCTTTTCACAAAGGTATGCCAACAATTAACTATCAGTTCCAAATTTAGAGCTTCCTATTGATTAGAAGGGTATTCTAATGACATTTAACTCCCATAAACATTCATAGAAGGTTGAGCTTCTATTTTTAGAGCTTCTAGTGACTCCCAAATCCTCTTATAGCTTCCTTCTTCTCATCTACTACTTCTTTCTTTGTTTTAAGGCATGTAAAGGCTCATGCACCCATTAATTGATATAAACAAGGGTAAAGTCCTACTTAGCACCATTTAGAGAGTCAGGTTGTACATAATTAGATTTGTTTTATTAGTTTAAAAGCATAGGTTTGCATTAAGAGGTTTCTCACTCTCAACACAAATTAAGGAGATGATTTCTTATAAATTTAGGAACGTAACATGTATCCCAGGTCATTATTTTGATGCAATAATATATGTTATTGGTACTCTCATTCTAAGTGCAATTATTCTTATCGGAGTGTGTTATTTATGTGAATTCTTGCTCATGAATAATAATGGAACCAATGGCTTTGTTGTGATGATATGATTGTGTGATCTTTTAGTTTTGGCGTTTGCCATGTGTTGACAAATTTCACTAATGTACCGAGTTGGAGAAGAGATCACCCTATTGTTCCTACATAGCTTCTTGTCTCACATGAGCACACTTTTGGTGGCATTGTGATTTCATAAGAAGTGAAACATCTTTAAGTTTTTACTAAATTCCCATCGACAATTGCATCAATGTATTTGAGGAAGCACTACTCCTATTTTCATTGGTTTCCTACCCAATCTTTTGTATTATTTAACTCACAGACTTGTTGCTACCACAGTTTATGTCTGTTAGGAATTTCCCGTTCAAGTTATTTTCTTTCATCTCTCGTTACCTTATCGTCATTATTTTCTTTGCTAACACCTGGTTAAATTAGGAAATCATATAGTTTCATTGTTAGATTGCATTCATTTTATAAACAAAAAATACCATAAACGTATCTCTTTTGTGGTTACTTTTGAAATAGCAAGCATATTGAATATCTTATTCGAAATTGGTCTAAACCAGCAAAGGCCTCCCTATGAACAAATACATTTATCCTCAACTAAGTAGATTCTAGTAGGTTGCAAGATCACTCGGAGCCTTGGAGTTGATCCTAGATTAGCTTTTGAAGAGAGGAATTTGAAAGGATTCCTACTATTAAGCATCATGCAAAATGACAGCTCAATAGAATGACCTTCATTGACATCTTCGTGCTGATCTTCTTGGCACCTCCTTAAGCAATCACACTTCACACACTCTTCACACTTCACCTTTGTCATTCTCCTCTTCACTTCTTCTCCTTAAGATAACTAATCAATAATGAACCGACCTTAAAATTCATTCCTTATGCCTCCTTAAATAGGTAATTTCAATCTTTTGTTGCTTAAACATCACCGTTGATCTTACGACTAGATCAAATTCATCAAATCCTTCCATCATTTTGCTCTCCTTCTTTTTCTAGAAACTTCTGATAAAATCCTTGTCTTGGAAGATATAAAAAACTCTCCTCATGCATTAAATATGCCAACTCATCAACCTTATCTTCTACGCACTTTGACTAATTCAAAATTCCAATTGTGTTGGCCTCAAAATTAAATCTTTCTCAAACTATAACGTTTATTGTCACTTGGCAATTATTATGTTCTTTAGCTTGGTTGTCACTATGTAATTTAGCATTCACTAAACTTTCTCACTCAGCATCAACATGCTCATGTTGATCTCTATGCCTAAATTTCCTATTAGTGTCCAAACACTTAGTCATTTACTAGGCAAGGATGAAAGGTCATCACTGCGACCGAGTCATCTAGTGAAGGATGAGCATATAAGGACTTGTTTATTTTGCATTACATGTCAAGCAAGTCAGAGATTTTTGAGCACCCCAGTTGAGGCTGAGTGCATATATAAGCCAAGCTATTATAGTTATGATTGAGTAAACTAGAAGATAATTTTTGCTAAGTAAACAAAAAAGATCAAGCATGTAGAAGTTGAGTGCCAACATGAATGTTAGTAATGATTGAGCATCAGAACATTCAAATGCCAAGCAAACCAATTTTTTTGTATGAGTTTTTAATCTCACAAACACCTATGTAAACCATTTTTGGTTGACTTCTATATATTTAATGATTATAGAGATAGTTAAGATGGAGATTATGCATCTTTATAGAAGGCAATGATCTCGAGGAAAGTAAATCAACCAATCAGAAAATCAAAAGGGAAACAACAAAAGAGATGAACTATGAATTATTGGTTATGATCTAGAACTTTTGAAGAACATCTATTTGAAGAGGGTTCTAACCCTAGGATCATATACATGAAGGATAATGTGCAAGTAAAGGAGTGACCATGGATAAAACAGAGCAAGAAAGGCTAAGTCTAAAAGAAGATTAGACAGAGAAATCCAAGTAGTGAAGGATAGAATGAAGATATTAGATTAAGAGATTAGATTGAGACATTGAACAGAGGAAAGCCGATATCATCTTGCAAAGAAAATTGAGGGTCAAGTACTGAATCAGTTCTAACAGATTGAGTCAAGGAAAATATTTTAACCGAGTGATCCTAACAAGTCTATGTAAATCTCCTAATATATTTCTTACTTGATTGTAAGTGTAAAATACTTTAACAAGGTAAGACCTAATAGTCTTAATAGCTTTTAATAGGGTAAACCCCTCACAGGGTAGATCATATATTATGGTCAAACATTGTAACCCGAATAGGCTATCTTTATTGTTGCAACAATGAAGATTTGTGGGTTTCATCCCCACCCCAGTTTTACCTTCACATCAAAATTTTTATGGGTAACTAAATCATTTATATTATGTGTTGAATCTTTTCATGGATGTGATTTTTTCATTTACATTTCAGCATTATAATTTTGATGTTAGATTTGAGATATGAGATGAATTAGGTATGAAATTAGTAATTTGGTTTTGTAAGTAAAAGTTTAAGATCCTAAGTCACCCCTCCCCAAGTATCTTGTTTCCCATTAAATCCTTCCAACATCTTGCTTGACCATTACTATGCTCAGTCATAAGTACACTTCTTCATACATTTGCTTAGAAATAACTAACACTCAACTTCTACTTAAGTTCCTTAATCTTTTGCTTCTGCTCCTTCATTGATCATGCAACATTGACACTCGATCAAGCTTATCCTTTTGACTTGTTTCAACTCTTAAATTCATCCAACTATCTTCAACACTTTATGTATTGATTGAAGAACACACTATCTTATCAAGGACTAACTTATCAAGTGCCCATTGCATTTCCATGACACGTAACACATCTCAACTCAACCTTTCACTAGGCCATCTCATAATCTCTTATTTTCAAATCCTCTTCATCAATCAAATGATATGGTACTCTACACTATTAGCAAAATGTCTCTCTAGTAGGTTTGATGCCCTATCTTACCAATAGGTTTGACATCAATGACAATATAATAATTGCTCCAATTATAATTTCCAACATATTTTTATCCCCAAAAGGAGCTTAACTAGAAATAACTTATGAGGGACAGATCAAGGAGAATGTCAATAGAGCATTTAGGACCATTTCACGAGAGTGTGGTGCTAGATGCATACTTGAGGACCATCAAGAGAGAATTGTAGAATCTTAATATAAATACTTTGACAATGAGATGAATAATGAGGTCAAATTCAAAGTGGCTCATGCAACTTGACAATGTGATCAAGAAAATATAATGAGGAGAATTCACCTCAAGGAAGGTTCACTCTTTAATATCAACTCTATGAGACAAGGACACATATACAATTTGTGATAAGGGAAGTGACTTTTGTTTTTCAAAAAATTAATTAAAAATTAATTATGTGTATATGGAGGCAAACAATGTGGAAGATGAGCTGGTTAAATAAATTGTAGAGGAAGGTCTTCTATGAATGATGCAATATTACTGGTGACATGATATTATTGAATTTTTCTTAATGAAATTTATTTAAGAAAGCCATTATATTTGAATATTTTTTAAACTATATTTGTAGCAGATGTAAAATTTGGTGTGGAATAGTGATAATTTGTAGCATAGGGACTAGCAACAAAAGGGTGGCCATGCATGATATGATATATGAGGTAGGGTATCATGGCTCAATAGCTTATTAGGTATGGACAAAAATCTAACATGCAATTTGTTTTGTTCTTAATATAAGGGTGCAACATCCTTATATTGAGTGTTATCACTAAAAAGTATTTTAAAAATAGAATCTTGTAAAAAAAAGATAAACCCTCATTAAAGTTATAGATTTTTTTTCTATTAGATATAATATAAGAGTTTGCAAGTTAGAGTATTACACCCATGACCAATTTTAATGAGATACTAAGTATAGTAATGGATCTGTGGTCCATTCAAATCAACAACATTAATATCAGACCATTCAAAAAACAAATCATTATGACCAAAATAACAAACAATTGAACTAAAACAATCACTCTACCAAAAAGCTACCCATGACATAGGACCATCTACCCATTTGAGCCCCTTGTCTCTAGCCTTGACAACATTAGTTGGATTATTCATTAAAGTTTTCCATGAAAGAGTAGGAACTCGTAGAAAAACACTAACCATTATACATGGAGGTCTTCTAGCATTTAGGTCAAGTACATTTTTTGCAACAACAATTATATTAGGAGTATCAATAGTATTGGATAGCTTATTGATAAAGGCACACATCCTCGATCTAGATGGTGTGGGTATAGTTACATCAACAGGAGGTTGATTAACTATCACATTATAATTATTCAACTCCTTGACTTCCCTTTTCAATTTGATCTACTCAAGCATGTCCTTTAGCATGCAATCAAGGATGAAGAGATCTTTATCTTTGGTGGTGACTTCAAACTGGATTCCTTCACCTTTCAAGACCCTGGTGCAAGCATTGGTGATCTTTGATAGTTATTTCTCTCTCACTTTGTAATAGAGGGTACCTATATACAAATCTTACGCATGGTAGAGTCTTCACAGATACTTAGTAAGGATTCTAGTCCTACCTTTAAATATGTCATCATTCCTAACTAAATAAATAAACCAAAGTACATAAGAAGAAAGAGTGACCTAGAATGAATTAAGATGCTTGGAAAGACCAGGTATGTGACCAAAAAAGTCTTGGAGGATATGAATGTTAGAGATGATGAGGATACCAAACCAGCTTAATACCTCCTTGGCAAAACTATAGTCTGAGAATAGATGAGTAACAATTTTTGGCTGGGAGCATACAATACATGGGTGAAGTTCATAATCAATTTTGGTTAAGGGAAGTCTATGGAGCAAGGCCTACCAGAGAAAGCATTAGATCTTGGGTTCTACTTTCCTATGCCAAATAGAGGATAGATATTTGGACTAGCACTTACGATCTTTCTCCATAGATATTGGATTGGCAATTTATAACCCCAACCCTTGACACCCATTGTCTAACATACTCCCATGCTTTCTAGATAGCTTTAAAAACCATAGATCCTTCCACTTTAACCTTCCATTTACCCAAGAGGAGGTCATGTATATGTAGATTCTTCCAAGCTTTTATCTTACATGGGGCACCACGAGCAATATTATTCCCAACTAGAGTCTTCCAAGGTTATTGCCTCTAGTATGCTTGGCAATCCATTTGGTAGCAAGTGTTGTTCCTCTCCATCTAAGATTTTTATGTCCAAGCCCACCAAATTCTTTCCTCATGGTACACCATCTCCACTTAACCACATGTCTCTTCTTATGACCCCTCTCATATGACTATAGAAAGTTTCTGATGATCTTTTGCACATAGTTTATTTGATTTAGATTAAAGAGTCAAGTCAAGGAGTAGTAAATAGTGTAGGCTAATAGGATTTTTTGGCATACTTAAACTCTACCAACCTATTGTTAAACAATTTTTCCCAACACAAGTGAGATGATATTTGTGTTTTGCAGAGGGAATACTAAGTTAACACACCAATTGTTTGAGTTCCTACAATGCAATACGAAACTCTCTGCTTACATGTAAGTTTTTCAATATTATTAGATACAACTACCTTTTTGATAGATTTTCATTAATTTGTTATTATGAGAGAATGTTTGTCATGAGTATTTTTACATGAGTTTACTAAAAAGGTTATAACACTCCATTCACCACTATGAAAAAAATGTGTAGTTTAAAAAACCATTCAAATTTAATAATGTGAGGCCTCACCCAAACTGTCATGGTATAGGGGACACATTGCATTATGATACTTCTAATTCAATGTTTTGATACATTTTTGGGACTATAAGGCTATGTCATTGTAATACCTGCATTGTGATGATCTGCACATTAGGACCCAATGGATATAATTAATGATTCCATTTCATGTTCTAAATTATTTCAATTGATTGATAGAAGTTGAATTGCAAAAAAAACTTGTAATGTGAAATGGTAATGTTAAGTTGGGGGTTGGGGGGGGGGGGGGGGAATGTGGGGGTTGGGGCTAAGTTGCTTTAGATATTTGGGATTTGGATATTTTGACAATGTTCGACACTTAGAAGGACAATGTCATATTTTATCTATTGATTTTGACATTTACAGTAGTGTCTACATCTATGATATGCATTATGAACTGGATATTGGGAATGGAATGATCAAACACATATGGATGCAACCTTATGACAAAATTAGATTATGATATGATGATTTCAATGATTTATGATTTAATGTGATATGCAGATAAATGTTAATTAGATAATGATGATTATGATTTAATGTGATATGTACATAAATGTTGAATTGATTCTGATGGTTTATGATATGTAGATCCTGATATTTTAACATTTTGAATGACTTATTTGAAATGATTTGGAAAGGAAATTTAATTGAATTATGTTGATAAGATTATGTAACATTTGAAATTGTATGCATTTATGATATAGAATTATATGACCTCCTTGGACTACTAATGCTTGAGTTTAATATGCAGGAAGTAAAACAATGAAAATTTTGGAGGGAAACAAGATCCAAACCTATGTGAATATAGTTTAACCAAGGAAAATCCTTGGAGGATTCAAAAAGCTTGTTTTGAAAGTATTTTGCTTCGTAAATGTAATTTTTTTGTATGTGGAAATGCTCAACCTTAAAGATGCATTAGGAACATGTTGTGGTGATGTAGAGGGTGATTTTATGTATCACTTGACATTTGTGGATTTTTTCTGTAATGACATGTCATTTAGGGTTTTGGTCATGGTGGCATTTTACCCTAAACCTAATTACCTTGTTAATGAGTAAGTAAACCCACTTGTCAAGGGGTGGGATGGCTCACAATCAAAGGAAATTTGAATTTGGACTTGACTAGGGTTTTGAGGGGTAATTAGGTGTTCCCAAAGTGTCTTTTATATGAAAATGAGCTACTCATGTGATATAACATGTTAGGGACCTAATTTTGACCATGATAGTGACTAGACAGCCTAGGGGGGGCCTATACCCATGCATTCTTCCATCAATTCAAAATTGGAGTTGTCACATTTGTTTTCTTCCATGTTCCCACTAAGTAAAATATAGTAAATTTAGGGGGAGACAAGTTGTAAGAGGGGGTGTCTTAGTGCTTTTGCTAAAGAAACATAGTGGGGAGACCTTATTGGAGAGTCTTGGACAAATTAGTGGGGTGTTCACTTACTCTCTAAGTTTAGAGATAGTTAGGGTTTTGGGGAGAGGCTAAGGGAGCTCTTCATCAGCTAGTATTACCATTAGCTTGGATCAAGGTAGGAGCTCAAACCATGACCATTTTATTTTAGCATTGCATAATGAATCTGCAAGAATGAAATATTATTATGGAATCATGGATTCTTTGTGTTGTGTTGTGATTGTGTAATGAGTTCATGCATTTTCTTGGTTTTCTTCCTTGTTCTCTTTGTTTTGAATGTTGAATTTGTTCATGGGTGTAAAGGCTTCACTCACCTTTGGGAGGGAAGAGAAGCCTTGGGTGAAGGGGTTAGTTGGGTTCAACATTGAAGTTGAGAGATTTTCTCTTAGAGAGAGTTTTGTGTTCATGGAGTATGGGCTCCATTTAAGCCATATGCCTTATTTGATAGCCTTGAAGAGGAATTTGTATTATGGGAGGTATAAGTTTATTAATGTGATGAAGAGGATGTATTTGATTGCCTTGAAGAGGCATTATGCAATTGTAAATGGATATGTGTATATGGATATGGCATTCTCCTCTTTGGAGAGCCCACCTTCACCCATTGTTTCATGATTCCAATGGTGAATCATAGTGTAAACCTTGTGAGGGAGTATTATGTGTTATCTTGTAAGTTCTCATGCATTATCATATCTTGTATGTGTGTAACCCGATTGGGTCTTGTTTACCCTACTCAATGGGTGGCTTCATAGAAGCCTAGGATGGGAGGTGAGCCTCCATGGTTCCTAGTTTGTGTGTGTATGTAGGTTTTGTGAAGATGGATCTCTTGATGATATTAAGGTTTCACCCTTGACAAAGTTGAAAATCAAGTGTTTTAGAGAGACCAATGTTCCATTTCATCAAATCTCTTTTGTTCTTTCATTGTGATGTAAAAGATATTTGTTTATCATTGTATATGGTTGGATTTGTCTAAGGAAAGGATGAGAGAATTGTATGTAGTTGAATTACAAGAGAAATATTGTAATACAATCATTGTTAGGGAGGAAGCATCAATTCATCTAAAAGTTTGTTCTTATCTAAACTATATAATCTATCTCCTTATTCTTCCTAGTTTCATGTATTCAAACCATGACTAACCCTTATGGAATCTTTATGTAAGGGGTGTAATTGAAAAGGATTAATGTAGGCTAGGGTGATTTAATTTTATGGTTCTCCGTTGTGAATTTGTGATGCAATAGAAGTATTAAGTTCTGTTTAGTTCATATGGATGCCCAAATAGAGATTTATCTTTCTTAAAAGAAAGTTAATCTCATTTGTGAATGTATTCATTCTTTGGAAGATTAGTAGTTGATTAATGGAATATAGACATTGTGTGTATTTGAGTATTCTAAACCAATGAATTCCTAGACTACATAGATACTAGAAAACTTATTGATCTACCACCAACTAAACTACCTTGATGATATAGAAGGAGATAACTCCTAATTGGACTTTACTTAAAAATCTATAAGAAAAGTTGGTTGTAGGTGCACTTTATTTCTCTGGAATTTGTATGGGAACAAATTAAATGGGGTAAGACGTATTACAGACCAATATTTTATTAGAGAGCATATTCCCAAAATCTTCTTATAAGATACAACTAAATTAACCACTTTAGCGCAAAGGGAAACAAAATAATAGAATACTAGCCTAAGGAGATACCTAGGTACCCAAACTATGACTATTTATCTTGGGATGTTATTTAAGACTACACCATCAAGTGAAGTCATGTGAATAATGGTATGTCTCAAATATGAGTTTGAACCAAATAAAAAGAAAATATAAAATTACACACTTGAACTAAGCCAAAGAAAAATATAAAATAAAATATGTGTATATAATAAAACCTAAATAGTGATAGGACTATATAATCTAGGTTTTATCCTTAAGTGAAAAAGAAAACATATTTAGACATGACAAAAAGTGGGTAGTGGCCCCCACTAGGAGGACCTTACTTTAGCCTCACTTTGATTTAGGTAGAAGGCAATAATAATGGTTTTTGTTCTGACATAAGTCAAAAAAAATTCACCTAAGTGCCTATGTTTTGAAAAGAGAAAGGGTAAAGGCTTTGGATCTTCACCCAACTAGCTCACGCCTAGGAGGAGTAGACAAGAACTTTGGAAGGTGGTCCATGTGAAATGTTGGGAAGTACTAGTCACCTCACAATGGGATTTATGTAGCTCTCATGTCATATCATAATGTCCTTAGGGACCAAGGGAAGGATGTAACCAATGACATGTTGCCTTGAAAATAGGAAGGTTGGGCACATGATCCATGGAGGGAGAAGACTTTGCATGGAAAGGAGAGTTAGGTGCTGGTTTAGTGTAGGGAGATTATGACAATAAATCAAGGTGGTTAGATTACTTTGAAATTAGACTATTATATTAAGTTATGTGAAAATGGTTTGCATTTGAAACTTGTTAAAGCCTATTTCCATCCTAGCATTCACATCACGCCTTGAAGAAGGAAATGGGTGTCTTGGGGTTTAGTCTATGTCAAATTTTATCTATAACATAAGCCACCTCCACTTTGGAAAGAGGAATATACTCCCCCCTAAGTGACTTGGCACCTTGGAAAAAGGTAAGCCAAAGTTGGATAGGGAGAAATCGATTAGACATTTGATTGGTGCTAAGATTTAGTTAATGAAGGAGTGATAAATTAAGATAAGGGTTTAGAAAATAACTTAAGTTGTGTGGGGTAGTTTTTAGTATAGCTTAAGCATATTTTAGTAGGAAGGTTGTTAGTGATTAAGAATAGGTTAGGAATTTAGGGGTTGGGGATAGACTACGGATATTTTATGTTGATGTAAATCAAATCACTTAGTTAGTCTAATATATAGTTAAATGCTAGGATAAAGTGTTTCATGGGATGTTTTAAGCCATGGATATAGAATTAGATGGTAAGCAAATGTGGGGAAAGAGTTAGTAATGCGATAGGCAATGATTGATAGTTAAAAAAATTTAGAAAATGAATAAATTAATTAATAATAAAGACCAATAAGATAACAAATTTTTTTTTAAGATTTAAATATTGATATTGTTTAGGACAACATAATTACATCGATCCTCAGACAAGTGAAAATAATCAATTTAAATAATTGGTATAGGATAACCTTATTCCTTTTTTTATAGAGGAGGATGGTTGGGAAATTCTTTAAAGGAGCTATGATTCTTATATTTTCTTTTACATAGATAAATAATTTCTTAGTATATAACAAAGGAAATAATTAGTAATGAAGAAATCAAGTATATGAGTATACATTTACGTTCAATTTAGTTAGAAATAATGGGCTAATGATTTAATAATTATATGTCTTGGTGATCGATAACATTCTAGCTTATATATATTTAACCACTTATACTATTATCATAATTGTAAATTTGAAAGGACATGCAAAATTTGATTTATTATTATACTACACAACATGAACAATAATTAAGAAGTTTTCTAAGGAAACCCATATATGTATATGTATATGTAGTACATAATATCAGATGATGAAGGCAATGATGTAGGAGTTACTCATCTGAGGCCTTGTAATAAGTTGTTAGAGGTAGCTACCTAGGGGTATGGCTTTTGCAATGTAGATATAATATATAATATAACGTTGGAAAATGTTTTTGGAACCAGGCATTTAGTTAGGAATGGGCGACAATTAAATTAATAAGGTATGTTAGTAAATGGAATTAGTAGGATGGTTAAGTAATGCATGACAACAATTGGGGTTATTAAGATATTTAGGAAAATTCTTAGTAAATAGGACTAATAGAATGTTAGGGTGGTGAAACCTATGGATAGTAGTTAATAGGGTAAATGCAATTGATAGGCATTTAGTGTTTTAAATCAAACATAGCTTAATTGGTTTGTAGTAGAGAGACTTCAAACTATATAATTTATTTAGTAATTTTAAAGTAACTATTTTATATATATAGGTATTAGTGGATTGATAGGCATGTGCCATAGTAATGGTTAAATAGTTGATAATTAAGTAATGTTTTCTAGTTAGAACATATAAATTTATTATTTGGAGGAATAAGCTATGAGACATAATTCTTAATCGAATCTTCATATTACCTTATTATTTTCACTAAATGGTACGTTTCCTAATAATAAGAAAGAATAGATAAATTGAAACACATCATAGAGGTTGGAAAAAGAATTATTGATAAATGGTTAAATACATAATTATAAACATCCTCACAAGAACAACTGCAGTACCATTATAACCACACCAATGTAGAAATTTTGTTTCACAATCACATAATTGATGACTTGCATCGAGGATAGGATGTGAATTTGGTTATGATAACATTACCTAGCTATTATGTCATACCTTACAGTTTGATAAAACATTCAAACAAGTAAAGATCATTACACATTACTTCTAATTCACTTTTTTTTAAATAAAAAAATTAATTGGTGGTGTTTTGCTTTGTTAAATTTAGGAAATGACAAATAATAACAATAATCCACATGATTATCTATTATTATGAAATCTACTTGTAACTTTCACTTTCTTCCCTTAATTTCTTCTTACTTCAAAATAAGATTCCATTTATAATAAGTCAAGAGCAATTTCACATGTAATATGTTTCCACGAGAAAATAAATCACACCCTGAATAGACAGTAGTATCCATTTGAAAACCTCCAATCATAAAACTTAAAAAAATTTATAATCCTTATCACAAAGTTCTTACTTTGAATTCAAAAGCATAGATACTAATAAAAAATAGTTATGTTTCATATCTACTAAGAGTCAACCGTTTTCAAGTAGCTAGTTATTACATATAGAACCTTCTTGGGGCTAGATAAACCATGATCCAAAATCACCCCACTAGGAGTTAATAGTTTTTAGTTACTTAACTATGCAAACTGCTAAAGCATAGTAGAGTAAAGAAACCAAAACATGGCAATCATTTCCAACTAGATAGCTCCAGGTGTCATCAGGTCCTAGGATTTTTCCACAGCAATAGTGGCAAGTTTGGTTGATTTCCAATTCTCATATGCGAAAGTGAAGGCAGAGATGACTGACTGATGAGGCAAGCCAAGATATTCAATCCTCTACTTACACACCTTTTCTTTACAAAGTTTACCAACCTTTTCTTCATGCATTTCTAGGTCTTTCTGATTAATTATCAACATGGCTTCTACATGGGCTATGTTGGAGAAATTTCCCTTTGTTGGTGTTTTCTTTTCTTTCACCTCTAGGAACTTCTACAAGTCTTTGATAATCTCTTCACTAGGAGAGATTGAATTCTTTCCTTCTTTAGGCCATTGCTTTTGGAACCATTTAAGGTCACCTTGGATAATTTCATCTATGTCTTCAAGTCCACTGAACAACTCTTTGATTTCAGAAATCCCTTTTGTGATAGCTTCATTCCTCCATTCAGTGCAGTCTTTGATCACATAGAAGGTTTTGTCATCTAACCCTATCATCGACCACTTTGCTAGGAATTTATGTAAACCATACTCTTGAACCTCATTCATCCATGAAACCTATTTGACCCAGTTGGCCTTTTTTTTCTCATGAGCATCAACATTTGACTCTATTTTCCTAGTCATATTAGTGGTTTCCTTTCATGCTTCATTTAGAAGGTATATCTTCTTAATTGTCTCGTCCTAGACAAACTGAATCCACTTTTCAAATGTTTTGGAAATTGCCTTGCTCCTCTATAAATTATCTAAAAAAAATATTTATTAATCAAAGACTTAACATCAATGATAGCAAACATCTTACTAAGCAGCTTTGGTTCTAGATGTAAGATAGTGTTGATATATTGGGCCATACTTTTCATTGTTTCTTTCATATCTTGCTTATCTTTAGCATCTTTCCAGACTTGGTCAGCAATTTTCTTATTAGAGACTTCAAATATTTTCATATCCACTACCCTACTTCCTTTTCCAAGGTCCACCTTTGATACTTGATAATCCTAAGTAAGCATTTCACCCTCATCCTTATCTTGAGATAGCTTGGTGATCTCTACCAACCAGTGCCCTGTGTCTTTATCAAAATCAAGCCTGGATTCATTTTTTTGCTTTCTTAGTTTTGGATGACTTGCCTAGACATTTACTTGCTAGGTCATCAATGGGTAGGGACAATGGTACTATACTTCACTTCTTGACTATTAAAGTCTTTAGTCATTTAGGTGTTATGGGGTTCTTTTCCAGTGTTGTGAAAGTGTTGGTCAGGGCAAGAGAATCCATGGGGATACTACCATCTTCAACTATGATTTGTTGAATTTCTGCCACGCTTAGGATGTTGTTACTAGGGATTCACTCCATTTCAAGCTGAGCTTCAAGGAAATCCAAATCTATCAATACTTATTGACCTCCTTTAGGGTTGTGTCCTCTTTGTTTCTTCCTGGTGCTCAACGAGTTACTCTTTTGATAGCTTTTGTTTTAGGTTGAACCTGAACATTGGATATGGTTGGTTCAACTTCAAGTTCATGTTTACCTGAAATAGAATCATTTACACTATGGTTAGAGGAGACAATTAATCTTTGAGGAGACTTCTTTTCTTTAGACTTCGAATATTTCTTTGATGAGTTGAGGATAATTTCTTGATCCTTCTTTTTCTTGAGACATTCCTCTTTTCTTTTAAGTATATTCATAGTTTGGGAATCTAGATCATCTTCCTCTCTCTTGCTCCAGTCTAATCTAGGGATCAAGAAATGTATAATTTGTTCACTGTACCAAGGATCTATTACTTCTTCTTTTTCATCTTCCTTTACACCACCAATGTCTAGGTCGGTCTTGAAGGTTTTCACTTAATCATAGGTCATCCTTGACCACAACCTTTTTTGACTTCAAATTCATTAGAGTAATTGCCCCAATAATGCTCCAGATGAGGGATGTGTCAGAAGGAAGATGTTGCCTTGAGATTCTCTTTGGCGAACCCTACATAGTAAAAACCTTTTCTAGAGGCATAAGGTTTAAGACATAGGTTAAAAATCCCTTCTTTTACCATCATAGCATGCTTGAGGTTTGGGAATCTATAATGACCCAATTCTATAGGAAAAAGTGTTGCATATGTCTTCTTAGTGCTTTCAGACAAGTTTTCAACAATGATCAGTTGTTTGCATATCTCCAATAGAGCAACATTGTCTAAGCAATAACAGGATAACTTAAGAGGTTCGTCATCAAAGGCACCAACTCTGAGATAGGTGAACCTAGGAAACTAGATGTAATAGAAACCATAGGTTTCAACTACCTTCATGGATTCTCCTAAAAGCCTGCAATTTTCCTTTCCCCTGAGTTGAAATACTAGCCTTCCTAAAAACACATCATTAATTCTCCTAAATTCTTGAGAGGGCTTTCTGGCTTGTAAATATTTATAGTATTGATATATTGTCATATCTTCTATCCATGGTTCATGAGGAGGACCTTCCCACTCCTTTGAAACAACCAAAATGTAAATAAGGAAAGATGACATAAAGAAAGGAGAAAAATTAGCAAAACTCAAAAGCCCTTTATGTAATCCTTTTGTTATCAAATCAGCCCAGTCAACAAACTATTCACCTCCTACAATTTTCTTAATGAAGAAATAAATCTAGTCCTCCCAGTGGAAATCATGCTTGTTCCCTTTTACCTTATTCAAGAGGAAGACTATATCAATGATTTCCTTAATAAAATGTTCAATAGTTAGAGGTTTGGGTAACCTTGAACCTCTTGTCACTAGCTTTAAAAACCAACTTTGTGCTACCATAGAGTTGTAATCTTTCTTTCTCTTTTCATACAACTGGGTAACTTCTTCAAAATTCCAGTGCTCATAAGGTTCTTTGTGAGGAATTTTCAGGGCTGATACAATAGTTACTTTGTCAATTCTTGCAAAGACTTCACTTGAAACCTTTATACACCTACTCTAAGGGTCATAGTGATTTGCACATTCTATTATTAACTCAGGACATTTCATAGTAGGAGGAAAAGTTGCAACCTCTAACAATCCACTATTGTTTAATTTCTGAGCTATGGTTCCATTTCGGGTACTTTTGGTTCTTCCTACTAGCTCTATTAAATTTACATTTACTAAAAATGTATCTCAAATTTTAGGGAGGGAACTCAACAAACATGCTTTCTCAAGTTTCAAGAGTTTTGACTAAAACAGGGTCATGTTTATTTGAAAATGAAAATAACCCACTAAATACAATTGCTTAGAATTCTTAAAGAGAAACCACAAATGGAAAATCACAGTAAAGACTAATTTGTACTCACTGATTTTGCATGCCAAATTACTCCTACAAACCCTTACCAGCTTGTTGCTTCAGACTCTAGAATAGAAAGTTTAGGATAAATAGCCAAGAAATCGATACTTAAGATGAAAATTCTAAGAAATATCATGAACATGTATGGGAATGTGAAATCACAAATATATTCATTTGAAGATTTATTTGACAAGACATTTTAGTCTTTTCAATTAAATGATCTTGTCAAATTGGCACATGATCTCATACTTGAATGACCTTAGCTTGCAATCACACTCCATTCAATGATGACTTGTACTTTAACACGTGTCTTCCAACTGTCACTATCATCATGATTTCAACATAAGAACAAAGCATTTTGTGTGGTTTCCAAAACTCTGCTCTTAAATGCTTTTGAATTGATCCCTACAGGAAAAGCGAGGCAACATTCCATCAAAAAACAAAATGTTAAAGTTTAACTTGAAGTTGGATATCTCAAGCTCAACTTCAACTTCAACTCATCACATTGATGGACTCGCCATCGGAGAAAAGGAACAAATAATGTTTTAACTTTTAAACACTCCTACACTACTTGACTAGAACTTGAACTTGAATTAAAAAAATGTAGTGAAGGTTCAACTTCAACTTCAACTTAGGGGGAAAACAAAACCAAAACACAAAAAATAAGAAGGATTATTATGAGTGTAACACAACCAATGACATATAGTTGTTATTCCATTTACCAATCTTATTTTCTATCTTCTCTTTGATCCAATCCCACATGACATAAATGTTGGGAGCAAAGGAGAAGGATATCCCAAGGTATCCTGTCTAGGGATTCTAGACCTCTAACATTCCATGAAATGTAATTGGCCATTACAAATGTATGGATTTTTTCACTAAATCCTTTAGGTTTTTAAAGATTTTAAACCATTTAGGAAAGACAACAGGAACCTACCTCTTTTCCTCTTAACAACTTGCTCACTCTTCACCTCAACATTATCTTCAAGGATCATCTCATCTACCTTTTCAATCGAACCTCTTCTGGGTCTCCTAGTCTTCTTTTGGCATTGAAAATAAATTTCTCCTCCCTGTCCTAGTCACATGGATTAGGTGGTTTATCTCTTCCTTCCAACTCCTCCATTATTCTTTGATCTTCAAATTCATCATCACTTTTACTCTAATTTAAGAGGTGATCCTTCTACAAATCTTATTTCCATCAAGAGGTATAGGTACCTTTACTCTAGCCGAGATTATCATAAGGTCAAAATTGTTAAGATTATCATCTAATTCATACATTTTCATGATGACATTTAGACCCTCACTACCATTTGGCTTGTTGATTTTCTAACTAGGGGTGCCTAGGGTTGAAGGTGGCTATGAGCTATTCAATAGGCTTTTTTCAATACCACTACTCTTGGGACCACCAGATCCTTTAAGAATTGCATCAACTTGCTTTGGTGGGGGGAGAGTTGGATGAACAAAGGACTCTTTTAGAAACTTATGACCTAAAATCTTCTTGATTATCTCATGCACAATTTTTTGTAAATTCAAAGTTTGATGGCTAGGATTCTCCTGGCGATAACTAAGAGTCTATGGGTTGGGCACAAATAATTCGATGGAAAGAGGCTCCTTGGTAAACAATGTAGGGCCTTTCTCAGTCAAGGCTTTGAAAGCCAATTATAGGGCATCCAATTCAACACAAAGATTGACAAAAAATTGTCAGTGTGTCAATATTCAAGGAGCAAAACTTATTATACTACTCTTTTACATCTTTTATGGTAGAGGTGTCATTCATAGATTGGGATTTGGGGTTACTAGATGAATGAGTACCCATATTTTTAACCTGTGAGAAGTTCTTCCTAACATGACCCTATTTTCTACAAAGGAAGCATACACTTAGCCCATCTAGGAAAGAGATAGGTAATACATGGTGGTGACCTTGAATAAGGAAAGATATATCTTTGGGAAGGAATTTACTAGGGTCAATAGCAATCAACACTCTTTCATCAATGTAAGGTAACAAAGTAGAAGCTTTATCAATACATAACACTTTGTCAAGGGGGCCTAGTGCCTGCGGAATGAGGTTCCAAAAGAAAGGTGGAATATTACCCATGGTAATCCACCACAATGAAGATAATGCTACAATTTCAACACTAACTATATCAGGCATCCAAGTTATCACATGGAAGGTGGAGTGGCCAATTTTCCAGAATTGCCTTTCGACAACACTCTTATGGGATTTTGAATCCTCAAAGAAAATTTTAAAAAACCACTTTGGATCATTTTGAGGAAGGAGAAATAGTATCCAATTTTTTTGGCCCACTTAATGTGTAACCACTCATTAAGGAATGATCTTCCAAGGATTTTCTTAAGGTCTTGAATGGCTAAAAAGATTGTAGTGTCTCTGAGACTAACAATTTCATTCTCTATGGTACTTTGTTCATTTGCAAATTAGGAACAAACACATACGAAGAGGAGGAAAAATTCTCACATGTATCTCCTCTTTGACACTCCTCATCTCCACTCCTTTGCCCCACTCACTCAAACTTGGCTCCATTTGGCAATACTTGGTCATTCCTTAGGGCTTGGACAAAGGTCTTAAAAGTCATTGTGCTCTAGGAAACTATTTTTTGCACTTGGCTATTGGGTATTTCTTGCGAAATACCACCCATTAAAGAAAGGTTCATTAATGCAACCCTCAAACATTGAAATCATAAATGTATCCAAGATAGCAAAAGGGAAATCTAGATGGCCCTCTACCTTTTAGATGGCCTCCTAGGGATAGATGTAATGATTTTATGGGGGTAGAGGTCAACTTGCAAAGCTCTAGTTGTACTTGGTTATAGTTCATACTGCAATTCTCCTCTAGCCAACTTTACTTCTCCCAACTTCATCCCAAAGTTATAAATTTTACATAGATGTCTAGATTACAATTTTTTTTTAAATAACATATTATTTCATAATTTTTATTTATTTTTATCGGTAAATGGCCGAAGCCTTGATTATAATAAATTGATAAAAATAAATACAGTAAAGTAACTTCATTCAAACTAGCACTGGTAGGAATGAACATAGAAGAAAACATCCAATCTTGCCCAGGACCTTAGCCCTTTATTATTACAAAAATAAATAGGGGCATACCCTAGTTGTTAAATGCCAGATTTTTTGAAATAGATACAGGAGGAGGGAGCAAATCCTCTTTTAAATAAAACTTTACTTCTTCTTTCACTAATTTTGGCTAAAGCATTACAAGATCTGATTAGCTAATTCAGAGCTTTAATGCTTTGGTATGTGCCTCTTCTTATCAATCTTGGTTGAATTTCTTTCCCCTTGTTATCCTGTTGCTTAGAAATACAACTTAAAGTAGATGTTAGAATTGTTAGTTAAATCAAAAGAAAACATGATTTATGGGGAGAAGGAAAATGAATGAAAAAGCTATCTAGATGAACCAGAATGGTAGATGAACACCATTTAAAGAGCTCACTTAAATTAAACTAACTAACAACATTGAAAATGAACATAACTAAAGGTATTACCATAGTGCAATGACATATCTGCGATAATATTACTAGAACACTAGAAGAGACTATCAGAGCATCTTAAATTAAGCAAAACAAATGATGACATTACTTAGCAACCAAAACCAAAATAATCATCAAATTGTAGGACTACTTTAATTATGGTTACCTCACTGGAATGCTCTATAAAGATATCTTGATTCCTTCTTTTGAAGCTATGGAAGAATAAAACATACCCCATAAACAGAGCTCCTAGCAAATAAAGTTGCTAATGATTTAACATTGGGATGTAGATTGTTGGAAATAGAGATGGAGTAACTGAGAGGGGAGGGGTGAATCAGTTACCACAAAAATTATTTCTACAGATCCTTAGATGTCTTAAAATACAGCTACTGCTGACACTTGGTAACCACACAAATAAATGTTGAAACTTGATAGATGTTCTGTTAACTTTATTAAGCATTTAAAGCGATTAACATGCATGCATAAAGAAATAACATGAACACAAGAGACACCAGATTTAATGTGGAAACCCAATTTGGGAAAAACCACCAAGTAACTAGTTACCAATTTTCACTCTTCTGAAGTGAGCCCTCTTAGGAGCCAACCCTCTTAAAGGTTACAAAACACACTGTTAGGTGTGACCCTGTTAGAGGATTTGATCACCTTGTTAGAAGTGGCCTTATGAGAGGTCTTTAAAACAATTCAACTGAATTGTCACCTTGTTAGAGGATTTACAAAATGGTTGTCAAACCAACTCTGTTAAGAGATTTTGAATCACTGTTACAATGATTAGAAAGCAACAATGAAGTGATCTGAGATATATGCAACTTATCTTTGCTGAATACATATCTCTGTTCTGCTTCATTAAATCCTCACTGATCGAATGCAACTTTGCAGCTTCATAGGGATGAAAAATTCTTCCTCAACATTCACTCATGTAATTGCTTATACATTTGCACTTTTATGCATCCACACAATTCTACATACATTGAATTCACAACTTGACCTTTCATATATACCTTACAGATTGTCAAGTCGGCTCAATTACAAGTTTACAAAAAATGAAAAACATAAATCAGTCAGCTGCACAGAACAATTAAACTTAATTATTTAGAATCATAAATTTCTTTGCTGCCTGACCCAGCTCGGTGACCACTGCTTTAAAATGGTTTCCCCGTGTTAACCAAGTGAATCTCGGTAGACACTGCAAGCCTTGCAAATTCCTTCAGAGATTGAGTTAACTCGATAAATACTAACCTTCCTTTGTTTACCAAGTGAGCTCGGTAAAAGATAACTTTTCTTCGCTTACCGAGTGAGCTCGATAAAAGATAACTTTTCTTCGCTTACTGAGTGAGTTCGGTAAAAGATAACTTTTCTTTTCTTACCGAGTGAGTTCGGTAAAAGATAACTTTTCTTTGCTTACCGAGTGAGTTCGGTAAAAGCTAATTTTCCTTTGCTTACCAAGTGAGCTCGGTAAAAGCTAACTTATTGAGTAATATTCAGGAATGCTCAGTAGTCACTATAAGTTGCTTTGCTAACCATCTGACCTCAGTAGACTCTGTCAAATGGCTGATATGACATTTGTGTAACATCAAAAACAATACGCAATTAACAATTGTATCCAACAATAGATATCATAAAGTAAAGGGATTTGAAAGTGATCAAGAAACATAACAAAATTAACAAAACTTCTTCCAACTACAAATCCCAAACTAATAAATGCCTAATGCAGATTAGTGATTTATCATTAATGGACTCACTTATGAGATTAACTCTTTAACCTAGCTGGATTAATCATATAAGGAGTTGTAAATTGATTTTCCAACTCATATACCTCTCCCAAGTTAGAAATTGCTTAGGAAGCACCAATCAAAACCATCACATAAGCTAAGAGAGAGCCCAAAATAGATTGCCAAATGCAGATACAATTAAAGAACTATTGATACAAAAACCAAAAAATGTACATAAAGAAAGCATAGGCCAATCATACTAAGCACTAAAATATACTATGTATAACTTGGAATCAAGTAGATATAATGATTAGCCTGGAATAATAACCTACTCACCATCCTCTGAGTGAGCTACTAGTAGAAGCATACTGCCACCCGGCTAAACTTAATACATTAAACTAAAAATAAGCATAACGTATACTATTCGTGTTGTATTATCTTAAGAATATACATACTATAATGTCCTTGTTGGCCCTAGATTACGCCGTTAATTAGACTTAAGAGAACAAAGCCTTTTGACCAAGAGAAGAAGCAAGAGCCCGCCAAAAATGTGAACCAGGACACAAGGTCATGGGCAAAATAGGGGAAAATCTCCACCAAACTATAGGAGAGCCAAAAATAAGGAACCCTAACAAAGTGTTTATTTCCAAAAGACAATAATTACTTCAGAGATGTCATTGGGGTTGGGGTTTTCACACTGGAAGTGTAGCAAAAATTCAAAAGAGATCTTTTCCTTGCTCAACTTCTCAATGTTGGGGGTACAAAAGTCCAGAGCATCCAAATTCTCCAATTCCACTCCTGGGTGGATGTAAGCTTTGAATAAACTTAGGTAATTGTGGAGCCATACCTTGTCATTGTTTGCCACAATCCCTCTCCATCTAAGGAGAAATCGAATGCTTGACTCCATCTTTGGCTACACCTGATTGAAACCTACAAGATCACAAATAACTAGTGAAGATCGCCTAGGAACTATGGCCAGGTCAAAACTCTTTGGGGGATGATCCATGTACATTTCAGGGAGGGGAACTCTGAGTTTTTCATCTAAGCTCATAATGGCCTCTTCCAAGCCCACACACTAGACTAGGTCAAATATATTCCAACAAAGTCTAACCATATCCCATTTGTCAGTTCTAGGTCTTGCTAAACACCCAATAAAAGTCCCTGTGATATCATTGTTTGTTCTCCATGTAAAATCATATTTGAAGAAACCTTCTCCTAGGGCACAACTCATTGCTATTCTCATCATGTCATCAACTGGTTTGAGCACAAAATTCCATCTTTTTGGCTTCACATTGCCTCAAAAAGCCATAGTCTACACTTCCAAAACATGGAAAACACAAATGAAGGTATCCATTGCAAAAGACTGTCGACAGATGAAAGTGATGAACAATGAAACAAATAAAAAGGCAAGGATCTGCATGCGAAGGGTTTAGAAAAGCTAATAAAAAGGCCCATGTCATCTAAGGCCACCTACTTCACACCACTAATATGCATTCATGACACAATAATTGAAATATGAGGGTGAGCTGAAATAGGATTAAGGGTTGAGAGTCGTTGATGATGAAACATAAGAGAGGCCTACAGATAATGATTAATCCTATAAAATCTTGGCTATAAGGTGATCAAAAGAGATAGATCTTAAAAATACTAATTTGAGGCTAACCTAAAAGAAATACCAAACAATCCTACCGTCTAGACTTAAGACTACTTGTAAAGCGAGGGCTATGATTATATAAATCAAGAGAGTGGGAAAGAATTAAAAAATGCAACAAATAAGCAAAAACACTAGTAAAAGGATACTTGAGCAAGAAACCAAGTAACCAAGACTTACTAAAGGTTGGACTAAAACATAGTCTAAGGATAATTGACAACTAGAAAGGTTTAACTAAGAACTTTATTAACTCAATAATAAGTGGTAAAATGACAAAAGGCTCTTTATAAGATTACCGATCTATGATGACCAGAGAAGTTTTACCATTAGTCCCCTCATTGCTAATTGGTCTGCATTCTTATTACCTTCCCGAAAAATGTGACAAATCTCATGAATATCTACAAACCTATCAAGAATATTGATAACTTCTTCTAATTTTGAGTTTAAGACCCAGTTATGTGTTGCTCTTTTTCTTATTTCATTTAATACGATCTGAGAATCTCCTTCAATGATGATTTTAGATAGTCCTAATTTTAGGCAGAGCTGGAGCCCTTCTTGCAAAGCTTCAAGCTTAGCTAAGTTATTAGTGGTTGGGTCAACAAATTTAGCCCTTTTGGCAATCCAATTGCCTGACTCATTGGTAATGATGCAACTGATGCATGCTAAGCCCAAATTGCCTCTAGAAGCTCTGTCAAAGTTTAACTTAGTCTATCCCTTTGGAGGGGGTGTCCATCTACAATTTTCCCTTACCTCTTTGTTCTTCTTTTTATAAATGAGTGGAGGATTAATAAGGTTAGTCCACTTCTTTCTGATGAATCCATCCCAGCTTGAGAATGATCCTTCTTCTTTCCAGGACTTCCTAAGGTGGGAATTCAACATCTTGACTATACTTGCTTCTAATTTTTAAAAAATCTCTTCTAGTTGCATTACCTGGTCCCTGAATAATCTTCTATTTCTTTCTTTTCACACCTCCCACATGAGGATAGAAGGGCAAATATTCCAAATTCTACTGTAAATACCTTTACAAATATTGGTGGGCCGGCTTTTAAGGAGATCAACTAAAGAATTTGGCATGGGGGCTTGCCAGCCCAACATGTGTCTGAGCCAGTCCCAATAATGTTGGGTATGAGGACAACTATATAAGATGTGATTTGTATCTTCACTGCTTTGTCTGCATAATACACATCCAGAGGGGATTTGTAGAATCTGTTGGTTGTGAGGATCCTATTTTGGAATGCCAACCATAAAAGAACCTAGCCTTTGGCAAACATGAAGGATACCGATAGAGTTTTAGGGGGAGTTCCACTTCATCCCATCTTTGGGAGTGAATGAGGGCTTTATATCCTTTTTTAACACTATACTTGCCATCTTTTGATGCTACCCAAATAAGATTATCATTCCTTTCTGATTGCTTGATTCTCCTACTCTTGATAATCTTTTCATATACCTTTTTTGTCATTGGTTTCATATAGTGCTTCCATTTAGAGCGTTCTTGGTTTTGTAATCACTGACCTTGCTTCCCCATAATTTGACTAATTTCTCTTTGAGAACTATAGGAATCTCCAAGCTATTTATTAAGGGATGCCCATCCCATGAGTCTTCCCAGAATAGGGCTTCATCATGCTTACCAATATCCCAGGTGAGATATTTACTAATGAGGGCTCGACATCTAACAATAAAATTCCAACTCTCTGATCCTTTTGGAAGAGTCTTCATTCTAAAAATGGAAAAGAGATCAACAGCATTGAGATACTTGTCATACATAATTTTAGCCCATTTGTTATTTCTTTCAACAAAGAGGTGTCATATCAGTTTGACCCCCAATGCTTTGTTTTGCCAATATAAGTTTTTAATGTCTAAACCTCCAGAATCCTTTGGTTTACAAATGTTTTCCCATCTTATGAGGGAAAGTTTTTTATAGTCCTCACAATCATTCCAAAGGAAGCTTCTAAGTATTGCCTCGAGCTTCTTATTGATATGCTTAGATAGAGGAAGGCAGGATAGTGGATAAATTGGGATAGCAAACATAACTGATTTAATCTTGGTGATTTTGCTAGCTTTTGAGACATTTATCTTTCCAACTACCTATCCTGGCCTCTAATCTATCCAAAATATTCTTCCATACCTTGTTGGATTTGCTAACTTTTTCTAACTCAATACCAAGGTATTTCCAGGGAAGTTCACCCCTATTGTACCCCAAGATATGACAAAGTTGCTTTTCTATTTCCAGTTTAGTATTAATAAAAAAAGATTTTAGTTTTTAATGTGTTTACTTTTTGTCCCAATGTTTCCATATATAGTTGGATGATAGACCTGATATTTAGTGCCTCTTTTGTTGTGTTGTCACTAGGTAGAATAGTGTCATCTGCAAATTGTTAATGTGTAATGCTGGGAATATTTTCTATTATAGTAATACCCTTGATATCCCCTTTGATGTAGGCCTCAAAATGTGCTCTCCCAAAGGCTTCTTCCATAATGATATATAGAAATGAGGATAGGGGGTCTTCTTGTCTAATACCTCTTGAAGTTTTGAAGAAGCCCTCGAGGGTACTATTAAAAAGAACTAAAATCTTGGTGGTTGAGATGCACTGATATATGAGGTTGATCCATTGGTGTGAAAAGCCAAAAGCTTCTAAGGTTTTGCATAAGAACCTTCAATCCACCATGTCATATGCTTTTTGGATATCTAATTTCATGAACATGCTTGCTCTTTTGTTCTTATATGCTAAATGGATTGTTTCTTGGATAATAAGTATACCATCTAGGATTGATCTACCTAGAACAATCTTCAGATATAATTTTAGGGAGGATTAATTGAAGTCTATTTGCTACAATTTTAGATAAGATTTTATAGATAGTGTTGCACAAAGTTATCAGTCTATATTCCCTTAGATTGTCAAGGTCTTCCTTTTTAGGGATCAAAGAAAGAAAGGTGTGGTTGATTTTAGATTGAAAAAACCACCATTTCTTGATGCTTTGATAGCTTTCTAGGGGTCTTCACCAATAATATCCAAGCATTTCTGATAGAAAAATGTTTGGAAACCATCTGGACCCGGAGATCTATCAGGATTCATATTGAATACCACCATCTGACTTCTTCCAAGGTGATAGGTTTGTTTAATATTTTATTATCTTCTAATGATACTACTTTAGGAATGACTTTGAGCATTTTTGATTGGGCTATTATGTTGGAATAGTCATAGTTGTTTAATGTATTCTGAAAGTGATTTACTAAAATCTTGGATATTTTAAGCGGACCCTCAGTGGTAGTACCTAGATGATTTTTAATTTTAACTATTTTACTTTTACCTCTACTATGGAGAGTGGATTTATGGAAGAATTTTGTATTATGATCTCCTTCATCTAGCCATTTCTCTCTTAACTATTGTCTCCAAAAGAATTCTTCATTAGCCAATATGTTTTCTTGTTTGGCAAGTAATTCTTTTTCTAGAAGGTAGCTATCGTTATTCATACCCTTTTTTATTACCTCTAAATTTAGCTCCTTTAGTCTTTCCTCGGTCTCTAATTTTTCTTTGAAAATATAATAGAAATGATCTTTGTTCCATTTAAGAATATTTTCTTTAAGCATTTTCATTTTTTAGACGAAGATATACATTCTAGATCCTTTGAAACTACCTTGATTCCACCAATCTTTAATGCGTTCTAGAAAATTTGAATCTAAAAACCACATTTTTTCACACTTAAAAGGGTTTCTCACTAGTTTAGAAGGTTTAGAAAATTCAATTCTAACAGGGAAATGGTCAAATCTAGCTATTGGAAGGATAGATGATTGAATGTTAACATTAATTTCACTCAATTCTCCTTTGAGGAAAAACCTATCCAATTTCTCAGAAATATACAAGAAGTCCTTCCTTTTATTGTTCCATGTGTAATTCCCATTATTAAGTGGGATGTTAATCAGATTGTTGAAATCACACCAATTTTTAAAGTCTTTAGAAGCTTGGGAGGATTGTTGAATACCTCCAAAAATTTCATTAATGTTTAGGATAGTGTTAAAGTCTCCTCCTAAAAGGATGAGATCATTTTTATGATTATTAATAAATAAACTAATTTCATCCCATAAAAGTTTTTTGTCTGTATTATAGATTGGACCATATATTTTCACTAGAATAAATTGAAGGTTGGTTTTGATGCTTTTGACTCTACTAATTAAACAATTGTTACTTGAGTTTAAAATATGTAAAGATACTTTCCTAGGGTTCCAAATAAAGCATAAACCTCTAAAAGCCCCTCTAGATTCATGTAGATTAATATTCCAGCTACCTATCTTCTTTTCTAACTTGATTCCTTCTTCCTTATTTAACTTGGTTTCCTGTAATAAAATGATTTCATATTTGAATAGTTTTAAATTTTGTTTTAATAGTCTTTCTTGCTAGGGGAATTTAAGCCCCTAGCATTCCAAGTAGTGATCTTCATGTTTCCTTGGGAAGGATCTTCCCCTTCCCTGTGATAAATAACTGACTAATCTTTTGTTTCTCTCTAGCCTGCCCATATGTTTCTTTGAGTTCCTTAAGGGATTTTCTACCTCTTTTAGATTTGATCTTGCAAAACTTAGGAGAATTTACTCCTTCCTGATTCATCTGGATGCCTAACTATTCAATATTCTTCTGTGCATTTAAGTCAGTTTCAGATTGATTGCCTTCTTTTTCTTCCATGTCTTCACTTTATAGTTCTTGTAATATTTGCTCTGCAATGCTTAGCTAGTTTTTTATAGATCTATCCTCTTAAGATGGAAGCTTCCTGAATTCATTCCCCTCAAAGTCCTCACCTTGCACTATCATTGGAACATCTTTGATCAGTTGTATAACTTCCTTGTCTATATCATCACCTTCTATCTTTAACAAATCTCTTTTTAAATCTTCATAGGTATAGTTATCTCCTAATTTTAAGACTCTATATCAAACTCTCTTTCTATGCTTCACTGCACCTATCAATATTCTCAAAGCTAAAAACTTCAATTAATTCCTCAGTTAAAGAATCCAAATTGTCTACTTCAGTCTTATTAAGGTTCAGACTTTCCAAGTCTTCATCCCAAACCGAGTCTCTATGTAGGACTTCTTGAAAATCTTGTGCTAGCGATCTTTCTATTTTACTTTGTTCACTATTCTTATCCTTATGATTACTGCCAAAGGGAGTTGAGGATTCAAATTTAGATGGTGGCATCTGCCAAAAATTGGAAAACCTGCTAATTGATTCTTTGTTGATAGTTCCAGTTTCTTTCCCATTCTTTATTATCTGATATTGTGGAGATCCCAAAACCTCTTCTGTATTCTTGACTATCCCATTTTTTGACTCTTTCCTTGCAAATAGAAGGTTATTTTCTATTTCTTCTATGTTGTTGACCCCATAATATAGTGGCTTCTTGAATTTTTGTATCTCCAATTTCTCTGATGACTCTTCCTCTTCAATTGAAGTACTTCTTTTCTTGTTCTTCTTGATTTTATTTGAATTTTTCTTGAGTTTCCTGTTGTTAATAGTAGATCCTTGTAGCCTCGTCATAACCATATCTTGTCAATTGTTTCTATTATCTGTGTTGAAATCTTTGGAGCTTTGATTTTCATAGAAAATCTATAGTTTTGAAAGAGGGCATACACCTTTGCATTCCCCAGTATTTGGTTCATCTGTATTTTCTTTACTGATACTGAATACTGTGTATTTTTCCTTAACTATGCACTGATCATTATTTATTTTATCTTCTTGCTTTACCTCTGGAGCTTTCTTCTATTATTCCTTGGGATCTAAAGAAAGGCTATGTCTAAATTCTGACATTAGATTTACCCTTGTGGGCTCGTCTATATTGGTTGTCCCTTGTTCATGAATTAGATCTAAATTCTTTGGAATGTCCTAGTGAATCTATAATAAATCCTTCTTATATGAAGAATCCCTTTGATGCTCTTTTTAATTCCTTATGTATATCATAGGGAAAGTTCTCTTAAGATCCGTAGTTATTTGCAGTGTTTTAATATAAATTTTCTATCATTGTCTAATCTTATGGTTTCTGAGATTTTGCCTTCATATCGGTGAAATTTTAGTCTATATATCGCTCTGTTAGTTATCACTTTAATTGAATCATATTCCAGATTATTTACTTTACATTTAATTAGTAGTTTGATATTATTACAAAATTGGAAGGAAGAATCCAAGCCTATCAATTCACCCATATATGATCCTATTTTCTTAATAATTTCCAAATGTAGGAGTTCTGGAGGGAGGGATTGAAGGTTAAACCAAGTTGGAATCACAAAGTCTAACATCCCTTCCTTACAATCCAGAAACCATTCAAAAAATTTCATAGCGTAACCTTTAAAAAAACAATCAGAAACATAAAGGAATTTTTTTTTGATAAATTCATCACTGCAATTAATAAGTACTAATCTATCTAAGTGGTGAGAAATACTTACCTAGTTCTTGTAGAATTCTTGTAACCAATTGGTGAAGTTGAGCAATTTGCACTTTGGACCATTCCAGTATGCAAGTATGCCAACTTTTTGGCATTCTTGCCAACAAGATTTGCTTTCATGGTTACTAATGATGAGGGTTTATCATCTGGATTGGGAGAATATGAATCAAGTGAAGATCTAGATTGCTGGTTATTGAAAGTGATTGGAATAGGAATAGGGGTTTTGCGATGGGGCAAAACATATGAACTAGGTGATGCACAGGGAGAAGACAAAAATGAGGGCTCGTTCCTCTGAGGTTGGATCTTATAAGAATGATCCACAGTACTACCAGAGAGAATCCCTATCTACTATGAAAACAACTCATTCTTGTTGTTTCCTGAGTATTTGGTGAGATTAAAGAACCTAATCTGACTATTTAGGCTAGCCATGGAGAAAATGATAGGGCATGACCTAAGAGATCCCGATGAAAAGGAGGGCCAAGGGGATTTAACATAATCAGAATGATAATTACCCTAGGGAATGCAATTTATCTTCCAATGGGCATGGAACTGAGTTGTCTAGTTATGAACCTTCATGACTCACTTACTGCCAACCCCATCCGCATTAGATATAGTTTTGCCTCCTCTTCTAACTAAGATATTCATTGGAGAAGCTGAGGAATGAACTGTAGTGCCCCTAAGTAATATAGTCTCGCTTGTTTTATGTTCAGATGATCTTACTCTTTATGCCCATTCAGGACCTCGAATGGATTCAAGATTTCTATTGAATACTTAGTGAGAGGGATGGATTTGGGAGGAAGTTACACAGATTTTTTGATTCTCCATGGCTTATGCCTCTTCTTGTCGGGGTTGCAGAATTTTGGTAATGGATTCGTCACTGCAGGTGTCTTGGAAGTAAGATCTTCCTTAGGGTTTTTGGGCTTCTTGGCAATCAATTGGTTTCTGTAAGATCGTTTTCCTTTTGTTGCATTGTTCAAATTATTCACTAAGTTACTACTTACTCTGCTTGTCATTTTCGCTCATATTATTTCATAATTATAGTATATAGAAAATATTTTTAATTTTTTTAGTAGAAATTAATAATAATAAATTCAATAAAAATATAATGATAAAATTTTTAATTGATTCAAAAAATGAAAATGTTTAAAATTTTAAATAAACTTAATTAAATGTAAATGTTTGTTTTGGATGGGTATTAGGTTGAAGTTGAGATTAATTATTATTATTTTTTGAGATTAATTTTATTTGTTAAACTCAAGTAGACTCAAACCTAAGACCTCCCACATGAGAGGTGCACAACTTATTGTTGTGTTATAGGCTATTGCTTAAATTAAAAATAGATGTTATATCTTATAAATTAGTATTAGATTAAAAAATAAAAAATAATAACATTTAAACGCCTTTATATGTAGTAAATATAATTTAAAATAAAATAATTTTAAAATGAGTAAAAAACTCTATTTGATATTTCTTCTATTTATATATACAAACACTTTTTTTATTGGTAATATATTAATTTATTATCAATATAAAAGATGATTACATCAAGTTTATGAAAACTACATATGGCTAAGGTAATACTTCATTGACTTGTTAATCTTGCCCTAATAAGATTTATTGAGACATCTATCGATACTAAGTATGCATATCTTTTAAGACAAAAGCCTACAATGCAATGGTAACTTGTGAGCCTCTCATGTGGGAGGTCTTGGGTTTGAATCTACCTTCACTTAACATATAATAAATATTAATTCCAAAAAATAATAATAATTAATCTAGGCTTCGATCGTTTACCGATCAAAAGAAAAAGTATGCATATCTTTTACAAATATTTAAGAACCTTCTATCCCCCAAATACATGTTTTAGAAGCCCACTCAGTAATGATCTTTTACATTAAAATTCATAATAGATTGACTCACCCTTGTATATCATAGATCTAATGTTTGATACTTATAAAAAACTGGCCCCATGTATGAACACAAAAAACTTATACGAAAAAGCCACAAAAAAACTTCTTATCATGTTTTAATCATAGGATCCACACAAACAAAGCTTTCCAAAAACTTTTGATTTCACACTATTATTTTGTTGGCATTATATTGTATTTGTCATTAGTGACAACACTTACTCAATTTTGAATGATTATTGAGTTCAATACTCAGTCTACAGTGTATACCGAGCATTCAATGGTTACCTTGTAGGTTCATCACTTAAGTAGTTCATACCAAGCATTCATGAAGCTACCGAGTCGGTGTGCAGCCCAACAGTATCTACCGAGCATACAGTTTTCACCGAGCTTCATAGTGTTTACCGAGTGATGGAAGCCCAATGTTTACCGAGTAATGAAAGTGGAGCATTTACTGAGTGAAAGCAAGGTAAACAAAGGATTCAGTTTTTATCGAGTGATACTATATCTACCGAGTCTCTAATGGTTACCGACTTCAGAACTACGTCAAGTGATTAGTATGGACCGAGCCTTCACTTCTACCAAATGCATGATGATGCCGAGTAATGCAGTGGATGCCGAGTATTAGAAGGTCACCGAGTCAGTTCAATGAACCCGAGTTATTTACTGTTTGGCCAACTCAGTAATATTTTGTTCACTTGTGTTTTGGCCAACCTTGCAATTGTAATTATTGGAATGGTATATATGTAATATATTATATCATTTACAATGTATGTAAGGATGTATCAAGACAAACATGTAATGCTTTGAGAAGAATGAAAGCGAATTACCAGCAAAGCAGAGTATTCATCAAGGTCTACAAGGAGTAGTAGAGATTCATCAGTCACAAGAGGTGATCAGTACTTCAAGGATCTAATTAGCAATCAAGTTGTAAGTAGATCCACTGTTTCATCCTAACAGGTGAATTAGTTTTGTAAATCCTTTAATAAGGTAGACTTAACAGTCTTTGTATAAATCTCCTAATAGAGTGCATACTTCACTGTATGTTTGTAAATCCTCTAACAAGATGGACCTAGAAATCCTTTGTGCTCCTAACAGGACAGATCACCAGAAGTGGTCAATGTAAGCCTTAACAGGCCAACTTCATACTGCAGTAATGAATTTTTGTGGGTATCATCCCCACCCTAGTTTTACTTTCTATTTGGAAGGTTTCTAGGTTACCAAAACACTGTGTACATGTGTTATGAATGTTTGATTTCTCATATATGTAGTAGATTAGATGAATGAATGGTGAATAGTATACATGGTTAAAGTGTTGAATTGTTTAAAGTTTTGAAGTTACTGATTCACCCCTCCCCTCTTAGTAACCTATCATATCTTGAATATTTCCAACAATTGGTATCAGAGCGTTTGTGGTTCTTAGGATAAAGTTTGACAACTTGAGCAAAGTTCAAGGACAATGGAGATATTTAGGCTTGACAAAGCTATTTAAA
Organism: Cupressus sempervirens; assembly: GCA_028749045.1. Taxonomy (NCBI): domain Eukaryota; kingdom Viridiplantae; phylum Streptophyta; class Pinopsida; order Cupressales; family Cupressaceae; genus Cupressus; species Cupressus sempervirens. The sequence continues at coordinate 401,054,811 of CM053791.1, read as the reverse complement.
ATGAAAAGCTAGATCTAGAAATGGCCATGGCTCAACTCAAAGAAGCAAAGGAGCATCTTTCTCAATCCCTGAAGAGAAGGAAGGGACTTGCAAGACAAATGAATGACCCTCAGTATGTTGAAGAAAATATTGAAGACCTTTTACCATCAAGCAGTTCAGATGAAGCTAATGTTGAAAACATACGAAAGTAGATGAGGCAAGTGAGATTGTGAGTACATCAGTCACATCAATTGCTCAATCTTCACCAGCCACCTCCTAGCTCCAAGTATCTAAAACTGAAGTGCCAAGCACTTTATCTACCGAGTTGTCTGTCACCTCTTCAGCCACCGAGTCAGCCTCCTTAGCTCCTTCATCAACAATGAGTGTACTAGTAAGTTCCACAATTTCGTTTTCATCAATTCCAATAAGTTCTACAGTTTTGTTTCCATCAACATCATTTGTATCCACTTCGACTCCAATCAGTTCAAATACTACTATGGATACTCTACCGAGTGTGATACCATTTCTGGGAAGTGTTTCAGTTTTTGATCCAGTTAGCACTTCTATTGGCATTCAATCCTCAAGTCCTATCCTACTTTTCACTGCTAGCCCTTCTATCTCCACTATTGTGTCTATTCCTAAGGTCAAACCAGTAATCACATAAGTCAAACAAAAGCATCCATTAAAACTTCTGATCACTAGAAAGGAAATTGGAGAGGACATTGACCTAGACACATAAATAATGATTCCAAAGATAGACTATGACACTGCTACCATTGAAGAGATGAGGTTAGCCAGTCAACTCATAGAGATGAAAACTACGCAAAAATAGTTAAGATAAAAAAGGAATAAGGAATATAGAATAATTGAGAATGCCAAGGATATAATTACAAATGCTATAGGTGTTGAAGTAGATTCTACTCAACACATTTTGATTTAGTTAGAAGAGGCATTACAAAAATTTAATGAAGATTCTTCTGAACAAGAGAAACTTATTGAGAAAGCTGAAAGGAAATTTGATAATAAGGTGCTAGAGCATATTGCTCAAAAGATAGCAATCAATCAAGTTGAATTGTCAACATTTTTGGGAAATTTTGAAAATTATTTTAATAATGCAGCATCACTTTTTGCCAAACTTTGTGATGTTTCTAGTTTTACTAAAGAAATAAAGGATAAGCTAAATAAGATTGACATTGATATGCAATCAAGTGCATCCAAGTTAAAGGTGGACTCCTCCTCCACAACCTCCCATCACACCAAAATCAGATATTTGGCAAATGTACAGGCAGAACTATTGAGAGAGGAAGCAAGGATCCAGTCTACAATCATAGATATCCAAAACATGATCCTTCCTATCATGGACACAATGCAGAAACATCTTGCTCATTGCAAAACATTGGTCCAAGATCAGAACTTCTCAGTGGCTGATCAGTTGATCCAATTATCAGTAGAAGTTCAAATTGCTCTCTCCACCTGTCAAATTTTGCAGTAGACTTGGGATAATACTTTTTCCACCATCCTTAAGGTATATCAAGAATTCCTATCTCACTTTGGTGCAGTCATATAAACTATATATATGTAGTCCTTTGGCATTATTGTAAAAAAGGGGGAGAGATTCAGAATAATAAGTGACGAGAGTTATCACTATAAGTGATAGGGGGAGTTAGCACTCATTAGAGTTAGCATGTGTACATAAGTATCTTTGTATATACATTGTAAGTCATCAAGAAGGTACATAGAAATGTATATGCAATAGTTCTACAAAGATCAAATTTGAAAAACCAAAATTCATTGAGTCAGGTTATGTACATATGTTTTGGCTTATAAGTGTTTTGTCGCTAATGCCAAAGGGGGAGATTGTTGGCACTATATTGTATTTTTCATTAGTGACAACACTTACTCGGTTCTGAATGATTATCGAGTTCATCACTCAGTCTATAGTGTATACCGAACATTCAATGGTTACCTTGTAAGTTCATCACTTAAGTAGTTCATACCAAGCATTCATGAAGCTACCGAGTCGGTGTGCAGCCCAGCAGTATCTACCGAGCATACAGTGTTCACCGAGCTTCATAGTGTTTACCGAGTGATGGAAGCCCAATGTTTATCGAGTAATGAAAGTGTAGTGTTTACCGAGTCAAAGCAAGGTAAACGAAGGATTTAGTTTTTATCGAGTGATACTATATCTACCGAGTCTCCAATGGTTACCGAGTTTAGAACTATGTCAAGTGATTAGTATGGACCAAGCCTTCACTTCTACCAAGTGCATGATGATGCTAGGTAATGCAGTGGACACACAGTATCAGAAGGTCACCGAGTTAGTTCAGTGAACCTGAGTTATTTACTGTTTGGCCAACTCAGTAATATTTTGTTCACTTGTGTTTTGGCCGACCTTGAAATTGTAATTATTGGATATATATGTAATATATTATATCATTTACAATGTATGTAAGGATGTATCAAGACAAACATGTAATGCTTTGAGAAGAATGAAAACGAATTAGCAGCAGAGCAAAGTATTCAGCAAGGTCTACAAGGAGCAGTAGAGATTCATCAGTCACAAGAGGTGATCAGTACTTCAAGGATCTAATTAGCAATCAAGTTGTAAGTAGATCCACTGTTTCATCCTAACAGGTGAATCCTTTTTGTAAATCCTTCAACAGGGTAGACTTAACAGTCTTTGTATACATCTCCTAATAGAGTGCATACTTCACTGTATGTTTGTAAATCCTCTAACAAAGGTGGACCTAGCAGTCCTTTGTGCTCCTAATAGGGCAGATCACCATAAGTGGTCAATGTAAGCCTTAATAGGGCAACTTCATACTGCAGTAACGAAGTTTTGTGGGTATCATCCCCACCCCAGTTTTACTTTCTATTTAGAAGGTTTTTGGGTTACCAAATCACTGTGTACATGTGTTATGAATGTTTGATTTCTCATATACGCAATAGATTAGATGAATGAATGGTGAATAGTATACATGGTTAAAGTGCTGAGTTGTTTAAAGTTTTGAGGTTACTGATTCACCCCTACCCTCTCAATAACCTATCATATCTTCAATATTTCCAGCATATTTGTCTTCATTGAAATTATGCACTCTACATTCTTACACCCTAACTCATCTTCCCCTATTTGAACGCTACCTCCATGAGACTTGTTGTGGAAACTTCACATCATTTGTTGTAATATCATTATGTTTTAGTGCAAGTTTAAGGCTTTCTCACCTTGTAAGGATCTCTAATCTATATCAATCCTTCTCACCCACCTCATAAAAGATACAACACCCAACTCTGCAACCTCCTCTATATTTTTTATTCCATATGTTATGTCAAAATCCTTGCTTGACACTGTTCATTCTAGAAAAGACTATAAACCAAGCAATAATTACTCCTTAGGAGAGGATTGTATGACCCATTTGATAATTTTAGAATCTTCTCTGAACTCTAGTTACACACCAAAATCATTAAGAGGATGTCTACATTTAGTATACCCTTCCCTTGTGCTTGGCTTCCATTAATAGCTTCTCAAACATGTCCAAGATTGATTCAATGATATTCTCAAATGACATTTTAGCAAGAGCTTCATTTTATGGTCATTGAAAGGTCCAATGAAACCCTTTAGTTGCTTCTTGGTTTTAAAGGTGAATGTCACTTTAATGATCTCTCTCTTTAACTAACCTTTTTTCCCTAACCTCAAATTTATTCACAAATTTGTGTAGACAAAAAACTCATTATGAGTTTTTTTAAGGGCCTTTGACTCGTGTGATTAACATCACACTTGAATGAGCACAAATTTGAACTCATCATTTCTTTAAAAATGTTGCATTTAATAAACACACTAGCTCAAAAGATTTGTGATCTATCATGCAGACATAATGAATGATTTTGCGTAATTTTTCAAGTTTGCATCAAATTTACACACTTATAACCAGGAACTTGCAGATTGAATGCAACCATGTCCTTAAATAGAGATTAGTTAGCTCTATGGCATTTGAAATCAACTTCAATCATTTTTTTAATGTTGATCGGTAAACACATTATTATTATTATTGTATTATGATGGGAAAAGCAACATCAATTCTAAATTTGAAATGTTACTTTTTTCAATTTGATATTTTTCAGTTAAATGTAGATGTTCAAAATCTTTGACTATGGACTCCTCAATATTATTGAGAGTGATTGCTCACTTTGTTAGTGATGCAGGAGAATCTTAGGTACTTTGACAATCTTGCATCACCAAAAAAATTCCTTTTCTTTGTTCTTATTTGTTGTGTAGAGGATGATTGATGTTGTTGATGGTTTCTCTTTCTGCACAATCAACTTCTTAATTTGGACCTATCATGTATCCTTCATTTAAGCTCATAGAGTCTATTTCTGTCATTTGTGAGAGTTATCCTTCTCGCTGTTCGAGGCATGTTGTTTGCTTGACAGTTCAAGTAACATGTAGGTTTGGCTTCGACAAGGTTTTGTGTGACACCATGGCATTCTATGCACTTAGATCATGGAGCCACTTCTTAGATCATGTGTAGATTTATTCTTGTCCTCGTAACAGTTAATTTGCTTATTTGAAAAGTCGCTAAATTCTCCTTTGAGGCAGGACCTATAATTTATAATAAATTGCTTGACATACCAACTTGTGGTCTTCCTACCTATACAAGTAGAGATCTAGTATTAGGAAAAGTATAATGAATCCAGATATAAGGATAATACAAATATTTGACTGTGTAAGCCCAAGCTCTCAAGCTCCTTGATTTTAATTGGGATTTATATGGCTAGAACCAAGTAGGCCTGATGCTTGGCATGTTGAATGAAGATATCTTATACTTGCTTCATTGATTCCTCTATAATTTCTTATGGTTTCTCCTATTTGGTGGCTTCCATGTGTAACTTTAAGTGAGGGTTATTGGGAGATGACCTCTATCTCCTCCTGCGTTGCATCAATTAGGCTATTTGCCTCCCTTTTGCCCATATATCACTAGATATGACTAAACCAAAAGCCATCAAAGAGATTTAGTTGATTAGTTATATCCCAGATGTAAATTGGGATTTTGAAAATAAGATGTTGTTCTCCTTGCACCCTCCTCTATAATGTGATCAATTCCCTTTGCAACCTACTCATTGATTCCTTTTTTTTTTTTTTTTTTCCCTCCAAAATATCCTTCTATTCCTCTGTTTCCTTTTAAATGTATTTTGAAGAGGACTATGCTACCTTGATTTAAACTTGAGTTTCTCGCAACACTCTTTTGCTACATCACTTTGCAAAAGTATATGACAAATGATTCCTTTGCAATGTCACACATTACACATTTTGTAGGGCCTACAAAAAAAATTCTTTTCCTTCTTTCCCTATTTAAAATCCTTTCCCCCACAACTTGCCAAGAAAAGGCACCCGCCTTTGGTAAGTAATCCTTATGCCAACATATATTTTTGTCCAAAAATCCTCACCATCATGTCTATCCAAAAGATGATAACCAAGTTTGATTCAACCATTTCTAGGTAAAGATCCACTCCAAATAATTTTATCCTCTTTTCTTTCTCGTCATAACTTTCATACTTTGGAATATAGATTTCATCACATCCATTTGTTTATTGAGTAGGCCTTCATTATCAATCTCCTTCCAATCCCATTCATTATTGAAGACCCCCAATTTTACTTCTAAATAGTTACTCACCTTATCTCTTAATCTTCCTAGAAGAAGCTATTTGGTCACTCATAGGTCTACATTATCTATTAGGATAGGTAATCCATCCAAAAATTTAGTTGTGTGCCCATTTTCCAATTGCCAAGAAAGATGGTTGATTATAACGTGTCTAGATAAGAGATTATAAAATTCCAAATACTCAAGCCTTTAGATGGATTGTGGATGGTGAAAATTCTCTAATCATCAACCAAATCAAGATACTTAGCCTTCATTATTTTCACCCACAATTGGTCTAGGTTTGAATATATGCTCCACACTAACTTGGCCCCTAAAGCCTCATTCATGATTTGCCAATTCCTTAAACCAACCCCTCCTTTATCTTTAGTTCTACAAATTTTATCCTATGCCAATAAAGGTAAATAATCTTGCTCATTAGACCCACTCTAAAATAATCTTCTCATTCTCTAACCTATATCGTTGATCACCTTCTCTAGAATCTTTAAACACATTATTGAATATACCAAAAATACTTATAATTGCTTTAAACATTAAAATTCTTGTAAATGTCGATAGACATTCTACAATGAAAGAAAGGGTGGAGTGAGATGATGTGAGTGTGTTAAAGTTAACTTTTATCTTTTAAGGTTAACTTTGACAACCATCTCCACGTCAAAAAATTTAAATTTTATTATAAATAGAATATACTTTTAAAAATAATTTCATTAACACCACATTAAATTTTTTTGTTAAAATTATAATATTTAGAAATATAAAAAAACTTAATTTAGTAAAAAGATAGAAATAAAAGAAATATAAATAGTTTTAAGTGCACTGAATTAAAATTTAATCATTTTGTAAAGATATTTATGAACACTTCTTTAAATAGATTTTTTAAAGATATCTATACTATTAATATTACTATTTTGAATTAAACTCATTAAAATTCTTCCTACAATAATTAACCACTTACCCTTCAAACCATCCATTCATTCAATGACAAAATCTATATTATAAACACCTAAATAATACGAAAAGTAATAATATTTAATATCGAGTTAGAAAAACTTTAATACTTTATTAAATGAAAAAAATCATTTATTATCAAGTTCAAAAAAAAAAAAATGAAGAGGAAAAATAATGGGTAAAAGAACGCTGAGCTGCGCAAGGAGCGGGATATGCGTGTTCGAAGATTTCAAATTCTGTTTAGTTCGATAATGATCGAACATATTCTTGTGTTCATCTCAAGCGGGTCTGGGAATAAAAGGCTGCATAAGTAAGGTTCAAATATAACGAATTTTTCACAAAGAAATTAGTGCTTTTGTCGTAGAAATCTCAGCATAAATAAGATTCAAAGTTTTAACCATATAATTTAAAATTTGAAGGGGTGAATTGTTTGCATGGCGATATTCAGGAAGTTCAGGTTGTAGCTATTAGAAGTTACAGCAGGTTTTCTATCCATTTCATATGAAAAACGTCGGAGATAATGTGTCCTGGGTTACCCATCTTCCATAGCAATGAGGAATCTAAGGTTCAGAAAAAAAACGTAAGATTTCCTGCTGGGCGCAGTTTTTCCGAGGGAGTCTTGGGTTCATTTGACCAGTAGCAAGGTATAATTGTCGCTCTCTATTAATTAGGGCAGAGGGAGTCGAAGGCTCGATCCTTGCAGCAATCAAGAGCGAAAGCTGTATCATACTTATCAATACGGGCATATTTCAGTTCCTGCATGCACAGACGTTCCGCTGGTTATTAATAGATTCAGGAATTCACCGCGGCCATGGCCGCAGTTCCAACGGATTTGCTCTGGAAATGTATTGTTGAAAAGCTAGTCGACTTTAAAGAAATTGAAACCCCGCTGCTTAAAGGTAAGCTTAGATTTACTGTCTGACATTTCGTTTTCTCTGTATGCAAAAATTGTTTTCATCGATGCGGGAAATAATGAAATATAGATTTTATATTTTAACAAATTTCCATGTCTATATCTTTACACATATAAAAAATTCTGTCTACAGCGATGATAATGTACATTCCAGACATAAATAGTCCTTCCTGCAGTAACCTGCACCAAAAAATTGCGCTGCGATATTTGGAAGAGATAGTGTATTCTGGAAAATTTCAAGCGCATGCTATCCCTCTAATAAAGGTTTTCATTGGATCGTCTTCGCAAGACTCAACCGATGCTGAAGACCTTCTTCTTCGAATTTGCACCGAGGTAGGGCATTTTTGTTGGGAGATGGGAGGTAGATTATTTTCGTTGGCAGGTCATTAAACGCAAGTGTGAGCCACAAATGAGAATTTTAGGATTTGATATATTTACCGGTAGTGATTATTCTAGAGTTTATTTTACTATCGAGTTTAAAGCTTTTTGGTTAGTGTTATTTTAGAAGATATCCCGAATTTGCAAAAATTCTAGGAATCTAATCTGAATTATGTGCCAGTAATGACGCTTTAAGTATTTGTGTAATTTCCTCGTTTCCTTGATTGATTATTGCTTGATTATTTGATGTGTAAACATTTACTTGGTTGTCTACTAAGCTAGCATCAAAATAAGAGTTTCTTTCACAAGAATGAATACACCAAATTCCTTTCTTCTGAGTTACTAATAAGTTGCCATTCAATCAGATTTGTTACTGCAACGAGAATTTAGCTCCACTTTATAATTCTAAAATTTTGATTCGCATCAGTCCATAAAAGTGTGCTATCCAAAGTCTATTGTAATTGATCCGAGTGTTAGTGGCTTCCTCCTTGTCTATTGCTTTTTTCTTGACTACTGACATGCTATGTTTATCTCTGCATATTCCTGGCTGACTGTATTGTATGTCTTCATTGACTGAATTAGTTGACTCCATAAATAGGCATTTATGGTAGATATTGAACTTGAATTTTGGAATTCATGGTCAGTTGCCCTAATCGATGAAATTCAAATCTTAAACTTGAATATTGTTGTATCCTTAGTAAGAAAAAATATTAATAGTTGTGGGTTCATCTAATATTCATCTATGTGACTCTTTATTTTCTATTTGTTGTCTTAATACTTTTTTTACTATTCCTTTTAATAAAACCACCTTATTCTAATTGCAGATTATTTAACTCATCGATGAAGTTTGCCGAATTGCTTACTCCCTTTCATTTATCCTGTGTATGCTTAAATTACAGTCCAGCTAACCCATATTAGATTTTCCCCATGTCTTCTCTGTTGAAATGCGGTGGAATTGCTCTTTATATTAATATTTCAGAAACTTTTGCCCAAAACTAGGTATCTTTAATCAACTTATAACTTGCATATGAAAGTAAATTGACTATGCTGAACAGTAAACACAACCACAAAATAATCAGACTCATTAGACTATATTTTGTTAACTAGGGAAACCTTGGACAAGGGAAAACCCCGGTGTGGATGGTACCCACAAAATGATCCACTAATCAAAAGTATCTTGTGAAAGATATTGACCCTACTAGGAGTTTGTTGCATCCATATAGTGTCTCGGTCCTTGTTAGAGGACTTAGGCCTTGTTACAAGCTTCAACTCTGTTAGGAGTTGTTATTACAATTTACAAATGTATGTAAGATGAGCCCACTGCCCAAACATGCAATATACAATGAAATTCTTCAATACAAAAGATAGAGACAAAAACCTCTTTACTGCTGCTGATATCTTCAATATCTGATTTAGCCTTTGCTGCTTTTTACAAAACTTGATCACAATTTGCACTGCTTTGATCATATATCGAAATTCGCATCACAAAACATAACACTTACAAGTTCGCTAATGTGTCTACATACATGTTCACTCATCTTCATATCCATTTTAAATTTTTTTAATACCATATTTCTTTAACTGTCAGCCTTCATACCTTCACACGCTTGCCAAAATACAAAATTGAATCTTGCTAACTTAGGGTTAACATCTAGGATGTCGTCTGTAATTAATTAAGTAATTATCAAACAAAATAATTCTTTAATACAAAATCCTCGATTACATATCTTTTTCTTGTTTTGTCTGCTCAACACTATCATTGTAAAACCAAAATATATCTATCCGTACTGAGTTGCGCTCTTGCACATGTCATCGCGACATACTGTCCTTCTTCTAGGTAAGTGCACACGTGCCAGAAATGCCTTTGTGAACTGAGCTGACCAAAAAGGTTCATGCGCTGACAGATGTACTTTGTGATACTTAGACAATTTTCCAAGTTTACATCCCAAAACATTATCTCCAAGATTTGCTGACTTGATCTGAGCTATATGTTGCCATAAATGGCAACATCACATCTTGTTAACACAAAAACCCTCCAAGGTAAATGTAAAATTGCGGGGATGACACTCACAAAATCTTCACTATTGCAGCAATAAAGTGCCTATTAGGGCTACAATTTGATCACTCTTGATGATCTACCTTGTGAGGGGTTTGCTTTGTTAAAAGCTTACAAGAATTTTAAAGCTACCTTGATTAAATGATTTATACATCACAATTATGTGAGCACTCTGTTAAGAGATTTACAATAGGTTTGCTAGGATCACTTTGTTAAGAGATTGCCCTGATACGCTTGTTAGAATGTAACAATACCTTGATCCTTTGGTATTCATTGAAATGCTGATAATATATCTTCTCTATCCAAACTGTAATCACCTCTTTGTGATTGATTTGCAATATCTCCTCACTACACTGTTCTGCCGTTTTACTCCTACACAATACTTAACTCACTGATTCACCTTTATCTTCACATTCTTGCATTCCTCCGCTCACAACAATGCTTTTTGGCTTGAAACCATTCTTAAATAGCCATCTTAAAAAACTTCTAATCTTGATCAACGATTAGGATTCATCCTATTTGCTGTTTAGTCTTTCCAATTTTCTGATTGGTTGATCATTGCACATAGGGATTAATGATGCGTAATCATTGTTGTAATTACCTCCTTGATTCGCTCCTGAAACATAGAAACATGTTTCCAGCTGGGCAAAAACAGTTTACATAAGTGTTTGTGCCATTCCAAACTCAAATACAAAAGCTGTATAACTCGACACATATAGCTTCTAATGCTTAGCTATGCTTGTTTCTTCATGCTGTCCCTTGGCACGAACTTCACTCGGCTTACACTGATTTAACCCTCTGAACTGCTTGGCTCATTTCTATCACTTGACAACATCTGGAATGTTTGGTGACTACTGATGTGCTTGGCAGCTATATCTGCCTCGACACACTAAACTTGTATACTTCTGCACTTTATGGCTCGGCCTATATTGTGGCTTCGTCGCTGTGTTGAGTGACCAACTCTGTGTAGTAAATGACTAAGTGTTTTGCACAAGTAGACAATATTAAGTTTGCCTTTAGGGTCAACAATCTCCCCCTTAGACATTGGTGGCAAAAACACTTATCATGCTCAAAATCTGACATAACAAAACTTAAAAACATTATAAAATTTCCCCTTAGGGTGTACTCCATACTTGTAACTTAGTCATCACATAGTGCGCTATAACTTGTATTTTTAAAACCTTTTCCAAAAATATTTTTGCGATCAACATCACCTCTTATTTACGCCATTTTCGCCTTGTACTCCTTAGAAAGAATATACATATCATTTACATTTCAAGATCTTCATACATTTCCCCCTTTTTACTTATACTTAGCAGGTTACTAGCTCAGGAGAAAACAAAGCAGCAGGGAGTGTTCCCTCTAGGGCCTTTAGCAGGGAGGAAGGCACCCGTATCCTCCCTTGTTTTTGTCACTTACGTTGAGTAGTGACATTCAATTGTGTCCTGAGGAGTATACCAAACTCTTTCAAAAATGGGTAGTGTAATCTCATAACCATAGACATTGTATCATCCCAATTGTTCTTGAGTGTCTCAAGAACCTGTATCTCATCTTTAATCTAGCTGCGAGATTCACCAAGTTATTTGCTAGAGACACTTGCTGGCTCTGCATGAGATCCTTTGCAACTTGTAGATGCCTTTGCATGACTTCCAAACGAGGTAATAATAAGGCTTGTATAGAAGTGACCTCATTTTTGGTATTACACTCCTTATGCAACAACTCTGATTGTTTTCTCTGCAGAAATCTAATATTTGAAAAATACACCGAATTGGAACTAGGATCCATGTTTAGATCAGATCCACACTTCCATAAATCCTCATCTATTTTATCCATTTTCTCTCTTATTTCCTTTGTGAATCTTGGAACATTGCATATTTTACCAAACAATGTGTTGGCACTTGTAACTATTTGCATCAAATCTGTAATAAGAGTGGAGAGCTCAGCCTTCTTAATTGCAATTTCAGTAGCAACCTTCTCCAATACTCTATTCTCAAATTTTCTTTCTAACCATTGCATAAATTTTTCTTGTGTATCAATGTCAGGATCATATAGCTTATCAACAATCTTGATCAACTGGTCAATTATGAGGGCCTTCTCATCCAAATCATCAACAACAACAGTATCAAGAAAGATATCTTTAATGTCATACAATACTTGCCTTTGTTGATGCTCTTTCCTCATCTCCTTTTGCTTGGCCTTTCTTGCTAGCAAATCACTGAGTAACATGCTTATCCTTAATGGCCTGTGGTGACTACTTCACCTTCTACTTCAATCTCTTCCATTAGAGTCTGGTGTACTAGAGCTCGGCACAGTTTGATGTTCTTGTATTGGAACTTCTAGACTTGGCTTTTGTGGCTCCTCTCTTGTCTCCTCGACCTTCTTAGGCTCTTCAACTATCTTCTTCTCCTCAGGTTTATTTTCCTGTTGAGCTGATTCATGTTTCTTGTCCTTTTCATCACAAGTTTTGAGTTCAATAGTTGACCTCTGCTGTCCTGCTTCCTTTTCTCCCTCCTGCAGAGGTCCTGAGGCATTTGGTCTAGTACCGGTAGCAGATTGATCTGTTATGTCTTCTTGACTCTTTTCATTCTTCTCACCCTCAGTATTAATATTTGTATTGCCCTTTGTGGTATCATCTTTCTGTTCTGGCTCTTGGGTGTTCTCACCTTCATTGGCCAACACACTCTGTTGCTCGGCTTAACCAACATTTACGTCACCTTGACTATCAACAGGACTAACTGAAATTATAGGAATAGTTGAGATAATAGGTTCTGAATTAACTTGTGTGATTACTTGTGTATCAATCTTAGGATAGTCCTTTACTTGTACAATCACATGGTTTTGGTTTAACAAAATTGCACGTGCTAACTTAGATTGTGGAGCTTCCTCCTTCCTTTTTGGCTCGGTCAGCATGGACTTCTTTTCTGGTTCAGCCTCAACATTTTCCTCATTTGTCAACTCTTTGAGTGGGCTGACCTCAAGTTCATCTTCAATTGTGACTGTTTCAATTTGATCTCCACCTTGTTGAATATCGTCATCATTGAAATCTTTAGTATTATCCAATTCAAGATGTTCAAGATCAACTTGCTTGGCCTCATCCTTCTTCTCATCATCAACCATAAGCCCATAAACTTTCTTCCAAATGATTTTACTCTCTTCAACTACATTTTCTATTTTACTTTTCAATATAAAAAATGCTCTCCTCTTAGGAACAAATTTACTGTTATACTTACTCATGGCTTTAGAAATTTGCTTTCTGCTAAATTCTGGCATAACATTTGCTCAAGTGCCTTTTCTAATTTGCCTTTCAGTCTTCAAGGCATACTGCCACCTTTCATCAATCCTTCCATATAACTCATTAGGTATCAAATTACCTAGCTCCAATGGTGTATACTCAGTTGTAGCCATCATATGCAAAACTGCTTCTTCAATTTTTTCTTTCTCTGCAGTGCCCAAGGTATCATACTTTATATACTTAAATCTTGCCATTCCTGCACTCCCTTTGACGTTCTCACAAAAATCATCTATGTTCTGGGGTGGCTTGTGTATTGCAATCTTGTATTGGCTTGTATCTTTTGGCTTGGTCCTTTCTTCATCATCTTCATCATCATCCTTAGGCACAACAACCTTTCTTCTTGGCTTCTTTGCATGCTTGCTTGGCTACTTTGTAGGTTTTCTTGGCTCGGCCTCCTTTGCTGAGGTATTCTTTGTCTTTGTCAATATTTTTCTTTGAGTAGGTTTAGTAGCTTTAGCTACTTCTTTCTTTGGCTCGATCACTGCTTGGTGTTGTTGGGACAAGCTTGGTGACCTTCTTGGTACTCTTGCTTGCCTGAGGCTCGGCAAGCACAATCTCTTTACCTTTTCCCTTTGCTTCCTCTTCTTCATTGCCTTCTTCTTCTTCATCATCAGTTGATAAATCTTCACCTTTTCCTTGGGTGATCTGCAATGGCGCCTCTTGCTTGACTCCACGTTCTCTCCAAACTCTCTATCATACCTTTCTCTTCTTTTCTATTTTAGGTGCATTAATTTGTACAATGATCTTCACCTTAGCAGTCTCATACCAGCCGAATGGCTTGACATCCTTTTCAATTGGCTCAACTAACAAAGCTGTAATTGTTGTAATCGCTTCATCAATGTTTATTTCACATGGTAATGGTCTCAACCATGTCATCCTAGGTATGATTGGCTAAATGCATGTCCAATTAGTATCTACTAAGAAACATACATCATTATAGTACTTATCTACTAAGGATTGAGGAATCCTTAACCTTTTCTTTATCTTTTGCTTAAACTCTTCAAACTAACCATCCATTACTTTCTCAAAATTGTCACCTAACTGATTAATGAATTCATTTATTTGTCGGGTGACAGGTTTCTTCTTGTTCCATGAAACATTGCCAATTGCAAGGAAAGAATTCTGAACATAGAAAAACATACAAACAAGCAGTGGACCAAATTTGCACATACTGTTTTTCACCTTCCTTATACTCTTAAGATTCTCGTTTAGCTGTCTTAGTTGGAGGTTGGCAAGATCATAGTTGTGATCCTTCTTCACAATCTTCCACGCAAAATCAACTGCAACACAGGGAACATTATCTGCTCGGCTAGATTGATAAAATTTATGTGCAATGACCTTTATTGCAAACTCTATTTTTGCATCCTTGATGGTGGAAATAGTCATCCCTCACTTGTTCCATACTGCTAATGTGTTTGCCTCTATCACATCCTTCCTTTGGCAGTGAATTGTCTTAACCTTGTCTATGACAGGGTATCTAGTGACTCGATGAATGATTTGCCTTGTTATCTTAACTGGTCCACCTTCCAACCATATCTTCATGTTGTGAATTTGGCTCAAATCAATCTTAATCCATTCATTTTTGAAAACCGTTGGAAAATTTAGGGCATGAGTTGACCCATTCTTGGCGATGTGTTTATGTTCTTACTCAAGTTTACCATCAACACACAACTTCTCATAAGCATTCCTCAACTCGAAATTTCAAACTTCATCAATTTTACACATGTAACAAGATCTCACATCGTGAATTAAAATGACTCTCGGCGGGATTGAGGATAGGGCACTTGATGTATCCCCTTTTACTGCAATCTTTGGACAAGCTTTGAATTTAGGTGGCTTAACAAATTCATTCCTAATCAATTGAACACTACTAACCTTTGATTTAGTTTTCTTCTAAGCTGTAGGCAAACCAGATGCCACTATGTCACTTAGGGTTTGATCTTTCAAAATTCTGCTTTACTCAGCTGTAACGCAAATCTCACAAATCACTTCAAATGCCGACAATACGCATACAAATCTCACAGAATTGCTCAACATTGCTCAAAAATCGCTCAGGCTCTATATGCTCTTGAAAACTCGAAAGCAAAGTGACCAAAATGATTGTCAAAACTTGCTAAATAGGTCGATAAATTCAAATTTAGGGCCTCATTAATATTCCATACACAACGGGTGCACGAGAGCTGTCTTGGCCAATACTGCAATGCTCAACAGTAACACTTCACAAACTTCTAGTTGGAACTCGGCCAAAACTATGACTTGATCACTTAACAATTTACTCAGCCGGTTAACACTTTTTATCCTTTAATACTGACACTCGACCATCACTAAATTTTCAACTCGGCATCAAAACATATTCACTCTTATACCACAAATCTGTCCTTATGCATCTAATATTATGCTAATTTGGACTCTTATGCATTCAATCTTAGGAATTGATGTATGATTTAGCAATTTGAAATATAGTTCTAAACATGCCTTTTTATTTAGTTTGAGGTGTTGAAATCACCTGATCCATTGGATATGGTGATCACAACTTCATTATATGTATTATTGCTTCGATCATATTTCTTCTTCTAGGTTAGATTCGTCTGACTTCTCACTTCTTCAACATTAACCTTTCCTTTTCCATTATTCTCTTCAACATTAGGTGTTGGTGCTTGGTTCCTACACTCTCTGCTTAGGTGACCGATCTTCTGACAATAAAAGCATACTGGACCAAAATTTCTCCAGTTTTGTGTCCTTCCTCCTAGATGTATCCTTTCACAATTTGCTGCAATATGTCCATATTTACCACATAATGACAATTGACCCAAGTATTGTAATCCCAATTTATTGCATTGCCTTACCTAGTTGCATTGTCTTGATCTTTGGGTGTTCAATCGTGTTTTGCATTAGATCTGCAATCTTGTGCCTTGTGATCGTACTTCTGACATACATATCAATAACCTTCAAATCTAGATGTAATTGGTGTCTTACTGGTCTTTGATCTACACTCATTTGCTTGATGTCCACACTTGTTGCAATTAAAGCAATATCCATTGAATTTTGGCTTAGGATATGACTTGCTAGTTTTGCTCCTGTAGACATTTGCTGTATGACCTGTTTTCCACAGTGATTGCAGGTAGGCTTCTTGTTCTTTGGTTTTACATTTCTTTGTTCTCCATGCTTTGATGACTCTCCTTGCTCGGTAGATAATATGAACTTGGTATAGCCTACTCTAGTAGTATCACGAGGTCTTCTTTGTGCTTTTAACTGTTCATCAATTTGTCTCATTGCCTCTCTAGATCTATTCATTCTTTCAATGATTTCCTTTCAGCTCTCAATTCATTTTTCAGTTGATTATTCTCTGATCTCAGGTTTGCAATCTTTTCCACCTTACTTGCAATTTCATGATTGACACTTAATAGTTGATTGACCATATTGAATTGATTGTGTGTAAACCTTTGTACTTAAGTGATCCTCTCATCAAGACTTGTAACCATTTCTCTTTTGTCTTCATCTGCCATTGCTTTATCTTCTTCAACCTTCTTCTTTTGTTCAGTAACTTCACATAGTCTTATTGATTGTATTTCATATTCTCTTTTCAATATTTTTACTGTTTCATTCAAGATGTTATTCTTCTCCACTAGATTTGCTATTGGTGCATCATCACTGGATCTACCTTCATCACATATGTCTTCAATTCTTTCTTCTTGGTATTGTGTGTCATTTTGCTAGATTGCCATCTTCTTCCTTCTTTTCAATGATTTCTTCAGTTCCTCCTTTGCAGCCTTAACTTGCTCAAATGCAAGTTGCAAATCAAGCTTTTGATTCTCAATCACCTTTCCCAACTTGTAGGCTTCCATCTCCAAGATCTTTGACTCTCAAGTGGTTAAACTTCTTGCTTAGAGATGTGAGCTATGATACCAATTGTTGGAAATCTAATGGGAAAGTGAGATGCTGAGAGGGGGGAGGTGAATCAGAATTTTCAAAACTTTTGTCACTTCAAACAATAAACCATACTTAACATTGTTCACCACATTATCCTTAACCATGCATCATCATCTAACAACATGTAATATAAGATCTAACATCTAATCACATGAATAACACACATAAACAAGTTATCAACACAAAACACTGGATTTGGTAATGCAGAAACCCTCCAAGGTGAAGGTAAAATTGTAGTGGGGATGACACACACAAAATCTTCACTACTGCAGCAATAAAGTGTCTGTTAGGGCTACAGTTTGATTACTTTTGATTATCTAACTTGTGAGGGGTCTGCTTTGTTAAAAGCTTACAAGCTTGTTAAGTCTACCTTGATTAAAGAATTTATACATCACAATTATGTGAGCACTTTGTTAAGAGATTTACAATAGGCTTGCTAGGACCATTCTGTGAAGAGATTCATCTGATACACTTGTTCGAATGTAACCGTACCTTGATCTTTTGGTATGCATTGAAATGCTGATAACAAATCTTCTCTATCCAAACTGTAATCACCTCTTTGTGACTGATTTGCAATATCTCTTGACTACACTGCTCGATCGCCTTACTCCTACACAACACTTTAACTCACTAATTCATCTTCAACTTCACATTCATGCATTCCTCTCACTCACAACAATGTTTTCTGGCTTGAAACCATTCTGAAATAGCCATCTTAAGAAACTTCTAGTTCTTGATCAACGATTAGGATTCATCGTTTTTGCCATTTAGTCTTTCCTATTTTTTGATTAGTTGATCATAGCACATAGGGATTAATGATTCGTAATCATAGGCGTAATTACCTCCTTGATTCTCTCCTCGAGCATAGAAACACTTTTCTATCTGGGCAAAAAACAATTTACATAAGTGTTTTTGCCATTCCAAACTCAAATACAAAAACTGTGTAACTCGACACATTTAGCTTTTGATGCTCGGCTATGCTTGTTCCTTCATGCTGTCCCTTGGCATGAACTTTGCTCAGCTTACACTGTTTTAACCCTCCAATCTGCTCGGCTCATATGTATTACTCGACAACATCTGGAATGTTCAGCGACTGCTGATGTGGTGCTAGTTATAGTCTTGGACTGATTTGATATCTTCATAAAAGTGGGAAGATCATGTACAGGTGGAGTCTTTGTTGAGAGGGCATTTCAATCATTATATGCATGCCGAGTTATACTGTGTGTATTGAAATAATGGATTGGCTTCATCATTAGGGGCTATGTAAGTTTTGTGAGATGATATTATTGCAAGATGTTGATGATCGGTTGAATGAACAATCATTCATAAGAGGTTTTATTGTTCGATGCCATCAATCATGATTGCATCTTGTGTATTCTAACTTGAATTTGTGCAAACAATTGTGATTAGATTGGCAGGTTATTCTAGAAGATCCCAGGTCTCATTTTCATTTATGGTAACATCCTTATTAACATTTTTTGTTCATATGAATGTTGGGGTGCATTTTCTATGTTTGTGTGTTGGGATCTAACTTCAAAGAGGTAAGTATTCTATGATTTTTGTATCTAACTGCAAAGAGAGTGTATCTTTACTTTGATCTCTATGATAAGTGTATCTTATGAGTTGTTATAAATCTCTTTTGTTTGCAGGGTGCAATGGGGATAGTGAGAGATTTTGCAACATTTTTTGCAGTCTTGATACTAAAGTAGTGGCACTTTATTAAAAGGGGAAGATCATATTTAGAGAGAGACTATTCAACTCTAGAAGGAGATTATGTGATAGAGGGAGGTGTCCAACCCTTTGCAAGTTTATGCAATAGTCAGTCATCTTACTATGGTGATTAAAGTTGTCTTGCTGAGAGGGAGTCTCTGTTATGAGAAAATCTCATTTAATTAATGCATTCTTCTCTGGGAGAAGTTTGAGGTGAAAGCCCTCATACCACCCTCTGCGAGTAGGTATGGTGGACCACTCTCTGCGAATAGGCATGGTGGAAATGCATTCTTCTTTGGGAGAAGTCTGAGGTGAAAGCCCTTGTTCCGTCCTCTGCGAGTAGGTACGGTGGACCACCCTCTATGAATTGGCATGGTGGAAATGTATCCTTCTTTGGGGGAAGTTTTGAGATAAAAGTCTTTGTTCTACCCTCTGGAAGCTAGCATGGTGAAAGTCATGTGTGTGACTTCATTCTATGTGCTTATGAAGTAACTATGGTGGATAATGTTATGATGAGAGTGTGACTTCATTCTATGTGCTTATGAAGTAACTATGGTGGATAATGTTATGATGAGATAACATATGTGAATTTATCATCTTTGTTTACTGCTAGGTGTGCATGCCTAAATGAGGATCTCTCTCTTGCAAAGAGGGAGTGTTGAAGTTTGTAGCTGCGATAGAGATCTTTATCTCTGATTTTATGAGATAGAAATATGTTTGTTATGACCGTTATGGTCATCTTCAGTTGAAAGAGATATATGTGATTACATTTAAGTTAATATTATGCAAAAAGACCTATGTCATATGTCATGTGAAGAGGCATGCGTATGGAAATATGAAGTGTTATATATGTGGATATATGAAGGGTCATATTTTTGGGACTCAAAGAGACATCTGTGTGAAAGATGAGGAGTCTAATTCAATCTATTTAAGTGATTGCTTGGTATATTGTAAATGAATCAAGTGAAAGCCTTCTACTCAAACATTTTATATCAATAAAAGTCATACTTTGTTGGTGTGGCTGGGTTCCTCCCTTAAATGGAAGGGTTTTCCCAGGATAAATATTTTGAGACTTTTGTGTATTGTTTTTGCTCTTTTTTGTTGTTGTTTATCTCTAATTTTTGTGCAAAACATTAACTGTATAAACATGTGTAAATAATGTGAGTATTATTAATGTAATCATTTAAAGGCAAAGATTCTATTTTCTTTTTTTTCACGTCAAAATAAGTTAAAATAAGGTCTATCGACTTTTTTAAATTTCCTTTGATTTTCAGCCTTTTACTCTATTCTTATTATTGCCAAGATTATAACAATCAGCACATGCCTTGCCACTGTGTTATTCCGCATGCAAACTTAACTCTCCTTGTCCATTCAATAGCTGAGCTTGTATCTATATTCCTTGATGATGCAATTGAGCATAGGTTCATGCACAAAACTCGTGAATTAGTGATATATAACCTACAAGTATTCTACTCATTTTTCTCTCTAGCCAACATACACAAAAGGGTGTTGCCATTAGAAGCCTCATTGGAGATCGTGATCATTGACAATGCAGGCTAGTGAATTACATTTCACAGTCTCTAGTACCAGGTTGTACTTCCTGTAATGTCTTTGTTATTTGCACAAAAAAGTTTTAGAATTTATGTTCCTATTTTATTTCACAAATTAGTAAATTGAACAAAAAACTTGTAGACGTGAGTCCATACGACTGTCATACCGTTAAATCTAGGAATCCGCAACCATTGATAATAAGATTTTGATTTCAATATTTTTTCTTCTTTTGGAGTTTATGAATCTTGATATGAAGAATCATTGGAACAATTCAAATATGCTTTTCAATATGGTGACATCAATATCATATGTTCTTTAGATTAAGGAAGTCTATCCTCAGCTGGAGATAAAAACTATCAAGTCATGTAGACATCATAATTCTTTCACTTTTTTTAAGGTTATATGGAAGCAAAAGATGACGATTTCTTTTCAACTAAGAAAATGTAGTGTAATTTGGAAGATTACATTAGAGAATCATCAAGGATAGCCAAGGATGGATGCGATGAATGGTGTTGTCCACATGAATTGGACAGAATAAGCAACCTGCAAAAAATGAAAGAATGCATTAGAGTTATAAAGAGTTTCAAACTGAAAATTTGTAATCTAGTAGTCTAGGCAGCTCATGGTGGAATTTGGGTAATGTCTTGTTTGTTAAGTTGAGCGGTGGGTGAGTGTCCTTGGAAATCCTTGCCTAGGTTGGTTAGTGGCAAGTGATCTTGCTATGATCATTAGAGGTTGTAATAACTCATAGTCGGATGGATAATGTGTTAGAAGGGTTTCACAGACTAGTTGGCTATGTAGTCGACAACTCTAACACCAAGATGCTCAGGTGGCAGGACGAGATGGTGTACACGTGCCTTATCCCGTGCTGGGTAAGGCCATTCTCAGTTTAGAATGAGTGGGGATTACACTAGGTTCATGGTTGGGAGGTTAAGCCTCTGTCAGTGTTCCTCCTCTCCTCCAAATGCCAAGACTTGTATAGAAACAAATGTGGGGGTCTACATCACTTAATATGAGAGCAAAAGATAATGTGAAATAATGAAATAAGATGTGAAAGAATGAAATAATGAAATTTGGGGGTCTCATTATTTCATTCTTTAACATCTTATTTCAGTTTCAGCTATACATCTTATGCAGTTTTCAATTTTTGTGAAATTGTAGTTATAATATTACAGTTATATATCGTTTCACTTTCATGTGTAATATATTTGGTTAATTAGTTTTGATCGTTTTCTTCTAAGGTTAAGTTATCTTTCAGTTGGTAGTAAAGGCTTATCATGAAAAGGCAGTTAATCAGTTGTTTTTATTAATTGTTTTCAAGTGAATGGGTAGCTAGCTAGCTTTTACTCAATACAATAAAGAGTATTTAAGGCTTAGATTTTTTTAGAAGTGTAAGAGTTGATATCCATCGAATGGTTAGCAGAAGAGATGATATTATATCAAGAAAGGATTGAGTCTTTTATGTTTCTCCTCAGAACATTGAGTATTTGATTTTGCATGTCGTATTGGAATAAAACTCATATCAACAAGGACTAGATAGCTCCATTAGAAGTGAAGAGTGCGTAACACTAGAAGAAGCTCTTGAAGATGAACATATATGCTCTTCATAATGGTTGGTGAAAATGTTTGTGTTTTGCTGCGATGTCAGACAATGATAAAGTTCTATAATTTGCTCTTGTATAAAATTTCTAATGTAGAGCATAATGATCTCAATATGGTCATTTCAATGTTGATGAACTAGATTATTGGGATCACAATAACACCCTGATTATCATAATAGATGATTGATGGTAGCCAATAGGAGATTCCAATCTTTGTCAAGATTTGGTGAAGAAAATGCCTTTAGTACTATTGATAGCCCCTTTGTAATCAATTTTTTAGATGACAAAGCAATAACATATTGCTTTTTACTCGTCCAACAAGCAAGGCTAGACTCAAGGTGAAAGTTGTAGCTATGTGTGGATTTGTAAACTTGCATATTGGTAGCCTAATCAAAATTTGTATATCCTACCAAGATTGTGTCTTCTCTTGTTGGATGATGTATTTCATATGCTTGGTGTTTTTGTAGAAAGAAAGGAACCGTGGAAACAATATAGGAAATATCAAGAATTAGGCTATGAGATGCCCAACAAATTGTGATGCAAGGTAGCATCGATAAGAGGTGTTGAACAATGACACACATGACTTCTATTGAAACTCTTCTTCTTTGTATTGAAGGAGGAATAGATTTAACAACTAGAGATTTGATCGCTTGGACAATTCTAAATGGATATTTTCTTTTTGGAAGTGGAGTTTTCCTCCAACTTGATCTCTAATAAAAAGGATTTGAGGCAAGCTTACAATCATCCATTTGAAATTGTTATAGAAGATCTAGGTCATTTTGGGGTTGAGCAAAAACTTTCGTTGATATTAGTTTGTGTGATCTTAGTCCCAAGGAACTAGCACAACAATTCCAAGTTAGTCATAGAGAATGTGTGATATAGTGTAGATCGTATGAAGCCAATTTGGGATGAATTTCTACTGATGCACAACATCAAAAGGAGAAGGTCATTAACTTGTCACTCAATTAATTTAAAGAGCAGGGCTAGAGTGATATTGGGTGAAATCAACAAAAAGAAGAAATGCTTCTATCTTGGAATACCAACTTTAAGCACTTGTTTGCATACTAGAGAAGAATATAAATAAATCATTGTGGTTGTTACATATATATCTCTGCTAGTAGATATTAGAAAATCACTCTTGAAGTCCATTTGATATATAGGCTAGTGGTGAGCAACTATGATGGCTAGAGTGAGGTGGGGGATGGAATTCATTTTGGCAATAGGTGCAAGGGTCCTAATAGGGTATACGACACTTGTGAGAGTCTTATTGTGATGATGTGCCTTGTATTTATTAATTATTTCATTTGTTGCATACTTCGTTTGATTTTTTTTCTATTTGAAATGGGATTAAATCCCAAGTGTTGTTCTTGATCAAGGATGAATTTGCTTCATCCATTGTTTAATCCTTTTCAACAATATGCATTGTTTCCTCACATGGTCGTCAATATGAAGCCTGAGCTTTGTATACATGAGGCATATCTAGATGGCTCCCCAATTAATATACTTGTTGCTTGTAGTGTTTAATGAGCTTAAAGTGGAAATGTAGTTTTAATAGGAACAAACTTGTGTATTGGAGAGTTACAATTGGTGGGTGTAGAGGGAGGATGAGTTTTCTGTATACTGAAATCCAAATCACTCTTTGGATGATAACCTCGTGTGGATGATGAATGTGAAGTTGCAATAATATCAGAAGGTATTTCCTCAACTTCGACACTCTGACCATGTTAGCTAAATATTTTGTAAGTCATTGTAGACACTATTTACAAAATTGACAAATTTGATGCAATATGTGAGATGAAATCTCTTCTCACCTAATGGGAGGCGCCCTTCTTATTGCCATTAAGAATCAACTAAAAGTCTGAATCTTAACAAGAAATGTAAGCTAACCTAAGATTGGTATATTACATGTATCTCTTCCTCTTTTTTGGTAAGGATTTCCATTCCTGTACAATTATTCTTTAGAACATGACAATTTCACTTATAAGCACTAGCTGGAGCAATTATACTGATAGCCTTGAAATTAACTGAAAGATAAACCCCAACGATAGCAGTGAAACTAAGAAACTTCACAAGCACAAATACTTGTGTAGTTTTCAACAATGATTTACTAATAAAGCAGCAATTTGTTACATCACAAAGACTCTTAACATGAAGCATCCTATGATATTGGATAGCAAATTACATCACAGCACAAAGACTACAATGTTGTATTTGCACAAGAGCTAATTTCTACCTTTCAACTTGAAAAACACAGTTCTTCAAGTACTGTAATAAATCAGATCAAAATATCTCTTAGACCAGTATTTCACACGTCTCCAATGAACTCAAAATTATATGATTATTATTACATAAAAACACAGCAATAGCACAAAGTTTGAGATCGAACTTGCTCTTTTTATTCACTTGAGAGGTCACTTGCACAAATAGAAATCAAATTCACATTTTTGCAAAATTCCAGCATAGTCTACTTGAATGCATAAGAGATGGATAATTACAATGAGCATCTTTCATGCATACAGGGGAGTGACTATGAGAATAATGTGGGAGCATCTAAACTAATTTTAATTTATTTAACATTGAGAGTCGTAAAATATTTTGACTTGCAGTGTGATCATATGCCATTATATTTTACGACATTGCATATAATATGTCAAAACTATTTTACTTAATGCATAGGCTACTTCCTAAAAGCACAAGAAATATAACTACGAATCTTGAGACACTTCTTGTAAATGCATATGATATGTAAAACTAAATTACATAATGCATAGGCTATTTCGTAGAAAGCCCACGAGATATAACTGAGCATCCCACGACACTTCTTCTTTGTCCTTGGCCATGAATACCTGCAACCTGTGAACGGATTCTTGCACTTTATCCAGATCTAGCACACCTATGTTTATTGCAATGGCTGTTGTCTTGATTACATAGCATAGGCTATTTCCTAGAAAGCCCACGAGATGTAACTGAGCATCCCGAGACACTTCTTCTTTGTCCTTGGCCATGAATACCTGCAACCTGCAAATGAATTCTTGCACTTTATCCAGATCTAGCACACCTGTGTTTATTGCAATGGCTGTTGTCTTGATTACATCCAAACAACGTATGATTGCCACACTGTTATCCTCTATAACAGTTAGCATTTCATCAAAGGAAAATTAATAGCTTATGAGCTTATCAATGAAAGCTAATGAAAAATGATTGGCTTCAAGTTCTTGGTGCATCAACAAACAGGATTTCAGAAATTTTAGTATCCTTGGAAAGCAGCTCTATAGCATCACTCACCAACTTGTGGGATATTTCTCCAAATTTGGCAATAACACCTTGCTTTTTTCAGCACATGGTGCAACTGGTGTTTCCACTGTTAATATTTTGATAGCTGCGAGAAATATCATTCAACAGCCATTGCATATGGAGACGTTTCATATTCTTATCGAGCTGCCTTAATAAACACAATGAACGAGTGTTATTAAGCATGTAGCTGAGGTGGATTTGATGTGCAATGTTTTATAGACTTCGCTTTCTGGTTTGTGTATACATCATTGCTGGAAATTTTTATGTCTCTCATTTACCGTTACTTCAATAACAAAGGGTCATTGTGTCATGCCCTAAATTTAACAAGGTAAAATGCAACCAACAAATTTTTTTTTTGAAAGGTGAACTAAAGATAATATGTATAGATCTATACTTGTTTGAATCGTTCTATTGAACGATGAAGTGGCTGGATATAACAAAACACGATTGCTCGGCAGTGCTAGAATGTTACTAATTCGATCATATTGATGGTCACTAGTTCAGTTCTACTAACTAGACTACAAGGTTAATCAACAACTATTTTTTATTATTCTTGTTCTCTATTATTTAGTTATGCCAAATTTGGTGGAGTTCTTGGACGTTGTTATTACAGTAAGTTCCTAATTGCTCCTGTACCATTGACTGATTGTTGACCACGTAATTATATATGTATTGTTTTATTATTATAATTATTTTAATATTCTCTAAGATCCTGTTATTGGTTATCATTGACCAGTGTCAATTGACACCCACATCGAACTTTACAAAGGTTGGTATGTTTGACCTGCATCCTAACTATCAATTAATGGGTCAAATAATTAAGGAAACTATAAGTGCTTCAAATAGAAGTTTAATTACAAGATTGCTCTCTAATTTACTCCGTACATATGGCCTTACCACTTTCTTATTATTTAAGTGATGGTTAAATGAAGGTAAATAAAAAACTTACTTAATAATTTGAATCCTATATTTATTTAATATATAATTTTCTATAGTCCCCACTAATCTTATCATTACTAAAGATCTGCATACCACTTAATGTGTCTCTTATGACGAATATCCTTTCATATATTAAATTTGTGTACATACTGAGGACGTTATATAGATTATTTATTGAAGAATTTGTTACCAAAATAATTGTTATACATGCTACACTTTTAATTATTCATTTATTTATTATTATTACTTTTATTTTATTATTTTATATTATTATTATTATTTTATTCTTATTTTATTTACTAACTATTTAAAATTAATTATCAATTTAAACCCTAGCATTTGTTCATTAAGGTCTATCACCCAAATAATAATCCTAACACTCCACTAGCACCATGCATTTATCTACTTAATTTAACCATATCATTATACTTTCTAACTACCATTTGAATTAACATTGGCCTTAACCACCAATTTATTATCACTAAACTTAACTATAATCCCAACGTCCTCGCTAGTTAATACAAAGTTTAAATGACAATCTGAATCCTTAATACCTAAGACTACCATTCTATGCTGAGACACCTAAATTACTCCTAATATTCAACCCATCAAACTATCCTTAAATCCTATCCTACTTTACCACTTCTCAAGGCAATATGACTTTATATTTCTACATTAATTAAATACCATTTTCTACAAATCAACTTGTTCCCATGACTAAAATTTATAACTAAAACAATATATTTTCCTACATATGATTTCTATCCTTATTTAACTACCTATCCTTTAATTACTAACACACACTACCCTTGCACCATAATACATAAATTAAGTAGCTCACTAAACAATCTTACCCATTCCTCCTTCAAATCAGGTGCCAAAATAATTTCTACTTATTTTACACCCCTCCATATCCTAGCAACTAATCTATCTTACTTCCTTTCCTAACATGCCACCTACCCCCCTTTATCCCTCCTAAGTCTTTCCTTTCCCCAAAATTAATCCTAACCTTCCTAGCATATCAACTCACCTTTTTCCCAAATCTGGTGCTAACTCTACATGTCACATCCCAAGTCTCTTTACTAAGGTGCCTAGGATGATGAATTTTCAAAAAAACAAATTAAGGCCCACTTTTTCCAAGGCACAATAGCATTTCTTCCAAGGTGATTTCACTTAGGGAAGAGGGATTGACTTATGTCAGTGCCCCCCACCCCCCAAACAAAATACCTTGTAACATGCGTATGGGATATAAAGGCGCTTAGAATTAGGAGTATTTTTTTATTTTTACTTGGTTAAAATTTCATTGTTTTGAATTTTATTGGTTTAGGATAGTGATGTTTTTTCCTTGAGTAGCCCATAGGAGCTTAGTTACTTACATAACCCTTGACCTGACATAGTGTTAAGCATATTTATATAATTTTAATTATATATATATATATATATATATATATATATATATATATATGTATATATATATATATATATTTTATTGGCATGATGATGACATGAAGGTCACGTGACTCATATGAGTCTCCATTTGCATTTCTAATAGAATAGATATTTGATGTTATTAAAGTTCTTATTATTTTATGTATTGGATTCCCCAAGGAATATTCTCTTATAATCTTATTGGTTTGTAATCTTGGGGAGGGCATTATTTTCTTTCCCCATACATTTTCAAAGGCCTAATATGCACCTACAGGATTGTCCCCTTATGCATACGGACTATGTATTCTTTTCAAGCTACTTTTCTTTTAATCCTAACATAGAATTTTAGTAAATATGTTAATGATGTGATGGTGTTCCTAGGAATTTATTAGTACTTTGAAATCCAAATGAACTAATTTTCTTACACATGAAATGAACTATCCAATATGATAACTTTCTTTCATTATATTAAATGCATAATGTATAAACCTACAATGCAATCACCTATGTATTGATTTAAATCAACTATATCAAAGAACATAACCACCATGAAATATTTCTACCAATTGAATTAGAAGAAGCTTTTCATTTACATGATTCTCCATTTCACATCAATTTACATAATATGAAAACTCACAATGAATATTTCCTTGCAAGTAACTATATACAATTTCTCAATCCTTACATTATTTCAACAAGATACAGTAAAAGAATATCCCTCTTTACATCACAATAAAATAACCATGAGGACTTAACACCCTAACACACTCACAATGATATGGAAGATTTGTATCCCCACACACACTTGGTTTCCAACAATGCCAAGAATAAGCCCTATTCTCTTCATAGGAATCCTCTTTCCAAAAAAAACCTGCAACACAACACAAAACTTGAAACCATGGAGGCTCACCTCCCATCCTAGGCTTCTATGAAGCCACCCACCAAGTAGGGGAAACAAGATCCAAACGGGATACACACACATACAACATATGATAAAGCATGAGAAACGTACAAAACAACACATAATACTCCCTTCCAAGGTTTACACATTGATTCACCATTGGAACCACAAGAACATTGGCTGAAGGTGGGCTCTTCCAAGAGGAGATTTGCCATGTCAGTACAACTCACACTCATTGAATTCACCATACCTCTACAAGGCTTGCAACATACATGCTTTTCTTCACAATCTTCCACCTATCACCCCCAAATTCATATTTCCACTTATCACCCCCAATCATAATATTAAGACAATGGCTTCAATAAGCCCATACTCCATGAAATTTTCCCCCTTCTCTCCAAGAGAAGAGGCTTTCTACTACATTGTTGAGCCCAACTAATCCCTTCACCCAAGGCTTCTCTTCCCTCCCAAGGGTGATTGAAGCCTTCACACCCATAATCACATTCAACATTCAAATCAAACAAAAGAAAATCAAGGAGGTAAAAGCCAAGAAATTTATATGAAACACAATACACATTCCCATTGTCACAACGCAATACCAAAATCTACAATACAAAGATTCATCCTACATTGCATGATTCCATGACACATACTCTATGCTTACAAATTAATTATGCAACCCTAAGAAGAAAGAGATATGAACATGGTTTGAATCACCAACCTTGGTCCAAGCTAAAGGCAATGATAGTTGTTGTAGAGCTCCCTTAATCTCCCTCCAAACCCTAACTGTCTCTCAACTTAGAGAGTGGGTGAACAACCCACTAATTTGACCAAGACTCTATAATAAGGCCTTCCCACTAACTATTTTATCAAAGACTCCTGGTCACTTCCTCCTACAACCTTGTCTCCTCTAAATTTGCTATATTTGACTTAGTGGGAACATGGGAGAAAACACATGTGACAACTCCAAATTCGAATTGATGGAAGAATGCATGGGTAAAGGGGCCCTCTAGGCTGTCTAGGCACTCACATGGTCAAAATTAGGTCCCTAACTTGATATACTATCATATGGGTAACTTATTTTCACCTAAAAGACACTTCGGGACCACTTAATGACCCCTCAAAACCCTAGCCAAGTCTAAATTCAAATTTCCTTTGATTGTGACTCATCCTACCCCTTGTCAAGTGGGTTCACTTCTCATTAACAAGGTAATTAGTTTTAGGATAAATTGTCACCATGATCAAAACCCTAAATGACATGTCAATTACACCCAAAATCCACAAGTGTCAAGTGACACATAAAAACACATTCCACATCACCATGACATGCTCCTAATGCATCTTTATGATTAAACATTTCCACATGCAAGCGATCTCACATTTACGAAGAAAAATACTTTCACAACGAGGCTTTTAAATCTTCCAAAGATTCGCCTTGGTTAAACTATGTTCACAAAGGTTTGGAACTTGTTCCCCCCAAGAATTTCCATGGTTCCACTTCTTGCACATTAAACTCGAGCATCAGTAGTCCAAGGAGGTCGTATAAAATACATATATCATAAATGCATATAATTTCATAATTCAAATTCAATTTCCTTCTTTAGTCATTTCAAATTGTTCGTTCGAAATGTTAAAATATCAAAATCTGCATATCATTAGTCATCATAATCAAATTAACATTTATCTGCATATCATAATCTTTTATCTGCATATCATAAATCATCATGATCAAATTAACATATATTTGCATATCATAAATCATCATAATCAAATTAATATTTATTTGCATATCATAAATCATCATAATCAAATTAACATTTCGCATCGCATTAAAATCTAATAGTATCATGTCATAAAACTGCATCCATATGTGTTCGATCATTTCATACACAATATCAAGTTCTCAGTGCATATCATAAATGTAAAACACTACTGAAGTATCAAAATCAATAGATAAAACAATCCACTGTCCATCTAAGTCTCGAATAGCTGTCAAAATATCAAAGTCTCGAATATCAAAATGTAAATAAAATATCTATTCAATGACGGGTCGGGGTGAGGCCTCACACATTGGGCTTTAAGTTTCATTGAGGATATTGTGCTTTTTGTCAATTATGATGTGGTTTATTACAGATGGAGATCACGTGGACAACAGGATACAGATCATCATGAAATGTAACTGCTGCCAAGCTTGAATCCTGCCTCTTATTGTGTCTCTTGTTCTAATCTTCAACGCAGTTTTTTTCTGGGCAGTGTCAAGCATTGGTAGATGTTAGATAGTTGTGTTTTCAAGTGTAAGGCATGTGATATCATTGTAAAGTGAACTGCTGTAATCGTGTGTGCTACATATATTACCGCGCCTGATTACAGTTTCATTCTTATTCAGACATGTGCGTGGATGATCTGTTTATGATCATTTTGGTGTGTTCTTTATTTGTTCTCAGTATCTGACAGATACAACAAGCTTAGTGTGTTTTGGGTGATGCATTAGCTGTATTATGTTGCTTGAACTGTTAAAAGGATATTCTTGTAGAGATTGTTAAGTGTTAACAATCATTGATCAGTTTTATCCAAATTTTGTGTATTCAATAAAGGAAATAGTTTCTGGTGTGGCTGGGTCCCAGGATAAATAGCCAAGTCATCTGTTCTTATGCTTCTCTGTGTTTCAGTACATTGAATTTATTCTATTATGGTTCCAAAACATATCCAGATTTTGTGTATTCAATAAAGGAAATAGTTTCTAGTGTGGCTGGGTCTGGAGGATAAATAACTGAGTCATCTGTTCTTATGCTTTTCTGTGTTTCAGTATATTGAATTTATTCTATTCTGGTTCCAAAACATCAACATCGACATCTTTAATCAAGTCTTCAACAACTTGACCTCTGTTTACCATAAGGTCTTGAAACTCAATATATGTCTCTCTGGTTTGTATCATGCAGTTCTCACAATGCACCTCCAACTTCAAATCTGAAAACTTGAGTTGAGCTTCAATTTTTTTATCAAATGTTCTGGGTAAAAGCCTCTAGAGTTCTATTCAACTTGTTCTTGACAAGTTTTGCATTGGTCAAATCTGGAGGGCTTTCTCTAGTAGTTGTGCTCCTTCCATTGACCTTTCTGCCCAGGATTCTATCACCTTAGCTTTTTCTCCAGCTTTCCCTGCCATCCTAATGGATTTTCCTAACCTAGCAAATTCGTTCTTTTAGTTAGTGGGTTGGCAATCCACCTCTAAACTAAATCAAGCTTATTTTTTCGTTTTCTGTTGATATCACAAATTTAATTTGATTGAAGTTATTTTCATATCTCTTTCCCCCTCTCTCTGTTTGTATGGATATGTGTATATATATATGTGTGTGCATGTGTATATATATTTGTTTGATCAAATTTATATTTTCCTTGTCTTTGGGATATTTGCTTGGGAAAATTCTGTATATCTCGTTTCATTCATCTTGCTCAAAGGAGTACTTGTCCAGCCCTA
Organism: Cupressus sempervirens; assembly: GCA_028749045.1. Lineage (NCBI taxonomy): Eukaryota > Viridiplantae > Streptophyta > Pinopsida > Cupressales > Cupressaceae > Cupressus > Cupressus sempervirens. The sequence goes on along the minus strand of CM053791.1, from coordinate 401,022,762 downwards.
CTTGAGCTTAACATAAATTATATCTTGTGTGCGAATTATACCTCAAAAATTTGTTGTGCCAGAACCACTACCTGTCTTTAAAGTCTCCAAGTCTCTTAGTCTTCTGGTGGCTATGTATAACAATATTCTTCAACTATTTTATTTCTATTTTTAAAGACTTGTCAGATAGTGTGAAAAAGCCCTAATTCTATGTTGATTTGTATGTTGGTAGGTTGTTTTATGCCACATAAGAGAGGTTGATGCAGATGGAGAAAGAGATTGGGAGGCTTTTGAAGATGATTTAAATCAGATTTTCAGAGGAGATGACTTATTGCCTTCATTTTTCGCCCTGAGAAATGAGCTCCTAGGGCTGTTAAAAGTATGTACTTTGTCCTTTCTTATATAGAAAATCAAATGCAGGAGCATGCAAAATTGGGTCTAAAACATTTTATATTTTCCTTTTTAAATTAAGAGGCAATTGCCAAATTTGTTATTTAATGATTTATCTTGAACTTTATCATTTCACAGGATAAGAGTTCTTATCTTTCAGCATTAGATAAATATCCAGTTGAAGTATTGAGGAAAGATTTGCTTCATTTTATTCATGAGAAGAAGACTAGATTCAGCAAACCTGTTCTTGATCAGGTAAAAGTCCAGAGGTATTGAGCCTTGCCAAGCAATTCACTACTTGAGAATGGGTTTTCTACTTAAATTCAAAGACTTATTTTTCATGTCAGGATAGTTTACAATATTCATTTATTAGTTTTCAGGTGGTTTGTGATATCACTGATGGGCGTTATGCCTGTACATCATTCCCACATACAAAGCATGCATCAGCAGGAGATGGAATCATCAAAAGTGTGTCTAGAAAGCGATCTTGCAGAGAAGCCACCTTGGAGTGTGAGAATGTAATTGCAGGTCAAAAGAAATTAAAGCGTAGTGATAAAGATCTTTCTCCATCACATTTTGAAACAATTAAAGAATGCATTGTGGCCAGATATAATGTCTTTGAAAATGATTTACAGAAGAAAAATAGTTTAGACACTCAAACAGGGAACTTGAACCAAGATCTGCAAAATAAGAATGATTGTTCAGTAGTGGGATCTAGACAAGAGATGAATTGCAATAAAGAAATACCTCAGAAATCAAGTAGCACTGAGTCAACAAATAATAGTGGTAACTGGAACTGTAGCAAAAGCTTTAATAACGATGACCATGGTTTGGAACAACAAATAAGTGAACAAGAGGAAGAAAATAATTTAGATGTTGAACGCAGAAAGGAGAATGACTTACTTGAGTCTGAGGACCTCCCAGAACCAGATCGTCTTTTACTGGGGAATGATTGCATTGGACAATGTTGTTTCAAATGTAAAGATGTAGATAGCACATCAGAGGGAAGTGTTGGCTGCCCCGTTTGTTCTTACAAAAAAACCTTTGCTGCTTACAGGACAGCCAAGAAAGAAGCACTTGAAGCCAAAAAGAGGTTACTTGCATTCATTGATAGCAAGGCAACCCAATGTAACAGACAGAACTCACAAGATAACTGCAAAAGAATTAATCAAGTGCTCCCAGACACGGGGGACACTTTGAAGGATCATATTAGTCATCCAAGTGCATCTAATTCAGCCTCTAAGAGAAAAGCACCATCTTCACGTAGCAGGAGCTCCAAAAATATTGTTCATGAAAATGAAATATCTGATGAAATTGGAACTGACCAGCAACATGTTCGGATAGATGCTCATGATGGTATGCTTGATGGAGATTTTGGAGATAGTCACCACAGGAATAGGAAAAACAGAATTCATAATAAAAATTCATCAATGAGGTGCATACAAATACAATTCACTCTAGGAAAGCTTGGGTTTTGAATATTTCATGGATTTGAATGACTTGAACATCTTTCAGTTTATGTATTTGTTGTCATCTAATATTTCTGTGTCACTTGTCTACATTGCTCATGAATTTTGGACACAATTTTCAGTCTTCCTCTAAAAGAAAACAACTGTCTTTACATAGCAGGGGCTCCAAAAGTATTGGCCATGAAAATGAAACACCTGGTGGAATTAGAAATAAACAGCAATTTATGCAGACAGATGCTCATGGTTGTAAGCTTAGTGAAGGTCCTCAAGAAAATCACTACGGGGATAGGAGAAACAGAATTCGTAATAAAAAGTCATCAATGAGGTGTGTATAAATAACAATTCATTCAGGAAAGTATGGATTTTGAATGGCTTATGTACCTTGAATTTCTGTGTTTTAACATCTTATATTGCTATGTCAGTTATCTACATTGCTCATAAATTCTTAATTTTTTTCGTCCTTAGTCCAAAATAAATGATTAACAGTTTTTATTTCTAAAGCATGCTCATCCCATTCATCATTTGTTATATCTTCAGGGAAACCTTTCCCTTACCTGGTGCACGTAGAGCCAAGTTACATTGGACAAAGGAGGAAGTAGAGATTTTAAAGGTATATTGTCTAGAAATGCAAACCTCGTTATTCCTGATTTTGGATTTTTGCTTTGGTGAATAATTTAGCACTGTGAGTTAAGGTCTAATTTTTTCTTTGCAGGAAGGTGTGAGTAAATTTCCATGTGACCACAATGGAATTCCGTGGATACGCATATTAGAGCATGGCAAAGGTGTTTTTCAGAAGTCTCGTAATGCTATTGACTTGAAGGACAAATGGCGTAATATGAAAAAAGGCAGTTCCTGAAGTATTTATATACCAAATCATCTTGCCAAATTTTTGTATCACTACCATGAAAATCATTAATTTGCTGATTCCATTTTTTATGGGATGCTTTCTTAGTTTTAATTCTTGAGCTACTACTAAGAACAATATCATCACTTCACCGAGAAAACATTGTGTGGCGTCATAGGCCTTCATGTTTAATGCTTGTATGGTACTACAAAGTAACTGTTTTGAGGGTACCTTATTGTGCAAAGTGCATGATTGAATCCGAGCCTATGGATCTGTAATGTCCCCAGTCCATTTGGAAATGGAATAGAGAGACAATGTTCTCAAAACTTCAACTATAGGTGACTTCCTCCTATAAGTTGTAAACAGTTCCTTATCTGTCTCTTGATATAGAGAAAGACTAATGTATAAAAGTTATCTGATATGATCTTCTGATCTGCTTTTAGTAAGCCCAGTTGATGATAGTGTAAATGTTTTTAATGGAAATTATCCTTACTCAAAATTATATATGCGAATCTGAACACTTTATGTAAGATAATAATGATTTGGGAATAGAGGAGGGGCAGATATCATTCTACTAGTATATTCTGCCTGTGAAAATCAGTCTAAAGATATAAGAGATAATATGTCTTATGTTGATCTCAGTATGACAAAACACAAAGATTTCTAATGAATTTCCCAAAGGTTGTCATTATGATCTGGAAGTTTATCAATTTATATTTGCTGATAAGTGTTTGTCTTGATTGTGACTCTTGATGGTATTTCTTGTATTCTTTGATCTGTTATTCACTGATTTAATTGTCTTTTATTTCTACTTGTGGTGAGACTTATCTTCGCAATTTGTGAAGTTTTGTTTTCTTTCTCTAATAGGACATGTGATGACAATAGTTTCTACTGACTGTTCTTTCCTTTTTTTTTGAATCTTCTTATCATCAGATCACTTCTGTCCTTTCTTTTTATTGCTTAATAATTGTCGTGTTCTTATCATAGCTGATCAACCATCTTAACTCAAAATCTCTCTTCTAATTAGTGATTGTTGATGATTACGTATGATAATTCACGATGGGACTTTTAGTTTGTATGCTAATTGTATTTTTTCCGTCTTCTCCCCTTCAGCTTCAAATCTTTTTTCGTTTTTCTTTTCGCACTGTCTGGTTGATTCCAAGATATACTCCTTCGGTGAGTCTAAGTCTGGTATATCTCCTTTCATTCATCTGCTATTCACTCTCTATGTTCCCTGATGCTTCGTGTATGCATGATACAGAATATATTTGTTCTTCCTGGTCATGGTGTATTGAAATGTCAGCGACATTGAGTGATGTTGCCTGTGCGAATGCTTGATGACTTATTGTCTATTTGTTATTTAATTTTTCTATATTCATCTCCCGTGAACCTTCTCTATCCCCCCTATATGATGTCTTTTCCCTTGTTGCGCCAAAGCCGTACCCTCGCTCAACAAAATTGATGCACTTAGAGATTGATGGCTTCAAATGCTTGAAATTTTTGCAAGACAATTCTTCAAATCGTGACCTTCCATTTATTCGACAGCTTGTTGGTGGAATTTACTTTTTGTTGCAGTGGAGAGCATGGCATGGAGGTGTTAATTCTGTAAGTTCGATATCATACCGATCTGATTTTACAGATTGCACTGATCTTGTATTCTTTGATCTGTTATTCACTGATTTAATTGTCTTTTATTTCTACTTGTGGTGAGACTTATCTTCGCAATTTGTGAAGTTTTGTTTTCTTTCTCTAATAGGACATGTGATGACAATAGTTTCTACTGACTGTTCTTTCCTTTTTTTTTGAATCTTCTTATCATCAGATCACTTCTGTCCTTTCTTTTTATTGCTTAATAATTGTCGTGTTCTTATCATAGCTGATCAACCATCTTAACTCAAAATCTCTCTTCTAATTAGTGATTGTTGATGATTACGTATGATAATTCACGATGGGACTTTTAGTTTGTATGCTAATTGTATTTTTTCCGTCTTCTCCCCTTCAGCTTCAAATCTTTTTTCGTTTTTCTTTTCGCACTGTCTGGTTGATTCCAAGATATACTCCTTCGGTGAGTCTAAGTCTGGTATATCTCCTTTCATTCATCTGCTATTCACTCTCTATGTTCCCTGATGCTTCGTGTATGCATGATACAGAATATATTTGTTCTTCCTGGTCATGGTGTATTGAAATGTCAGCGACATTGAGTGATGTTGCCTGTGCGAATGCTTGATGACTTATTGTCTATTTGTTATTTAATTTTTCTATATTCATCTCCCGTGAACCTTCTCTATCCCCCCTATATGATGTCTTTTCCCTTGTTGCGCCAAAGCCGTACCCTCGCTCAACAAAATTGATGCACTTAGAGATTGATGGCTTCAAATGCTTGAAATTTTTGCAAGACAATTCTTCAAATCGTGACCTTCCATTTATTCGACAGCTTGTTGGTGGAATTTACTTTTTGTTGCAGTGGAGAGCATGGCATGGAGGTGTTAATTCTGTAAGTTCGATATCATACCGATCTGATTTTACAGATTGCACTGATCATGTAATGCATTTATATCCTCATGTGGATTCACCTCTTTAATATGTCTTAGATTGTTAACCTTATCGGCAACCTTTCAAGGAGCATTTATTAATGTTTCTTTGCATGATTGTTGTTAGTATATTTACTAACAAATTATGCTAACTGGGAGACACCGATCTTGGAGTATAATAACTAAGTTATATATAAGGGCCAACCTAGGAAGAGACATGTCCTTTCTAAGGACATGCCTCTTGGGTGCACTATAAAGTAAAGTCTGCTTCTCTACATTTCTGCCTTATACGAATTATTGCAGAGTAACAACATTTTCAGAATTGAGATTATACTATTGAAGACACTTCATATAAGTCTGATATAGAAGATCATCTTCAGCAAGCAACTAAGAAGGGATTATTTTAGTCTGATTTATAGCAGAATTTGTAGAAACTTTACATGGTATCAGAGCTCTTGTAGTCAAACCTATGCCCTGCAAATTGACAATCAGACTTTATATATCTAGCAACATCCTTCTATCTTCAATGACAAGCACAATCAGACCCGAGGACATGTTTGATGGGAAAGAATGCTCCTTGGAAATTTAGAATTATGATGATTCTTGAAGACAATGATGTGAAACAGTTTGTTGATTCAACATCCAGGCAACCTAATGTTGAACCTAATAAAACTATTTGGAGTAAAGGAATCAGGAAAGCTATGTAGATCATATTAGATGGAGTGAAAAATGAAATAGTACCTATGCTAATGAAACATCAAACAACATTTCATATGATGAATGCATTATTAAATGCATGAGGTTAACAATGTGACTAGAACCCTTGCACTAAAAAGGCAATTTGATCATATATAGATAAAGAAGGGAGAATCTATAAACTCTTACTTCCTAAGGGTGGCTAGTTTAAGAGACGAACTTGCAAGTATAGGGACCATAATTGAAGACAAGGAACTAACACTTATGGCTATAGATGGGATATTATATTTATGGGAAACATTCTCACAAGGAGTAAGTGCTAGAGACAATCTTTCAAACTTTAATAGACTTCGAGGAGATTGCTTGCAAGAAGAATCTAGGAAACTTAAGAAAGGAGGAAGATTGAAAATTGAAGATGAACAACTTCATGTTCTTAATACAAATTCCTATAAAGGTAAGAAGAAGCACTTCAAGAAGAAGAAGGGCAATCAAAGAAATGACAAACCTAAGAAAGATCTATCTAAAATAAAATGCTTCATATGTGAAAAATTTGGACACTATAGATCTAATTGCCCTGAGAATACAAATCAACAAGTAAACTGTACAAACATTACTAGGAAAGAAGATAATTATGATCCTGAGAATCGTGTATTATATTCTGCACTATTAAATGAAGTATTAAGCAAAGCATGGGTAATTGATAGTGGATCATCTCAACACATTACAGGATACAAAGAGCACTGGACTCTATATCTGAAGAAGTTGATGGCGAAGTTACCATCGGTGATAATTCCGCTCATTCAGTCAAAGGAATTGCGAATTGCACCTTGAAACTGAAATTGGGTAGTTCTCTACATCTCAAAGGAGTACTCTATGTACCAGGAATAAAAAATAATCTAATCTCTGTTACAACACTTGAAGATGATGGACATAGTGTTGCATTTAGGGATGGTAAAGTAATGACTTGGTCTAAGAACTCTTCATTTAAGAAATCAAAGTTGTTTTGGTCAAAGAAAGGGATACTTAAATGAATTCAATATAGAACCTTGTCAACCTATTCAAGCCTTAATTCATGAGGTTGCTAATATAAACGAAATATGGCACAGAAGGTTAGGACATCTTAATTTGAAAACCTTATCAACTATGGGTAACTGGTTTTTACCTAAGTTGAATAAAGATCATTTAAGCATATGCAAAGGATGCGCTTTGGATAAGAACACCAAAAGTCTATTTCATGATAGCACTAGAAAAACTAACAATGTTTTGGAATTAATCCACTCAGATTTGTGGACCTATGTCTATTCCTTCTCTTGGAGGATTCTGGTAGTAGATACTTTTTATAGACGACTTCTCTAGGAAAACTTGGATTTATTTCTTAAAATGTAAAGAATCAGAAGAAATCCTTAAGAGATTTAAAGAATTCAAAACCTTAATTGAAAACTTATCAAGACACAAAATTAAAACTCAAAGGATTGATAACGGAGGGGAATATAGTTCAGATTTGTTTAGAGAGTTTTGTAAAGTAGGAATTAAGAGGGAGTATACTGTTCCTTATAACCCACAACAAAACGGGGTAGCAGAAAGGAGGAATAGAACATTTATAGAAGCAACAAGAGCTATGATATTCGATCAAAATTTAGAATATTATCTTTGGGCAAAAACCTCTTGTACTGTTGTCTATATTCAAAACAGAAGTCCTCACTCCTACCTTAGAGATAAAACTCCTAAAGAAGTCTTTACTAAGGTTAAATTTAATATAAGTCATCTTAGGATTTTTGGGTGCCCATTATATATACATGTTCCAAAAGAAAAGAGAACCAAGTTAGAACCCTCCGGGAGAAAATGTATTTTTGTCGAGTATACTGAAACATCTAAAGCATATAGGATTTTCATACTTGGTCAAAAAAACATTGAACTTAGTAGGGATGTAATATTTCAAGCAAATTTAGCATTCAAAAGAGCTCTAAGTTCTGGAGATCCCTCTTCCTTACCTAATTTTGAAGATAATACTGAATCTGAGTTTCAGAGGGAGAACATTGAAAAAATTGAAGATGAAATTCAGAATCTTAATCTTGAGGAAACCCAAAATCCAAAGAAAAGACTACTTTGGGCCATTAAGACAGCAGAGGAAGCACAGGACTTTGCTGCACCATCTGGAACCTTCAGAGAAAGCAAAAGACCCAAAAGATTTTCGAGTTATGCAATAGACATGAGTGATTTATCTAAATCAGAACCAACCATGTTTCGGATGCTATTAAACATACAACTTGGAAGGATGCTATGATTGAAGAATACCAATCCATTATTAAGAATGATGTTTGGGAAATTGTTCCAAGACTTGAAGGAAAATTTGATGTTTCTTCTAAGTGGATATTTAAAATCAAGCATGCTGCTGACGGTAGCATTGAAAAATATAAAGCCAGATTCGTAGCTAGGGGATCCTCTCAGAAAGAGGGAATTGATTATTAAGAAACCTTTTCTTCTATTGTCAGATACACCTCTGTGAGAGCAGTCCTAGCTATTGCAGCATCGAAGGGATGGGAAGTACATCAGATGGATGTAAAAACAACATTTCTGAATGGAAAAACTACAAAAGAGGTATATGTGGAGCAATCTGAAGGATTTGAAACTCATAACCCTAAGGTTTTTGTTTGCAGGCTCAAGAAAGCTCTCTATGGGATTAAACAGGTTCCAAGGGCTTGGTATGAAAGAATTGATAAGTATCTTACTAGTTTAGGATTCTTAAAGAATGAAGCTGATCCAAATCTCTATTATAAAAAGGATAAACATGATATGATAATATTGATACTATATGTTGATGATTTACTAATAATAGGTGATGATCATCTTATAGATCAATGCAAGAAAGATCTAATCAGAGAATTTGAAATGAAAGATTTAGGACTCCTTCATTACTTTCTAGGACTGAAAGTATGGCATAATTTTGATAGCATCATACTTAATTAAGGAAAGTATACATTAGACATCTTGTAGAGATTTGGAATGTATGCCTTCTCCAATGAAGACTAATCTACATAAACTTAAGGAAGCATCAACAGAATCACTTTTCATAGATTCTACTCTTCACAGACAAATGATTGTTTTATGTACTTGGTAAATACAAGATCTGAAATTTGCTATGTTGTTACTACCTTAAGTTAGTTTATGTATGAGCCAAAGGAGATTCACCTAGTTGTAGTCAAACACATCATGAGATACTTACGAGGCGCTCTTAATCTTGGGCTCAAGTATGAGAAAGTTGACTTTGACTTACATGGGTACACAGACTCAGATTTGGCTGGAAGTGTTACTGATAGGAAAAGCACTTCAGGATGTTGTTTCAGTTTAGGTTCAACAATGATATCTTGGATATGCAGAAAGTAGGCATCAGTAGCACAAAGTCCCATAGAAGCTGAATACATTGCCTCAGCAATGGCCTCTCGGGAAGCAGTTTGGATTAGAAAGTTACTTGTGGGATTATTTGGTCACCCTATGAATCTTACTATTATTCATTGTGATAATTAGAGTTCCATCAAACTTTCTGTGAATTCAGTTTTCCATGACAAGTCCAAGCATATTGAAATTCCTTACCATTATGTAAGAGATATGGTAGATAAGAATACTGTAAAATTAGAATACATTTGCACTGTAGATTAGACAACAGATGTTCTTACTAAACCTCTATTTCGAGTGAAGATAGATCACTTCAAGAAAAGACTTGGTATGGTTGACTTGTAATACATTTGTACTCTTTAATTATTAATAAATTTGAATTAAAATTATTATATTTAGGCTTTTGACTGTTATGGGCTTCACCATTTGTATTCATTATTTATGAGGTGACGATCTCTAAGATAATGAACACTTGTATAAAACACATTATGAAAGATGACGATCTCTTAGATAATGTGCTGAACAGTAGAGAACTATTGTCAGATCTAGATGAGTTCAAGATCACATTGTGATGTAGACATTTCTATGTTTATGAGTCACAACTTGGATAAAGGAAGAATTTAATCATTCTCTGGATTTTATCCCATGTTCTGGTAGATCTCAACTCAGGATCATGTTGTGATATAGGACTGCCAATACCTAGAGTCACAACTTGGATAAAAGAAGAATTCAATCATTCTCCATATTTTATCCTGTATATTGCATTCCATGCAATACTATTAGTACAAGTGATAAGTTATATCACAGGTAAAGTAATATGACTTAGTACCATGTGTTCAATGATACCACATGCTTAGAATATTCAGATAGATATAGAGTATCAATCTATGCTTATTCATCTTAATTGATGATGCTAGATATGTTATCTCTCAGTATGAATATCAAGTTAAGAGGGAGTGTTAATTCTGTAACTTCGATATCATACTGATCTGATTTTACAGATCGTACTGATCATGTAATGCATTTATATCCTCATCTGGATTCACCTCTTTAATATGTCTTAGATTGTTAACCTTATTGGCAACCTTTCAAGGAGCATTTATTAATGTTTCTTTGCATGATTGTTGTTAGTATATATACTAACAAATTATGTTAACTAGGAGATGCCGATCTTGGAGTATAATAACTAAATTATATATAAGGGCCGACCTAGGAAGAGACATGTCCTTTCTAAGGACATGCCTCTTGGGTGCATTATAAAATAAATTCTGCTGCTCTACATTCCTGCCTTATACGAATTATTGCAGAGTAAGAACATTTCCAGAATTGACATTATACCATTGAAGACACTTCATATAAGTCTGATATAGAAGATCATCTTCGGCAAGCAACTAAGAAGGGATTATTTCAGTCTGATTTATAGCAGAATTTGCAGAAACTTTATAGGAGGCAGTGGGGAAGAGATTATGTCGGCAACGAGCAGCTTCCAACCTTCTGTGTCTGACTGCTGTGGAGGGATTATGTGGGTACCAAGGATCTTCTGTGGCCGACTGCTGTGACTCGGGTAAAACTAACTGTAAAAACAAAACTAGCAGTAGATGATCATCTACTATAAAATAAACAGATTCCGTTATGCGAGGTAGAATCACATCCGTTTCATAGAGCTCCATCTCAACAGGTTGGTTTGTAACATTTGCGTTCTGTTGAACTGATGTAGCTATTTCAGTTTGTAGAAACAATTTACTGAAGCCTCTGTTTTCTTTTGATTTACGCTTTTGGAATTCTTTTAGTTGCAATAAGATTATGCAGATATCTAAAACGGTTTTTGATTTAGTCAATTGTTTTTTCCCTTTGAGAGTCCTCATGTTTCTAAACTCTTGCAGTTGTATGTTGGGATTGGAACCTGTGACAGCAATTTGTCATGCTGAGTTTTTCCTTTTACTGCTTGTTTCCTTTTGCTATAGACTTCGTATCTACCACCGTTACAAATATCCAAACTCATCTCAATTTTGAGAAGGTTAGGTATAGTGAGCCTTACACTGTCCATTTCATTGGAGTTTGCTGCATAGGACAAAAAACTTGCTTTCCGACACACCATGGCTGGATTTAGAAGGGCTTGAGATACTTCTGGCAGTGGATTACTCAGCAGCAACATTCCCGTGATTTGTAGTAGGAGTTTTCACTCATGCGTCTTTGCAATAGCTAACTCAGTCTCATATTAGATATACTTCCATTTAGTTGTCTGAAATTGCAGGCCTGATGCATATCCCATTGCACCAATTTCTGGCTTGTTTGCTTGGCTTATTGTGTTGGTATGCTTGGCTTTGTGTATTGAGAATGTATGCACAGTGTATTGCAGCTCAAAGAAACATGAAAAATTCTCATACTCCTGTATTGCCATTCTTAGGGCCTATTTCAATCACTTCAAAGGTATATTTTCTTGTTCATCATATGACTCCATGGATGGGAAGCAGATAAGTGGTCTATTAGTATGAGGCATCATTCAATCTTTTCTGGTGTCATGCATAACTAAGAGAAACTTGGACAGAGGCCTAGACCAATGCACAATCCAAGTGGGCTCTTAACGTGAGGTCCAACTTCTGTATTAGCTTCAAAAACTCCACTTTTCCAAGCCTCAACTGATCCTCATTGATTGTAGCGTTGCTCTATCTTTCAACATTTCAGTGCTCATATCTTTGACAATCTTTTCTTATTTAGTGTTTACATAAGCCTCATGCTTAGTACTTAATAACTTTCTGACTCTACTCTAATCATGCTCATCTCTCAGTTAGCATACATCTTTGTTTACCATAATAGTAATTATCATACATCTTTGTTAGCACACATCTTTGTTTTCCATTACAGCGATTATCCTCTGTATTAGATATACCTTAGTCTTTGCACCCTCTGCCATGATAACATGTCCCTATTGCTTGAATCTTATGGTCTTCAAACATCGCTGTTTTGACTGCTATAATCAATGTTCTTGCTGTTCCCTTCTGCATTAGAACAGATCTTGTATTTTTGAATAATAATGCCAAACTCAGTTCTTTATGGATCTTTTACTGTCAAAACTCTTCATACATGATTAACATCTCACTGTGTTCATCTTCATATTGCTCGTATCTGATCGTTGCCTTTTTTAAGGTATTCTTCTGATTGAATGTTACAAGACATTTACCCTCATCAATCTTCTCAAATTCCAAGTCCTCAGATGAATCTCTTAATCTATAATGCCCAAGCTTAGAGGCTGCACGCTACATTACCTTTTTTAAGGTATTCTTCTGATTGAATGTTACAAGACATTCACCGTCATCAATCTTCTCAAATTCCAAGTCCTTAGATGAATCTCTTAATCTATAATGCCCAAGCTTAGAGGCTGCACACTACCTCACTGTTTTTACTGTTTTATGCACAACATGGCTGCACTTGGCAATCATACATGATACCATTTTTGAGAACTTTTTCCTTTATCACACTGTCTATGACTGCTCTGCAACATGATATCCTTGCCATGAATCATTGTGAAATAAGCATTCTGTACTATGATTTCTGTTCTAAACTCTTACTTGGTCTGCTCATATCTGATCATGCATAAAACACTACTATATTTTGATCTTATTGTGCTGCTCATTTACAATGAACACTGTTTAGTGCTTTGCACATCATCTCTTTATCTCTGTTTGAAGAAGCCATTATAACAGCAAAAATCTACCTTCTCCATTCATTCATCACCGATTTTATTAATATCAGTGCTTTTTCCACAGCACAATATCTTTACCTCATTGACTACATCTCTTTTGACTGTCATTCTAATCTCCTGGTCTCCATTTTCTGCACTTATTGGATATCTATTTTTAACATGTCGTCACTGTGCTTCAATGATATTGATTGCCTTTGTTGCGTTTTCTGTTTCTGTGTCCTTGCTGTCCATGTCTTCACAGTTTCATTATTGTTGTTCTTGCTTTGATCCTCTGTTCATAACATCAAGTATGTACTCTCTATTCTTTTTCGACTGTCTTATTATTTTTTAAATGATAGAAGTATACTGATTAGGCTTCTGAAGGACTTCCCAACCTGTGTTTGATGAGTAGCTGATATAGGTGTAGGCATAAGAAATATCTGAACCATGGGGGACAAAATATAAGAGAGGTTTCTCGTGAGCTAAGAAAAGCTTAGAAATAATCTTCCTATACGATGCTGATTTTTTCTCTTCTTGTTTGTTATAATTCAGCCTTCATATTGGAGCTAAAGTTATCATTTCTCTTGTATCATCCAGAGGATGGTGTACACAATAAAAAAGGATTAATGTCCCCTGCAAGAAAGTGAGGGGATAGCAATTATTCTGCAGATAAACCAATACAAAAAGGAAACTGCCACCCAAAAGAAAGGCCTACAGTCTTGCTGAAATCTGTTATGGTGTTTTACACAGATAGCTGTAAGTTAAAATGAAAGTACTTTAATTATAGAAGTTAACATTGTTCTTTTCAAAATATAAAACCTTATAAGCACCAAATTGCCTTTTCCCATGTGTTTCCTCTTTAGGAATCTAAATTTGAGAAATTTACCCCTTCTCTTGAACCTCATGCAATAGCTATTATAAATCTCTTCACATAGCATATGCTAACTCTTAAAATGAATTTGTCAAAAAGGCTACAGAGACATTCAAGCAAATATAATTCTCAGGTGTAAAGCAAAATTCTGCTAACATTTTCCACCATGTTCTTTCCTTTATTGGAAAAATGGGAGCTTTGGAATAGAGTTTGGGCATTGAAGAACAGAAAAAGTTTCTCACATATTGTAGTTACAAACATAGTTGGAAAACTCGCCAAATGCAAAAACTCGCCAAGCCCCCCAAAAGTTTAATCGGGAAAAACTCGGCGATTTAAAAAAAAAACTCGGGAAAAATTTGGAAACCTAAAAAACCGCTGAAATATAATTAAAAATACATTTATTTTGCAAAATTTAATGAGAAGATGCATCTAATAAGTTAATTAAAGACAATACAAAAGAAAGAAACAAAGTTTAGATATATATAAATGCATAATGCGTACAAAATTGCATTCTCATGCAGAATGCTCATGGTAGGAAGTAAAATAGTAAATTACTAAATAGTTTCAATCTGTCAAACTAGAAGTAAATACTAAAAGTCTAAATACATCAATACAATGTGACAATGCCAATCACATCTTCCTCTTTCCACTTGCACTAGCAGGAAAGCGAGGGGGTCTAGTCCTAGAAGAAGTGCCCCGCACTGGGATAGGGCGTGAGCTGCGTGACTGTGAACTCTGTGGTTGTGCCCCCTCGCTCGACGTTCCTACTGACTGGCTCGACATCCTAGAAGAGGATGCATCTCCACCTAATGGTAATGTCTGATCCTCGCCTGAATCATCATCATCCTCGTCCTCATCCTCAATGTCATCCATAGTGAATTGAAAATCAGTGTCAACCTCCCCCTCCATGGCCTGCCTCTCCAAATCAGCGATCTCATCTGGTGTAAAAAATGGACTTGGCTCCTGTGCTGTCCAATCAGAATAAGGATCTATCTCATCTAGATCAAGCGGACCAGGTAGTTCTAAGAGCTGTGACTTTTTTATGCGCAACTTAAGATTATAGTGCACATAAACAAGGTTATTAAGCCGTTTTTGAGTCATTCTGTTTCTTTTCTTTGTATGGATGGACTCAAATAAGCTCCAATTGTGCTCACAATGGGATGAGCTACAAGGTTGGGATAGGACTCTGAGAGCAAATTTCCTTAAATTGGGGGTATTGCCACCCCAACTTGCCCACCAAGCATCTGCAAAACAAAATTTAAAAAGTTGTAAATCAATAAAAAACAAAATCAGAAGCACAACTTATCAATTAGCAAAAGTTTTAAAGTTTGACGCTTTACCTGGTGCTTGAGTAGATCTTGCTCTCTTTGCTAGCATAGAAGAGAACAAAGGACCCCTTGATTCCACATAGATTTGTTGTTCGGTCACAATAAGGTCTCTCTCCTCTTCACTTGATATCATTCTCTAAATGCATTTAGAGAGACCTTCCATGACCTCTCCATTAGGATCTGAGTAGGAATCATCAGCCCTAAAACAAATAGAAAATGATATCAAGTCTTACTACACAACCTTAAAAAGTAAAGTAAAATAAAGACTTATTAAAATCCCAACTTCAAGGACAATCAATTATCATAGTACCTGAATTTGGGATTGAGGAAGTAGCCTGCTGCATGAATAGGTTGGTGGAGCATATTGTTCCACCTCCTATCAATTATTTCCCAAATGGGGTCAAATCTGAGACTGTCCCCGTGATAGTAATTTCTAACAGCCTCTTTCGCCCTATCCATGGCCTCATAAAGACCTCCCATTGGGGATTGCTGCCCATCACATGTGCACAAGACTAGAACCAGGGGCAGAGACATCTACATTTGAAATTCGAAAAATACAAATTAGTTAATAACATAGTAAGTTATGAATTGAAAATGAAACTTGAATAAACTAAAAATATAATGAAGTTACCTCCACAATCTCCTTAGCCTTTGCAAAAAAGCTATCATCAAAGACTATTCGTGCCACAGCTTCTCCTTCGGGCTTCTTTGAGTAAGGTGAAGCAACCCAATCAGCACACACAAACATTTGCTTCAAAGCCAATATGTGGTCAAGAATACTTTGCAACGTCAAGAAGACCGTTGCAAACCTTGTCATAGCAGGTCTCATCAAATCTTTGCCTTTAGTGGCTTTTCTCATCAAACTGAGAACCCATGGGTGATTATAGATATATTTCGTGACTCGCCTAACATCTTCCACAACTGGACTCACCCAATCAAGTTTTCCTATGTCCTCCAAAAGAAGGTCAAGGACATGTGCTGCACAAGGTGACCAAAAAAGTGTGGGATGCCTCTCTTGGAGGATTCTACCTAAAAGATTAGCAAAAAATCAATAATCCGTAACAAACTTTTCATATTTAGTATTTACAAATTACATCAAATCTAAATTGAATAATACCATAGCATTACATTCATGATTCATATTGATTCAAATATAAAAAATTAAATCTACCTGCTGCCACATATGCTGCTGCATTATCTGTGATTATTTGCACCACATTCTCTATTCCCACCTCCATGACAACATTCTCCAACATTAAAGCCAATGTGGCTGCATTTTTCACTTTGTTGGAGGCATCGACAAATTTCCAAAACACCACATCATCTTTGCAAGCAATCAAGAAGTTAATAATGGTTCTACTTCTTCCATCTGTCCACCTATCAGATAAAATGGTTCAGCCATACTTCTTTCACTGTTTCTTTTGGTCTTCTATCAACAATCTTGCCCTACCAACCGCTTTGTCAAGCAACCTACAAAATTTAAGTGTAATATTAAACAAAGTGTAAGTGTTAGTAAAAAATTAGGAAATAAGTTACAACAATTAAGATTTAAAATATAACAATGAACTAAAGTGAATCTCAATTATTTACAATTACTAAATAGTAAAATACTAACCTTCCACTCATATCCTTGTGATTAGGCGGCTTGTACCCTTTGCCTGATATTGTCATTGCATTCACCATATTGACCCAATAGGGACTATCAGCGGCATTCATTGAGATATTGTTGAAAAACCAAAAATCAGCGGCTGCAATATTAGTTTGCTCATGCACCTCCTTAAACTATGCAGTGCCCTCTAATGATGGTTGTGCTCCAGGTGTGTTCCTGGGCACAAAATAACCACCTATCCCTGATGGGGATCCGGATGGTGATGATGAAGTAGGAGATGTAGAAGAAGTGGAACCGGTAAAAGAGAAATTTTGTTTGCGGATCCGTGGGCCACGAAGAGATCCTGGTATGTTCTCAAGTGCTTCTTCTTCCTCTTGCATATCAAAAGGAGCTCCTTCAGATTCAGCTATGGCTGCCCTCATAGATAATTTTGCCCTCTCCCTATTCAATTTTTTCTCTTCAGCAGCTGCAAGTAGGGCATGGATGAATCTTTTTTCTTCATCAGTTACCTTGAGACAAGGATTTGAGTCATGTTTCTTTATGCCTGCAAGGTGGTATTTGAGGCGGTTTATGCCTCCAGAAATAATTCTCTCACAGGGAATGCATATCACCTTCCCAATATCATTTGGACTTGGAGCTTCATAGGCATACCGCCATGCCTTATCTCTTGCATTTTTAGGCCGAGTGCCTATATATCCAAATGGGCATGGTGTTTGTGGCCACTCTTCTTGCGGGTTTGTCATGTTTTCTTAATGCTTGTCTGCTGCCCTACACATAAATAATTAAATTTGTAGAAAAACGAATAAACAAAGTTAGAACTTAGAGTTAAAACTTAGAAGCTAGAAGTTTAGAACAACTAGCCACTAGGGTTTCAACTTTCAAATGATTTGAAATCATTTACAAACAACAACAAAAACAATAAAAGCTTTGCTTAAAACTATAAAAAGTTTTCAAACAATGATAAGATGAACATACCTGGAAAGAAATTTCTCTTCTAAATTCGGTTAGAATCCTCCAAAATCCACTCCAATCTGCCTTTAATCACTTGCAATCAGCTAAAACCTTCTTTGCTCCACACAAATGAAAGAAACAATGCAAAAAACAATGCAAATTTGACCTATTTAGGCATCTGGTCGCGGGTTCCCTGAACCGCGAGTTTTTTTACATAACTCGTCGAGTTTTTGACTAAAACTCGTCGATTACTCGGCGAGTTTTTGGACTCACGCCGAGTTTTTTGGCAGGCGAGTTTTTGGGCGATTTACTCGCCGTCCCAAAACACTCGGCGAGTCTTCCATCTATGGTTACAAACGCCCTGGTACATGTATTCAAAATATAGAAGCATAAACAATATACATGAATTGTTTGATATAATTCCTAAAAGAAGTGATCAGATTTTACAAACTTACAAAATACATGCAAGTGGAAGGTTTAAAGCCATAGTCGATATCCATTATTGGTGTCTTCCCTTCCTGTGCCAAAATGAGAGCTTTAAGAACAATCATGAATATCCAATGGAATATTAATGTCAATAATAGATCAAAACTTAACCATTTTTTTTAATTGTGTTTGTTTATGGCTTTCAGAAATTGAATAACATTCTTGCCAGATTAATTAGCCAATAGGGTATTATAAGTGGGGATTTCACTTGAAACCTGTCTGACGCTGAAAACTTCTTACCATTTGATACTCAAAACTGCTAGCTCTTTTATGATTTTTTTGATATGGGAGATTCTGACAGTTATTATGATACGGAAGATAATATTGATGATATTTCTAGTGATTGTATTGCAGTCCTCTGACTCTGTAGGCGGCGTATCAATGCAAGATCGTAGCTCTAACACACATCACAGACGCGCAGTGCCAGAATGGGGCTGTGTTTGCTGTTGGCTTCTCCAGCTAATGAGTTGTGATATTCTAATCAAATCAAGTGTAATACTTCAGTCAAATCAAATCAAATCAAATCTCCAATCATATAAAAATGTAACTCACAATCAATATTTTCTGTAAATTTTTTATTTCCAGATCAAGAATCAAATATTGTTAGATTTACTCTGGCACATTATAAATAGATTGAAGCAGTATTCATTTAAAATATATTATTTCTTCCATTCCTCTACTTGGGTAGCTTTCACCTTTTTCCATTCCTTCTCTCTCTGGATGTAGTCCATAGCCACCACCCACTCAAGGCCCCTCTCTTAGTTGACACCCTCTCGCTTCTATTTTGTTTCCAACGGTTTTATGACCTCTCTCATCAATGTGTTTTGGGGTTGTATTTCACTCCCCATGGATTCTTTTCTACTCTCTGTTCTATTTCACTTCCCATAGATCTTGAGCTCCTAGATGTGTCATATAATCTTCTCACAGGAAACTTTCCTTTGGAATGTTCAGTTATTTATTTATTTATCAAACCACCAATTATCTGGGCTGTTCCATGAATTAACATTTTATCATGCTCAAATCCTAATGAGCTCAGTAGCTGTGGCAAGCCTTTAAGACATTGATTTGTTTTTCAATAACTTGTTAGGGTTACTTCCAACATATTTGGGAAAGCATCTAAACTTGTCATACAATCATTTCTCAGGACCAATCCCTTGTTCTGGAGCATATAAGCAGCAAAATCTCACATCATTTTTTAGGGAATTGCCAGCTGTGTGGGAAGTGGCTGGGTTTGCAGGATTGTCCTCATGGGATGCATCATGATGATATGTTGAGAAAAAACATTGTCTTGGTCGCTACAATTGGCACTATCTTCACACTATGTTGCATTTTGGGGGCATTTTACATTTTCCATAGAAGAGTCTGCAATAGTGTCTTTTCTATTTCATGTTAGGGCCCATACAAATATACTTGGAATCTTTGCATTCCCTTATCTTCTTCCATATACTTTTTTGCAATGATCGCGAGTTTGGATAGGTTAATGCTTCTTTGTGTGTTAAGGTTTTGAAGAAGGTCCGAATCTGATTTTTCTCTACCCATTTCTTCTAAGGCTTATGTTCCTTCTCTTCGTGGAGTGCAGGGACCAGAGGAGAGCTTTGAAAAGGGTAGCAGAGAAAAGGAGACAAACTTCCTCCAACAATAGATGATAATGGAGTCAAGTCCCCACATTTCTATCATCTTTTTGGACATAATCCAAGAAATGGGTAAAATCCATAAAATGAGAAAAAAAAAATAATTTCTCTTTGCATCTTTGGACAACCTTGTTATCAAAAGGTCAATCTCAATGGATGCCCTTTTTGAGTGGGAGGATTTCTCTAAATTAGCGAGGAAAGATTGTCCATGCCCACCTATGGATGTGATATTACTTTTTTATTTGACTTCATTAATAGAAGCATTTTTAAAAATAAAATCACTATGAATTATACTTAGAATTATGTGAGTGACAAAAAATACAACCATGTATCCTTAACTTCACTGATGCTCTTTATTATTACATATTGCCTCATCAATCTATTGTTGTTCTACATCTTCTGTCAAAGTTATGCCTGCCTAGGATTCATTTTACAACCTTCTTGATTCTCTTCTTCCTTTCATACTATAAAAACTCTAACAAACGTTGTCAAATATTTTCTTCTTTCCAAGAGTTGGATATTTTTGTACACTTAGATGCTAGAACTCATGTTCTCACTTGATCTTATTTTGGGTCCTAATTACCATTCCATCAATCGACTTCTAAATCCAAGTATTCATAATGTAATATCTAATATCTTACTCTTGCATTCCCACAAATTTGGAGGCCTTGCTCCTCTACAATTCCTTGATTTATAACCCTTGGTGATTCTCTCATGAAAATGTATGTAATGGGTAAGATATGTGTATGCAATGAAATATAAGTCTAGAAACATGAAGTTAAACTACACATTCAACAAACAAACCAAATACAACATATATTATTAGCTAAAGAAAGCAATCAAAATGAAATACAAGCCAAAGCAAGCCCTCCAAAAGCCTTCTTGATGTTTGGATGCGTCCGATGGATGATATGTGTGCTCAAAGGATGCTCAAGCTTCAAGATGGTTTCAACAATGGAGATGAGTGATGGATTTAAGTGTGTGAAAATGGGCGTAATAATGGTAATATGATAGTATTGAGCTCTCAAATTAGCATTATACGTTTGCATATGAAGGTGGATCAAAATGGAGTGAAGTGTCCAATTTGTAGGCCAAGGGGTAGTGAAATGAAGGGCCAAGATGCAAGGTTGAGAAAAGGTGAGGGAGGGCTAAGATGTGAGGAGAGGGAAGCACATGGATTGTGCTTTCTTGCAACCAATGAGGTGACGATACTTGTCAAGATGGGAGTGAGTGTGAGGAGAGTGAGTGTATCTAGCCAGGATGCCCCATTGTTGGACCTATATGGTGATGGTTACAACTTTATGCAAGCAGTGGCATAGTGTGACACCTACATTTCATTTCTTGATTTGGGAGATGACAATTTCTTTGGAGGATGTGTATTGCATCTTTAGATTACTAGTGCGGGGGACCACAATGTTGGCTACAAGGGATATGATGCCTGAGAAGGCAGTGTAGACACTTATGGGATCAAGGGTCCCATTTCAAATTAAATAGGGCTAGTTCACTCTTGATCAACATATGGATGCGATGCCACAACAGAGACAAATCTACTTCTGTGTGCGGACTGGTGTTTGGATACCTTACCCTTGACACAAGTGGGATCAATGTCACTTAGTTTGATTCTGACTATTGTAGGGATCATGGATGTAGGCATCCTAGTAGCATGGGGAGCCCTAATGTTAGCAAAGTTATATAGAGATTTACATCAGATTGTCTACCACAGACATGGGAGGTGAAGGAGCATTGGATTTTCTACCTTGTTGCAAGTTTGGGCCTGAGAGCATTTTGTTGTGTTAAGGATGGTAAGGTGACAAGATAGGTTGGCAGACCAGCCTGTGGTTTATAGTTGGGGAGTGCTATTGATGTACGAGCACACAAATGACGTGGACTACTAGTGACTTGCATTAGATGATGTTAGAGCAGTTACTATAAGGCCTTACATGGGTCTCGATCAATGGGCAGAGGATCAAGTGCAGTTGCACTACACTATCTTGACATGCTTCATCTTTGGACACAAGGACTACATTGTAGAGAAGTATCACCCAAATTGGGTAATGCAACAATTTGGGTGGTTATAGGGAATTCCAGCAAAGCTGGTTTGGTATTAGAGAGTGACTAGAGAGGTAGTGTCTTTATTTAGGAAACCTTTGCAGAGGGATGGTTTTTAGCACCATTGCTTGACTTATCGCTAGTTGACTGGAATTAGCATGGGGGAGCAATAGACGTGGGCTTGACATAGGAGTATTGTGACTAGTACTAGAGGCACAGGGAAGTTGGGAGGGCACATGTACCCTGAGTTACAATGAGATCTTGGGAGGTAGCACAAGCTTCCAGGCATGGGGGGTTACTGGCAAGGGGATAGAGGTAGAGAGATGCTATGGTTTAGGAGCAACCTAGACAACAATCATGGCAAGTGACAGAGGAGAGGGGGAGAGGAGGGAGAGGGGGAGGGAGGAGTAGGGTAGGAAGGATGACAACGGGCCCCAATAGATGGATGTGGACACAAGAAAGGGTCCATAGGCACCACCAGATACACAGGTACCTGCGGGAGGAGGCTCTTCTGCTGGTGGGGAGGATAGGGGACTGGCAGTGCTGTTAGCACCTCTCTGACAAACTCATGAGGCCACGAGTCCCCTACTACAAGACACAAAGGGAGAGAGGTCAATATCAGTATGAGAGAGATTAGTTCTAGATAGAGTGAGACACATTGCAGAGATAGTTTGGCCGTTTACAAATTGTTAGGGATGGGCTTTGGTTGGAGCTGGATAGATAGAAGGGGAGGCATAATCGATAAAATGAATGGAATGCATAATTTAGACAACCTAATTGAATGAATGAATGTGAAGAAGATATTAATTAAATGCAAACTAAATAAATACTTACCTAAATTAAAGATTATGAAATTGACCTTAGTGATAAATACAAGTGATATGAAACTATACGATGAAGGATATAATGATATGACAATGATTGACACTAATGCATATTCTTAATATTATGAATGTAATTAATGGACCCTAGTGTGAGAATGTAACTAAGATGATATGCAATGAACTAATGAATGATTCTACTTATGTAATTAATGTGATTGAAATGCAATGAATGTAACTTACGATGAAGATTTATTAACATGAACACTAATGATAATGATAATGCAACTAAAGAAGAATGCAATTTATACAAAACTATATGATGAATTGTGCCAATGATAATGCAATGGGAAATGGATAATGAATACAACTAACATGATAAATGCAACTAAAATGAATATGCATGAGAAATGATATGTAAGTTAAAAATGAGAGTACCATGAATAAATGTTAATGACACTTATTTATAACTTTAAAATGAACACTAAGGATAATGAAGCTAAATGCAATGACATGCTAATGTACGTAATACGAGTAAATGATCATACAAGTTATATGGGGTTGAATGCAATGAAAAATGGAAATGAGAAAGCACAACATATCAATGGTCATTTCTTCCCTCGCTTTTAGGAGGGGGTAGACCGTTTTCCCAACTCTAATCATGGGTTAAGGGATTAGGCTTTTGTGGAGGGATGATGGGGGGTTTTGGCTTTATAGGATAGTGATTGCGGGGTGAAGGGGGTCATAAACTTTGGATGCTTTTGGGATTGTAGGTCGATGTAGGATAGCTGATTGTAGGACCAATTTTGATGGGATGCTTTGGGATTAACCATTCTGTTGAATTTGTGGGATTTTTTGAAAGCATACACTTTTTTGTTTCCTTTTGGAATGATGGGATGGAATCCTTTGAACCATGAGTGTCGATTAACTTGAGGAGTACTGCGATGTAGTTGAGCTCTTAGTTTGATATATAAATATTGGGGACCCCCAAGGTTACCAAGAACATCAAGGCCTTGTTGTCAACATTGCATAGGACTTTCTCAAAACAAACACACAAGGATTGCCCCAACATCACATGTGAATCCTCAAAGAATCAGAGTGGAAATGATCATGGCAACTTTGAAATCAAGAACACAATATGAAATCCAACATCAAAAGAAAGAGTAAATCCATGAAAAATAACCTTTTTGCCAAAGAGATAGATAGGATTGGCTATTAATGGGCCAATGTCGGACATGAGGAAGGATGCATCCTCCAATGACCTATTGGTAGCATTTGGAACTATGATAAGATTGACAAGTGAAAACCTTTAAGACAACACTTCCTAAGACAAAGGGTCTCATACAAGGACTTTCTAAAGCACTTGGTTGGAAAAACAACAAGTTCTGATCAGACATGAAATGACAAAAAATTAGGATACATACACTAGGACCAACTGAAGACTGATTGCAGTGGGATATATATAATTGCGAGGATATTTACAAAAGACTACACTGTACAAAAAATTTGTATGATAAGATAGCGAATTTGATTTGATGTGATACAATTTTTGAAAAGCTCAGGATGAGGTGACAATGAAAGCCAAATGATATAGTACACCAGATTAAATACATCTAAAATTGATTATGATACAACATGAAACTGCCATCATATAGTACACTGTTCTGATTTATTTTTTCCAAGCTCAGGAATTGGGATAATAGTATGCGTGTTTCTGTTGTGTGATGCTAGAATACCATGAGAGAATAGGTGAGTGAATGAGTGGATGCTATGGGATTTGGAGGGATGAGACACTAATAGATAGAGTGGGTTCGAGTACACATGGTGCTTATTGCTATGTTTCACCAAAGTACCTATCCAAGCACTTGACTTGCCAAGTTTTCATAGTTGGACACATATTTCTCTTTTCTTTTTTAATATTTTGATTTTTTTGTTATCACCAAGTGCCTGAATTGCCAGGTTTTCACCATGATGATGATTTTTCAAGACATTTTAAGATTCTTTTTTTGCTTTTTTTAGGACTATCATGGTATATTGAGTAGCTTAGGCGTATAACTTCTTGAGGTGAATGATATTTGTGGGATCATTAAGAGGTTTTCCTTCTAAAGTTGATAACTGACATGCTCGTGAGCCAAAGGATATCATGACAACATAGGGGCTAGCCAGGCTCAAATTTTCCCTTCTTTTCTCGATATGTTTGAACCTTCGTATTTTCTTTAACACCATGTCACCCACTTGAAAGTGTCAGGGATGAACCTTTTTGCCGAAATTTCTCTTGATTTAGTTATGATATATCATGAGGTGGTCATAAGTTTGTTGCCTTTGTTCATGAAGTAAATCCAGCTGGGTGAGTCTAGCAACTTTGTAGTCTTCATCAGGTATTTTCCCTTGCAAAGATATGCACAATGAGGAGAGTTCAACCTTGATAGGGAGGACTGCTTTTGCACCATAGACCAGGGAGTATGGATTTGTGTCCATGGATGTGTGAAATGAAGTGTGTTAGGCCCATAAGGCAGGGTTGATTTATAAATACCAATCAACCTAGAATCATTAATTACCTTTTTGAGGATTTTGAGTAGGGTTTTGTTTGTTGCCTTAGCCTAACCATTAGCTTTTGGAAAGTATGGGCTGGAAAATAGATGGTGGATGCGGAGGGAGGAACACAACTCTTCCATGTTAAGATTCTCAAAGTTACCTCCATGGTTTGTGAAGATAGTGGCAGGGATACTAAAGTGACAAACAATGTGGCAGAGAATGTACTTGGATACTTGAACTCTAGTGGCATTGACAAGTAGAATTGCTTCAACCCACTTTATGAAATACTCAATAATTGTGATAATCCATTTTTGTCCTTTTGAGGATAAAGGTGTGATAACCCCAACGAGGTCAAATCCCCAACATGAAAATGGCCATGGGGGTGCAATGAGTTGTAAATCTTGTGTTAGAGAATGCATCGGGTTTAGATATTGCTAGCATAATAAGCATTTTTTGACAAAATAACATGCGTCATGTTCTATGGTAGGCCAGTAATACCCAACTCTTAGTAGCTACCTAGCTAAGACTATACCACTTATGTGAGAACCACAAAGTATGTTGTGTACCTCATTTAGGGCCATTACAACCTTATTTTGGTCTAAACCTAGAGAGAGTACCATGATAACCTCAACGATATAGGGTGTTTGCTACAATAGTGTGGCGGGACTCTATGTGAATAAGGTTCTGGCACTGGGTTTGTGTGAAGTGGGGGGATATGATATTTCCTTTTAGGTAAGCATGAATCTCATGGTACCATGGGAATTAGGGACCAACAAGAAAAAATACTAATGTTGAATCATCATTCTCATATGCAGGTGCATGTAACTGCTCGAATAAGAATTTGTATTGTGAAGTTTCCCGAGGAATTTACAGGAGCGAGCTGATAGTGGCCATTGCATCTGCAACCTTGTTCTATTGTAATGACACTTGTGTGAACTAGAATTTGATGAAGCACTTTTTTATTTGATCAACCAATTCCTTATATGGCAACAACTTGTTGTCCTTTGTTTGGTGTTCATCGAGGACCTGCTTGATAATTTTCCATATCACTGAAAACCTGTATCTTTATTATGTTCCATTAAATTTCCATTTTTAGTCCTATGATAGGGCCTTGTATTGTGATATGTTGTTAGTGCACTGGGATCCTAACTTCAAGGATTTAGGGATGCAGTCGCCTTAAGGTTACTATTCGAACTAATGGTGTGCCCAAAAAACAAAGCCCACGACTTCTTAGTAAAAATACAATAAAAAAGAGTTGTTCGTTAGTTTCAATTATACAAGGAACAATAAACAATTTGTCACCCATTAGATGAATGCCATGACCCATCAACAAGATTTTTAAGGAGAAAAATCCATCTAAAGAAGACTACATTATTCTCTACGTGTCAGTGCCAAAATGAATCAAAGATAAAGTGTCATTTAGTGTTCAACCAATTAAAGCCCCATGCTTGCTTGATCCTAGCAATAATGTTCCCATCATGTTTCAACATGTTATAGATTTTCTTACTAGAGAAATCACCCAATCTACTATCATCTGTCCATTTTAATTGATCAATCATTTTCTACGAAATCATAGTCTTACCAGGAAAGAACAAATCCATTACTTTGTATATAAGAGTAAAATATTTCTTTTGAGAATTAGGGATATTATACTTATTTCCGAGTTCTTCCCAAGTGCCCATACACTTGTCAAACAATATATCTTGAATGAGGGAAATACTAGAATTATGCCATCTTTTTGCAAAGAAACATTGAGTTAATGCAAGAGGTTTTCTAGTTATATAGATGGCCCACTAGATAGAGTTGTCTAGCACAACATATGATAATGTTCTACCAACAACATTCTTTAAGTCTATAAATGGTTGTGACACCATGCCTTCCAGATAGTAGAAAATACATTAGAGCCGAAGACTTTAATTTCAAAATCTCTAAACATAATATCTATAAAGGTTTATTTTTCCATTGCTTACCTTTCTTAATTGATAATAAGGTCAAATTGTTTCTAATCAAAACTTTGTAGGGTTCATTTCCATTTAAGGTCTTGATGATCTATTTGGAGGCTAGGGTTATGCCTTGCATTTTGATATCCCTTACATCTAATCCCCCAACTTTGTTCGGTGAACAACATCATTCCCATTTTACACGTCTCTTCCTATTACTTAAGCCATCACACCACAAGACATCTCTTAAGATTTTCCCCAACTTGTTGGTTTGATTATTAGATAGAAGCCAAGAAGAATCATAATAGACAACATGAGAAGAAAGTTCCTTTTGTACAACCTGTGCTCTCCTAATAAAGGATAGTGAATGTGTTTCCCATTTTTATGTGTTTTTTTTTTCAATCTTTTTGTAGATCCAAGTTGACATGTCTTTTAAAGAAGGATTGCTAGCAAAAGGAATCCCCAAATATCTTACAATATTGTTAGGAATACCATTTCCACCCCTATCTTTAACCCATGGAGGAGGGGAATTAGATCAAACCAACATGGTGGATTTTCTTGGAGCACCTTTGGCACCAAAGATGAATAGAACACTTGAAGTCTAATAAGAAAATTGTAAAATTTGCTTTCATTCAATTCCAAAAACATAGAAGTATTTATCTTTAAATTATTCAATCAAAAACTCTTCTTTATAAGGAAGTGTAATATTTGTGGCAGGGGGCCCAATCTCTAGCCTTTTAAGAACATATGATAAAGCATCAATAACAATTACAAATAGGGAGGGTGCCAAGGGTCATCCTTATCTAATGAATCTGCTAAGAGGGATAGGATTAGATAACTCTCAATTAACCTCAATAATAATAGAGGAGTAAAATCTAAAATAATGTTTACCCAATTGCAAAAATAAGGTGGGAACCCAAAATCCTTCAATATATTAATAAAAAACTATCATTCTATTATGTCCTAAGACTTTTCAAAGTCAAGAAAAATTATGGAGACATTTTTGTCATCCATATTTTCCCAATGTATTGCCTCCCAACTTGTGATGAGATTATCAAGAATGTATATTCTTTTAATGAAGCCAGTTTGGGTTAAAGAAATAATTTCATTGAATAGAATATATATTCTCCTAGCAAAAACTTTTGCAATGATCTTATATGAGATATTTAACAAAGTAATTGGTCTCTAATTTTGAACTTGAGTTGTATCGACATTTTTAGGTATAAGCTTAATCACTCCTTGCTAACTCTCTCTCCTAAAGAACCAATATCAAAGTCAGTCATAAAATTCTAACCATTTACAAGAAATACATTCTTTGTTAGCCTTATAGAAATTTGCTAGTATTTTATATAGACTAAGATATTTTCCATTGGCCAAAGATCCAATAGCATCATCAATTTCTTTGAGGTCAATCTTTTATTATAGGGCAATGAGTTGGTCCTTATTCACTCTATTGGGGATAAGAATGATGCATTGGTCCATAGTCAATTGGTTTTTCATATTGTATTATAAGGAAAATATTTTTATTTATAAAACTATCTGAAATTATTCATAATTTCAACAATGTTACTAGTATACCCATTCTCTTCCTAAATACTTTTAGTCTCTTATTTGTTATGCTTAGCTCTGATAAGGTTAAAAAATTACTTAGTCCATCTATCACCTTCTTTAATCCACCTAGCTTTGGACTAAATTCTCAGCATTTGGATTTTTCTTAATTGGGCTTTAGCATGAATAAGCTCCTTTCCCAAAATTTGATCATTCCCGTTTTTGTGAAGATTTTTCCCAGTAGAGTTGAACTTTTTTTGATAGAGTTTTTCCTCATTATTTCTATCAATGTCTTCTTTCATTCCAATGATTTGAAACATTTGTTTCATAGTCTCCACCAACTAATTCCATTTGTCCCTCAAAGAATTACAATTATTACATAATTTAGAGAGATAAGTGACATTTTTAATATCCTCCAATGAGTCTTCATTATGCAACAAGAGAGTATTTAGCTTAAACAAAATTTTCCCTCTACCTCTCTTGTTTTGATAGTTCAAGTCATTAAAAATAATGTGAGCATAGATGGGAGAGTTATCAAATATGTTGGTTGGTGAAACCATAGTTGGATTATTCTAAGGAGAGTGAGAAAAACCAAGCATGGAGGGGTTCACAAAGATCTTGACCAGTCTTCAATAGATTCTATTCTTATTAGCTTGGTTGTCACACCATGTATTATTGTGTTAATTTTTCATCCTTTTTAAGGAATAAAAAATATTATTTTTTCTCTTCATTTTATTCCAAAATAAGAATCCATTCCCTTTCCATTCATTACATTTGTACTTTTACCCAATGGTTATCTCCTAAAATTGCACCCTTACCAAGTTATGGAAAACTTTATGTTTTGAAGAAACATACGAACATCTCAAAATATGTAGGATAGTTATGGTTGAGATGAAGCTTTGGATAAGGTTGATAATTTAAAAATTGCAAAAATAAAGGTGAAGGACTAAAAGTTTGAGGATTGCATTGTTATGACAACACAACGAAACTCCAAAAATAAATTAACTTGGATACTGTCTGGATATAACCTAATTTGCATATCAACACTTTACAAGAAGGTAGGTTTCAAATAAATCTAAAAGGAAAGCTTCTCTCATAATCAATAACTAAAACACTTTTCACGACCTATAACCTATGCAAGATATAAACTATTTGTTCATAGATATTGAGAATGAGACATAAACTCAAGGATTCAAATAAAAAAACACAAAATTAACATGAATCACCAATTGGTATACCATGAAAAGCTAAGAAATAGGTACCAAAACTATCTTTATTGCACTTCAATGGTGAAATTGAAGTAATTCCTAGATGAGTTTTAGAAAATATGACAAGAAACTACACAAGGACTTCAAAATATCACTGTAGATAGAAAATCACATATGATTGAACAATCCAAAAATGAGATATCAAAACTCATTAAGTATATATCTCTCAACCAACTTTGGTTGAATTTAAGAAAATAGGATCAAATTCATCCACTTAAACCCCATGAAATAAAGTTAAAACTATGGAAAAATTCATACCAAGTCATAACCAACTTGATGACACATCAAAACCACTACTAAAAAGGCTCCAACAATCAATATTAACTCCTCCAAATATTCAAAATTGAGCTCCTAAATCCCCTCATAATCCCTAGATACCTTCCTATGAAAAAGTATCTTCCATCCATCCTTATATCTCCATTAGACTTGTTCAAATGTACATGGAAGAAAATAATTCTACCTCTCCTCTTGGATATACATGATATGAAGGAAAAAGACTCATGAAATAACTTGTATATTTGAATCAATCTCTCTAGAGCACATGCCTTTTATTTTTCATCCAAACAAAATCTTCACACAGGTGTTTTATAAGGACAATAATATAGTAAATATTTTAAAATTGAAGTGTGCAAAAAGAAAATGTTAGTCAAACTCGTTGTTTTCAATCAGGATTACCCTTGTAGTGAGATGCAAAATTTAGCTATCTAGTTGGAATGTGGAACACTCTCAGGATGTGGATAATCTCTCATATTGAAAGGTTAGTTCCTTATTAGAATCACCTAACTAAATTTGGATGCGAACATAGATAGAAGGATGTACTCACAATAAGAATACTTAAAACTCACAACTTAATAAAACAAACCCTACAAAAATGACTCTATGAAAGGTCTTGATATTCTAATATTTGAAGAGGAAAATATGAATATTTTCTCAAATTCAAATTCAAAAAATAAGACGCAATCATAAATATACACTATGAGATATCTTATAATGTATTAAACACTTAAGAATATTGATCAAACAAAAGTAAAAACCACAATATCTAAATCAAATATCTCACAATCAAAACTTGAACATGGAAAAATGACCAAAAAGGAATTAGTCTCTACATATAAATAATTAGGAAATCTACTAGATTCTAGTATGCCCCATACGATTCACCAGAATTTGCAATGTGCAAAATCTAGCCAAAAGAGAGAACCCCGATATTGAGGCAGAAAATATAATATATAGGAGAGTAACCATGACAGGTCAGATAGAAGGGAAAAAAGAAGAAGAAAGAGGAGTCAAACTATGAAAAACATGCAGTTGACTACTTAGAAATTCCTCCTAACTCAAATTGCATGTGTGTGACCCTAAACAATGATGTTGAACAACCTCATATCTATCTTGGATCATGAAAATCCTCATGAACTCAGATGTATGAACAAATCCATGAAAAGTAGGAGCCCAACTCTTAGTAACTGAGGTCTAACTAATTTTAAAGGCCTCTCAACTCAATTGCAACTGAAAACAAACTCTAGATAGCCTCAAATTTCTCAAAAAATACACAAGAAAATCCACTAAATGCCGAAGAAATGAAAAACCCCTCCTGGGGTATATTTGCACATGTGAGATAAATAAAGTTCCTTCCAACCATTTGTAAAACTTCATGTTAAATGTATATTTGAACATTATATATTTGTACGAAGAATAATTAACAATTCCTATTTTTTTTCTAATACATGCTTCTGGTGAAAGGAAAGTACTTAATGAATTTTACAATGTAAAATATGTGATGTAAATTTAGTAACAAACTACTTTCACACATAAAGCATTAAATATAAGAGAAAGAGGGGCCTCCAAACATAACTCTCAATATAATCAAAGTTAGATCAGTAAAACCCAAATGGATGAAGAGATTCCAATTCTAAACCTAGATTATATCAAAGAAGTACACAATAAAGCCCTCTTTCATCCAATGTAAATTGATTTAAAATGTGCAGTGTGAATGTAAATTAAACGATTTGATTTAATGACAAGAGTAAGATAGATCTAGGTGCTAAATATATGTAATTACCCCAATGAATATATGAAAATAGGTCTAGGCTAAAAGATGAATTTTTTATGAAGGAATTACTTTTAAATACATAAGAGAAGATTCCTTTGACTCCAAATGTAATGGATCTAAAACTATGACTATAATTCCAATTGTGGATTTGCGATACAACAGAAAACCATTAATTTTTTTTTTTTTTTAGACCTCCAGGAATAGGTTGACAAGGTGGAAAAAGTGTTCAAAAAATTGAGTAGATCATGATGGACATATTCCAAGGAAACTCTAACCAAATCGACCTATCCTCTCCATAAAGGTTTTGGCGAGTAGTTTTCAGATCTGTGGTCACAATTTTGATATCTTGCTCCTACACATATGAAAATTGGTTTTGTTTGTTGGTAGAGGGCTTGCCTTAAATAATCCCTCAATTGAGGAATCAATCTTGAAATTATTTATAATTTAAAACATGAAAGGAAGAAAGATACATGTAAATATTCATCTTTCTTGAAAAAGCCCTTGTTAATAAGGGTCTGTAATGTCTGCATGTTGTACATGTTGAATGTGTAATGAAGGATACATGAAATCTCCACAAATGAAATGGATCTACCAACATCACATCATGGATCCATGCACGTAAATGTACATTGATGAAGAATATGATGAACACCACAATGCATATATCCTCCCTTGATGGCCAAGAAAATGCTAGATCTTGGATAGAAAATTCCCGCAAAGGATCCTTTAACCTTGGATACTTAAAATGAATTAGAAAATTTTATTGCTTGAGTGCTAGTAATTTTGCATGCATATGACTATAATTCTAAAAATGATTTTCCTAAGCTTCATTTTATACTAGTTTTCAGGCATAAAAACAAAGTAAGCTGATAGGGTGACCCAATTTACGAATTTACAACCCCAAGACAAAATAGCCCTGAGACATAAATTCCCTAGGGAGTAGGTTGAACTGGGTTAATATATTCCATGGTTGACTTAAATAGGGCTAAGCTTGAGGTCTCAAAAACTATGAAGATAAAAATGAAAGAATTGGGACTAAATGGGAGAAAGAATTGATTAATCACAAATTTGTCCATGGTCCATTGAGTCACAAAAAGGTGGGAGATAAAATTTCTTAAATAATGGGATCTTCCATTTTAAGATAGTAAATTGAGTTACCTCCTACTCATGGTAAAGTAGATCAAAAGAAAAGGTTGGTATTATCATGGCTTAAGGAAGTAAAGAAACATTCAAGCCCCTAATAGAATTGAGTCTTCACCATATCCAAAGCCATAATAAGAGAGATATCACTAATAAGAGAACAAAGAGAGAAAAGGGTGTAGTCAAATCACCCAATAAGGTTTTTGTTCCTTATTGTAAAGTACATGAGAAATGTGCATTGCAAAAAAAGATGGGTTTGAATGGTCTAGCAAGTGTGTATGGCACACTAGTCATCCCATAAAAGAAGAATATAATGATCTAGAAAATGTATGTGGCATGCTAGTTAATCCATAAAAATATTCATCCTCAAGGGAACTCTATATTCTAGAAGAAGAAGAAAAATGGCCTAGGCATAAGGACATGTGTGCCATTAAGGGATCAAAAACATGATCAAGAGTTTTTGATTGTCAATAGTCCAAAGAAGGATTAGAAAAGAAATGAGGAAGCCTCCTTGATTGTTAGTTATCCAAAGAGGGATCAAAATCAAGGATAGACCCTCCCAGAGTATTAGTAATCTAAAGAGGAATCCAAAAGAAACAAAGAGGATGAATCTACCTAAAGTATTAATAGTTTGACAAAGGAATCGAAACTATCAAAGTGCATGTGTGCACACATGAGGGGAGTGTATGCCCATACACTAAACCAATTATAAATAGCTTAATGGAAGGAATAGCCTTAACAAATGTGTATATGCATCCACTAGAAATGTCTTCATTATGAAATACCCCCAAGAGAGGGCACTTTGAGGGAAATAAAGACATAACAAAAAAGAGAGCACAAAAGGGATCCATTAACTTTGGGGCCAGTGTGATCATATGTAATATTATATCAAGTATGCATTATCATCATTCTCTAAAGGAAGTATAATTGCAAAACAATGGAGGAAAATGAAATGAGAGATACAAAGAAGACTATTTTTGGGATGGTGATACAAAGAACCAAAAGAATCGGTGCTACCATATTACAAACACCTAAGTAGACTTAAAAAAGGGCACATGTATGAAAAATAGAACATATACAACATAAAATGTAACAAAATAAAATGTAACAACATAAAATGTAACAACATATAGAAGAAGAGAGATACACATATAAGAATGTGTACATCATTTTCAATTAATTTATCATCTTGTACCAATAGAGAAACATGAATCATTTAAAGAAATCTAGACAAAACATATAACAAAGAACACAAAACAAACATACAAAGACTACCATGCTAGAGAAGTATACTTCAAGAATCCCACCTACTCCCCCCCTAACCCACACCACTTCTTGGTCTATATCATTATGGAAAGGTGGGGAAGTCGCGATAGGAACAACATCTAACACAATAGGGACCACAATCAGATCCAAGGAAGGACTCTAGTTGGATTCATTCCACTTGATACTAGAATTAAGCTTTAATTATTTATAAAGAATGTTAAGAAAATCATAATCCATATCAATATTTTCATAGTCACCATCACTAGCATGTGCATTATCATTAGAATCAATGATATTATCATCAAGAGTATCTTCTTGGTCAAGAAAAATAGAATGTAAGACATGAATAGAATCATCATGTTTATCCATTTGAATGTTATTATTATGATTAACTTCATTCAAGGGCTCAAACATGGGTTGATCAAAGAAAGGAAAAGATTGAGAAGAGGGTGTGGTTTGGGAAGAAAAAGCATTGATATTTTCTTGATAGTTCTTGCAACACTTGTGATAATTTTTATTACGAATGGTTTTACAAGATAAAATTGAAGGATTAGGATCAACTAACATAGATTACGAAGAGGAGAAAATTGTTGGTTGAGAAATGTTATGTAGAAGAATAGGTGGAGTATGTAATATGGATGCATGAGGATTAAATTTTGGAAGGATAAGCTCAATAATCTTATCTACCACATATAATTGAGAGGATCAATAAAGATGGTCAAGATGATTAGGTGGGTTTTGAGAGAGAGATTACCAATAGAAGTCTATTACAACACAATCTTGAGGATGTGAGTGTTTATAAAGATAATGGTTAATGGTGAAAAATTTTCTATTATGGGGAAATATAATGCATTTATAAATAGGAGAAGCTACATATTTCATGGAAGAGATCCACATAATACCAAATTTAAGTTAAAATTGATCAAAGTAGGAATGGCAACAAATATAGTATGCACAACCTTATTGAAAATGGTCACAGGGTAGATTGGTAGAATCTTATAGGTGATAAAGGAAGCCATTACATGTTTAAATCCAAATATCATATGTATCATAGGTGTCCTTATGCAATCATGTATTAAAAATATGATCTACATTGATAACATTCACAAAAGAATAGACATCAATAAAAAAACCATGAGAATGTTAGAGTGAGGTTGTCATTGCACCAAAAGACCAATCTATCAATGCCCAATACAACCACTCAAATTATAGTATAAAGAAGGTGGTTAAGCCCTTGTTATGAATCCCAAGGGGAATGTTGGACATTTTTCCAAAAATCTCCCCCTTAGTGTTTCCTGAGGGTCTAAGGATTTGAATCTATGACCAAGCTCTGATGCCACTTGTTAGAGTGGGGTTGCCATTGCATTGACAAAAGACTGCAACCACTCAACTTATAGTACACAAGAGATAGTTAAGCCCTTGTCACGAATCTTGAGGGTAGTGCTTAACATTTTTCCAATAGAGAAAGGATACACACAACCCTAATAGTAACATAAAGAGGACCATCAAGTGCTTTAACCATCTCAAAATTATCAAAGGAGATAGGAAGTAAAAGTTTAGGTTTGGGCTAAGGTGAAATCAAGGGTTGAGGTTCAAAATGATTAACCACATGATTGGCTTCTTTCTTCTCCTCATTGTAAGTGATATTAGTAACATAAAGAGAACGTTGATTAATGCTGTTTGCTAAATGTGAGGGTAAAGGGTAAGTGTAAATTTACAAATTCTAATTAGAAGGAGCAATATATTTATTCATACTATTAACCTCAACATCTATAGATATAACATTGGAATCAATAGGGTCTTGAATAAAATTCTTCAAAGAATAAGACTTTTTGGGTATTATGACCACATTGGGGATGGTATTGACAAAAATGATTTTTGATCCAATGAATTAGTTTTTAAATTTAGTATCAATCATATGGATAGGAGAAAGTTTAATAATGTTAGAATTAATAAACTTTGACATCACCACATGTAAAGGTTCAAATAAATTAGTGTATTTGTGATTATGATGATTTACAGAGGAAAAAGTAGTTCTACCTTTAGATGTGGTAGAAAATTGATCATGTACTATGTTGGTAGCTACAATTATGGTGAGGTATTGAGAGGGGCAAGAGAAGTGGGTGAATCAGAATCACAAGTATTTCACTTCTCAACACCTTTTTTTTACAGATAGTTAGCTTTGTGTGCTAAAATGTTGACACACTTCTATGAGTCGTTATATCCAAGATTGTTCAAGAATGAGATCTCAAATGGTGACTCATAGCTCTCTATTCATGGAGTGCAAGGGTTTGTAATGGAGGTCCTTAGTTTGAGCTAGCTTGTACCCATGTAAGTACACCATAAAATGAGAGATTCAAAGAGGAAAAGTAAGAGTGCTAGTCTCCATGATCATCAAATATGCATGCAAATGAAGGTGCAAGATCTATATGATAACAATGCAAAGCAATGAAAAAAAGGAAATCTAATCTATGAAAGGAAATAACAATGCAAGATTAAGCTATGAAAGAAAATATGACTCTAAGCTGATATGAAAATGCAAGGATGAAGCATGATGATGGAAGCCATGGATGCATGAGAGAAGAAGACAAGAAGAGAGAAGTTGCAATGAAGCTCCAATGTCCAAACCCTAAGGCTCAAACTCCTCCAAAATTGCTTTCCAAACCTACAACATAACAATACTATAACAACTAACATCTATCTAAATGAGAAGGAGAGGGCTCCTTATAAAGGAAAGTGTGGAGGTGGGAGGCTTCTCACAAGAACAATGTGGGATAAATCCTTAAAAAGGAAAGTAAGAGGAAAAAGCCCACCACTTGAGTTATGTGAGGAAAAAGCCCACCACTTGAGATATGTGCAAAAAAAAGGAATCTTTATAAGATTTTATTTGATTTATTTCCTTTTTTCATCAAAAAGAGAGCTTTAAGTGGGGATTCATTTATTTAATTAAAAGATAATTTTTTTAAAAATTAAATAGGATAAGATTATTTAATTAAAAGAGATATTTTAATTAAATAAGATAAAACTTTTAATTAAAAGAGAGATTTTATTTTAATTAAATAAGATTACTTTATTTATTTAAAAGAATTTTTTTAATAAATTAAATAAGATAAGATTATTTAATAAAAAGAGAGATTTTCTTTTAATTAAATAAGATTATTTTATTTATTTAAAATGATTTTTTCTTTTAATTTAAAAAGATAAGATTATTTAATAAAAAGAGATATTTTAATTAAATAAGATAAAAGTATTTAATTAAAAGAGAGATTTTCTTTTATTTATTTAAAAGGGATGTTTTCTTTAAATTAAATAAGATTATTGATGAAATGATCAAACCTTAGGAAATATTAAAATAATTAGATTAATTGCAATTTGATCAAGGAAAATGATTTGAATTGATCTAATAAAATATTGTGATGCATTGATTCAAGAAATTGATAAATTGATTTAGGAAATTGATAAATTGAAGAATTGGGGCCCATAGTCTTAGTGACCATTTTAGGATGCATACAGGCTTAAGTATTTAATCGTTAGTTTTATTCATATTCTTCTCAATATATCGATAGTTAATGATTTCCAAATAAAAAGCTAAAACTAACATTCAAACTATAAACTTAAAACTCATATCACATTGATTTTTGTATCGCAGAAAACCCTTGGTTAGAGGGAAAAAGTGCGGTGTGGATGATAGTCACAACTCATCACTATAGTAACAAAGTGCTTGATTAAGAGCTTTACAATAACACCATCTTCTGAATGACTACACTCAGTTAAAAGTGTCTAATACCTTGCTAAGAGTATCAAAAGTCCTATTAAAGACTACTTTTTAAAGAGATTTAATCACACTTGTACAATGTTCACTTGATTAAAGGATTTACATAATGAGTTAAAAATAGAACTACAAAGTCCTGCTAAAGACCACCTTGTAAAAGGACTTCAAAATCTTTCTAATTAATTGATTATGAAAACAACAACAAGAGTTTGACCTATATTTTCCCTTTGTCTACTTGATAGATCTGTTACTTCAAAATCTTCTCCTTTCGATAACATGTTGTTCGTACTCTTCACCAATAGCTCTTCACTCATGCTATTTCCAATAACTTCTCTTACCACCATTATCACTCACTCGTCTCTCTTCTCTTCTCTTCTCTTCTCTTCTCTCTCTTCCTTACTATTTTACCTTTGTAACCTAATTAGGGTTTCTAGAATATTTTATAGAATCTTCTTGATCATTCCTTTAATTTCACAACTTCTCTGATACATTGTTTTATTGTGTCCATGATAATACATTTGACTTTGATAACATTTTTCTTACTAAAAAATGTCTTACAACATATTATAAAGTTTTGACCAACAATGACAACATTAAAAATCATGCCAATCTGGCTCTAAGATTTTGTCCAAATTAACAATCTCCCCCTTTGGCATTGGTGGAAAAGCTATATAATGTATGATTCATATTTTCTAATTGCTTGCTTGCTCTCCCTTTTGGGATTCAAAATTGAAACCTTGATTTTAAGTACTATTGATAAAATCAAACACCCCACCAAGAAAAAATGCCTAGGCGACATCCATAGGTATCTAGGCATCTATGCCAAAGAGAGAGAGAACTAACGGCATAGAGCAATAAGATGACATCAAAACCATAGTTTGGAGCATAGTGGAGGATGACATCAAGGAAATATGAAGCCGCAGGTAGAGAAGAACATGGGTAAAAGGGGCAAAGCATAGAGCAGAGGCATATCTTTGAAAAATGTTTAATTCCACATTCATGCTGAGGTGGGTAATGTTGTCTTTTAAATACAAAAGCATGCATATTGTAGGTGTCCCCAATGCTACAAAAAACCCATTATCGTGTGATCAAAAAGAAGAAAGCTATCATGAGATCATGAAACTAAATGAGGAAGGTTGCGATCCTAAGATCTATCGAGAGATTTTGAGGTAGCGAAAAAGGTGCTCTGATATTACGATGGTGCCGTGAGTTCGGGGAGGTCAAAAATGTGTTGTGCAATGCTATGATCAGTTGCCAAATTGTGGGTGAGCAAATAAAGAGGCCTGACCTTATGCCAAATTGTGAGATCAGCGATTGAATTTGAGAGCCCTACGATGCTACGAAAAATGAAGAGCTCATCGTAATATCATAGAAGGGGAAGTTTGTGGAAAGAAAAATTCATTACTATGATATTATGGAAATGGATATATTCCAAAGTTTCAAATATTTCAAATGTATAGTATGATGTGGGGCCTACCCAGGTACAATCAATGAATCAGAGGTGGACATGTAGCATCAGAGGAGAAGGGCGCAGTCAAATTTTTTTGACCTGTCGCATGGCCATCTATCATATGGTCGGGAGAGCCAACATAAAGTGCTCTGACCTTAAGATTCCATTGTGAGATCGTGACCAAAGATGTATGGTGATGCAATCTTATGACCATGTCATGAGATCGAGGAAGGTAGGAGCAAGAGCTTCGATATTACGATCAGTCATAAGATCAGAGGAATGATGAGGGCCTACGATCTTACAAAAATTGTAAGATCATAGAGTGATGATTTCATCGTAGCATTGGGTTGCCTATGATCATGAAGTTAAATGTGGAGGTGTGCGATGCTCCGAAGTCTGGCGTATGGTTAGGAAAGTCAAATTTGCAGGTGGAGATGCTACAATAGGCCCATGTCATAGGTTTGTAAAACACAAGGTTCTATCCATGAGATACTACAATAATGAGGTTTTCATGTGATTAGGAAAGCCAAATTCATGGAATAAGATATCAATAAAATGATGAGTTTGTGGACTTGTGGTAAGGTCGGGGGAGGAAAATTTGAGGCATACAATCTTACAAGAAGGTAAGATCCATTGTCATAAGATTGTAAAAGAAAAATTTATAAGGTAAGATGCTACAGGATAAAAAATTGAAATATGTTATGCATGTATGATGTGGGACTGCTTGAGCATTTCAACCAATGGAGGATGGACATGTGACACTATTTGATTTGGGGGCAAATGGAAATGGACAAAATAAAGTTTTTAATCAGATTTTTCTAATCTAAATGCACCAAAATTTTCAAAGTTGAAAAATTTAAATGAGTTTTAAAGTTTTATATGGTTCAACTATATAAATTTTTAAAAAATTTTCAATCTTATACTTTATTTATAGCCTAGGAGCCAGATTTTCATTTCAGTCTTAGGAGCATCATTTTTGTCCAAAATATGCAGTATAATATACTGTTGGAATCAACAAAGAACAAACTCTCCATTTTTTTGCAGTTAGATTTTGTGTAGGAGTTGACCATGAGTGGCTATAGGTAGATTTGTAATTTTTGGGCCTTCTTAGTGAAATGGGCTAGAATTGAAAACACAGTTACAAGAGTGGTAAAAATACAAGGTAAATGGTCTATTGGGATAGTTTTGAGGATATTATGCTATTCTAGTATAATTTGGCTCCAATTTTTAGTTTTGAGAATATTATGTTTTTAGATGTGATGAATTTTAGGAATTGAAGTTGGAGTCATGATTCAATGGTTTTCATCATTTAGTAGAGATATTTACAAGTTTGTTACAAAATAATGATGAAAACTACATCAGATAAGATGGGTAGAAAGATGAAAGAGGTTTTGCAACTGCAAGGGATTGAATTTCAAGTGGACACATGTCATCTTCAGATTAGATCTAGGAATTCACTCCTTGTCTATATCATCTTCTTTCTCATCCATTTTAGGGGGTCGAAAAATATTGGAAATTCTAGAATGAAAACATTTAGTAGAATTGGCTCTGGAATTGATGAAGTTTGAATGGACAGATCTGGGATGTGCTGGTTCCAGACCATGAAGCTTTGCTTTGGTTGTGATACCTCCTTCCCATCCCATTAGTTTCTCATTTCAACCATTTTCTCTCTTGTATGAAAACATATGTTATTGTACAATCTATTTTATTAGGTATCTTTTGAGTCAATTTTATGCATTTTCATGCATTATTTCAAGGAAATCAATACAAAGAACAAGTGTTGTGTTTCATGTTAAATCTTGTCTCCTTTCTTAGTGATGTGTAATGTTTTATGATCTTTGAACAAAGAGCCTAGATCATAGTTGCAGTCCCTTAAGGTTGTATGTTGTTTCATTGTTGCTTGTAATTCAAGGAATTATGTAAATGCTTCAAGGAAATCAATAGGGTTGCAGGTTTATTGAGGAGGATATCAAGTAAGAATGAGATTTAGATTGAACATTGATATCCAATTTACAAGGTAAATGGATAGATCGGGAGTCTTGGCATAGGATATGTGTCTAGGATATCCAAAATGCATAAGAGAGATTTATGAATTTTCCCAATGGATTAGGCATTGATCAGCTACAGGATCATTAGCTTGTTGTCTATACTTGGTTTTCATCTACTTTCCCCACTCATGTAAAATCAAATCAAATTCAAATCATCTTTATATTTTATGTTGAAGAGCTATAATAGAATGCCCTCACTCAACTTGTGAATTTCATAGATCTATATTTAGCTGTTATAGATCTGTGTTATTGCATGAGTTATTAGGAGATATAAGGGTTAAATCTACTTAATATATTCATGAATATGTTTTTGCATTGGTACCATATTAATTGAATCTAAGGTCCAGTTGCCTAGGTTTTGCAAAGCCTGAAGTAGAAGAAGGGTCAAGCCTTATAGTTGGCCTGATGTTTGAAATGATATGTCAAAGATGGGAGTTAGCTGCCCCTAGATGTACCATATTCTCATCAGGGTAATTTGAAACCTGTAACGTTTCAAAACACCAACACTCCCTATTCTTCATACTCATATTATCCTCGATACATTACCCACTTTTCTTTACCAAAATTCTCATTACTTGACTTCACATTACTTTTTGAATACCATGACTTCACATTACTTGTTGAATACCAAACTTCTCCCCCTTTTAAAACAATGCCAAAGGCATAAAAAAATTGATTTAACCTTTACTTGTTGGCTCTATGTACTTCATTGTGCTTCCTATATTAATCATTATAGTGTCCCATTTGTCTTATAAACTTGATATAATTGTAATGTGACCTTTTACC
This sequence comes from Cupressus sempervirens, assembly GCA_028749045.1. NCBI lineage: Eukaryota > Viridiplantae > Streptophyta > Pinopsida > Cupressales > Cupressaceae > Cupressus > Cupressus sempervirens. The sequence continues at coordinate 400,980,229 of CM053791.1, read as the reverse complement.
TTTATGATTTGTTTGAGAGTATTTGCACTTGTTGTAGTTGATAATTCATCTAAGAATACACATGTCAACTCCATTTGGTGTTGCACAAGATTCATGTAGAATGATAACTTGTAAGAATCATTATCTATATTTTTAGTCACCAACAAAACTGTCTGCATATCTTTTAGTTCTTTTGCTATTATATTCTTCATGTTTCTCTATTTCTCCAATAGTAACTCAACAAATTTAGCTGTAACGTCCTTATTGGTTCCTTGTTGTAGCTTTGTACTCAATTCCTCCTTGACAATTTGATCATTCTCTATTATTTCTAGAAATTTTTGTAACTATTTTCAACTTCCCAACTTCTTATTGATATTAATCTTTGGTAGAAAATGAGATAGTTTGCTCAATATTCTCTTGACTATCTCTGTTCTTTGTTTATCTTCCATCTTACTTAACAATTCTACTCTTTCTTGTAATCTCTTTTCATATAGCTTCCTATCTTCATGATGCAACTCTACACAGGGTCTCTTCAATATCTCAAACTTAGGTCTACTATTGATTTCTTCCTCTTTATTCTCATCTTCTCTTTTCCTCTTTCTTGTGAATTCTATAACCTATGTCATGTCTTGCAACATATTTGCAGTTCACACTTCCAAACATTCACTCTCATCTTGCACATTTTTCAATTTGTCTTCTTGTTCCCGTTCTATAGTTCTTTTTTTGATAATAGTAGACTTATCAAATTCAATAGTTGTTTCAATCCTTTGTTTTGCATTTTCTTCTCCAAATGTCTCTCTCTCCTTTCATTCATTTCTTTCACTTTTTTATTCACATCTTCAAGTTCTTCTAATTCTATTTTAGATTCTATGCTTTATATGATTTCATGTTCACTTTATAAGTCTACTATGCTATCTTCACTAGTAAGATCAACGTGCTCACTCAGTTTCTTATTTAGATAATAAATTGTTTATGTTTGTAGGGATTCTTTAGTGGTAGTGTCCTTGATATTACATATTATATTCCACATTCTGTTACTATCATTTTCAACATCTTTAATCATACTTGCAAGACAAGAGTGCTTCTTGCATCTTTAATCATACCCACAAGAAATAGACATGTTGTTGGATATTATATTTCTTCAACTGATACATCTGGTTTTATTAAGTATAATATTCTATCTCTACTTTCTCTTTCCAATTGGTTTGCATTATTCCACTTGACTAAAATTCTATCATATATCTTGATAGGAATTTGTTTCTTTATCCTGCTTAGAAAATATGAAAAATTCTACATAGCATACATTAAAATTCCTCTAATACCGATTTTTCTTCCTCACTTCATTTACTACATTCATAGTTTGAGATGGTTCCAATGCTTCCATACTTTTCATTCCTTGTGCCATATCTTCAATAGTGCTTACCAATTTCTTTATAGGTTGTCTCTCAATTATTTGTGATTGTGTCTTCTTCTTCTATACACTTCATTATGATCTCCCTACAATTTGACTCATTGTTCTTCTTGATACTTGTGTTATTGAAGATCTTGTTTGTCTCATTTATTTGTGTTCTGCAATATGTTCTATTTCTTTATCTTTGCATATGTAGATGGTATGTTGATAGTCTTCTTCCTACTAATTCCTTCTCCTTTAGACTTCTTTTCTTCCATAATAATTTTCCTGTAATTCTCCTCATTTTCTTTGTCCTTTTGTTTGGCCAATAGTTGCTTGATTATTGATTCAAGCTCATCATTTGATACTTCATAACCAAATGATATTACCCTTATCAATCTAGGTTCTACAACTTTCACTATACAAGAATGTGTACTTGCTAGAAAATATGTCCTTTTTATATTTTTCATTGTTTGAGTTGGAATATGGTTTCTTTTGTTCATTTTCTCTTATATTCCTTTAAAATGAAACCACATTAAGCTGTTGAAATTTCTTCCTAGTGTCTCAATAAATCAATCCATCTAGTGTACAATTGGTTCACTAGCTAACCAGTTTGCAACTCCTATTTTGGGAAAGTACTTTTGCACATAAAAATATATACTAACCAAAAAGTGTCTGCACCTTAATTCTTATTTTTTGATCTTTTGTATATTAATCATTAGTTGTCCCCTCAATGTTTCACTCAATTTTTTTTTTCTTTTCTTTTGATAATAGTTTCATAAGGCACTTGTATGGCTCCTCCATGTATCTTGTGTGAGGCCTCACCCTAACCCATCATAGCTTAACTGATACATTTATTTTGATACAGTATGATTCAATATTTTTGAGACAGTATTCGATGGACTATACATTGATCAATATTATTTATGTCATGTGATGATTAATTATAATTATTTTTGGTGTTATATATATATATATATATATATATATATATATATATATATATATATATATATATATACATACATGCATTATGATGGTTTATTTCAATTAGTTAATTTGAATTGATGAACAAGTCAAGTATTTCAATTATGCAAATTAATTATATTTAACTAATGAGCAGAAAGGGAAAAGTTTATTGAAATGAGATTCTAAGAATGTTCTAGTCAAATTTGATTATGCATATTTAAATATATGTGTGTGTGTGTGTGTGTGTGTGTGAGAGAGAGAGAGAGAGAGAGAGAGAGAGAGAGAGAGAGAGAGAGAGAGAGAGAGAGAGAGAGAGAGAGATTTTTCTCAAACTACTAATATTTAAATTTAGTGTATAGGAAAGTTTACCATGGAATTAATTGGAGAATCAATAATAGACCCTATGTGTAAACTATAAAACTAAGGTTGAATCTAATGAAGAGATTTGAACCTTGTTTTCAAGTGATTGGATTAATAATTGTAATTTGAATGTATGTATTAGATTATTTCATTTTGTATTTAGTGACATGTCAAATGTTTATGTAATGTGATTTTTATAGTGTCACTTGGCACTTGTATTGTGTATGTGTAAAATGACATGTCAGATAAGGTTTGGCAATGTGACCAACCTTAAATTCACTTAATTAGGAGCCTGATTAAATCCTCCTTGGTTAGAGATAATTGTGAAGTCCCACCAGTAAGGATTTTTTAATTCAAAAATTTGAGTCACTTTTAGAGGAAAAAAAGTGGCCCTAGGAGTCAAATTTAGTAGAATCTAAATTCCTAAGTGGTAGAGGTATGAGTTGGGGACCTTTTTAACACCACTAGAAGCCCCAAGTAGCTTTAGGGACACTAAAATTTCTATTTTTCATATGTTGCAAAAATCAAGTGACCTTATGACATTTTCCAAATCCACACTCTTTCCCAAGTCTTTCATTAATGATGAGGGATATGGATGATGGCCAAAGGACTTAGAGTCAACTCAAGAGTTATTTATTGTAGGTGGGTTGGATTTAGAGGCCTTTTTAGAGGCCCTTAGATAAGTTAGTGGGTGTTAAACCTCTCTCTATCTTTAGAGAAATTAGGTTTTGTAATTGGAACAACAAAGGGATTAGACTCTTTTCAAACTTCCTTTTTCTATAACAAATTGTGAATGTTGTTGTTCTTCCTTTCCATGGATGTTTGTTTCATGCTTACAATAGATTAGCATGTTTTTGAAGTTTCTTGCATTCTTGAATTTCATGTATTATGGTATTGTGTTGTGAGGGATGGGAATTTGGTATTGTTTTCAATCTTGTTCTTGTTTTCTTCTTTGAATTTTCTCAAGCGATTTTTAATGGGATTGATTGAATTACTCACCCTTGGATAGGTAAGAAGTGGCCATGTGTGGGTGAAGGGGTTAGTTGTGACTCCATGGAAGTGTATAGTCTCTTCTCATGGAGAAGAGGGAAAAATTCAAGGTTTATGGGCCCTTGTTTTCCAATGCATGTTGATCTTGTTTGGTGGAGATAAGGAGAATATGAGTATGGAACATGTGTGTAAATTTGAGACTTGGAGAGACATGTTATTGCATGTTTTAAATGATATCTCCTTCATAGATGTTCCATCTTCACCCATTTGTCATGGGTTCATAGGTGAAACTCATTTGTGAAAAATCCTTGGTTGGGTGTTTGATGTATACTTCATATGTTGTAGTTTGAATATGATTGTGACCTGATTAGTTGTTGTTTCTCCTAGCTTGGTGGGCGGCCTCCTTGAGGCCTAGGTTGGGAGGTGAGATCTCCATGGTTTGTAATTTATATTTGTAGATTTTGATGGATTCAAAGGATGGGGAATCTTAGAATTGATCCCTTGATGGTGCTCTTAGGTCACATTGTGTTGGAGACTTCTCCATTTGACATTCACCTTCTTGTTGGATTGTTGTACTCATGCATTGAAGGAAAGGAGGATAGTTTCATTGTGATGTATGAAATGAATTAAAAGTTGTATTTTCATATTCATTAATAGAAATGGAAGTTAATTATATGAGGAAATATGCACTGTATTGTTGTATCATTTCAATATTTCTTCCATTGTAATTCTCATCTTTAAATAGAAATTAAAGATATAGTTGTTTAAATGTTGATTTGCATCATACTAAAAATTCATCTCATTGTAACTTGTATCAATGATGAAAAAATGAAAGGATTTTATTTTTAAGTATGTTCATAAATTTTCAATATGAGATGAATTTCAAATTTAATTAGGAATATTGTCCTTGGATTAATCTCCACTTGAAAATGATACATTGTATAACATTCAACCTTAATTGATCTAGTAGATTCAATAGATGAAATAATCATTTAATAAACCCATATAAGACACATGCATTCTACATTAATAAGCCTTACCTTAATTTAATTGAAAAATAAAATCACATGCATTATCAAGTAATTTGAGTATAAGCAAATTTACCCTTGTGCATAATGAACTTTTGCATTTTCATTCTAAATGAGACCCTACAGGTCTAAAATTTGTATGGGAGGAAATTAAATTCATCCCATACAAGTTCCCTTACAAAGTCAATATAAAAATACTTTTTATTAATCTACTTGTGCAAATCTTCAACCATCTAATATTAGCCTTCAAAAAGGAAATATAAAACTATTAAAAAAGAAAATGAGAAAATCCTCTTTTAAGACAACTTTGTTTTCAATAAGAAACATTAAACAAGTGGGATGTGTGGGATGTGACCATGTGGGGCCCAAACCCTACACAAACCCTCTCCTTGGTAATGTCATGTTGGTCTATGGTGGTAAAGCCAAACTCATTAATAAAAACTAAGTGAAACCCTTTAATTCCTTACCTTCCCCCCCTCAAAACTCCACCCAGTTAATCCCTTATGTCTCACACATTATCCCAAGTGTACTCCTTGAGGGATTATGATGACCTATGTCAGGGAGGGTTGACAACATAGGAAAGTGTGTGGAAACTTGGGGAAATTCCCACCTAGGATAGGGAAAGGGTAGATGCCAAGTGGCCAAGTGGGAGAAGGGTATAGATAGGGATTAGGGGTAGTTTAGGGTAGGTGTTTAGTAATTAGTGATTTCTTAAATATGATTAGTGTATTTTAGTTGTTTTTAGTAATTAGGTATTAAAGGATTTATTTATTAGTTGTAAAGTGGGTTTTATTTAAATAGTATGAATCAAGGTTGTTAGCATGGGTGTAGTTTAGATATTTTATTAGGTGGTCAATTATGTTATTTAGTAGATTTAAATATGATTAATATTTAAGTAGGTTGTTGTGGAGAAATTGATTAATTGTGTATTGTCTTTGATGTTATATTAGATGTTATATCATTACCAGTCAATATATGCCGAGCTCACTCAGGAATTGAAGACAGTCTCTATCGAGTTCACTTGGGAGACAAAGGAAAGTTTGCAAAAGTTGAGTGTTAACCAAGCTCACTCAATTAATGAAGGAAATTTTGGATGGAACCAGTGTTAATCAAGCTCACTTGGTTACCAAAGGAACTTTGTAAATATGCAGTATTGATTGAGTTCACTTGGTTAACACAGGAAAACCATTTCTAAGTTAGTGTCTACTGAGCAAGGTTAGCTAACGAAGGATTTCATTGTTTTGGAATATTGAGTTCAATTGAATTATTTTTTGGTTCTAGCTGACTAAGAAGATGAATATTCATTATTTTATTATTGTAAGTTATATTCTAGCCAACTTGACAATGTGAAAGATATAAATATAAGGTCAAGTTGAGGATAAGAAAATGGAGAATGCATGAAAGATAAATGAAGATTTAATGATGCTAAGAGGAAGAAAATTGGAATTATAAACAAAATATCCTTGTGGAGCTAAAATGATTCATTCAATCAAGAAGGATCAATTATATAAGCCAGAATTGAGATCTGTAACTCAGCAATTTAGTTGTATCTAAAATTAGGTCATCTCATTGTTACTCTCTAACCATTGTAGCAGTGATCTAAATCTCTTAATAGAATTGGCTTAATAGATATTTGTAAATCCTCTAACAAGGTAGCATTTCTATTGAATCGTCTAAAGACATCTAACAAGGCCACTCCTAATAGGGTGATTAAATCCTCTAATAGGGTCACACCTAACAGTATGTTTTGTAACCTTTAATAGGGTTGGCTCCTAATAGGGATTGCTTCAGAAGAGTAAAAATTAGTAACTAGTTGCAATTGGTGGTTTTTCCCAAATTGGGTTTCCACATTAAATCTTGGTGTCAACTATGTTCATACTATTTCTCTTATATGTTTGCAACTAAGTTAAAGTAATAGTAATCTTAGATAACATCTTAAGATTTACATGTTAAGTCTTTGTTGACAATTTTGAGTGTTTACTAAGTTACAACATTTTTCTATGTGTTTGCCAAGCATCAACAGAGTTTAGTTTTTAGAGTTTATTTTGTATTGACATCTAAGGGATCTAGGATTTATTTTAGTGGTAACTGATTCCCCCCTCCCCTCTCAGTTACTCCTCTTATATTTCTAATAATTGGTATAAGAGCTTTTGGTGCTTACAAAGAAGGTTTCAAGGACCTAAGCTAAAGATCAAGATGTATTATAGAAGAGAGATTCCCAAGTTGAACCATGAAAAATTTGCATCATGACAAGGACTTATGAGGTTACATCTAGCAACTATCAGTGATTTAGGTTGTAAGTATCTTGATGTTGAATACAAGACTCTGCTAGAACATTATCAGTTGAAGATAGTGTTGAAAAGAAAAATCATAACATCATGATGATTGACATTTCATTTGCTCTTAGTTATGCTAAATTCAATGAAGTCAAAGGCTGTACTACAAATCATAGTATGTGGATCAAACTAAAAGCCATCTATGGAGGAGATGATAGTAAGAAGAGCCAAAGAAAAAAAGTCTCAGAGGACAATTTGATTAGATGAAGATGAAAATATTACAAAATATGTTGAAAGAATCAAAGCAAGTGTGAGTGCAATCAAATCATTTGGAGGAGACATTGATGACAAAATAGTTATAAGCAAGGTACTCAGAACCCTTCTTCCTCTCTATGCAATTAAAGTGTCTGCTATTCAAGAGATGAGATGTGATCCAAATAGAAATATAACTTTGGAATCTCTAGTTGGAAGATTGATAGCTTTTGAGTTGAATAACTATGATAACTATGTTCCTAGTTCCAAAGGCATTGAGTTTGCATTTGAAGCCAAACTTTCACTCGAAAGAGGAAAGAAATCAAAGAACAATCAACCAGGAAGTGAAGAAGAAGAAGAAAGTTTAGACAATGATCTTGAAGTTGTTGAAGCCCTAGTTGCAAGAAAATATTTCAAAGGTAGAGGAAAGTACAAAGGTAAGATTCCTCTAATCTACTTTTCTTGTGAAGAAGTTGGTCACATTGCTACTAGGTGTCCAAATAGAGAAAACAAGGATGAAAAGAAAAGTAATAAATACAAAGGCAAGAAGGAATTCAAAAACTACAAGGACTACAAGGACAAAGGTAATAAATCTTGTTTTATGGCCAAAGATTCTAATAACAATGAAGATGAAATGGTATATATTGCTATAAAAGATGAATTTGATTATGAAGGAGTTAAGATGACACTTACCTCTCATGTTAGAAAAAATGATACATGGATTATTGACTATTGCTGCTCACATCATATGATTGGAGACAAAATAAAGTTTGAACACATGGAATATTATGATGGTGGTAGTGTGAGATTTGGAAACAATGAACCTTGTTGCATAAAAGGAAAAGGATTTAGACCAATGTACTTACATGTGATAATGCTTATTGCGTTGAAGGACTAAAACATAATCTATTGAGTGTGGCATAGTTGAATAACATTGGATTCAAGGTAGAATTTATGAATGAGAAGGCTAAACTATTATAAGGAAAAGGAAATCTTGGATTTGGAAAATAAACAAAAGCTAACCTATTCTATCTAGATCTCAGTGAAAATTTAGTTTTATTGCCCATGTAGAAGAAAAATATTTATGAAACACAAGATTATGTCATGTGAACTTTGATAATCTAGTTAAGATAAGCAAAAATAGAAGAGTAAGAGGTATTCCTAGCTTAAGGAAACTTGATATGGGTCTATGCAAAAACTGTCAAATTGGTAAGATGGGAAATATTAGTTTCAAAAGAAAGAATTATCATTTTGAAGAAGTCTTAGAACTTGTGCATACAGACTTATGTGGACCTATTAGAATAGAGAGTTATAGTGGAGATAATTTTTTTATTCTTTTTGTTGATGACTACTCTAGAATGATGACTGCGATGTATCTGAAAGAAAAATTTGAAGCTTTTCAAAAATTCAAGTGGTATCTTGCAGGAGTTAATTTTTTTTTGGAAAGAAGTTAAAATGTTTGAGATCAGATAGAGGTAGTGAATTCATCTCCAATGAATTCAATGAATTCTACTCCAATGAATTCAATGAATTCTACATTGAAAAAGGAATTAAAAGACAAGTATCAGCCCCTAGTACACCTCATCAAAATGGTATAGCTGAAAGAGGAACAGATCCATCATGGATTGTGCAAGAACACTAATGATAGAAAAGAATGTTGCAATCAAATATTGGAAAGAAGAAATCAGTACTGCAATACATACCTTGAATAGAGTACAGCTAAAGAAAGACTCAAATCAAACTCCTTATGAACTATGGTATGACTATAAACCTAATGTAAGTTACTTGAAAGTATTTGGCAACAAATGTTATAACTTGAAAGAATCTAGAAAACATAAATTTGATGTCAAAGGTAATGAAGGCATATTCCTAGGACACTCTTGTAGAAGCAAAGCATACAAATGTTTTAATTTGTCTAATCATAAATCATAGAAAGTGCACATGTGAGAATTGATGAGTTTGTAGAAAAGAGTGAAGAAGAAAGCAACAAAGAGCTTGCGAATTATAGAAGATTCATTTACTATGAACCTAATACCCTAGCAAATCTATTTGAAATAAAGGAGGCTTTAGCTCTCAAGTCCCCAAAATATCCAACAGCTACTGAGTTATACATAGTGGAACCTAAGTCATAGCCTTAAGGACTTGAGTCACAGTCAGAGGCTATCGAGCTAGTGTAGATTGAGTCTAATGGACTTGAATTATAGACAGTGGGACCCAAGATTAATACTGAAGTTCATGAAGAAATCAATGAAACAAATTCCAAATCTAAATAACCTATGTTAGCAAGATATGTTAGAAGGCATCATGCACCTAATCAGATCATTGGAGACAAGTCAGATGGAACAATGACAAGAAACAAATTGAAAGGTACATGTTTACTTGCTGAATTTGAACCTAGAAATAATAAAGATGCTTTGGATAATGAAAGTTGGATTGAAGCAATGAATGAAGAAATAGAACAAATAGAGAAGAACAAAACTTGGACTCTTGTTCCTAGACCTAAGGATAAAAATGTAATTTGAACAAAATGGGTATTCAAAAATAAGCTAAATGAAGATGGAGAAGTTTCTAGAAACAAAGCAGGGTTAGTATGTAAAGGCTATTCTCAAGAAGAAGGAATTGATTATGGTGCAAATTTTGCTCCTGTTGCAAGATTAGAAGGTGTTGTAACTTTACTAGCATATGTAGCCCATAAAGGATTTAAAGTTTATCAAATGAATGTAAAATTTGCATTTTTGAATGGAATTCTTGATGAGTTCTACATTAAGAAATCTGAAGGTTTTATAGATCCTAGCAAAAGAGATATGGTCTGCAAATTACACAAGGCATTATACAGTCTCAAGCAAGCTCTCAGAGCTTGGTATGAAAGCCTCCATAACTACTTAATACAATTTTTTTTTTCAAAGAACAAATGATAATAATAGTTTGTATATCAAAGGACCAGATAAGAAGATTGTGTTGATAGGAATATTTGTTGATGATACTCTATTCATAGGAAATGATGACTTGTGCAAGGTATTTTTAGAAGAAATGAGTAAAGAATTTGAAATGTCTATGTTTGGAGAAATAAAATTCTTTGTTGGATTGCATATCCAATAGAAGAAAGATGGTATCTACATTACGCAATCTAAATATATGAAGGAGATACTAAAGAAATTTGGAATGGAAGATTCAAGATTAGTTGGAACCCCTATATCTACTGGATATAAGATTTCCAAAAATGACAATTCCAAGGAAGTAGATTAGACCACATATAGATCAAAGATTGGAAAATTGTAGTATGTAGTGAATACAAGGCCTAATATTGCATTAGCAATCTGTATGGTGGCAAGATTCTCAACAAATACCAAAGAAAATCACATGATAGCAATCAAAATAATCATGAGATATCTGAAAGGTACTGAAGAATATGGTTTATGGTACAAAATAGGAGGCAATTTGGATTTAAAAGTATTTATAGATGTTGATTGGGCAAGAAGTATTGATGATAGAAAAAACACTAGTGGTGGAGCATTCTTTCTTGATAAAAGACTAGTGTCTTGGGCAAGCAAGAAACAAAATTGTATCTCTCAGTCCATAGCAGAGGCAGAATATGTGGCAGTAGTAGTTAATTGTTCTAATATTGTTTGGTTCAAACAACTGTAGTAATTAAAGTAAATAGATAAGTAGTAATTTAAAATGGGATAGGTATGTATGGTTATTATCTTTTAGATATTTAATTTAGTTATAAGCAGTGCTTAGGAGATTGAAATTAATTTTGGGCATAGTCTTATTAAGATGTATTCAATAGTAAGTGTTTTAGATAAGAAAGTGTTGCTAGTTTTTCCTTAAATTTTATTTCCTATTTCATATAGATCTGAACTAATTTGTTGGTGTGTTTTTTTCCTTATTTTTGGGCATAACATCTTGTCAATTTTCTCAACCTAATTAATATTGTACCCTATTACCAAAGAAGAAAATCTTACGCCTTTGTCTTTCATTGTTCTTACATCAAACATATTCTGATCTTGTCTATACTTGACCAATCCATCAATCTGAATTTTAGGGTCCAATTCTTTCACACACTTACTATCATTTTGTGTTAATCATGTGATAATACTTATAATATCCTTTGCAATTTCCACTTTTCCATTTTCCAACCATAAGATATTCTCTTGCATTCTACTCAGTACAGTCTTGATCCATTCTTCATCAAGAGTCCTTGGTAGATGAATTTTATGTACCGGTATGAACTTATCATTCTATTGTTCCTAAGTCTTGAATAATTCTTCATATACTAGTTCAATACCCTCATCTCCAAACTCAATTTTATTGCATTGAAGATATTCAATTACATCCTCAGTTAGTAGTAATCCTTATGATATTCTTGTTAATTGTCCTACTCCATCTAGGCCTTTTTATTTCAAAAAACATATGCTATACTCTAACTCTTATTCATCAAATCTTAGTATCAACATGTATCTGACTTCTATATTACTCTCAAATTTTTATCATTTTGCTAAGCCGCTTGATTATTTTTCAATTATGCACAATTACTTTTTCTTAGATATGAAATTTTTGAGAGGTGTTATCCTTATAACATACATATTCAAATGGTCATTGTACCAAAAACATTAAATTCCAACCGATAATAACTAATTTTCCTTTTATCAATTTCACAAATATTTTCACTTTACTAATAAGTAAAATATACCTATAATCATCCTTTTATTTTTCCTTTTCAAGACTTTGTGAATAATCAATTATAGTTTTGTATCCCAAGTATGTGTTTACTTGATTAGTTTATAGATGAAGTTCCTATGTCATTTGACAATGTTTCCTTGGTTGTAGTAGTTTCCTTACCTTTTCTTACCAGTATTCTTTGCATCTCATTCCTTACTTGTTCTTTGTCTATAGTTCCTTTTTCTTTTTTGGTCTAATTACTTCTATATTGTACTGATACTAGAAGTTGTAGGTGGAGCATCCATATGGTGAATAAAAGTAACATGACGTTTTTAAATCTCCAAGGATGTGATATTCCTGATCTTCATTCAAAATTTCTATGTCCCTTTCCTCCATATTGATATCAATTCAAAAGTTAGGTTCAAAAGTCCTTTGGATAATATTCAGTCCTTTTTTTTGTCGGTACTCTTAATTTTCGTGAATCTACCTTATGAAAATATTGATCACATTCATAATAGTAGCCAATTAAACTCCTTCCTATAGTCTTGCCATTTGTTTCTCTCCTAAATTCACAATATTTGTGTCCATACTTGTTGTAGTTGTAATAGTGACCATTGAAATGTATCTTTCTTGCACTTATTTATTGTTTGTACTTACATGTATTCTCTGTATGATTATTCTTTCCACAATAGTGACAAATAGTATGATAGTTATTTCTTCCCATATCTTCCTCCTTTGTCTTTGAATTATCATAATTCAATGACTTTCCTTTCTCTTTTGAAACATTTCTAATAGGGATCTTGTCAACAAGTTGTTGCTTCTTTTTCTTCATGAATAGTCAATCCAATTCTAGTGTGCTTTCTTCAAATTTGGTAAGTCTGATATTCACTTCCTTTTCAACTTTCAATTTATTACTCAGATAATTGTTCTTCTTTTTAGATCTCTCATTTTCATTCCGAAGAGTTTGACTTCTCTCACTGATTTTTTTGATTAAGTCGTTTCAAGCTTGAAGCTCATTTCATTGTCTCTTTATAACTAGGTCCTTTCTAGTCATCATCTCTAGGGCATCCGAATACCTTGATTCAATAGCACTTTTCTCATTTTCAAGAGTTTCCACTTTTTTTAGTAGTTCAATCAATCTAATAGCTTCAACTTCTTGGTCCTTTTTTATTAAACTAATTCTATCCATTATTTCTTTATTCTTTCCACGTAGTTCATCATTCTTCTCCAAGAGCTCTCTTATTACAACATCAACTTCTTCAATATTAACACTTTCTTTTGATAGTTTATCCAGATCATCCAATATAATTTGTAGTTTTTTAGTGAGCTCCTTCCATTTTGCAAATGAGTCTCTCAATTTGTCTTATAATTCAAAAGTCTATTCGTTTTCTTCTCGCAAGGCTTCTTCCAACCCTCTTTGATATTTGTAACTAGTTATTGTACCAAAATCACTCAAGTTGTTAAACTTTCTTTCAAGAACCAAAAGCTCTGATACCAATTGTTGGTAGGTGCAAGTAATGAGGGGGATGGGGGTGAATTAGTACCATAAGTATTTCACTTCTAAACACTTTTTTTAACTGATAATCTACTTAAGCATTTAACTGATAGTGTTATTCTAAGTATATTGGTAGTTCATGATTTCCCAACAATAACATAAGGCAAACATTTAAACCATAAAATTGAAACTCATAACATGTAGACATGGTATAATAGAAAACCATTGGTTAGAGGGAAAAAGTGTGGTGGGGATGATAGCCACAAAAAATCACTATAGTGAGAAGGTGCTTGATTAAGAGCTTTAGAAAAATGTCATCTTCTGAGTGACTACAGTCTATTAAAAGTGTCTAATAACCTATTAAGAGTATCCAAATTCCTATTATAGATTACTCTATTAAGAGATTTAATCCCAATTGTATAGTGTTCATCCAATTAAAGGATTTACATAATGAGTTCAAAATAGAACTATAAAGTTCTGCTAAAGACCACCTTGTAAAAGGATTTCACAATCTTGCTGATTAATTGACTAAGGAAAAAGAAGAAGAGATTGACCTATTTTCCTTTCCTCTACTTGATAGGTCAGTTACTTCAAACTCTTCTCCTTCCAATAACTTCTTGTTCTTACTCTTCACTGATAGCTATTCGCTCATGCTATTTTTGATAACTTCTTCTCTTTCCAATAGAATCACTCACTCCTCTCTCTCTTCTCTTCTATTTCTTCCTTACTATTTTCTCTTTCTAACCTAATTAGTGTTTCTAGAATCTTTCATAGACTTCCCTTAATCATTCCTTTCATTTCACACCGATAGATCTTAACTTCTTCGATACGCTATCATGTTATGTCGATGATATATTTGACTCTGATAACATTTTTCTTACTTAAAAACATCTTACATCTTGTTAGAAAGTTTTGAAAAGAACTGACAATATTAATAGTCATACCAACATGTTGTAGGATTTTTTCCAAAGTAACATACTATGTTTCTTGTCTTGTTGATTTTGATATAGCTTGTAGGTTTGGAAAATATCTTTTGATGAATGGTAACATTACTTTTATCAATAGTAACACGAGCTATTAGAGTGGTACTCCCACGATGGCTCACTTGTAGTTGATAATGGTGAAGCACTACATAGATATGTGAGGAGGAGGTGTACTTAGTATGGAGATTCTTATCTCTACTATATTTTTGCAAATTAGGAATAAAAATACATTGAATATCATTATAAGACACATGATAAGATATTTTAGGTAAATATCTTTTAATTTTCACTAACTTTTTCTTTAACATCATGTTTATAATACATCAAATTAGTTAAAGAAATTTGAGGATAAATGTTGTATTCAAATTGTTGATTGAAGGTATTAGAAAGTATTTGAAAGGAATAAATATAATAAGGGGATAAAGAGGAATACAATTGCAAATATTTTTCCCTATACCATCGCAAATATTTGTCCCTAAGGGTGTGCCTGAAAAAATTATCCATAGGCCTATAGGTGTGATAAAAATCACTACGTATAGTTTGGAAAGTCCCAACATGAATCACATGATCACCCTTACCATTATCAATATCAAGATGAGATATCTCAATGTTGTGGGATAAAAAAGTGAAGGATGTGTTGGGTCACTTGGAGATTATTCCTTCTTGAAACCTAAAGAATATCATGATTATGTTCTTAACATGGAAAGTGTTTCATACTTAAGAGATTAGAGTAAGAATTCTCCTTCAAAACAAATGACAATTGAAAGTTTCTCTACTTTGAAGGTCTCAAAACAAAAATTTGCAAAATTAAGAAATTTTGCATTGGTGCAAAGAAAAAATGAAAGGGTGGTGAAACTATTGGAAATAAAAAATGGAAAATTTAAACTCTGAGGAGGGTGGGGGGTGAATCAACAATTCAAAACTTTAACCATAAAACATTCACCACACATCCATCTCACAATTTAACATATAAACTAAAATAGCTAACTACACATGTCCATCTATAGCATGAAACAAATAACACATAACACAATAAATTTGTTACCAAGAAACCCTCTAATGAGAAGATAAAAATGGGGTGGGGATGAGACCCACAAATCTTCACTACTATAGCTGTAAAGTGTAGCCAATTATGGTTACAAGAAGTTTGACCATAGACTATGATCTATCCTATGAGGATCTGCCCTATTAAAGGCTTACAAAGATTATTAGGTCCCATCCTATTAAAGGATTTCAACACCTTGCTAAAAGTGTGCCTTGTTAGAGGGCTTAAACTTACAATAAATCAAACACTTAGTTAAGAGATTTACACAAGTCTGTTAAGACTACTCTATTAGGAGATTTACTCTACATCACCTATTAAAATGATTTTGCACCATGATCCTTTAGTTATCACTCTGTTGCTAGATACCATATCTTCTCTTTCTAGATAAATCCTTGATCCTTCTGATCATATGTCTCCTTTGTCCTCTCTTTTCTCTCCTTTGTTCTCTCTAACTAAATTTGTAATTTAGATCATTTTCACAACCTCCATAGCCACCATGAATGCTCTCTTTGCACTTAGCATTCATCTCCTTTTGTAGGTTCATACATTACAAAATCCTTAGGGTTTTCCTCCTTCAGTAAACATAGGTGGGCTAGGGTTAGCTAAGAATCAATGGCTAAGGTTGATTCATATTACCATGTAGAACATCCCTCAATTTGATTTATTGTATGTATTCAATAGAGATTCATAATATACCTCCATACATATCTTCTAGAATCATAAAAAAATTGTTAAGTTGGCCCAAATATGGTTTACATAGAATTTTGTACAATTAGAAACAACTATGTCCAAAACTGTTCACTTGGCATCTAAAGAATCTGATGCTCGACCATCACTACATTCTCAATGTTGTAACTAAACTTCCAAATGGCTCAACATACATTGTTTACTCAGCTCCTAAATCATTTGGCATGTATAATTTTCTTAGCTCATTAGTGACTTTGCACATACTAGGTATATTACTTGACATGTATTGTCTGACCACTGATGCTCAATATGCTTTGATCACTCGGCTCACACTGATTGCTTGGATCACTTTGATCACTCAACTTGGACTATAATACTAATAGATAATGACTAAGTGTTTTGTCACTACCTTGTCAAAACCAATCTAAAATTAACAATCTCCCCCTTTGACATGAGTGGCGAAAACATGTTGTCATGCACATACAATCCTTATTATGAGCATAACTTAGACAATATATATCTGTGACTTAGCTTTGCATAAAAAATTTAAAAACTTCAAAATTTTGCAAAATGGATGATATTTTGTCATACGTTATTTCTCCATTACCCCCCTAAGTAAATATTTCCTTTCTATATCTAAATCTGACACTCCTGCTGAGTAGATTTGTTGTTTCCTATTTTTGCATTATTACTCCCCCTTTTTCAAAACTTCATAATCCCTTTATCAATGAAAAATTCATAATCCCCCTTTTTTGACACTTATGTCATGGGTTGTGCACTGATAGTATGTTTATCTAAAAATGATTTATAGATCTCCATTATGATCTTCAGGATTGTATCCCAATTGTTGCATGCTACCTCTAGAGATTGATACTAAATATCTAGCTGGGCAAGAAGGTTAACTAAGCCATCATGAGTAGAAAGTTGGTTATTTTTCTTCATCAATGTACCAACATAGGCTAGTTCCTTGTGCAATGCTTCCATGTGTGGTGTCAACATGGATTGAATACTAATCTAGGTAGTGTTGAGCTGTGGTTTTGCATGATGCTTAACACTAGGAATCCTTTTGAACTCCTATCTTGAAAAGTTAATTTGGGATCAAATCAAAGGTTTAGCGAAATCTTGTGACCTACTAGAATTTTCTCAGTAGAAGATAAATGAGAGTGTTCATGAGGAGGCCTTTGCGGGTTCAACCAATTTTGGATAAGATGAACAATCTACTTGCTATCTCAAAATTAACCACAAAAGAAGTATGTTTTTTTGGTATTTTCTATTTTTAAATTAATGCAATCTAATAATGCAACTATATGAATTCCTAATTTAACCAAGGGTTAGAAAATAAAATAACAAAGATAAGGTAACAAGAAGTTTAAACAAATGACTTGAAAACTAAATCCCTAATGGACATAAGCCATGAAAAAAACAAGTCTGCAAGTTAAGCCTTTGAAAAGATTGGTAGGTAACCAATGAAAATAGGAGCAATGCTTCCTTAATTCCATTGATGCAATTCCTGATGAGAATTTAGTAACTATAAGAGGTTTCACTTCTCATTAGATTCAAATTTCATGGAAAGTGTGATCATGCAAGACAAAAAGCTATGCAGGAAAAATAGAGTGATCTCTTCTCCAACTAAGTACATCAACAAAATTCATAAACACATGGCAAACACCAGAATTAAAAGAACAAAAAATCAAATCAACAATATAGAACCATTGGCTCCATTACATTCCATGAACATACATTCACAAAATATAACACATTCAAGCAAGAATAATTACACTCTGAATGAGAGTGCCAATAGCATATATTATTACATCAAAATAACGATGGCTTGGAATACATATTTAATTCCTCAATTTATAGGAAATATTATCCTCAATTTGTGTTGAGAGTGAGAGATCTCTTCATGCAAATATATGCTTCTAAACTAATAAAACAAATCTATTTATGTACAAACTGACACTCTAATTGGTGCTAAGTAGGAATCCATCCTTGTTTATATCATTTAATGGGTGCATGAGCCTTTACATCTCTTAAAATAAAGAAAGCAATTAGATCATGTAAGAGTCTCCAAAGATGCCAAAAATAGAAGGTCAACCTTCTCTAGATGTTTGTAGGAGTTAAACTATTGTCAGAATGCATTTTTGATGCATGGAAAGCTCTAAATTTAGAATTGACCGTTAACCATCAATGCACCTCTAAAGAAGCACATCTTTGGAGAAGTGCACATTGCGTACCTTGTGCACCTTGGGAGAAGCACACCTTGTGCACCTTTAGAGAATTTGTGCAAGGTGCTCAATTCACCAAAAAATCAAAGTTCTCTATTTTAAAAATAGTTCTTGGGTATTTCTCAAATGGGGTTTTAGATCACTTTTGTGTACTTACTTTGATCCTTTTAATGATTTATACCCTCTTTATAGAAAAAAAATTTCATAGACTTAAACTCTTTCTTGTTCTTCAATCTAAAATCCCAAGGTACCTATGTTGAATCTTGTCATTAATAGTTGCATAAGATGAGGATCCTATTCTGGTTCATGTGTCCAGCCTCTGTATCTTTGATCTTTAATGTAAATTTCTTGATTCTTTCTTCTCTCTCAGTTAGAGACCAAGTGATCTAAATTATCTATAATGATCAAACTTTTTTCATTCTTTTTTATGAGTTTTTCTAGGTCTTTTTAACTAGCTTTTTCGAAGGTCCTCTGCTCAAAATTTCAAGTTGAAACTTTTGTCAGTCCCTAAAATTGGGTAGCTAAAGGATTATTGTTTTAGGGACTAAAACAATATTTTTAGGTCTTCTTTCCAATGATGTAAATGGTTTTTAATTCCAAGTTCTAGGTCAAAAGTTATGACATTGACAAGTTAAGGATGCCTTTTTATCTACACCAAGAAGCAAATAGTAGTTCAAAAAGTTAAAAATAAAACCCTAAACAAACCCTAGATGCTAATAAACCTACCTCAAAATGCATAAAAACTATTAAAAAATACTTAAAAACCCTATTTTCAGCTTTGATATGTAGTTTTTGGCACACCTTGTGCACCTTGAGGGTGCGCTAGGTGCACCTTTCCTAAGTAAAACCAAAAAACTAAGGGTGCACACATGTGCAGCTTGTGGGGTGTGCATGTGTGCACCCTTAAATTTGTGCATAATGTTCTAAGTAATTGAAATAGGGTGCATATAACCACACTTAGTTTGTTTAAATTTCTTGAAAGGTGCGCATGTGTACACCTTGGATAGGTGCACACATGCACAGCTTTCACTTAGCTTTTTAGGTAAGTGCACATCTCCAAAGGGAGATAAGGGTGCACATAAACATTTAGTGCACTTGTGCACCATAGGTAGGTGCACATGTGTGCTAAGTACACATGTGCACTCTTAAGCACATAAACACTCTCTTTTCCCAAACTTTCCCCATTCTGACAGCTAGATTTTCTCAGTTAGAAAACAAAGGCAAGACCCAGAGTCTAGATGGAGCTCTAAAATGACCCAGGCCCTGGACTAGGGTTCTGGAAAACAAACATTTTACTAGGGGGTCCCCATTTCTAAGAGAAATGGGGCATGCATTTGTGAAACCACAATAGGTAGTGTGAATGTTTGTATCTTGTGCTTTCAAGTCGGTAAGAGTACCTTGAGTGGATAATAATCTCTGAAAATGAGCTTGGTTTTGACCAAGATATAACTTAAGAGTAGTACTTGTAGTTTGTGAATCTCCTTACAGTTAGTCAATATCCTTCCTAAACATCCTATGTGAAAAGATTCACATCACATAACTTGGTGTAGATAGAGAAAATATTCTCTAACACCACCTTCACACTCTCCATTTTGGTTGCTAAATCAACCTATCTTAGTGCAATAACACTAGATATCTTCTCAAGTACCTTAGTGTGAAAATTTCTTTTAGACTATTTTATAAGTTTAACATTTGTGTCCAAGTATTCATCCTTTATTTTGTTAACAATGGTGACAAGTTGTTCGATGATTGGCTCATCTTCATTAATCTTAGGGAGACTGAAAGAATCATAAAATATGTATTTTACCTCATGCAATACTTTTTTTTTCTTATACTCCCTTCTCATCATTTCCTGTGTCTTCTTTCACTACAGAGCTTCCTATAGAATGCTCATGTCTTTAATTGTGATTGTTTCTAGATCAAACTTGGGAAAACCAATCACCTCATCTAAAGTTACATCCACAAAAGATGTGTTATCTATGCTCCTTGATGTATTAACACTTGGCCTTGATATTTGCAAAGGTGTAGCATGTGTGCTCAGCCTCTAAAGATCCTAAATACTTGGAGGAGTAACAAAATTTGGTAGGGTAACTAAGGTCTATATGGAAATTTGTTCCTCAAGTGCAGTAGTAACCTTCAACTCTTTAGTCATATCAATTTTTACTCTCTTTCTACTGTACTTCACCTTGTATTTGTGGAGTAGGTACATGACTTGCTTCCTGACCTTTATGAACTTTAGTTCCATCTTTCTCAATTGTCAATATTGTTGGCATACCTGAACTATGTAGGCTAGGCACTGGTGTATCTAATTGTTGAGCCTTGACCTCTTTAATATGAAATATAATTGTGAGCATTACAGATCATCTCTATTGTAACTATTGTCTATTCAAGGTGTACACTTTCATCTACTTTTAAATCCTATTCTTGCTTCTCCTTTTCTTTTTTAGATTGAGGAGGGACATTAGATGTTTCTTTTTGATGTTCCCTTGTAGCTGTAGGTTCTTCCTTCTCAATCTCATTAGCTCTCACCAATATAGGATTATTACACAATTGTGCCACCATGGTGGAATCCTTCAATATCTTCTTCAAATCTTCCTCAGTTAAAGGATTGATGTTTTGTGTTGAATTATTAGAAAAGTCCTTGATTATGATCACTGATTCCTATTGACTCTCTTGTGTTACATGTGGTGGACTGTTACTCAACACTTGTGCATCTTGTTTCTCATCCTTAGCTTTGGCCTCTTTTAAAGTTTCCTTAGCCACTTCCACATTAGCCTCTTTGATTGGAACTTTAGTATCTTGTAAATATTTATTTGCATCACCTTCCTCAAGTTCCTTTTTTCCTTCATCTACCTTCCTTTCAACTGTCATGGTAGGTATCCCATAGATAGTCTTCCAAAGCAATGTGCTTTGTGTTACCACTTCTTCTACATTGTTCCTCAAAATCTTTACAGCTCTATGTTTAGGGGAAAATCTCCCCTTATATTTTTTCATGGCTTTAGCCATCATCTTCTTATTCAAAGTAGGCATCACTCAATCTAGCTAATCCTCTCTTATTTGTCATTTTGTGGTCAAGCTAAATTGCCACTTTTGGTCAACTTGATCATATAGAATCTTAGACAATGAGTTGGAAAATTATAGTGGAGTGGATTTGAATGTATCCATCATATCATATATGGTTTCTTCAATCTTATTTTTATCTTCACTCCCTAGCTTATCAAAATTTACATGTGTGAACCCAGACAAATATGCATTTGTAACAATATTTTCACACAAATTGTCCAAATTAGAGGAGGGATTATGGATTACCACTTTGAATTGGCTTATGTCACTTGACTCTATTTTCTCCTCATCTAAATTTGGTTTAGGCTCTAACTTCTTCTTCAATATTTTTTATGTTTTCTTAACAAGCTCACTCGGCTCTACTATGTCAGATATCCTCTTGCTTGTAGGCTTTGCAACTTATTTTTGTTGAATAGTGGTTTCCCTTGTGCTAGACATAGTAGTAGGTACTACAGGGTTCTACTATGGCTTCTTTGTAGGCTTCTCAATTTTCTCCACTATTTGTTCTTTTGCCTTACTTTTTTTCTTAGCTCATTGAGGTGCTTCCTCAACTTCTTCTCCCTCGAAACCTTCTACATATTCTTCTTGATCTAAAGGGGCTCAGCCTTGTTCTTCCTCTTCATCTTCTTCATCTTCTTCCTCATATCCTTCACCAAATCTTTCTTTCAACTTTTTCACAAGTTTGTTCTTCTTCTTAAGAACAATAGCTATTTTCAAGTCTAGATTGTGATCCTTTATTTGGCTTCCTCATAGTTACCAAATGAGGTGGCACTCTTGTTAATATCTTCTACTAATAGAGCTATTATAGCTATAGAGGCCTCATATACATTTATCTCATATGGCAAGGGCTTTAGCCATCTGACCCTAGGTATAGTTGCTTGCACATATGTGTGGTCGACATCCACTAAGAAATATACATCATCATAATATTTCTCCACAAGTGATACAACGATCCTTAACCTCTTTTTCATGGATTTCTTAAAATCCTCAAAGTAACTTGTCATCACTGAATCAAAGTTATCATCTAACTGCTTTATGAATTTTGAAATCTGCACCGTAATAGACCTATTGGTCTTCCAAGAAATTGTGTCAATGGTAGGAAATGTGTTATGCACATAGAACACTATGCAGAACAACAAAGAGCCAATTTTTTATGATGCACTCTTTTTTCTCCTTATGGCCTCTAAGTTTTTTGATAGTTGTTGTAGTTGCAACTTGGCAAGGTCATAAGAATGGTCCCTCTTTACTATCTTGTAGCCCAAATCAACAACCATACATGAAACACTGTTCATTTGGCTAGACTAAAAGATCCCGTGAACAATCATTCTCAATACAAAGGAAATTAAGAGATTTGATATTGTGTTAATAGACATTCCTCTCTTGTTCCATACTGCACCTATATTCTTAATCACCTCCTTCACATCACTTTGCATGCTCTTAGGTCAATCAAGTGTAGGGTACCCTTATACTTGGCTTATGATCCTCTTTGTGAACTTAAATTAGTCCACTTTCACCCTAAATATAGTTATCATGTATGTAGCTTAGAACAATTCATATCCACTCAGTCTTAAATACTTGAGGAAAATCTAGGGCACAGTTCAACCCTTTTTGTTCTACAATTTTGTATTCTTCCCTCAAGACTCCATTATCACATAGTTTATTTTAGGAATCTCTTAGCTCCATGTCACCTACTTCTCCTATCTTTCCTATGTAGCAACATGTAACATCTTGAATCATGAAATTTTTTGGTGGTATGATCGATAACGCACCAAATGGGGCTCCTTTGTATGCTATCTTAGGTATTTCTTAGAAAAGTGGTTGTCTTAAATCATTACCAATCAATTAAACATTAGAAATGTCCTTTCCCTCTTTTCTAACATTCATAAAGGAGCTGGCTTCCATATTGACTACTTAGGGTTTATGAAAAAATAAAACAACATAACTCAGAAATAGTTAAATACCTTTCAATCTGATGGACTCTATCTAGTAGCAGTCAAATCTAGTTTGTAAATCCTAGAATCTCCTTTTTTAATTCACCTTTGTGCTTTTCATTCTCTCTTCAATCGCCGATGAATGCAAATGAGTCAAAAATTGACTATATAACCCTTCATATTCGGTAATAAATGCTTAGTGCTTACTCAACTGTAAGCTTGGATATCCACTCACTTAGCTTACATGATTTATAATATGCTTGGCTAACATAGCGATCTCAACCAATACTAATCACAATTCCATCACTCGACAATAATTGTGAAACTTTCCATGCTCAACAACAACATAGAAAACTAACAAAACTATAGATTTATTCTAGGTTCTAACCAACATATTGCATCTTAATTCATGCATATATAATATTTTTAGATCTTAGATTCTTGGAACTAATGTATAATATAACTTTTGAAATATTACTCCCACACATACCTCTTGATTTCCTAGGTGGGGGTGATGTGATCACCCAATCCATTCGATGAAGTGACCTCATCTCAACTTGATATGCTACAATCTTCCTTCTTCTTCCATGTCTTATTCATCTACACTTTGACCCTCTCAACATTGATCTTTTCTTTCCCTTTATTATTTCCATTACTTGGTGCTAGTGACCTAGTTGGATAGTTTCTGCTAACATGACTAGTCTTGAGGCAACTAAAGCATGTAGTCTTATCCAACCATCTATTGTAGTTGCCTCTAAAATATGTTCTAATATGATTCTTAGGAACATTTCCATACTCTTGAAAATAGTGAAAAATATACCTTGTATTATAATCCAATCATAAGATTTTCCATTTTGTTGTATCTTTGTGTACTTGTTTGATTTCCACTTGGCATTAGATCTGCATTTATATGCTTTATGTCCATACTTCTGATAATTATGCTTTGATATCCTTCAAATATCTAAGTCCTTCAAATCTCTAACTACTCATGGTCATGGTCCTACATTCATGTGCCTGATGTCCTTTCTTGTTGAACTTATGATAGTAACCCTTGAATTTCTACTTAGGGTTCTAATTTGCATTGTTGCTCCTGCAAACATTTTCTGTATGACCTATCTTTCCACAATTATGACAAGTGGGTTTGTAGTTCTTACATTTTTTGTTTCTTTGTTCACCACTTTTAGATGATTCTCCTTCCTTAGTACTGGTGTACCCCAATCCAACAATATGATTGCTAGATCTTGGAGATCTCACCAGTTTCTCAAAGTATTTGATCACTTGACTAGGTTTGTTGAAAATTTCAAAAAATTCCTTTTTTTCTCTCAGTTCATTCCTTAGTTGATCATTCTATAACTTTAGGGTTGTGATCCTAATGTCTTTTCCATTCAATTCATGGTTTGTAATCATCAATTGATTTATTGTATCTAATTGCATGTTAGAAATTTTTTGTACATCTGATGTCTTCTCTTCTAGTCTATTGGTTAGTGTTCTTTGGTCATCTTCAATCATGAATTTGTCTTCCTCAGCTTTCTTTTTCTATTTGATCACCTCACATACTAATATTGATTGGCCTTCTTGTTCTATCTTGAGATTTCTGACCTCTTTAGTTAGGGCATTATTCTTTTCCATTAGATATGCAACTACTGCATCAAACTCATGTGATTTTCCATTCTCAAACAATTCAATAGTTTCTTCCTCTTGGTAATTAGTGTGATTTAGATCAATATCTAGTTCCTTTCTTCTCTTCAATGAATGCTACAGTTCATCTCTTACTTCATTGAGTTGGTGTAGGGAAAGCTATACTTCAATCTTCTAGTTCTCAATAACCTTTCCCAACTTGTAGACTCCCATCTTTAAGATCTTTCTTGAATGTTGTAAATATTTCCTTTCTAGAGAACTCAACTCTAATACCATTTTTTGGAAATAACAATGGGAAAGTAAACTCTGAGAGGTGGGAGGGTGGGGGGTTGAATTAGCACTTCAAAACTTTAATCATAAAACATTCACCACACACCCATCTCACGATTTATCATGTAAATTGAAATAACTAACTACACATGTTCATCCATAGCATGAAACAAATAACACATAACACAATAAATTTGTTAGCCTAAAACCCTCCAATGAGAAGGTAAAAATGGGGTGGGGATGACACCCACAAATCTTCACTACTAGAGCTATAAAGTGTAGCCAATTATGGTTACAAGAAGTTTGACCATAAACTATGATCTACCCTATGAATATTTTTCCCTATTAAAGGATCAAAAATATTTTTAGGTTTCACCAGTTAAAAGATTTCAATACCCTACTAAAAGTGTGCCTTGTTAGAGGACTTAAACTTACAATAAAGCAAGCACTCGGTTAAAAGATTTACACAAGTCTGTTAAGATTACTCTATTAGGATATTTAATTTGCATCACCTATTAAAATGATTCAACACCATGATCCTTCAATTAGCACTCTATTGCTAGATGTTAGATGTTCTCTTTCTTGATAAATTGTTGATCCTTTTGATCAGATATGTCTCCTCTGTCCTCTCTTTGCTTTCCTTTTCTCTCTCTAATTGATTCTGTAATTCATATCATTTTCACAACCTCCATAGCCACCATGAATACTCTCTCTACAATTAGCATTCATCTCCTTTTGTGAATTCACACATTACAAACTCCTTAGAGTTTTCCTCTTTAAGTAAATATAGGTGGGCTAGGGTTAGGTAAGAATCAATGACTAAGGTTGATCCATATTACTGCTTAGAACATCCTTAAATTTTATTGGTTGCATGTAATGCATATAGATTTGTAATATACCTCCATAAATATCTTCTAGAATCATAAAAAAATCATTGAGTCAGTCCAAAAATGGTTTACATATAATTTTGTTCCATTACAAATAACTATGTCCAAAACTATTCTCTCAACATCTGAAGACTTTGATGCTTGACCATTGCTACATTGTCAATGTAGTATCTCGCCTTTCAAATGGATTGGCATACACTATTTACTCAGCTCCTAAATCACTTGGCATAGATAGTCTTCTCAGCTCATGAGTGACTCGACACATACTAGGTATATTACTTGACATGTATTATCTGACCGTTGATGCTCGACATGCTTTGTTCACTTGGCTTACACTAATTTCTCGGCTCACTTTGATCACTTGACTTGCACTATAATAATGATAGATAATGAGTAAGTGTTTTGTTACTTCCTTGTCAAAACCAATTTGGGATTTAAAAAATAACAATTTTTTTATAATGCACGAGTACTAGATAAAGGGACTACATGATAGCATTTTTTTAAATCTATTTTGTAGGAAGCATAAAGAAGGATTGTAAAGTAGCATTTTTTTTCATTTCATGGGATATTCATAAAGGAGTTGTGATTTGGTTTTTTTTTGTTATTTTTCATTAAAAATATTAAAATTAGGGAAATGAAAAAAATGAACATTAATTAAAAGCTGGTTGATTAGATAGTTGAAGAGTAGTGACAAGATTTTGCACATTTAGAATGTCTCGAAAGATTGTTAAATTTAAATGAGAATTTATTGGAATTGATTATAAAGAAGAAGAAGTAATCTTGCTCAAAGTGCCAAACACCTTGAAAGTGGAGCTGATCAAATTTGTAAAGTAGAGTGAACGAAGCTAACCGAGAAGATATGAGCTTGCACACCTCAAACTAGTAAGTAAACCTTTTTTGAGCCTATAATATCTTGAAATTTTGAAATAACTAAGAAGAAGTAAGTAAATATTAATAAAAATGTCACTAAAGGAGATGAATGCATAAGGAAAAATCCCAAAACACACACTTCTAAACTTATTACTAGGGTCTTTGGATATGGGCACATAGAGTATATTTTTCAATGAATGGAAGGAGTGTAGGGACTCACAAATTTAAATTCCTAGGAGGTCTTTATTCTAATTCTTCTAAGTGAACAAAAATGAGAAGGAATCTAGGTGTAACCCTTGGTGGTTAGATTTAGGGGAAATTATCGTCACACAAGCTTGAGAAGAGATCACTCGATTGTGTCTACATAGCTTTTTGTCTCACACGAGTGAATTTTCCATGGCCTTGCAATTTGATGAAGAGTGAAACATCATTCAATTTGTTAAAGATTCTCACTGATGATTGCAATCATCCAAGACAACTTTTTGCCCAAAGCATTTATTCTCAAAATCAGAGCAGAAATGTTGGCCTTTACAATAATATCAACAATGAGAATAATATATATATATACTCACTAGTTTCAATGTTCTAGATCACAACTCACATTTATCTATGGGTCAGTGCTAGCTATAGTTTAATTGGTCAAGATTAAGAAAAAAAAAGGAACATGCAAATAGAAACACATAATACATTATTAATCTCATGGAAACTTGACTAGGGTAAAAATGACGGTGTGAGTCAATCCTCACAAAGCTTACACTCTTATGAAGTGCACATGGTCAATAACTTATCCTTATTAGAATATTACAAAGAAACTATTAGATACTACCTCGTTAAGGGATTTTTATAAGATCTGTTATAGTCTTTCCCTATTAGAGTAGCTTGGTTAAAGGACTTTGAGCACAAATTATTGTGACACCTTATTAGGAGATTTATACAAAGAACCTATTAGGGTCCACCCTAGTGAAATTTACTATTGTAAAGGAAAGTAAGCAACAAGGAATGATCTAACAAATAACTACCATACTTATCTTGAAATAAATCCTCCTTCAACTCTATTGATATTTATCTGGAACTATTCTCAATCTTGTCTTGGCTCCACAACTTGACACCTTGATCACTTGTGTACTTGGTTCTCCTTGTTCTTTCACATGAAAACCTTGTGTTGTTCAAGCTTTCTATCTTCTCCTCAACATGTTAACTCTTTGAAGGAAACTTTTATCTTATCATTCTCCTTCACTCCTTGAGATTCCACTTATCTCATCTCTTCTAGGTCTTTGGCTAATCACTCAACAATCTAAACTTCCCTCATTTTACTCTACCTCCTTTTATACTTTCTTCCAACTTCACTATGAAGCCCTAACCTACAAATTCAATATTTGACTTCTCACCCCTACTACTAGCTCAAATTTCCAAGTGTGTTGTTCTTATTAGATGTAGCATGTTTGTACAAGAGTCATAAGTTCCATGTGTCTTCAATGAATTTATATTGTTGGAAATAATTAAAATTTTAATTCTTTAAATAGTTCCTTGATCTGTTCCCCTATCATGATTAAATGTGATATTGAGTGCACTCTTACCCTCTACATGACTAGGAAATCAAAAGTTTCTTGCTCCATTCTATTCTTTCTAACTTTGAAAAACCAACTTAATGGTTTATCATATTTCACTTCTACTTTATGTTCTTCTACTTACGTGGACTTCACCTAGCATACTTCATCTAAGTAGAATACCTATGTAATTGTCTCAATTAGGTCCACAAATATTCTCTTCTTTAATCACCCTTGTGTACTAGAGTCACACATCAGTGTACTTTTCCCATCATTTCTCTTTATCAGTCCTTCTTCCCTTGTATGTGCTAACATCAATAACAACACATTTTATAACAAAGTCTACTAGCCTATCAATTAGTCAGTCTTCAAGACACTTAGGCTAAAAATATCCACCTTTAACATTGATCCAAATACTTAATCATTTAGAACTTTCTATTTTTGTGCATTTCTTTCCTTCTTTTAGCATCTCCCCCTAAGATCTACATGCTTTTACAATTCTTCTACTCTTCTCTTATTTGAGTCTTGTTCTCTTCACTCACTTCTCCCCTGAGATAGTGCATCTACATACTTTGACCATTCTTTTTCTCTTCTCTTCTTTTTGTCTTGTGCTCTTTGCACACTTTTTCTATCCAACTTCATTTGTTCCTATGCCATCCCTTTATTATTTTTCCTTTGCTTCTCTCAACTTCTCCCCCTTTCATAGAAATGCCAAAGGTAGCCATCTTTTCTTATCAATTAGTTTCTTGACTAACCCCCCTATGAAGTAGTCCCTTTATCTCATCAATACACCTTTAGAATCCTTCATTTATTGATTACTACCTATCTATTCTAAGTATAGTATGGATAAGACCCCTAACATTTCTCTTAGATACTTGAAAGCATCCTTCTAAAGAGAATTTATAAAGATGGAAGCTAGTTGTTCATTAGTTAGTATATATTCCAAGCCGGCCTCTTTTCTTGCACTTGTTTCCTTAAAGAATAGTACTTGATAGATATGTACTTTTTCTTTGAGTGCATAACTAGGTTTTTAAATATATTGATTACACTAGTGTTATTGTAGTTGATAACTAATGGATACCCCATTTTCTCTTGAATCCCTTTAAGTAGTTGTTTGATCCAAACAACTTGAGTGAAATTCATTATTGCAACAACATATTCTACTTCAACCTTTGACTATGATATAGAGTTTTGCCTCTTACTGGTCCATACAATTAGTCTTCCTCCAAGAAAGAATGCAACACTAGTTGTGCTATTTATATAATCTATGTTCCATGATCAATCAACGTTAGTGAAGATTCTAAGATCAAAGTTACCTTTTGTGAGGATACCATAGATTATAGTATTTAGTACCCTTTAGATACTTTAAGATCCTCTTTAGAGTTACCATGTCTCATTCCTTTGGTTTGGTAAAAAATTTTGCCACTAGCTCAAGTGTGTGTGTTATGTTTGGTCTATTATGCACAATATACAACAATTTACCAATGATGGATTGGTAAAGAATTTAATTTAATTCAAGGATTTCATCTTCCTTTGATATCTTGAAACTGGTCACCATTAGAGTACCTACCAATTTTTCTTCCTCCATACCGAATGTCTTCAATATTTCCTTCATAGATTTTGTCTTCCATTTGAAGATCCCTCTTTTTAACTGGGGCACTTAAAGTCCAATGAAGAACTTGATTTCTCTGATCATGGACATTTTGATCTCCTTCTTCATGCGTATTTAGCAAAATCAACACTTAGCTTATCATCTCCTCCAATGATGATATCATTCACAAAGATTTGTAAAATCAACAAGCTTATTTTTGTTTCTTTCTTGATGTACATATTATAATTGTCACTAGTTCTTATAAATCTAGTATTTATCATGTGTGAGTGTGGCCTCTTATACCATGGTCTTAGTGCCTATTTCAGTCCATACCAAGATTTTTTCAATCTACATACTTGGTTATTTCCCTATTCATTCTCAATCCCCTTGTGTTGCCCAATGTAAACTTCCTCTTCTATAACTCTAATAGACTTCACATCCATCTAATATACTTTGAAGTTCTTGGACACTATAAATTCTAGTATCTTGACTCCTTCGAATATGGATACTAGTACAAAGGTTTCTCTTTAATATAGGCCTTCCTCTTGTGCATAGCCTTTGCAAACAAGCCCGACATTGTTTCTAACTACCTCTCCATCTTCATTGGTCTTATTTAAGAATACTCGGTTTTTACCAATGACATTCTTGTCATTTGGTCAAGTGACCAAGATCCACATATCATGCTTTACTATATGATCAATTTTTTCCTCTATGTCCCTTCTCAAGTCTTCATCTTTTAGAGCTTCCCTACAACTTTGGGCTCCATGTGTGAGAGTAGATGCACACATAATGGTCTTATTTCTCCTAGTTATCACTCCAATATCCTTGTCATCAATGATCTAGTCTATGAAGTGGTGCCTCCTTACATACTTTGTTAGCACCATTTCTCCTTTGGTGCCTCTTCTCATTGATCTTCATGTTGAGATTCTTCTACTTGTGTTAGTACAACTTCTTGACAAGTTCTACCTCTACTGGTACTCTCTCCATTGTATCACTTAGTAGGATGTACTCAAACTTCTTACAATATTCCAATTCTTTCTTATTGTATTCCTCATTCTTCTCTAAGAATCCATCCACCCTTACATTGGCATATTCCACAATCTTGTTTTTCCAAAGATTCAAACACTAGTAAGCTTTTTTCTTGATAGAGTATCCTAGAAAAATACCCTTATATTCATCTCTCTTGATGTAGCTTTCACTTCTGAATACCTTAAAGTAACTAATAGATGATGTGTGACTAGACCATAGTTTATAGGGAGTCTTCCTTTTTCCCTTCTTCACCTATACCCCATTCAAGGTGTACACTATTGTTATTACAACCTCTCTCTAATATACGTGTGTTATTTTGGATCATTAATATTCTAGCACAATCTAGGATGGTTTTGTTTCTTCTCTTGACAACACCTTTTTGCTAAGGTGACCTGGGAGATGACATTTTCTATCTAATTTCATGCTCTTCATAGTAGCTTTCAAATTCTTATGAGGTGAACGCACCTCCAATTGTGGCGTCCACACCACACACCCCATTCCTTAATACGAATGGGGACCCCCTTACTTTTTTCGATTCCTGGACTCATAGTTTGGGAGTCAGGAGAAGAAAGTTTTGTTAGAGTTAGAATTTTAGAGTAAAAAAAAAAAAAAAAAAATTACAAAAAAAAAGAAAAAACATTTTAAAAAAAAATTACACAAAAAAAAGAAAAATAAAAAAAATAAAAAATAAATATATATAATGAAAAATTTTGTGCCGCACATGGAGGTGTGCCATGCATGCGCACCCTCCATGGAGGCACCACGCGCCACCAATGGAGGCACGCCACGTGCGTGCCCTCCATGGCATGCCATGTGCACCCCCCATGGAGGCGTGTTGCACTGTGCTCCTCATGAAAGGTGTCGTGCGTGCCCCCCTAGTGCGTGCACCCAAATAAATAAAATAAAAGGTAAAAAAGGTATCTTGAACTTGTCGGGGTCATAACTTTTGACTCATACCTTAGAATTCAGAACTGCTTACACTGTTAGAAAGAAGAATTGAAGATCTAATTTTAATCCCTAAAATAGTGAGCCTTCGACTACCCAGTTTTAGGGACCAATGAAAGTTTCAACTTGAAATTTTGAGTAGAAGAACTCCAAAAAAGCCATTTAAAAATGCTTAGAAAAATTTGCGAAAAAATATGAAAAATTTTCAAACATTTGATCATCTAGATCACTTGGTTTCTTGTTGGGAAGGATAGGGTAGTTAGAGAGAACACAAAGGTTGAAGATACAAAGGTTGGACAAATGAAGTGGAATAGGTTCCTCATCTTATGCAGCTATTAATGGCAAGATTCAACACAGGTGCCTTAGGATTTTAGATCAAAGAAGTAGAAGGAGTTCATGTTTATGAAAGTGATTGGCTATAAAGAGGGTATAAATCATCAAAAATAGGAAAATAATGTATACAAGAAGTGATCTAAAACCCTATCTAAGCAAAACCCCAAAATTGTTTTCAAAATTAAGAACTTTGATTTTTTTTGGTGAATCAAGCTCCGTAGGTATGCAAGTCCACAGATCTGCAGGTACATAGGTCTATAGCTCTACGTTTTTGAGATCCACCAGTCTGTAGCTTTGCAATTCAAAGGTGCACCAACAGTTGACTACTAGTTCCAAAAATAGCACTTTCCATGCATCAGGAGCACATTTTGATGGCAAGTTAACTCTGACACACATCAAATGAAGGGCTAGTTTCCATTTTTGATGTCTCCATGCACTTCCACTTCAACTGATGGCCTCCTCATACTTTTTCTCTCACTTCTTTTTTTTTGAGATGTAGAGGGCTCATGCATCTAATTAATGAATAAAATATGAATGGAGTCCCTCTAAGCACCAGTTAGATTGTTAGTTTGTATATATGTAGTTTGTTTAAATGTTTCAAAAGAATTTTATTGCATCAAGGTATCTCTCACTCTCAACACAAATTGAGGAGATTATTTCTTATAAATACCCCATTGTAAAATGTAAGAAGGGTCACCATTATTATGCAATAAAATTATGCTTTTGGTGCTAGCATTCAGAGTGTAGTTATTCTTGCCTGAATGTGTCATTGTTTTGTGGATTTTATTCATGAGATTATGATTGAGCCAAGGGTTTATTGTGTTGTTTCTGGATGTGCGATCTTTTAGTTTTGGTGTTTGCTACAGATATATGAATTCTTCCAACATAACAAGCTTGAGAAGAGATCACTCGATTGTGTCTACATAGCTTTTTGTCCCACACGAGTGCATTTTCCATGGCCTTGCAATTTGATGAAGAGTGAAAAATCATTCAATTTGTTAAAGATTCTCACTGATGATTGCAATCATCCAA
Organism: Cupressus sempervirens; assembly: GCA_028749045.1. Classification (NCBI taxonomy): domain Eukaryota; kingdom Viridiplantae; phylum Streptophyta; class Pinopsida; order Cupressales; family Cupressaceae; genus Cupressus; species Cupressus sempervirens. The sequence goes on along the minus strand of CM053791.1, from coordinate 400,946,749 downwards.
GACAACTTTTTTCCCAAAGCATTTATTCTCAAAATCAGAGCAGAAATGTTGGCCTTTACAATAATATCAACAATGAGAATAATAGTTTCAGAGGTATGAGACTAAGCAAAAATGGATATGGGTACAATGATGTTTTAGATCAGCCTCCCCAAATCATAGAGAAACAACCTTTGCAATTTAGTGCTATGATGTTTGAATCATATGATAAATCTACAAGAGGACTAAATGATGAAGATGGTCAAGAGGAGTTTGTGTTCCCATTCAATAAAGAAATTATTCCAAGTGCTGATGTCGCAATAAGTGTGGATATGGCAAGAAATTTTGGCGGTGTGGAAAATTTTGAAGTTCCAAAACTCCATGAAGTTGCAAAAGGTGATGGAAATGCAGAAGATCCTAAGGTTGGTGATATTTTTGAATCACAAAGTCATCAAGAAGAAGACACCAATTCTTCCTGCTATGATATTGATTCCCCATTAGATAATGATAAGCTGCCTCCTTCAAAGCAAGATATGTCATTAGAAGAGATGGATAGAGTGTTCAATTTGGTCTCAAGCTTGACTGAGGAAATGTCTATTTGCAGGTATTCTACACATATATCAAAGCATGCAATAACCAAGTCATGTAGAATCCATCCATTTGGGTTCCATTTAGAAGAAAGCTTTCTTGATTTCTTGTTAGCTTGGGAGATCACAATGGAGGGAAAGTATGATTTTGAACAAGCTTTTGTGGGATATGAGGCAAAAAAAATCTTGGTCAATGATATTGATGAATATTGTAATTTGAAAGGAAGGCCGGTGATTGATTTTTCTAGTCGAAAGGAACCTAAAGTGTTTCCATGTACGAATGGAGTTGTGAACCATGACATAAGACCACCAGAAGGAGAAGTTACAATGTGTGAGTGTACCCCTATGGTGCAGGACTCACTGGATTAGGTGATATCTTTCCATCATCCCTCTCAGTTTGATGATTTTCAATTTGAATATGATGCTAAAGGTAAGAGAACTTGTTTGTGGATTAATCATGGCCATAAAGAGTTATCACAACTTTTGATTTTGTTTGATTGGTGCTTCGAATTTGAACCAAGATGGTCCAAACTTTATTTTTCTAAGTACAAAGATAAGTTAGCATTTTTGAGAACTATATGGGGTAGTTGATTACTATTGAACATAATGAGAAATCTACTGATAGCTACCCCACATTCTTATTATTCAAGTTTTTCTATAAATAAGGTTTTTTTTTTTTTTTTTTCTCTTAGTCTTTTTAGTCTTTCTAGTTAGGTGTTGCATGTTTGCTTTCAGTAGTGGGTTTATTTTAAAGTTCTGTCAGTCCTTGGGGGAAAGGTGTACTTGATATTTTCTCTTAAGATTTCACTAACCACTTTTTGGTTCTAGTTTCAGGAAGAGGCATTTCTTTGTCAAAATATTTGGATGACTCTATGTCTTATACCAACCAAGCAACTGACATTTCTTGTGGAAATAGGGGAGTTTCAGTCTGGAAATTAGAAGCCTAGACCAACAAGTTCTCAACACTTTGCAAAATTTAAAGATTTGATTGTTTTAGGTACTGTTGAATTGAAGTCAAAAGTGATGAGGGATGATCCAAACTTCAACTGGTTCAAACAGGAGGGGTCTCCTCGAAAGGTTGCTAAGATCATTGTTTGGTGTGAGAGTTTCCTAAAAGGTTCTAAAAGAGGAACGCAATGAATGTTCATAAGAGATCAAATCCAAGAAATGACACCGATATTTTGACTACATAGTCTAAGTGTAGTTAGGATACAGAATAAAAAAGAAAAAAAATAAGAAAAGAAAAAAAGAAAAGAAAGAAAAGACGGTGTTAAGTTTGAAGGATTCTAAAGATCTGAAATGGCTAAAGATACATTGCAAAATAAAGTCTCTTGTATTCAAAAGTATTGTTCCATCAAAAGTAACGTGTTTAATGACGTGGAGCAATTATGAAAAAGGCTAAAAATTAAAAGAACATGGCATCTCGCTAAGAGCCCTCAAACTGATTCTCTCATCTGGTTAATTGATTGATTAAAAGCCTCTGTGGAGATTTCGAATGAATGAGCTTGGAGGAGTGGAAGATTGTTTCAAGTTATCAGAAAACTTTGATTGACTACATCTTGACATGTCAAAGGGAATGAATACACAATGCACACACTGAGTTTGAAAGTTTTGACTTTTGAGATTTTGATTGCAAAGTCATTCAAAAGACGCTCGAGATGTTCAAAGTTTGGTTGGTGTTTGACACATGTTGGAGGAATGTTTTCTAATGAAGAAATGCCTTGGTCATTTCTTCCTTTTTTCGGGGCTATTTGTTGTGGTGTCCACAACACATGCCCCATTCCTTACTAGGAATGGGGACCCCCTTACTTTTTTTGACTCCCAAACTCACAGTTTGGGAGTCAGGAGAAGAAAGTTTTCTTAGAGTTAAAAAAAAAAAAATAACAAAAAAAGGAGAAAAAACATTAAAAAAAAAAACACAAAAAATAAAAATAAAAAAAAATAAAAAAGAATATATATAATAAAAAATTTTGCACCGCACATGGAGGCACTACGTGCGCTGTCCATGGAGGCACTGCCTACCACCAATGGAGGCACGTTGCACACGTGCCCTCCATGGAGACGCCATGCGTGCACCCTCCATGGAGGTGTTGCGTGCCTCTCATGGAGGCGTTGTGCACGCACCCTCCATGGAGCTGTTGCAGGCCTCTCATGGAGGCATTGCGTGTGCGCCCTCCATGACACGCCGCGCATGTCCCCCATGGAGGCACGCCGCGCCATGCCCCTCATGAAAGGTGTTGCACGTGACCCCTAGTGTGTGCACCCAAATAAATAAAATAAAAGGTAAATAAGGTATCTTGAACTTGTCGGGGTCATAACTTTTGACTCAGACCTTAGAATTTAGAACTGCTTACATCGTTGGAAAGAAGAACTCAAGATCTAATTTTAGTCCCTAAAATAGTGAGCCTTCAACTATCTAGTTTTAGGGACTTATGAAAGTTTCAACTTGAAATTTTGAGCAAAAGACCTCCAGAAAAGCCATTAAAAAATGCCTAGAAAAATTTGCAAAAAAATATGAAAAAGTTTCAAACATTTGATCATCTAGATCACTTAGTTTCTTGCTGAGAAGGATAGGGTAGTTGGAGAGAAGACAAAGGTCGAAGATACAGAGGTTGGACACATGAAGTGGAATAGGTTCCTCATCTTATGCAACTATTAATGGCAAGATTCAACATAGGTGCCTTAGGATTTTAGATCGAAGAAGTAGGAGTTCATGTTTATGAAAGTGATTGGCTATAAAGAGGGTATAAATAATCAAAAATAGGAAAAGAATGTATACAAAAAGTGATCTAAAACCCCATCTGAGCAAAACCCAAAAATCATTTTCAAAATTAAAAACTTTGATTTTTTTTTGGTGAATCAAGCTTCGCAGGTACGCAAGTCTACAGATCCACAGATCTGTAGGTATGTAGGTCCATAGCTCTGCATTTTTGAGGTCCGTCAATTTGTAGCTCCACAATTCAGAGGTGCATTGATAGTTGACTGCCAGTTCCAAAAATAACACTTTCCATGCATCAGGAGTGCATTTTGATGGCAAGTTAACTTTGACACACATCAAGTGAAGGGCCAGTTTCCATTTTTGATGCCTCCATGCACTTCCACTTCGATTAATGGCCTCCTCCTACTTTCTCTCTCACTTCTTCTTTGTTTTTGACATGTAGAGGGCTCATGCATCCAATTAATGAATAAAATATGGATGGAGTCCCTCTAAGCACCAGTTAGATTGTCAGTTTTTATATATTTAGTTTGTCTAAATGTTTCAAAAGCATTTTATTGCATCAAGATATCTCTCACTCTCAACACAAATTGAGGAGATGATTTCTTATAAATACCCCATTGTAAAATGTAAGAAGGGCGGCCGTTATTATGCAATAAAATTATGTTTTTTGTGCTAGCATTCAGAGTGTAGTTATTCTTGTCTAAATGTGTCATTGTTTTGTGGATTTTATTCATGAGATTGTGATTGAGCCAAAGGTTTATTGCATTGTTTCTGGATGTGCGATCTTTTAGTTCTAGTGTTTTCTACAGATATATGAATTTTGCTGACGTAACGAGGTTGAGAAGAGATCACCCAATTGTGTCTACATAGCTTTTTGTCTCGCATGAGTGCACTTTCCATGGCCTTGCAATTTGATGAAGAGTGAAACATCATTCGATTTGTTAAAGATTCTCACAGACGATTGCATCAGTGGATTCTAGGAAGCGTTGCTCCTATTTTCATTAGTTCCCTACCAGTTTCTTCGAAGGTTTAACTCTCAATGTGTTGTGTCCTATAGCTTATGTCCATTTAGGAATTTCAATTTCAAGTCATTTGATTTCATGTTATTTGCTTTCAGTTTTGTTATTTTCTTTGCTAAACCCTTGTTAGAGTAGGACCTCACAGTAGTTGCATTGTTAGAGTTGCATGCATTGAAAAATAGAAAAATATTGTTCTTTTGGTGTGATATTTTGAGATAGCAAACATATTTTACTTCAATTCCAAGATAAAAGAGTTTTTAGAACCAGCAAAGGCCTCCTTGTGAACACTCACATTTATCTTCTACAGAGCGGATTTTGGTACATCACAAGACAAATATTGAACCTTGGAGTAGATCCTTAAAAATATGTTCTTTTCAAGAGAGGAATCATGCAATGGATTCCTACTGATGACCTCATGCAAAATTAACACCCAACACCTCCCTAGTTTGATCTTAAAACCTTCAATGCTATACTACTTTCCCTTTCCACTTTTCCTTGTACACTTTGAACATGTGGAAGGCTCTTGAATTTTCTTCCAAATAAAAAATCCACATAATTTTAAGAAAATCATCAATTAAAAAAAAAGCATCTATCACCATATACACTCTTCATCCTCATGGGACCACACAAGTTAATATGAACTAGGTCTAGTGTATGTTTAGAAGTAAGCAACTTACTACAGAAACTTGAACTTTCCAAATTTCCTAGTTGATAATCTTTACACATAATTTTTTTAGTTTTAGTTATAGGAGGTAGACCCCTTACATTTTTTCCTTCCTACTTTGACAATGCTTTCAAAACTTACATGACATAACAAACTATTATCATTTCTAGCTACCATACACGTATTACTAGAAATATTAAGGTAAGTTTACCTCTTCTTTTTTCTCCCATAGTTAATGACTTGCCTACCTTGTCAAATATTCTACAAGACCCTTTGTTAGATGATAAATTATAACCTTTTTCCATCAAATGGACCACCCTCAATAGGTTATATTTTAATCTTTCCACTAGATATACGTCTTGACAAGTAGTGTATTCATTTAGGGCTACAATACCATTATCTATTAGTGTGCATGGTGTGTTGTTTCCAAAATTCACCATTCCTCCATTGTAATCCTTGACCTTGTGGAAATTTCTCCTATCACCACACATTTGGTGTGAGAAACCACTACCTATTATCCATTTCTTGTGGATAATAGTACTAGTTATTAGGGCTCTCTTTGTTCTTCTTATATGATAGAATAAAGGATACTTTATCCTCATCCTTATCATCATCACTTATTGACTATTCATCAGTCACTCCTTTAGAAATACAACATCACCTCTTCTCCTCATCTTTTGAGTTTGACCACTTCTTGCTAGTTCCTTTCCAGTTGTTGTTCTCATTTCTTACTAGTTTTGGAGATTTGGAAGAATAATTTCCTTCCTTCTTGCAATTAAATCATTTGAAAGGAATCTTACCCTTCTAATTTCCATTTGACCTAACCATTCTTTTTTCTAATAGAGTCTCTATCTCTTTTGAGTTCAACTTCTTCAACATACAGGCCCTCCAAATTATCTCATGTACCTGGATGTTTGTTCCTCTGCTCTTTCTATTATAGTCACAGTTGGTGCAATAAAGGATTTGAATGTAGTTTTAACTTTGGGTGGTTGACTATTGTCAAGGTTGCTAAGCTTAAATGCAGTGAACTTGTCTATCAAGGCATCAAGTGATACCTCCATCTTTTCTATTATTCTTAGCTCTTGAATAGATAACACTCTTATGGCATATTGTCTAATGGATGGCATGATGTCATTCAACCACTTGTGATAGGCTTTAATCTCTTCAAATTCTTGCATCCTCATATTTTCAAAATTTCCTCTCAAAATTTCATCTTTAGCCCTCATGGAATGCTTGTCATCATCACAAACTAATTTTTACTTCCACATCTTGTATGCTATCTCCAATTCCTCTACATCTTTGTACTCAAAGTAAGACAAGGTTCTCACTAGAGAATCCATTATGGTTGTATGCATCGCCTTCTCCTTCAATTGGTCAATACTGATTTAATGATATGGTTCAATATATTTGATCTCTACATGGGTCCAATAAGAATCTCCAAGAGTCTTTAGATGCAAATACATCTTTTTGTACCATGAACTATAGTTTTTCTTGAAAAAAATTGGTGCATCTCTTTTAAACATATTTATCTTTTTGTTGAGCTACTAAAATCTTGTCTTCTAAGGACCTATTCTATGATACTAATTGTTGGTCCTAAAAAAAGTTAGTATACTAAGAGGGGGCTGAATGAACATACTCACTAGCTTCAACTTTTTACTCTAGACCACAATACTTGTGTACAGGTTAGTGCTAGCTATAAATTAATTTTCCAGGATCAAGAAAAAATAAGGATCATGCAAATAAAAACACATAAAACAATATTTATCTCATGGAAACCTAGGTATGGTAAAAACCATGGTGTGCGAGTCATCCTCACAAAGCTTGCACTGTTCTAAAGTTCACCTATTCAAGATCTTATCCCTAATAAAATGTTACAAAGACACTGTTAGATGCCACCTAGTTAAGGAATTTTTATAAGATCTATTAAAGTCTTTCCCTATTAGGAGCATCTTGGTTAAATGACTTTAAACACAAGTTAATGTTTCACCTTCTTAGGGAATTTATAAAAAGAACCTATTAGGGTCCATCATCAATGGCATTTTCTATTGTAAAGGTAAGTAAACAATAGGAAATGATCTAACTGATAGCTAATATACTTATCTTGAAATAGATCCTTCTCTATCTCTATTGATTTGTCTAGAACTATGCTCTACCTTATCTTGGCCCCACAACATCAAACCTTGATCAGTTGTATGCTTGGATCTCCTTTCTCTTGTAGATGATAACCTTGTGGCTTTTTGGGATTATTAGCTTCTCCTTATCATGATAACTCTTTCAAGGAAACCTTTCTCTTATCACTCTCCTTCACTTGTTGGGAATCCACTTAGCTCAACTCTTTTGGCTCTTTGGATAATCACTCAAAAATATAACCTTTCCTCCTTTAACTCTACCTCCTTTTATACTTTCTTCTAGCTTTTCTTGGAAGCCCTAATCTAAAAATTCAAAATTTAAATTCTCACCCCTACTACTAGCTTGAATTTCTATTACAGTAGCGCATTGCTCTTGTTAGATGCAACATGTTCATACAAGAGTCACAAGTGTCATGTGTCTTTGATGACTTTCTATTATTAGAAATATTTCAAATTTGAGTTCTTTTGATAGTTTCTCAATCCATTCCATCATCACCATTAAATATGATATTGGGTTCACTCTTTTCCTCTACATGAATAGGCATTCATTTTTTTCTTGCACCATACTATTCTTGCTGACTTATAGGAAAAACCAACTTATTGGTCTATCATCTTTCCCTTTTACTTTGTACCCTTTTACATATGTAGACTTCACTTAGCATTATTCATATAAGTGGATCACGTCTATCACCACCTCAGTTGGACCCACTCATCTTCTCTTTTGTAATCACTCTTGTAAACTAGAGTCACACATCAGTGTTCTTTGTTGGTCATTTCTCTCTATTGGTCTTGGTTCCTTCATATTTGTTGACATCAATGACAACACCTTTGATGAATAAGTCTATTAGTTAGTCTTCAAGACACTTAGGTGAATAATTGGAAGGTATACGAAGAGGATCAGAGTAGATGGTGGGAAAAAAATTATATGAAGGAGATGAAGAAGGTATAGAAGGAGAAGGAATACTCATAGGATGTGTAGGATTATCAAGACCAAAACTTAGAGTATTAGAGACTTGTGTAGAATTCATCATGAGAGGTGACACACAAGTGGGAGTACTAAGAATGGAAGTATAAATAGGAATAAAAGGTTAAATGTTTGTGGAAAAATGAATGTATCCTAACTCTTGAGAACATTCCATAAAAGACTTGGGATGAGTATTAATAAGGTGAGATATACTACACAAAATAGAAATTTTGTTATTTTCATGAGTAATAAACTTCTTAATAGCCTCAATAGTTGTAAAACTATCAAGAATTTGATTCTCTTGCACATGCCAATTTTCTAACTTATTAACTTGGGAAGGAGGAACTCTTGAGGTTTCACCTTAATCATGGTAAGAGTGAGAAGAGTTATTCTCCATGATAGGATTGAGATCTCCAACAAAAATGTTAGTATCATCATGGTATTAGGAAGGAAAGAGGAAACATGATAAAAAGATTCCATGAGAGTACAACTTATCCTAACAATAATTCTATAGGTTGGAATTAATGCAATAAATCTCATAAAAGGGGAGACCCCAAAAGGAAAAACTAATGAGATCTAAATTCAATAGAGATCTAAAAAATATTAATGTAACAATGAGCATAAAAAGATAGAGATATCTAACTTTACAAGACAACCAAATATAACTCTACAAGTCAAATAAAGGAGGGAATGAAAAAATAAGCGATCTAACTCCAAAATAAAAAAATGAGATATGCATTTGGTTCACCAAAAAATTTAGTTGGTGAAATAAATGGATGGGGAAAATAAATTTAATAATGTAAACAAGCAAGATAAATTCATTAACCAACCATTTATACGCTACATCAGTCAATACATGAGAAAGATGGGCTTCCAAACATAACTCTTAATATAACCCATGTAGTATAACTTTCAATGTGCAATGTGAATATAAATTGAATCAACTAATTTAATGATAAGAGTGAAGTGGATCTAGGTACTAAATGTATGCAACCAACCTAATTAAAATAGGAAAATAGGTCTATGCTAAAAGAAAAAAGAAAGGATTAAGAACTTACTTTGAAATCTATAAGAAGATTCCTTTTTGCTCTAAAAATCATAGATCTAAAATAATGACTCTACATCAAATTGTTGATATGAGATTAGAACAAAAAATCTACAAAACTCTATTTTTTTAAAGACCTCTAGGAACATATCAACCTAAAGAAAAGTTCCTAGAAGTTTTCTGAAGTAATAGACACATTCCTTGGAAACACATTCCTTGGAAACAATAGAAAAATTGAATTTGGTTCTCCATAAGTCTTTCGTTGAGTAGTTATTATATATGTAGTCTCAATTTTGATATCCTGCTCACGCATACAAGAAAAAATGGTTTTCTTTGTTGGGGGAGGCCTTCTCTTGGTCAAACCCTAGATTGAGGAATCAACATTGAAATGGAATAAAACTTAAAGTGTGAAAGGAAGTTAGACAACTATAAATATTTACCTTTCATTGATAAAAACCTTGTTAATAAGGATCTTGCAAGCTTGTATGTTGTAGATGTTGAATTTGCAAAAAATGTAGGAAATCTCCAAAAATTCAATGAATTTGCATAAAACATACCATGGAGGCATGGATGAAAATATGCATCAAATAAGAAGAATTTGGATTCCTTAATGGAGATCTCCTCTCTTAGTTCCAAACAAATGTTATAATTCTTTAGAATAACCGAGAGCGGGAGGGGGGGGGGGGGGTGAATTAGTTATTCAAGGTCCAATGCAACTTTTTCTACAAATCCTTAATGGCGCATAACTGCAATTATCATGCATGCAATTGAACATTTAAACAACTACGAAAAGTAAACATGCATCACATCATAATACTGAGAATTTGATAACCCAGAAACCCTCCAGGAATAAGAAGGTAAAACTGGAGTGGGGATGATACCCACAAAATAACTGTGCAATTGATCTCAACCACTTCTAATGGTTTGCCCTGTTAAAGGCCTACCCTGTTAAAGGCTACAACACATTGTTAAATGTGACCTTGTTAGAGGATTTCACCATACTGTTAGGAATGGGCCTGGTTAAAGGACTTTGGAACATTCACTTGGAATGTCACCTTGTTAAAGGATTTACAACATTGCTATTAAACCAACCTAAGTCCATAGGATTTATTTTAACTGTTACAATTGCTAGAGAGTAACAATAATGGCTTTTGATCTGATACAACTTACAACATATCTTACAGATTACAGATCACACTTCAGTTCAATCCTTTGCTTGGCTTTAATCACTATAGCTCTGTCAGTTGTCATCTCAAGCTTGGTCATCTTGAGTCTTCTTACTCATCATACCAATGCAATCATATCTATGGTCACCTATCAAAGTAGAGTATCTGTGCTCTCTTCCACCTTAGCACCTTCTTCAGTAGTCCATGCTTTCATGCTTGACCCCCTTCCTTTTGCTTCGTGACCTTATGACTCATTAAATAGAATTCTGGAATACCTTTCCTGCTTGATTCTCCCTCTCCAACTTTAGGGTTTCAATAGATTAGGTAAGATATAACGTATCTATCCCATATCTTGCTCTTATCTAGAAACTTCATCTACAATCTAATTATATTCGTGAAAAGAAAAAAAAGTTTTACATAGTGCTCTATGTCACCAGCTCATCATTCTTATCTTCTATCTAATTCACAAAATTCTAGATAACTACCATGTTGGCTTAGATCTGGCGAATCTTCAATTTTCAAAATAATGCAGCAACTCAACATTATTGATTTACTAATGCTTGGCACCTGAAGAAATTCTATGAAACTCGGTTCTTATAATTCACTTGCTACTTTAATATCACTTGGCACTTATATCCTGCTTGGCACTTGAAAACTTACTCGACACCTATTATCTTTTCTGCTACTCGGCACCTGATCTTCACTCGGCACCTAAAGATTGCTCGGCACTTGAAGATCACTCAACACACACTAAGTTGAACTTTTCTCAGCTTCAAGTAAGAATCTGTTTGGCACTAACTAGCTTGCTCGACTCTTTCTAATAAACTTAGTTAGGCTTTACAAATGACTTAGCTAGACCTTACATCTTTGATGTGTTTTAGTGTGCCCATTCTCTGTGTCTGACATCAATGCACTATTTCATCAATGGATTATCTGATCCTTATACTTCATTACAACATCATAATTTCAACCTTTCTCTAGGTACTCTAGTTACATCTTATTGATTGCCACCTCGTTGTCAATCAACCAACTTATAGTATTTGGATCACTAAAGCAATTGTCATTCCTGCGAGTAGCAAGTTTGACATCAATGAAAAAATAATGATTGAAAACATTCTTTACCAGTTCCATTACTCTTCATTCATGAGCTTTTCAATCATTTCCAACAACAAATTGGTAGATCTCAAAGAGAAAATGCTCACAAAGGTCCTTGAATCATGAATTCTTGAAATATATTAGAAAAAATATTTTCTTGAGTTCTCATGTTTACATAGTGATTCATTGTGATTGATATGATGGATTGTGGATGTTATTAGATGTGAAAATGATGTGCGTAGGATTATTTTTATACTTTTTTTGTGCACAAAAATAAACAAAGTTGATAGGTTCACTCAATTTTAAAATTTGAATCCTTAAGATAATACTAGCCCCAAGATTCAAAGTCCCTAGATAATAGGTTAACTTGGGTCATCCTATTATAGATTAGGTAAACTTTGGATGAAATATTCTAGGGTTATCCTAAGAAGAGGTAGCTCTGAGGTCTCAAAAATTGTGCTGAGAAAATGCAAGATGCAGGAGTGAATGTGAGAAATAGTAGTTTGAGCAAAGATCCATCTATGGTCCATAATATTACTACATGGTATGATCTAATAGGTCTTAAATAATAGGTAATTCTATTTTAAGATGGTACATTTTCTTAGGACTCTCATAAAATAAATTTTCTTAATCACCTTAGGAGCTTGACCAAGTAACCATGTGGGCATAAACATATACACCACCTCCTCATCATCCTTGGCCTACTCCTCACAATATTGGTACAAACTTCAAGATACCTCATCTAGAACATCTAGCAAGCATCTCAAAAAATATCTCGCATAGTTGATAGTGGACAATCACTCCCTCATAAACATAGATGCATGTAAATGTTAGAGGTTGATGTCTAACTCTACAAGGATGAGTGATGGGAAGGAGATTCCATGCTCAAATTCATAAAAGTATTACTCTGGATGATAACATTGTACTATATTAGAATACTAAATGATACAAGTTGTGATACAACTAATAAAGAACACTTGGAACACACTCAAATATATGTGGTTGTATAATTATGTAGACAAATATGAACCCTTGTCCTCTCTTATCTAGTACTAGAAATTCGTTGATCAAACTAGCCAAAACAACAAGAACTGCATCATACACTAACATGTCTTGCCAGGGTATGTTATCATTTTTTATAGTGTCACATTTTAACACCCATCTTCATATTGCACCATTATACACTTGATCATAATATACAAGATCCCCAACTATCTGGATCCTCAAAATATAATAAATGTCCTCCAACATGATCATAATTTCTCTACACGGTAGATGAAATGTGTCATAGTCTAAGTGTAAATACTTGAATATAGTTATAAGTAAACCCAAGTTCATCCAAAGCTAGGACATATAAAGTAGGAATTTGAGACCACATCAAGTTATGATGTGTTGATCCAATAGAGACAATTGTTTAATTAACTCAAATGACCAAGGGTATAGACCTCTAACATAGAGCTTACACCCTCAAACCTATTTTTTAATAAAGATACATAAATTAGTTGACATCATCTAGGTGGTTATTAAAAATTAATCTATTTTTATCCTATTAGCTACTCTCTCATCGTGAGCTCATCATTTTCCCCACTCTAGATCTTGAGAATTGAAAACATCAACATATCAACATATCTAATTCATAATTTAAACATTACTAAAATAATACTAACTTCAAGCTTGTTTGAAAACACAATTGACTGGCTTGATTGAGTTTTCCAATTAAATATATAATCAAATTGCCCCTTTATCAATGTACAAGCATAAGAAATAGGCAAAAAAAGAAAAAAGATGACAAAAGTGCAAAAAATAATGCTAAGTGATACTTCACAACCTAACATGCAATATTTCATTCTTAAGCATTATTTAACACATTACTCCATACTATTTTACACTTGGTACATTCTAATTAGTTTATATATATATATGAATTGAAACATGGTTACACATTAATTGACTTCTACTAATGCATTACATGATATAAAGGGTTTCAAAGTTTCCAAGAAAAATCAAATGCACAAATTTATAATTGGTTAAGCACTAGAACATGATAGGTGCTACAAGATTGTTTTGTATGTGTTTGAACACTTAGCCTAGGTGTTATAACTTTGTTAGGTATTGTTTGATCCCTACCTATGCATTATTTTGAAATTAGGGTTGCAAGTATACATGCCATTTTGTGTATTAGAGAATCATTTTTTAATAATATTGGCACCAAATAAATTCCCTAGGTGATAAAATAATTTGCATATATGTTACAACACTAGAATTTTCATGAAGTTAAAAAAATAATGTGCAAGTAAAAACATGAAATCTAACTAGAATTTGAAAAAAAGAAATTACAAGGAGGCTTTAAATGACTTACTAGAAGTCCATAGTGAGGTTGATGTTGAAATCACCAACTTCTCTCAAGTCTATGCTATCAAATATGTATGACCATCATGAAAATGAGGAAAAAGATTAGAGCTTAGAAGAGTGAAAAAGAAAAGTCAAATGTGAAGATAGAAATTGAAAAAGGGTTTTTGAGCCTTTTAAACCACTTCGTGACCTAATGGGGAATTTTTATCATGTTGTTTTACCCCTATGCACTTATTAATTATTATTTTTTAAACTAGGGACAACATGTATGACTTTTATCTTCTTCATCATAAAAAATGTTATCAAATGAAAAGAACATTTTTTCAAAAAAAAAAATTTGAAAATTTGAAAAATTGGAAAAGCATAATCTTTTATTGCAAATTTTCATTTTGCAAGGTGTATGGTATTAATATAATAACAAGATATATCACAATTGAGAAAATTATAATAAATTTTATAAATTGGACATCAAACATGGAATTTTCAAAATCATCAATGGTCCATTTAAATTAGTTTGACCAACCAATCATGTGTTGTATTGAGGTTTTATCACTGAATCATGAAAACTAAGAATCACTTGTCAATTAGATCGTTCATCAAGTTTGAATTGGGAAATTAGTGAATCAAACATTAAATATTCTTTGAACTAGCATGCTTCACACATTAATTCAAAGAGATACATTCATAAACACCCTAGATTGAATTGTTCAAATCAAGTCAAATCAATCAATTGAATATTTAACCTTTAATTAATTATAAACCAAAGTCAATTGGATTTGATAAATTGAAAGATTAAACAATTATGCAATTGATTTAATTAATTGTATAGTTTCATTAAATAATTAATGCAAATTTAACCCATTCAAGGGGTACACATGGATAAATCAAGTCAATTCATTCAATTATTTAATTATTTTATTCCTCACCCACCATATGCTACAAATCAATATCAACCAATGGGAAATGATATTTTGACTCACATGGATCATTAAAAACTTTGCCATCTCCATCATCCATTTCACCTTTGCAATCTTGACCATTAATCTTGTCACCATGCACAAATATTTGAAACATACCCAATCTTCTTGTACCAACATTTAAAAACATTTATTGAACCCTCATCTAACCTTGGTAAACTTAACTCTACCCCCTATATTTCTACCAATTTTTCATAATTTATCTATCACTTATTTATTTGATTTTATCCTATGGTATAGCCACCTTCTCCTAAGTATTTTTATTTAATTGAAAGTAATTGTCCCCTTTTAATTAAATAAAATCGCCAAAGTACCTTTATTTCTATGTGTGCACATGGAAAGGCACTTTCCTATTTTAAGAATAAAAAGAAAAGCATTTTTTCTACACATGAGGGGCATGCTTTTCTATGTGAGAGAAACCTTTATTTTTAAAATAACTCTTATTCTCCTCCACACATATTTTTCCTCTTAGACACCACCATTGATTTTTCTTAGGTGAGATTATTGTGCACAAAGTCATCATGGGATTCAATCTCCATGCTTGATTTTTCCTCTTAATCTCTACTATCCATTTCTCTTTAAAAGGAGGCTCTCTCCTCACTCTCTCATCATTTACACTCATGTTATCATTACATTGTAATATTTCTTAAAGTTTTGGAGTACTTGCAGAATTTGGAGCATTCTTACTTACATTAGGTCATTCTTGCATTCTTAGTTTAGTCTTCATTTTAATTTCATCATGACATACTTTCTAGCTAGGATTTCCTTTATGCACTTGCTTAAATCACATAGCTTAACTAGGAGTATTTATAATCCTTTCATTCTTGTTAGCTTAAGCTTGTATTTGCATATCTTAGCTTAGATCTTCCATCTCTCATTTAGCTTTCACTTGCATTTCATTCCCTTAAATCTTGGATATTGACATTCTTTCCTTTACTCTTTAAATCTTCTATTCTATGGTATACCTTGCAAGGGTTTCTTAATTAGGTTCATTTGAGAGCCACAATCTCAAAGCTCTTGCACATAATAGATAGGAAGATAAAGGATTCCTCTTGATATGCTCTTTATCATAGATATTCTTGAGTATAATGGTCTATAGAAGTGTTTCCACATTTTATGCACATAGTTTTGATGCCCACCTTAGGGTTACACTCTTTTGTTTAGCTCCATTCTCTTAGTTTTAATTAATACTTGCAAGTTTAGATTTTTTTTTTGTAGCTAAAAGTGTTGTATGATACTTTTTGTATTGTCATATTATACTTTCTGTATTGTGATACAATACTTTTCTAGTTTTTTTTGTTGTATTGGTTCTTGCATTCTATCATACTCCCTTCTACAAACTATCATACTAGTTTAGTATAGAGTGTCATACTAGGCCAAAATATTTCCTGACTTCACTATGGTATATCATACGCTACTTTATCAACTATAAGTATTGTCCAACCTATTTTTTTTGCACATTCCAACTTTAGGATTTCACTTTTCATCTTTCAAGCTTTCATTTTTGGTTTTCTAGTTTTCTAAAAGGCTTCTAATAGTAGTTTCATAGGGTTATTTTGAGTCTTTTATGCCTAGTTGATGCCCTAACCTTGGTTTTGTAGGTACCTTTTTATTTCTTATATTACTAAAGTAGAAAAAAATACAAAAAGGGCTACTAAAATTTGTTGCAAGGCTTCCCAAGCACATCTTTTTTGTGTGTCTTCATTTCATTTCAAGTGCTTGCATCTACTAGTTGTTTCATTTTCATAGGCACATAAAACCCATTAGTACGGTTCCTTTATTGATAGGAGAGTATACTATTTTCCCTTAAGGAAAATAAAAAATATTAATGCATCATTGTATTAAGAAAGTGGGTGGCATATTCCACACTTTAGTGGTCTTAATTAACTTTCTTGGCATGTTTGGGGGAAGCATTAGGGAATAGGAGAGTATGCTCTTCACCTTATTCGTTAATAAAAAATCTTGACCTCCTTAGCATGGATCTATTTTGTTCAATCTCCTAGCAATATTTACTCCTTTAGAGGGTGTGCTATTTCTGTAAAGATACCAATAAGAACAACCCAAAGTGGGAATAGGTAAAACCTAGCTAATTTGACCCACTATAATCACAAATCCCTTGAAAAAGGTGAAAGCCTTAGGTGAAATAATAATTGACTTCACTTAGTGAAATTACTTGTGGGATTATGACCATGAGGAAATAATTAGGTGTGTATGCTTACGGTACTCTTGTAGCTGTGAGACCTTTGTACCATATTAGGTGCAAGAGGGGTGTTATAAATGAAGCTACCCTATTTTGCCACTTAATATCTTGGTGCAAGGATTGATCCTAGTGGACTACCTAGATCACCCCAAGATTTATAGCTACCATATGTATTCCTTTAGATGTGGGTAACCCATCTATACCAAATCCAATATATATGGTGTGTAACCACTTTGTGTGAGGCAAGAGAGCATCAAGTTGTGGGCCAAGTTGTTGGGTATTAAGCCATAACCTTAAGGTAGATCTTTCTTTATGTGTTTTCAAATGTGTGAGACCCATGGAAATTTATAGAACATACACAATCAATAGTCTCATAGAGATTTTAATTTTCAAGACTTCTCAAGTGTTTGTATTGGAAATGTTGCTTTGTCCCTTGTCTAATTGCTTGAAGATGTGTGTTTTCATCACAAATACTATCAAAAATTTCTATTTTACTATCAAAACTGAATCTAATTACCACTATCACAATCACTCTATAACGTTTGGTTGGAAAATTTAAGCAACTTAGGTCTTTCGAGAATAAAAAGATCACAAACTATCTTTACTAGTAATCTATCATAATACTACTATTAGAAATACTGTATGATAAACTTGACATCTAAAAGTATCATACTACCTCAAAAAATCTATCATACTATTATCTGGAACTTTTTCATACTACCATTGTAAACCTGTTGTATTGCAAAAATATCACACTTCTTCTAAGAAAGTATTATATGAAAGTTTGTACTATCCTAATATTATCCTATTTGTTCAACTTTATCGCCCAAATTTTTTACTTAGTTGGCTTGACCTTATACCCATTCTTGGCTTATCTAAGATGTCTATAGTTGCTCATATTGGTTCTCTAGTATGAAATCTTCATGTTTAGGATTGTTTAGGCTGAAAAATATCACCTTGGATCCTTGGTTACATACTTGATTTAGAAGGTTGTTCACTTGTCATCTCACTTACTCACCTACTTGGCTATCTAGATAATCACTTATCTCTTAGCTTGAGTCATTGATGTCATACATTAGTTGGATGCTTTTCTTGACAAGTCACTATGATAACTCCATTACTATCTCTATTTGACAAGTGAACACTTTAATCTTCTAATTTTGGAATCCAAGTTGTCTTGTGTTGTCCTATTAGCTGAATACTATCTCTTACATGCCAGTTACAACTAGATTTAAAGTTGGTCAAGGAGGTCATATTTTCTTTAGATTTGAAGAATTACCCTCTCCAACTAGGTGTCTACATAATCAAGACTTTGAGATTTGGCCTATATTTAACAAGATAGAGGAAGATAAATTGCTACTTGGCATAACTCACTTAGTCACTTTGGTAGTTCCTTGGAAACTCCACTTGAAGCTCCTAGGACTGAAAATAGTTTTTCTTTCACCATGTCTAGGTAAGAGAGAAACATATGCTTGGATAACATTTTTTCTGATAGATTAGAAAAATAGAAAGAGGAAAGAAGGCCTACTTAGATGAACATGCAGGACTTGAACAAGCAAGACTTCTGGATGCTAGGGTTAATGTGAATGCCTTTGGGGAAAATAATGCTAATGTCTTTGGAGGAAATCATAGAAATGCTAATATATTTGGAGACCATAATGCAAATGTTAACCATAGTGATCCTTTTGGAAACTTTGGAAATAACGGAAACAATACTCATCCTAGGCCTCCAAGGTCTCATCTTGAGGGATTTGGGTCTCCACCTAGATCTTCTCATTATAGAAAACCTTCCCATAGATATCATCATGGAAGTGAAGTAGACAATGACATTACTAGTGAAAATCTCATGAAATTTCAGGAAGATGACTATTTTCAAAAACTTATGCTCAAGGATTTGGAATAAAATGGAGATCCTTACTTTATGCACTTGGCTTTTAGAGGATGGAAGCTACCACATGAATTTGACATTCAAATATTTATTCAAAATAGAGAACCTACTTAAACTAAGATTTTGATGAAATAACTTTAGGACCTACAAACTTAAGTTGCATGCATGGAAAAAGAAAAGGAAAAGCGTAAGTCTTCATTCTCCATGGAATATATATGTGCACTCTCTTTCAATAAGATTATTTATATGATGAATTTTGCTTGTGATTTTGAGATTCCCAAACATGAAAAATATGATGGCAATGGGGATCCACATGATGATATAAGACAATTCTATGCTCTAAGTATGGATTTCATAGATGATGATGCTTATCTCATGATGCTCTTCCCAAGGAGTTTGAATGGTCAAGTTATTGAATGGTTTACCAAGATTACACCTCCAATCAAATCATTTGATGATATTTCTCAAAGGTTTATACAACATTATTCATATAACATTCAACATCCCATAACTGCTCTTTACTTGTGTGACATAAGAGAAAAATAGGGTGATACTTTTGTCACCTACTTGTAAAGATGAGGGAAGTTACATTCTAGATACCCTTAACAACTTGCCAAAAAATAAAATATTTATATATTTTTTAGCACTCTTAATTGAACTAAACTATGACCTAAGGAAGTATATATTCCCTACTTTTAATGAGATGATTAAGAAAATGTATCATATAGAGGATGTTTCTATAAAAAAAGGAGAGATAACCTTGAACAAAGACAATACTAATGATAATAGAAATGTAAAAGACAAAGGTAAACCTTGCATCAAGAATAAGCACATTGTTAATGATGGGGTAGTTGATGTACCTAAGACTAAAGAGCCTATCTTTAACTTGGCTAATGTTCTTGCTACCAAACAATAATAGGTTTCTAAGATGAATGACCCCAACAAGTCTAAGATCATACAAACCTCAAAACCTAAACACAATTTCACTCCTATGACTAGATGTGACTCTCAAAAATTTACTTTCAAATAATATCATTACACTACCTGATAATTTATGACCCTATGATCCTATTGTTAAGCCTCCATGGTGGATATATGATCATTACTGTAACTATCATAGGAATAAGGGTAAAAATATTGATAATTGCATCAAACTCAAAGACATCATCCAAGATCTTATTAAGAATGATAAAGTTGGTGTGGATGGACTTGTCAATAATTTTGATAAAAAATATTTCAAGGAGCCTCTTCCTAAATATGAGAAAGGAGAAACATTAAATGCCAACAAGAAAAATGGTGATGCTAAGATCAACTACACCTACACAAATATTGACAATGCCATCCATATGATTGAACTTGATGATGAGAGTATTTACATGTTAAAACCTAAGTATGATGAGCCTAACTATGGAACTAATGATGAAAGACTTAAGGTAATTTTTATGGGCATTGGTTCCTCACAAACACAAACTTCTAGTTAACACAAACCTATGATCATGCTTAGGGGTGCAACTACTTTCTCTCATGGGGGGAGACTTAATGTTGTTACTAGGAGTTGACCTAAGGTTTTCCTTAAAGGTGTAAATACCTCCAACTATTCAAATTATAAGAAATGAGGGTTCTCATCTTCCAAGGAAAATATACTGCTATTAATTCTACTTAAAAATTGTGGATCAATTACAACATACCCCTATGAAAATATCCATCTTTAAGCTACTAGAGTTATCCCTTTTCCATATGGAGATCCTAGAAAAATTATTATGTACAACTAGTATCTCCACTGAATTTGACATTGATAATTTCTCAAATATGGTTAACCATATCTATGATCTACACTATATAACATTTTTTGAAGAAGACAATAAAGCACTCAACCATCCGCACAACCTTGCATTACATATTGAACTTGAAATCCATCATACCCAAGTGAGATGTATGTTGATAGACAATGGTTCTAGGTTATCTCTTTTCATGTCATTCAACAAATGGATCTATCTAAATTTTCTATTGACCCTAGGAGAAAAATTACAATAAAGGCTTGTGATGAAGTTAAGAAATCTTGGAAAGGCTTAGTGGTGCTACCTATCCACATTGGTCTAGTTGAGAAAGATGTTATCTTCTAGGTCCTTGACATACCTCTTGTGTGAAACATTTTTCTAGGAAGACCTTGGATACATGAAATGCAAGCAGTCCCCTCTACATTCCATCAATGTATATTTAAGTTTTATTTAAATGGTATAGAGATATCTATTCTTAGGGATAATTCTATGTCTATAAACACACTCACTATTGCTAAGTCCTTGGTGCCAAATAATAGAGTTGCTGATGAGGCTAGAATCACACTTGCTGATTATGTGAGGAAGCTAAAAATGATGAATATTAGAATGGAAGAATATATACTTCACTTTATTTATACACTTCTAGTTTCCCCTCACTCCTATGGGAAACCATTTGAAAACATGAGACTTTCATCTTTAGCTATGAAAATCTATGGCACCAATCCTCATTCCTACTAAAAGATTAGATAGAAGACTAAGTTGTTAGAGATTGTATTTATAGAAAATAAGAGATATCTAATGAGGTTACACTCACTACTCCTATTTCTCCTAAGTAATATGGAAATAAATATGTGTTTATTAGGAAGATGGGATATCCAAGACATGGTTCTTTTATAGATAATAAACATACTCTTAGTGAACCTATGAGTTACACTAAGGGACATAGAAGAAAATACACTATTATCTTAGGTTATGTTGTTAATGATGGTCTACCTATCTTTGACTATGAACTCCTTGGTACTAGTAATTTAGAAGAATAAACTCAACCTATTGCCATTACTACTCCAAAAGAAGAGGATTCTGTGCCTTCTACCTCCATTCCTTGGGGAGAAATGGAACAACCTAATGACCATAGTGTAGGGGCTTCTACCTCTAGATAGATGGAATTTGATGAATCATATACCCTAGTAAAGAAAACATAATAATAACATTTATCACCTCATATGATGTGACCAAAGTACTAATTCTGATGAATATGAATGTGATTCTCTCTCGATTGTGTCTAATGAATTGGTAGTTGATGTTATACATGCTTATGCTAAAAAAAAGACATATTTGACAAGTCACCCATAAGGTTTGATGATTTAAACTCACAACTTACCTTAGTGGATTGTAAGGCCCACACTTTTACCCTATTATAAATTGCAAGGAATGAATATTATTAGGAGTTAATTAGGTCATGATCAAAATTTCTGTTATTAACAATGATTTATGAGATCCTATTAGAGATTGATACATATTTTTATTATTATAAGGTTGATACCCTATCCAATAACATTAGGTCGATAAGATAAGACCACATGAAAATGGGACTCAATATGTTCAAGTCAAGAACCTAGTCATGAGATCCAAGGTATGATCTACAAGGCAATTAGGAAAGATAAATTAACATTCACTCTTGTGAGAACAACTATGAATGTAGGTTATAATGACAACAAGACATATGGTTACATTTGGAAATTGGTTTTATATTATTATGACATAATTATGGAAACATTCTAACAGTCTGAGTAATTAACTCTAGAAAAATCACACACAAACCCCTCATAATGTGATAAAGGGATATTGCTAGGAATGTTGTTATGTTTAACTTGATTGAAAGGATACTAGACAACTAGTTTGTATATTAGTGATTTTCACTTAGGACATATATGCTAAGATCCGTTTTATATGTTTTCATGATTTAGTAAAGGGGACTTTAGAGTTTCATTGTTATGTTAGAAAGAGTTGTGATAATATTTAGAATGATAATTGGTTATGTTAAGAAAGATAACCGTTGATACACTTATTTGATATTTCAATGTTTTGAATATTTTATGGAAATGATTAGACGAAATTTAATTGTAAATGTTAATGCAAATAATGTGATATTGGATTATTCTACACTTATTTGTATGTATTTTTATATTATTTTATTGGGCTACTGATGTTTAAGTTGAGTGTATAGGAAAATTGAACCATGGAGATTATTTGGGGAAACAAGGTTCAAACCTATGTGAACATAGTAAAGCCAAGGTGAATCTTTGGAAGATTCAAAACCTCATTGTATTGTATTTATTTTGTAATGTGATTGTGCATGTGTGTGTGTTATAAATTTAAAGATCATTATTAATTAGCAACATGGCATCGTGATGTGTAAAGTATTTAATGTGTGTGTGTAATTCGACACTTGTGTTGTCTATGTGTAAATGACACGTCATGTAGGATTTTGGGCATGAAGTCACTTAACCTAAACTTTATTCCATTATGAAATTAGGTTAACCCAACTTGGAGTGTGTTAGGATGAGTCGCCTTCATGATGGAATTCAAATTAAAATTTGATAGGAACTTTAGACAACCTAAAAGTAGTTCCCAAGTGTTATTTTGGTGAAAATAAGTCACCTACAGGGTAGTAGTATAGGTTGGGGGTCTAGATACACCCATAAGTTGGTCTAGGGGACCTAGGAGACCCTCTAAACTAGCCATTTTCAAGTCAATTCGAAAATCAAAGTGTCACATGACTCCTTTTCTTATCCCACCACTTGGTTAAGTTCCCATGGGTAGAAAGGTACAAGGGTGTAAGAGGGGTAGGTGGGGGATGGAAGTGGAGGTCCTTTTAGGGAGCTTGTGCCAAACTTAGTGGTTGTTCACCCACTCTCTAATTGTGGAGATAGATAGGATCTTGGGAGGAGAAAGCTTTGAAGCCAAGGAAGGAAAGATCTTGATCACCATTTTATAGCCATAGCTTGAAAGGAGGTTAGTGCTTCATGCAATGTTTTCTTCATCTCATGAAGTTGAAGTTGGGAATTTTAAGAGAGCTTCTTGTAGGATCTATGTGTGTGATATGGAATCATGTATTGTCATTCAAATCTTTGTGTTGTGATTGTGTATATTGTTTCATGAATTTTCTTGGGGTTTCTTCTTTGATTTCCTTGTTTTGTTTGAATGTTGAAATTTGTTCATGGGTGTGAAGGCTTCACTCACCCTTGGGAAAGAAGAGAAGCTTTGGGTGAAGGGGTTAGTTAGGCTTGAAATATAGTTGAGAACCTTGGAGTATGGGCTCCATTGTATGCCATATTCATTCATAACT
Organism: Cupressus sempervirens; assembly: GCA_028749045.1. Classification (NCBI taxonomy): domain Eukaryota; kingdom Viridiplantae; phylum Streptophyta; class Pinopsida; order Cupressales; family Cupressaceae; genus Cupressus; species Cupressus sempervirens. Next base: position 400,922,841 of record CM053791.1, on the reverse strand, counting down.
TGCTTTGGGGTGATAAGGAAAATGATGGTGTAGAAAGAAAGTTTATGGAGTATGAGTTTTTCAAGGATGCTATAGTTGATGGTAGTATGTTTGGAGGATGTTTGTGAAAGCCCCAAAAGGGCATGAAATTTTTTGTCATGTGAAAGCCCTGAAAGGGCATGGAATTTGTTGATTTGTGAAAGCCTTGAAAGGGCATAAAAATTGTTGATGTAGATATGGTATGATATGGCAAGTATCCTAATTGAAAGCCCACCTTCACCCAATGTTTATGATTCCATTCATGAATCATTGTGTAAACCTTGGTTGGGGTTGTAATGTGTTGCAAATGTTGTGATCATGTTAGTTCTTGTTTTTGTGATGTTGTTTAAATGTATCCCAGTTGAGCCTTATTTCCCCTAGCGCGGGGGGTGGCCTCCTTGAGGCCTAGGTTGGGAGGTGAGCCTCCATGGTTCTACATTCATCTTTTATTGCAGGTATTTTCTAGAAGTCTTGGACATTTGGAGATTGTGAAATCTCACCTTTGCATGCAAGAAGAGAATACTATTGTTTTGTATTGAAATAGAGGATAACTTCATCTTGCTATGTAAATTCATAGTATTATAGAAGTGTTGTTATTGGTCTCATGTATAAGCCAATAGAGAGAAAGATGGTGAAAATATTACTTGTAAAGGTCCTTCCATTGTGAATCTTGATATGATGATTCCACCACCTTAGTTGCTTGCTTGATGCTTGTGTTGAGTGCAAGACTTGAGAGGAACATGAAAGAAAAATTTCATTGTTTGATGTTGTCATTACTTAATTTGAATGTGTTGGAGGAAAGTAATTTGTATCATGATATACATTAGATGAAGAATAGGAGATTATCATTTGTTAATCTTATTTCCACAGGCTTCATATGGATAATTCAGAGGCATTTGAGTTTAATCTTGAATCATATCAAGTGTAGTCTATGTTGAATTGACAATGAATTCGTGATCATGATGGTAATATCAACAATAAAATTGGAGCATTTGAGGTTTTTAGATTTACATGTAAGTTGTATAGTGTTACATATAAGACATTTGTAATTTAAGATTGACAATAATTAAGATAGTTGTCATGCACCAAATTGATTTCAATATGGAATAAACCATGAAATTCATATTACAAAGATCAATTACAAAAAAAAGTGAAAATTTAGAAAGAAACAAGGCAAATAAGTTCAACTTGAAAATGGGAGCCTGTAGATGCATATCTATTCTCTGGAAAATGTATGAGCAACATCAATTAATTGCCTTTTTTAATACAGTCCAATAAAATAATGTACACAAAATAAAATATTATTATTTTGACTATTTAGAGTTAGAACTATACAATGTAAACAACTACCCCTATTTAAATGTGTTAGCATAAGTTATAATGACCTTAGACAAATAATAATAATAATAATAGCAATAAGCCTAGGTACTCAAATTCTTAGCTAGGGAGTACCTATGTTGGAACCCTCATAAATTATAATGAAGAGAGAGTTTAAATAGTAAAACAAACAAATTTTAATAAAATACTAATATAAACTAATCAGCGGCCAACCAATATAAATAGAAAAGTTCTACTGGCATAAAGGGATTTTAATGGTGATGGCCCCACCTAGGCATCCATGACATGAGAAAATATTCCACCAGGCACATGAACACAATGGAGATTTAAGCCTACTACAAATCAGAATAGCTCTAGGTCAATTTAATCTCTTGGGAAGGGTGAAGCAAGCTTCCTTGCATGAGATTGGAGTATGGGGCCGATCACTGTTCTGAAATAAGTCAGAAAGTTCTCCATTTGGCGCCCACCTTTCTTGGAAAAGAATGAAGTTGAAACAAATACATAACCCCCCACTTTTAATACCATCACATCGCACATTGGAAAGAGCATCATACACCTAGATAAAAGCAACATGGGAAGGTGCTAGTTTAGAGGGGACCACCTTGGGATAGGAGAAACTCGCCTAGGACAAAGGGAGATAGATTTTGGGTTAGCATGAATTAATATTGTCCTTGTTAAGGTAAGTTGGTAAGGTAGTTAAGGGAAGACAAGGGGGTATATTTAGGAGTAATTAGGATTTGATTTATTCTTTTTAAGTTTGATGCATAGAATTAAGGAAAAGGGGTATATGGGTTGACGGGTTTAGAAAACTTTAGAAGAAGGAATTGTAATTATAGTTTAAATGTTTATTTAATATGGTAAAGATAGGTAATAGTAGATTTAGAAAATTATGATAAGGAAATAGGGTAGAGTTGGAAAATTTGCATAATAGTTGAGTTTAAAATTGAATTGGGGTCATGAGTGATGGGTCGAGTTTAGAAATAGCTAGAGTTAAAGTTAGTATATAATTTTGTGTTAGTAGTTAGTAGATAATGTTATAAGTTAGCTATTAATAGTTAGTGACATATTACATCGAATTTAGAATTAATTCAATTGTAGTAAGTTAAATTAGTCCTTGATATTATAATAATATTGATAACAAAGTGAGAAAATAAATAATAATAATAATGGTCGTTAGTAGTTTTATGGTAATGAGGTGAAGTATAATTATAAGATGTTTAGTAGTATTATTAGCATAATTCAAGATGTTAAGTTTAGTATTAACTTTAGTATAATTTGATTTTAGTTATTTGATTATATTTGATTTTAGGGATTTGTGTAATTATGATTATAGTTATTTTTATTATATATTATTTTTAGATATTTTGGGAGTGCAATAGATATACATATTAAATTGAAAAGGTAGAATAGAATTTGGTTGGTAGTATTATTCTATAATCGATTTAATATTACTAACAATTATAGTAATTATAGCTTAAAATTAGTTAATAATGTTAGTAAATAGAGTATTAGATATATATAGTAAGAATGGTAGGCACAAGTGATTTTTAGTAGTAATAATAAGAGCAATAAAAAAAAACAATAATAAATATATTAATACATATATAATGATGAGATAAGACACGTGGAAGATTCATTTAATATGTATATTATTCGATGTAATTAAGCACGTGTTTAATAAAATATTAGGGTTGTCGGAGAGTAGCATAATAATAATAATAATAATAAAACTTAGAGGCATAAGCAATTTTCAGTAAAATGAAAAGCTAAGTCAAAGACTTCAGATCGGTTATAGTTAGTAAAGTTTAATCTTGATAATAATAATAATAATAATATGTTTAGTTTTTAAAAAAAAAATTTAGTGTGTTTTGCCTTGGTAAAATTAGGGCATGACATGGACCATGTTGGCCTCACTGGGGATCAATCCAATTTGAGTGTCTTCAAACATTTCCTTAAAGATTTTGACTTTCTTGTCACTGGAGACAACTCCATTTGCATCAACAACTTGGAATCCTCCACTTCACTACCACTCATGTACCCTGATCTCATTGATTGGTCTTTGCAACATTAGTGTCTTGAGTTAACTTCCTTTGAAAATGATTAGGAGATCACTTTCTTCCTTAATGTCACAAAACCTAGTATCTTCTGCTAGTGAACCATATACCAAAATTATAGAAACAAACATCAAGTACCTAAGTCATTAGATAAAAATAAAAAATAAAAAAGAGTAGGCACTATGATGGTGGAAACCACTTTGTGGTTGTTTTAGAGCCTAAAAAAAGTAAAAATAAAGACATATCCAATGTTGAAAACCTATATGAGGCACCGAAGGATGAGGCACTTGGTAGTATTCCTAATTATGTTCAAGAGAGAACATTGGTATTGATTGAGCATACACAACCTATTAATCTAAAAATAGAAGAGGCTCCCAAAATCATACATCTAGATTAGTCCTTGTTAGCTGAAGAGAAGGAAAAATTTACTTAGTTTTTCCAAGAGAAAAAGATCAACTTTTCTTGTACTTATGTAGATATGAATGGAATTGACACCGAACTCATCATGCACCATATCTCTATAGAACTTGGTGTCAATTGTGTCAAACAAAAATAAAGAAATATGCATCCACATGTTGCCTTCTTGGTGAAAGCCAAATTAGGAAAGCTAATAAATTGCTAAATTTGTAAGAGATATAGACTATGTAGAATAGATCTCTAATATTATAATTGTCTCCAAGCATTATAAATCCATTTGAGTGTGCACTGATTTTCGAGGTCTAGACAAATCTTTCCCTAGGGATGATTTTCTACTTCCTTACATTGATATGATAGTGGACATGAATGCGGGCTATGAGATGTATTCTTTAATGGATGGGTTCTCGAGTTATAACCAAATCAAGATATCTCTAGAAAATCAAGAGAAGACTATTTTCACATGTGCATGGGCTACTTTCTACTAGTATGTCATGCCATTTGGGCTAAAGAATGCTAATGCCATATATCAGAGAGCTATGAAAACTATTTTCTATGACATGATATATAAGAACATGGACAACTATGTATATGACACTTTGGCTAAATATAAGAAAAGGAATACTCACTTAGATGATGTGAGCTTAATTTTGGACTATATGAAACAATTTTAGTTTAGTTAAAAACCTATAGAACACACCTTTTGATATCACTTCTAGTAAACTATTCAGCTATATCATATCTTCTAAGGTAATTAAAGTTGATCCTGAAAAGGTTCAAGCAATCATGGAAATGCTACCTCGTAGTAATGTTAGTTAATTAAGGAGTCTTTAGGGATGCCATCAATCATTAAGGAGGCTTATTTTTAGCTAGCTCATAGATCACAAACTTTCAACAATAGTTTAAATAAGGGATCCACATGTGCATGGAATGAAGAGCATGAGAAGAACCTTAATCAAATCAAAGAATATTTGGCTAAGCCCCCTATTCTCATACCTCCTATCCCAAAAAAACCTTTGAGTTTGTATATCTCAAATATAACTATTTCCATAATGAAAATGGAAAAGAATGAGCTATTAACTACATCAACATAAATCGAGTCACTTATGAGGCAAACTATAAAAATATTGAGAAGGCTTTCCTTGTTCTGGTGTCCACATATCAAAAACTTTGACACTACATGATAACTTATACTACACACTTAGTTGCCAAGATTGATCCTCTTAAATACCTCTTAAGTAAAGCTACTCTTACTAGTCAACTTGCTAAAAAGATGATGATTCTTTCAGAATTTTACATTCAATATGTTGAACGTTAGCCACAAAAGAACAAACTCTTGCTGATCAACTTGTTGATTTACCACTCCAAGATAATTCTCCTATGAAAATCAACTTTCTAGATTCATCCATCATGTATGTAACTAGAAGAACTTAAAACATTTTCTTTGATAGATCTCACACTCAGAATGGTGTTGGTGCTAGCATCTTGTTTGTTATATTTCATGGTTACACTACTCCTAAATATCACAAGTTGTTGTTTCCTTGTACCAACAACATAGTTGAATATGAGGATCTTACAAATGAGATAAAGATAGTCATTGAATGGAGGATTATAAAGCTACACATCCTTGGAGACTTACCTCTTGTTATCAATCTAATTAATAATGACAACCAAACTAAGGATGACAAGTTGACTCCTTACAAGAAATTGATTGATTCTTTGAGGAAATATTTCAATTTTGTTACATTCCAAAAAATTCTTCAAGTTGAGAATAAATTTGTTGATGCTATAGCTACTTGGGCATCCATTTTAAAACTACAGGAATATGAGTCTTGGTTTTAATTCCAAGTGGAATGTCAACCTACCTATGATTCCCCTAATGATCAATTCATTTGTGCTATTTTTGGTCATGAATATTCTCAAAATATCACTATCTACTCTTACTTGTGTGATCAAATCATGCTTGATAACCTGATCAGTAATGAGAAGTGTCAAATCATTTGTGATGCCTCAAAATACACCCTCATATGTGGTGACCCATTTAGGAAGGGTATGGACATAACACTTCTTAGGTGCTTTAAAGAGGATGATTCTTAATGAGGGTTAGCTAAAGTCCATGATGACATTTGTGGGTCTCACTCTAATTGCCTTGTGCTAGCTCAAAAACTACTTAGGGATGGTTATTATTGGTCTACTATGCAAGCTAATGCCATGCAGTATCCTAAGTAAAAAAAGAAATTCCAACTTCATGGTAACATGATTTATACTCCTAGAGGTGAGTTGATACCCTTTATCACACATTAGCCTTTTAGCAGTGAGCTTTTGACTTAGTTGAAAAGATCCATCCTAGCTCTTCTAGTGAACACAAATTCTTTATCACATCTATTGAGTACTTTACTAAATGGTTGAAGTTGTTCCTATTTCTATTGCTACTAGAAATCTTGTGTCCCTCTTCATAATGAATCATATGATCTATTTCTATAGTGTTCATTCATCTATAGTCACTAAAAATGGAGGATAGTTTAAGAACAAAGATCTAAGATAACTATGCAAGAGATTTAAGATCAAACACAATGAGTCCTTGATATTCTATCCTTAAGGAAATGAATAATTTGAAACCTCTAGTAAAACACTTTTGAACATCTTGAATAGAATTGTTCACAAATCAAGAAGGGAGTGATACTTATAGATAAATACTATACTATGGGCTTATAGGATAAGCATATGCATGCCTACTGAGGATACACCTTTTTCTCTAGTATATGTATTTGAGGTTATTCTACCACTTGAGGTTGAGATTCCTTCCCTATAGGTCTCTTTGAAAGGAATGATTACCGATGAGGACTATAGAGCTATGAGAATTTAGGAACTTAAAATCCTAGGTGAATGCCACAAGACTTCCTTTCATCACATGAGAGCATATAAGAAAAGGATGTATATTAGCTACAACAAGAAGGTTTATCCTAGGAAATTCCAATTTTGCGACCTCATCCTCAAAGAGAATTCAAAGAATTAATAAAACAAAGAACATAACAAAAAATTTGAACCTAACTGGCTATGTCCTTACATTGTCATTGATTCTTTGGATCTAGTGCTTATCATCTCTCTACATCTTAGGGAGAACAAATCCCTAAGCCTATCAACATACTACATCTAAAGAAGTTCTATTCCTAGTTGTCTTGTTTCTTAGAGCTTGTACATGCTTTATAATCCAAAAAAAATCAAAAAATGAAACATGTCCAGAAAAAATCCTAAAAGTTATAAAATATCTTGAAAAAATGGTCATCTTAGTGAAAACCTAGAAATAGTCTCTTTGATGTATTCGCCCAAAAAATTCAAATATCTCAAAAAATACAAAAAAATCATAAAAGTCCTAGAAACAAAAAAAATATCCTGCCAATTTGTGAAAACCTGGAAACAAGATACTTGAGGACCTTACACTCATGCCTATCAACATGTTTCTTTGTTCTTTGAACCAATCCATCTTACTTGTCTTTTTCTTTGCCTAGTTTGAAATTGATCCCTTTCTAGGTATAGGGGGCAATTTTTTTTTATAGATTATTGGGTCTCTTAGTTGTATCAATATTTCTTTGGTAGCTCTCTAAATAATTATTTTTAACACTTCCCCTTACATCAAGTGTTTATTAACACTTATTAGATACTTTTTCCTTGAGATGACCCTTTCGATATAGTCTAGAATATTGGAATATTTCTGAGCATCGTACTTGATTCCTAGGAAGATGGTCATTTAACTTTCACACACACGCACACACACACACACACACACACACACACACACACACACACACACACACACACACACACAACACACACACACACACACACACACACACACACACACACACACACACACACACACACACACACACACACAGACACACACACACACACACACACACACACACACACACACACACACTTAAACTGAAAGCTAATAAAGAATTCTTGACTTATTTTCTTTGTTTGTTTCCCATGACAATTAATTTGTTGAGTGTTCCCTCCTTAGTCTCTCAAGGATGTCACTAAAATATAGGACTAGGGACATGAGGAATGTTTTCCTTTGACTTCTTTCTGTGAGTGTACTTTATGGATCTTAAGTGTCTTGAGCATCTTACTTGACCTCCTTGATACTTAGGTTCTTAAAAGTTACATCTATACCTATTTATTATTTTTCTCCTACAAGAACGTGCTTATGTCCTTCTTCACATTTTGTGTCTTGATGAAAGTACAATCTTTCTATAGTAAACCTAGGAAATCTAACTGCATTGTCATCTTGAACTCTATTTCTTTGATGCATAGGCTAGGTTCCCACACTCCTATATGATATAGATCATATTCATATCCTCATAGCTTACACTAGTGATCATTATATGTTCCAATATCCCTAACAAGGTTTGATGATAAAACCTAGGACCTACTTTATTAACCCTTTCAATTTCACCTTGCATACTAGCTTGCATTCTAGGGTTCATTCTACCTTAGCTTTGCATCTAGTTGTTGAGAGAGTCTCCTTTATCTTTCTTGGATGTGTTGATCAACTATATTTATCTATTTGATTCTTCTCAATCATGTCTCCATCTTCCTTTTGATCTTGTCATCTCATTTCTTTATTCTTATTTTCCTACCATCATAGGGGAATAATCTTATCATCGCATCTATTTCCCCTTTGGGCCCCTTAGATACCCTTTTGACCTTCTTTTACCTAATTTTTGATCTCCTCAAATTTCCATGAAAATTGCACCCCTACCTAATTTGGACATCCTAGATCCATTATTAGAATAAAAATAAAAACATGGGTTCATCTTTATGATCTAAATCACATTTTAAAAGATCTTCTTTATGTGCAGTTGATTGACTTTCTCAGGTTTAATCATTTTATCTTTCTAAGGCATTCATTATTTACTCCCTTCACCTCTCTTCTCATTCTTTCTATTTCATTTCATCTCACCTTTATTCCTATTTTGACCTTTTGTGGTAAGAAATGCGAGTCAAGGATAAAATCTTAAGTTCATGACATAACCTATGCATATATAAGCATATAGAAGGAGAGAAGGCAAGAAGAAGAATCCTTTCAATCCTAATTTTAGAGAAATAGGTCTAGAGAGATTAGTGCTAACCAAATAAGAAAGGAGCACCAATACAAACTAGGTCTAGCAAGAATGGGAGAAAGATATCCAAGTCCTTGAAAACCATCTATGTATGTGTGTGTGCAATTAAATATGGATGTATCTAAATATGCTAAAAGGACAAAGAAGGTAAGAAAAACACCTTTGAATTTTTTTTATGCTTGGTCTTCTAATCAATATGAATGGAAGTCATTTGATATGGGTCTAAAAATGTGCATAAGACAAAACCCAAAAATATTTTGGTGAATTGTCAAGTGTGAACTAGATCTTCAAGGGTGAAGTGGGATCTTTAGGGGTGAAATGAACCTTTGATGACAATATGCAATGTTGGTTCTGATTTTGTAGTTTTGATGAAATATAAAAAGGGTACTCAGATCTACAATCTATTAGTTGATTCAATGTATACAAATGCAATAAAAAAACATCCTTTTTGTTGATGGGGAGTTAACCATGGTAAAATTATAGTTTAGGAATTAACCTTGAATTGAAATAATTGAAATAACATAAAATGTAAAGTTAATATACAAATTCACCTTACAAAAGCCAAATCTCTTGAATCGAATGCAATGTGCTTACTTCACCAATTGATTTGGACCAAGAAGATGAAGATGAATGTATGTAGAAGATTGAAAAAATGATGAATTAAAGAAGATCTTGAAGATAAACTCCTTCAATTTCTTGAATGCTTGAATCCTTGATCTTCAATGGAGGAATTCTTGAATGGAAGCTTGAAGACTTCAATGCTAGAGCAATTAAGAGCTTGAGTTTTTGGGTGCTTGAACACTTGTGGATGAGATATACTTTCATGTGAAGTTGATGAATGATAAATGGAGAAAATGGAAGGGTTTGAATAGAGCTCAAAATTGACTACCTCTCGTAGGAAAACTTACTTATGAATTAACACCCCAAACATATCTAAACATGGAACCCAAAGGGGAGACCTAAGATAGGTCCCAATTAGGGGCACACTATGCCCCTAATAACTAGGTCTTGGAATCTTTGGGATCCTTTTTAGATCCCAAAATATGTCTCAAATCTCCAGAATCATGTGTAGAGTCTAAGATATAGTCATTACATTGTAAGAACTAGATTCCAAGTGGATAGATGAGTGAAAGGAAGGACCCAGGGGAAATATATCCTACCTTAAACTTAATGCCCTAAAAATAGGAGCTTTAAAGATGATCTATTAGGTTTTATCCCAATTATAACTAGGAGGAAGGAAAAAAAGGGAACAAGAGATGAAAAGCACAAAGATATTGATGATATCACATTAAATAGGTGCTAAACCTTAACTAAATTAGATTGCATTCAATTTAAGATAGCACATTTAGCCCCCACTTTAGCAAGAGTATGAGCTCAACCCAAACTCTTGGTAAAGTAGATAACATGACATATGATACTCTTATTATGATCAAGGACATAAAGAATTCATCAAGCCCCCAAGGGATTGAGACTTTGCTAACTCCCAAATCATATTGAAGGAGAAAAATTGACTAAGAAGAAAGAGGATAGGAGTGGTTATCTCACCCAGTAGAGTGTGCACCTTATTATGAATCACTAAAATAGATATTGCAAAATATGGCATTGAAATAGTCTAATGGGGTGGTAACCCACTAGCGAACCCATTACAAGGCTCGCCCATAGACCAACATTCTTTCAATCACCATGGTAAGGTATAGTAAGAATGCATTACCCATATATAGGACTTAACCTATTGTTATGCATTAATCATAGATGAGATTTAGCATATGTGCATGTAAAGGAAAGAGAGACCTAATGTCAAGCATACTTCTTGATTGAATGTGTGTATAGAGAATACATTCTAAATGATTGTGCATAATTCATAAAGGGATTCATAAGAGACATGCATTAAAAAAGAGGATGAAGTAATAATGCATAGATTTGAGAATAAATTAGTAAGCATACTAAGAAACCAAGGATAAATTACCCAAAGCTATACTTAGAATCTATATTCACTACCCCATGATTGGAGTGCAAAAATGAGTAGAGCATATGCCCCCACATTAAATTCATTGATGATACTTTAACATTATAAATGGATTTAATGGAGTATACATATAATTTTGAGATACATTTCCACTATGAGATGCCCCAAGAGAAGACAAATCAAGGGAAATGAAAAATAACATGCAAGAGCACAAAAGGGTTCTACTAACTATGGGGTCAATATGATCATATGATAATATGTAAGTATTATATAAATTTTAAAATGTCATCATCTCGCAAAGGAAGTAGAACTATAACACAATAGAAGAAAATCATATAAGAGTTACAAAGAAGAACAAAAAATAATTGGTTTCACTATGTCACAAATCTAAGCAGACAACACAAGGATACAAGTACAAACAATGGAACATGTACACCATAACATATAGTGATAGATAGATGAAGTAAGATACAAATAGAATAATTTTATAGTGCTTCAATTTATTTATCACCTTATTCTAATAGAGAAACAAGGAGAATTTGAATAATTCTAAACATTCATTAAGAAAACATGATACATGAGAAGCACATAACAACAAGAAACACACAAAAAGATACTATATTAGATCACTCACTTCAAGCATGTTGCCCTCCTACCCTATCTAAGTAAGTAGTTATAAGATAAGGTGGATAACTTGCAAGATGATCTATATCCAACATAGTAGGAACATTAGCTAAATCTAATGAAGTAATCTCAAGAGAGTCACTATGCTCAAATGTAGATTTAAGTTTAAGCTGCATAGAAAGCATGTTAGGTAAATCAACATAAAGATCAATAACCTCATGTTCATCATCATCTAAAGTATCTTATGCATCTAAATTAATAGCATGCATATCATTAACTTCCTTAACATACATGGACTAGCGAGAATCATTTATATGATCCTTAGCATGAGCATGATAGTTCTTTCAATATTCATGAGCATGTTCATTATGCTTAGTTTTATTAGTAATTTGTTGAGATGATGAAAGAGGATCAACAACCATAGGTTTATTACCTTTTGATGACATAAGAGGAGGAACAATAAAGGGTTGAGATCTATGAGGCACCACACTAGGAAGAGCCATACTAGGAGAAGGATCCATACTAGTAGAAGGAAATTCATTAAGAGGATTATCAAATGTAGGATTCTATGACACATATAAGTCAACATAGCTAAAAGTGGAAGAGAATATATGATGAGCTTATGACACATCAAAGCCACTCATAGACAAGAATCTATGATGAATATGGCTTATTATAGTCATGAAAAAGGAATAATATATGCCAAATATGACACATATAAGTGTAGAGAGAGAATCTATGATGCATTATGGCCATATATCAAGACTGGGTCTAATATTTGAATTAAAAATTAAAAATTCCACACGAATGGAAATTAATAAATTAGAAATTAGAAATGGGAAAATAGGACTTAGGAAATTGAGAATTTCCATAGTTTTCATAGATGAACAAATTAATAAATAAATATTAATTAATTTAGAGAATTGGTTAATAAGAATAATTAGTAAAAGTGAGATGAAAATGATTGAAATGACATGGGAATAGATTATGGGTTAACTAATCCTATAGGATAAATTAGTAAATCATTGGCCAATTTGATGTAATAAATGCAGGATTAACCTTTTGATGAAATGTGATGATTATGTAGATTGACTAAGATGATGGTGAGCAGATCAAAGCCACAATCAAATTGATTGAGTGAACAGTGTTGATGACATGTAAAAGACATATGACATGGATTAAGGACATGTGACATTTAATGGACATTGTAAATGTTACAAGATTAAAATTAATTGATAAGATTGATCATAATAACATCAACATGCATTGTAATGTTATTAAATTGATTGGATAAAGTTAAGACCTGGCATTGAGGCACTTGACAATTTTGATGATCGAATGATAAAAATGATAGGCTGACCTAGTGTTAAGGGACATGATAGTGCTAAGGTTAGATTTGATAGGTTTGATAGATTGGCAAGACATCGAGGGACACAACAATGAATAGGTTGTATAAATGATGATTGGTTAGGGATGTTTTACATATTTTGGGTTGATTAGGGTTGATTTGGGATGGTTTTATGTTGATTAGAAAGGATTTTGATGATATTGAAAAAGTTTAGGGTTGATTGGATGAGATTTTGATGATGTTGAAATGATTTAGTGTCAATTCCAAATAGTTTAGATAAAATTTAGATTAATAAAGTATTTACTTATTAATTAAATCATATTGATTTAATTATTAAGTCACTTATTATCTCTAGTTTACTTAAGCTAAAATTTAGGTATATAATAATTAATTCTTTTATTAATTATTATAATGCAACCTAGGTTAGATTCCTGTTAGGGTTTCAATCTCCTTCTATAAGGATGGTCCCTCTTTGCAATTTATTGATTCACTTTTGATAATAGGAATCGTTCTTTTTTCTCATCAAGAATGTCTCATCTATGGATTTGGGAGTTCCGACCTCCATAGATTTTTCTTCTTTCTCTTTCTTTGATAGGTGTTTGTATGTAGGTGATTCTTGGGAGCTATGGGGTTGATCTATCATCAACTTCAACATGGTATCAGAGCTCTAGATCTTCATGCCCTTGTTCTGTTTATGAGAGGTGTAGCTTGGCTTTTAGATATGTGCTTTTTCTTTTAGAGGGTTTCATTTTTCAAAGTTATTTTGTATTGAATCAGGGGGGTCACTAATTTTTGGGTCACTTTGAGCCCAAATGGGCATCACCATCGAGCTCAAAGCATCTAAAAACCTTTATCTTCATATAAAATTTTCCAATTTGGACATAGTTGGAATCTAAGGAAAAATAATATTACTTTTAGATTGGGCACATTTCTTGAGGCTATGATTTTTTGATTTTTGGCATGTAGATCAATATTTTTTGGAAAAAAATTAAGATTTTTGGTACAAAATTTGAGATTTTTTGGGCATGCATATAAATATTTGTTGGTTAGCAAATTGAGGTTTTTTGGTATGCAAATCAAGATTTTAGCAAGTAGATTGAAATTTTTGGCATGCAACTCGAGACAGTTTTGGTACAAAACTAACACTCTTCCTGAGGTAATTTATAGTACTGTTAGACATGCTTTCTAATGCATTTTGACACTTATCCCAAGGTAGCATTTTCTCTTTTTTTCCACTTCCAACACTTTTTTGAGCTCATCCTAATGGTGCAGTTTATTTGGACTTTTGATGTTGTTTGGCATTTGGTTTATGCAATCAAAGTTAGTGGTTCTGTTTTGCACTTTGAGAGACATATTTTGAGACATTCTATTTTTCTTGATTTTGTTCTAGGCACATCCCATTTAGTTTTTTGTTTTTTTTTGTTTTCATTCTGGTGGATATCTTAGTTGTTTCAACTCTGGGGATTGATTATGTTTCTTTAGATGATTTTTCATGGGTTGCATTATCTCTTATATCAGTCTTATGTTTCTTTTGATCTTTGTTGACATCCTTTTATATTATTTTTTCAAACGCACTGAGATAAAGTGCCACTCTATTGCATTTTAGGATCTTGGACATCTTTGTGTTTTGTTGTACTTGCACTACATTGTAAAGTGCCTTGGGGGGTTTCATGTTGGACATATTCAGTATCTTCCTTTGTTGAGTGAGTGTTCCTTCCATGACATTAGCCTCATGATGTGTTGATGACATGTACCATTATAGGTGTTTGTACTTCTTTTGCACTCTTGATGTTCCTAGTTCTTATTTCTATAAGAGATATTGCATTTAGTTTTAGTGTTCATGTCTTACCTCTTAGCATTATAGGGGGTTATGTTGGTTCTATTACTTTCTTTATTCGATGGAGTGAGCTATGTATTCAGTATTTGATCCTATGTACTAGACAATTGCAATGGCTAGATACCTATGAATTTTGGTGAGATGAATCATTTACCATATAGACATTATTTGATTTCTATTTTTGAAGTCCATGAAGATAATTTCATCTTTTATTGATCAACTCTTCAGACTTAGTCTTCTCTACTTGGTCATGTTCTATACAGTGGAGGTTCTCCAGGTTAGCAATTTGGTAGTGTTTGCATCTTCATGCTTTAGTGGTGTTCTTCATGATCATCCTTTTGTTCCTATCTTCTGGAACATTATTTCCATCTCTTTTTGGAGTAGGGTTTTTCCCATGTTTTTTTCTCTATTTGTGCTTGGGTACCTCATTAGGCCTAGTTGTCGAGACCCAATTCTACTTTCAGTAGTAGCTTCTAGGTTTTTGGCTACTTCCTAAGTTTATCTTAAGGGGGCATGTTATAGTAATAAAGTATTTACTTATTAATTAAATCATATTTATTTAATTATTAAGTCACTTATTGTCTCTAGTTTACTTAAGCTAAACTTTAGGCATATAATAATTAATTCTTTTATTAATTATTATAATGCAACCTACATTAGATTCTTGTTAGGGTTTCAATATCCTTCTATAAGGATGATCTCTCTTTGTAATTTATTAATTCACTTGTGATAGGTGTTTGCATTTAGGTGATTCTTGGGAGTTGTGGGTTGATCTTTCATCACCTTCAACACAAATAAGAAACGAATTCTGAAATGATCTGCAGTTGATTTGAAAGGGGGATGTGAATGATGAAGGATATTGTTGAAATATGCTTGAATGATAATCAAATTGGATAAAAGATCAAAATTAGTAAAATGAGAAAATGAGACATGTCAGTATAAAAACGTGATCAAACTATAGACACAAACCATTTTTGAGCATCTACATTTTGCCCCCCTTTGATACAATGTGATTTAGAGCATTGTGTCAAAGAATAGTTGATGGAAAGGCTATAAAAATATGCCCTAGTAGGGGTGGTATATATGGGTGCCCTCTTGAGAAATTGATTGAAAAATGCAAATGATAGGTCAATTTGTTGACAACAAATAGATGAATCCATAGCCTTTTTGGAATTTTGACATATGTAGGAATGCAAGATGAGGATTTTTTTAGCGTATCAAAGTACTAGAGCATGTTGGTGGTGGAAAAGATAGACATTAGAAGATAGAGGATATGGGATGAAGAATAGTTGCTTTCATAAAGTACACTATTTGTCAAAGGAGCTTTATTTTGATATGGCAAATAGAATGAAAATCATCATGACATAAAAGGCTAGAGCACAAATGCAAGCCTTTTGCATAAACAAGCATGATGTAGGTAGGGAATGAACTTATCCTTCTTGAGGCATATATGCATGCCCTAGAATCTCAAAGGGACATTCAATAGACAAAAATAAAAAGATAGCCATGAACCATCCCAACCACTCTCCTAGATCAATTTATATCATGGAGTGGTGTAAGAACATGATAAAAGAAAAACAAAGAAAAAATAAATCACTCACTAAACAATGTGAGCCAACAACTATTCTCATCCATTATTACTTATTTTTAATGTCTTTGGTTTTTTGATGGTGTTTTTCAGATTTATTATGTGGTAGGTTGGATTGTAGGTTCAGTTGATAGGATCATAATGACAAGTTGGATTGATTGTTGGTTCACATTGCTCAGATGATAGGTCAAGGCGTGATTGTCATTAATACACAATACTTTGAGTTTCAATCTGCAAATGTTCAAGTGTTTAAGCAATAAGAGGTGATTATCCATAGTGATTTTTTACAAGGTTTATTACAAATTTTTGGCAGGTTTTGTGGTTTTTAGGGTTTTTGAGGATATTTGATGTTTTTTGTTACTAATTTTTTAAGAATATATTATGATTTTTAATGTTTATTTTTAGATTTTTTATTAGTTCTAGATATTTTTCTAGGATGTTTTATGATTTTTAGTGATTTTGTAAGGACTTTTTAAGGTATGTACAAATGAAGAATTTCCCCCAGTGTTTAGAAAGGAAAGGGTATTATGGATGGATGAGTGGAAAAGCAATGGATGATGGAAAAAGGTTAAAACTTTCAGATTTCTTGGGCTGCTAAGGACTATCCACAGAAATGTGAGGACATGTTTTATGACTCAAAGATTGGATATGACAATGATAGGATATTGACACTTTATGAATTGGATGAAAGGTGATGCATGTGGATGGACATGCCAAGAGGTTTGTTTGAAAATATGTTGTGCACTTTTATGTCCTTGTTTTCATCAAGACCAAGGTAAAGATTGTCATAGGAAAATGATAGGATGTGAATGGGATAATTAATATCAATAAAGGACAAGGGGATAGAAACTAAAGACTAACATAAGATAGGAGAATTTGAACCAAAGAGATTAGGCTTGTGTAAAGAGGACAAGAAAATATAGCTTTTAGGGAGACCTACATCCCTATCAAGATCAAAGTTGGGAAAAGGGAAATGTGGAATGATGATAGGATAAGAGGTATAAAGGAAATAATATTATGGAGGAAATGATATGGGATAATATGAGCAAAACCTACCCCCAATTATTGAATGCAAGATGTGTATAGACTACACATGATGCCTGTTTGCCAAGTTTTCACTATGGTACTTGCCCAAAGTGCTTGTTTGTTAGGTTGTCACTTTTGGATGAAATAATTTTTCTAAATGTTATTTTTTCATTATATTAACCTTTTGAAATTTTTTCAATTTTTTTCATTTTTATGAATTTTTGACATTTTTTAGAAGATAATTGACATGTCATAATATAGAGGAAAGACTAAAGCACCTTATTATTTTAAAATTTCTCTTGAAAGCTATGTAATAATGGACCATGACTATGATAATAGGCTCAAAGATGTTGGTACGGTAATGAAAATGAGGATGAAATGGATTTAGGAAAGGGATTGGATAGGCTCAATGAAAGGATAGGAAAAATATGTACGACGATGGAGGGAGTCTGTATATTGCATTATTTGCAAAATTTTAGGAACCCATATTTTTTTGGACTTTTTGTTTTGATTGATGATCCTTTGTTTCCTTTTTGACATTTCTTTTTCTTTTTGGATCATGTTTTTCTTTGTTTTCACATGTTGATTAGACTAGACATGTTGATCCTTAAAATCATGTGGATTTCTTGACTTAAGGACTGTATGCTTGGCATCCAAATTACTTGGAGATGGAATGAAATTCATGGATGGATAGGAATTGTGTGGACAACTTTTGGATGGGTGAAGGGTTCTCTAGGATGTGTGCCTTTGTAGACTCGCATATGGGAAACGATAAGTTGATTGTGAACTAGTGGATGGAAGGGGCGAAGAAGAGGTATAGGTTTGGATTTGGGTTTGAAAGGGATACCAACATCATGAGAGTGAGCTTTAGGACTGAGGTCATGACCTTTAGAATTCTCTTTGATATGAAATGGTTTTGACATAATTTATTCTTTAATGTTGGCCCCTTTGACTCAATAACTATTTTGACTAGTGGGATAATTTCTACTAGATGTGAGTCCATGTTTAGGTGTATATGATGTATTAGAAGGAAAAGGACCAATAATTTGACTAGACTTGATAGAACTAGGGGAACCCATTTGAAGTGGAAGGGGTTTATGAAAATATTGTACAAAGTGTATAAGCCTATAGGGAATTAGCTAGAATAATATTATCCTTTAATGGAACAAGAGCAATGATGGTATCATCTAGTAGGATAAGCTCTTGTAGATGATTGAGAGGGATGATAGGATCTTGAGGAGAATCTAGAGGGAAAATGGGATCATCTGGGAGACATAAAGAAATGATGGGATCTTTTGGAGGATCTAGGAGCAAAGGGATACTTTGATCTTGACTTGGATTGGGATTATTAGATAATATGATAGGGTAATTTGGATCTTCCTTTGGAAGGGAAAGGTCAAGGGGAAATGGATAATATTAGATGATGAGGTTATTGTGAGGTTCAAGGGAAACAAGGTCTTGGTTAGAGATTGGATTGGATTAGATGTTAATAGGATCTTGATCTTAATTAATTTTAGGACTCATTTCTTGCCTCTTTGAATCATCCTCTTGACAAGGGGTATGCATTTCAATATGTATAGAAATCTCTAAAAAGGGGTCGATGTTTGGTTTTAGCATTTGAGAATCATCAAATTGACTTATGTCAAGGATGGGACTAGTTTGAATTATTTCTATGGATAGCCCTTGAGCGGTTTCATTATTGGAAATGAAACTTGATAGTGATGAAGGAAAATGTTATTGTGAAGCTTTGGGTGATGAAGAACTAGAGGGAGACATGGATGTTTTCTGAAGGTTAATTTCTTGAGTGGAAATATGTATTGCATTCATGTGAATGTTTGGGATGAGCCATTATGAGACATGAGTAAATTGTTATCCTTTTCAAATAATTTTTGAAAGAATTTCTTCAAAATATATGATTTGGATTTATGTTTCTTGTTTGATCTTGTTGATGTTGTAGAGTTGATATGTTCATGCTATTTAGGTTTGTTTGGTTGAAGATGCTCCTCACAAGGAATTTCATTGATTGTGTTTTCTTAATGTAAAAAAGTTGACATGTTTGAGTTTGTACTTGTTTAAAACAATCTTATTGGATTTGTGGACATAAAGTGTTGTTGATCAAATTTTGTTGAAGGCCAAATTGTTTATGGACTTGGTGTTGGTTGAATTTTTTGCACATATGGTTGTAATGTTGTTGGGGGATCACTTGATTTAAATGGAACTAAAATTTCTTTAGAATTTAGGGGTGGCCCCCATTGAATTTTTCCATATGTTGTTTAAGTGTTTGGTGGAGAAACCATGTTGCATGTGTCATTTGAGGAAGATGGGACATGTTTTGAAATAGAATTGGGTTGATCATATTCAAGGTCTTCATTGAGAAATATTTGGTTGAATTTTTTCTTTGCCTCTACAAGTTGTGCACTAAGTTTTGGAATTTTTGATCTATCCATGAGACATTTTATGTGTGTTAGAAAAAAATTTTACTGGACAGTTATAAAGTTTAGCCATGACATAGGCTCTTTTTGTAATGGATTCTATTTTCTTTTGAACCTTTTCAGACTCCTTGTCTAGTTTCTTTTGCAAGTTTTCAATAAGGAGTATGTGAGATTCAAGTGATTGATCATAAGATGTTGTGCATGGAATTTTCATTTGATCAAAAGAGGTAACTTCACATGAAGTGTATGCCATGTTGGGGTCAAGACCTTGTGATGGAGAAATAGGTGTTTTTGAATTTTTTGTGGTGTTTGGGTCAAAGACTTGTTGTTGCAAAGGCTTGTTTTGTCTTCGGTGAAAGAATTTCTGTGTTGTTGTCACTTCTTGGAGGATACATGCTTAGTGGGTCCACTAGTAATTGTTGTGAAATTTTGGTTTGACTTGGGTCAAAATTTTGTTGAGGTTTCTTGGTTTTTGTTGACACAAAAGTATGCACCCTTGCTTGAGCTATGACCCTCAAGCGACCTTGTGTAACATGGAAACAACCTCCAAGTATAGGACTTGCACTCTAAGGTTGAATCTCTGGAGAAGGTCAACTTTCTTACTATCAAGATGCACCTAAACTACCACTTGGAAGGAATAGGGAGAAGGAAACTAAAATTAAAATACAAAAAGGGAAAAGAGGGTGATGCATTTGATAGAAATAATAGTTACAACTCTATCTATAACTGTACAAAACATGAATAAATCACCTATATACACAGATCTTAGCTCAAATATACTCTTTTAGAATTCACATGAATGTAAAATTAATGAAATGTCGCAAGGAAACAAATTCACATGACAACATTCAACAACATGCTACACATAATATGCAAACATGAAAGAATAAACAAGAAATAATCTATACAAGGTATAAAATGCATAATATATCAGAATAGAAAGATAAGGTAGAAGCTAAGTTTTCTATTCATGGAAGGTAAAATTTTGCAGAGCATAATGCTACTGCAATATACCAATGGAGAAGAACCTAGAAAATGTATTTACAACTACATTTTGAAGAATTCAGGCATAACTCAAATCTAACTTGAAATTCAAACCCCAACCCAACATGGAGTCAAGTTGCAAAGAACAAAAAATAATGAATATTAGAACTAAATATGATCTTGAAATCAATTTTCTGTAATGAAGTGATAGGAAGGGAAAAAAATGCACCTAGCCATAAGAAATCAAATCCCATGATATTTTATCATTACAATAATTAATGAGGCATGGAGATGCAAGTTGTCATGCAAAAAAGGCCCAAGAATGTCATTCAGCATTGGAGAAACAATCCTTATCATGTGTCATGGCCACAAAAATAAAATTCACACCATTGTCAAAAAATGTAGGATGGGATAACACACAATGTTAACTTTCCGCAAAAATTACAGAGTTGACCCAAGTGGAATAAATATAATTTTCCCCAAATAAGGTGAGTCATTGATGTAGATCTTCACTTTGAAATAGATGACCCAAATGCTACAAAAAATCTCTTCAACATGATGTATAAAATCCAACCATAGATGCATATCTTCTTCATTCTCCAACAAAAGGATGAGATGCACTCATAGATATCCAAAGATGCTCTAAAATCTAATGGCCATCATATCGTCACAAAAGGCCCAAGAAATGATGTGAAAATACAGCCAGTGTCTACTTAAAAGAAATCCAACACAAGAAGGATCTACCATATGGCATGAAACTATTGGTCGACACATTTCTCAAATGCACAGTTGAAGAGGCAATGACAATTTCACAATTTCATAGAAGAAAGAAAAGTTACTCCCTAAAATAATGAAAATGGTTAACAAGAAATGTTAATCCTAAAAGGAAATGCGTGTTAACCCGTGACTTAGAAAATGAAGGAAAATGGGCCAACTTAGTGAAAGAACAAACTGAACGAGCTCGATTAATGAAGGAACTGAGCCAACTTGGTTGATGAAGAGAATAAGTTAACATGAGATGTTAAACCCAACCAAAAATTGTGTTAATCTACATCAAAGAATCTAGCCCATTAAAGATCTTTTAGATTGGTTATCAATGATGGGCTAAATGGGGGATAAAAATGACCAACATTCTTGGTGACTTAGAGGGGATGCTTTCTTGCTAAGCATAGATCAGTGG
Source organism: Cupressus sempervirens (assembly GCA_028749045.1). Classification (NCBI taxonomy): domain Eukaryota; kingdom Viridiplantae; phylum Streptophyta; class Pinopsida; order Cupressales; family Cupressaceae; genus Cupressus; species Cupressus sempervirens. Next base: position 400,900,903 of record CM053791.1, on the reverse strand, counting down.
CCTTAAGAATTCCATTGGTCATGGAGTTACTACCAATAATTGACATGTTATCCCACTTGCACTTCAAAAAATCTACAACCAATAGAAAACAATAACTCTAGGGAGCTCCAAAAAGCTGTAGAAAATGCTGCAAATTGTGCTCGTGCACTTCTTGGAAAGCTAAAAACTCATACTCTACTATGTAAAAGTATTTACATTGCAAAAAAAATAAACAAAGCCATTGGATGGCTTATTGAAATAGTCACCATTCCTCACAAGTTGATTTCTTGTTCCATACATAAGGGCAATCAAGTGAATCAAAAAGTATGACAAACATACTGCTGCATCGAATGCCTTCCTCCCAATGTTGAAAATAATGAAGCTCTCTAACACTGGGGCATTATCTTGTGGAGAAAAACCTACTTGCTCCTCTTTGTGATCTTCACCCTCAGACAACTTGGTGATTTGTTGCAGAGCTAGATGCCTTATGGGGCATCCTCTTGATGGTTTTAGGTCCAAGCAATTAGCCTTAACCTCATCATTATGCTATGCAATGATGGTATCCCACTAGTTTGGAAGTGGCACCTCTTCTTCTTGTGAAGAACTAATATTCACATCTTGTTCATCCTTCTCATGAACTACTTCTTTGGGAGCTACTAGTATGGTGTGACTCTCCACTTGTTTCTAATGTATAACATGCTCTTCATGTATAAGAGATGATGATTCAACATCTATGGAAGAGAAGATAGCATCAAACTCATCCAGAAGATCATCCTCATCATCTATCTCCTTCAATATGGATTAAATAAAATGCATAGGTTGAGGGGAAACCTCATGCATGTAAGAATGTTCCTCCTCAAGGATAGAGCTATCATTGGGATCCTCTTTTTCATTCTCCATATCATGGGAATCTTCCTACTAAAATACTAGGTCTAGCTTCTTTTCCTTCTATAATAGGTCCCTAAGCTCCATCTTAGGATCAAAATCTACACTTTATTCCTCAAGGATAGGAACAACCCTTTCTTCTTCTTCCTCAACAAAAGAGGGGAGCTCTTCAAATGATAGGATTGGATCCTCTCCCTTCTTTTCAATAGCTACCTCTTTGTTCTCCTTAGCAAGCTATAACTTCTCCAATGGAAGGTTTGTAGGCTCTACAACACTCTCTCAATATTCTATAGTTGGAAAATTAGGAGTCCATACAGCCAATCCACCCTTAAAGAGTGTAATCGTGATAGGTATGCAAGGCTCATGATGAGGCCATCCTTTTTGCATGAGGAGTGGAGATGTTATATCAGTGTGCTCTTATGATGGAGGACGCTTCTTGAAGCTTTAAATGACATATTTTGGAGAAGGGGTTACCTTTGCAACCTTGGTTTGAAGATGAACTGATTGTAGGCTCATTTCCTCCTTTCTTGCTACAACAACTTGTATTGAAAGTCTCTCCTCAACATGTCTTTATTTCTCCCTCTCTTCTTCTTGTTGTTGGAGATAAGCCTAGCATGCCATCTCCTCTTACTATCTCTCAATCTCCTACTACCTTGCAATCTCATCAAGCTACCTATCAATGTCTAACAATTTCTCATGTTGCTCATCCATTTTCCTACTCCATGTGTCCATTCTCCTACTCCTCTCCTAGGACTCCAACATCATCTCTTTAAGCTCTTTACATGGGGATGTTGGGACTAGCAGAATAAGGTTGTGAGTGGAGTAATAATTTTGACCATACTGGCTATAACTAGCTTGGAGCCAAGATTGAAATTGATAATATGAGGGCTAAGGAATAAAAATTTCACAATATGGGGGGATTAGTAGTTACTTCTATCAAATGGATCCATGGTTAGAGCTTCATAAAAGCTATAATTTCATAGAAAAATTTGAAAATCACAAAAGATCAAAGTTGATCTTTAAATACTGGCACTATTTCATCTTCAAACTAGTAGATATGCACTAGAGTCACCATGGTGTTTGATTGAATGCCTCCAAAGGCTAATGGCACTAAGAATAATACCCAAATTCTTAGTGAATAAGATTGCAATGGCTACCAACAAACTTGTGTAGTTGAATCTTCTTGTCCCATCGGGTGTGCCAAAAATTGTTGACACAAAAGTCTACACTCTTATTTGAGGTATGACCCTCAAGTGACCTTGTGTAACATGGAAACAACCTCCAAGTGTGGGAATTACATTTTGAGGCTAAATCTCTGGAGAAGGTCATCTTCCTTACTATCAAGATGCACCTAAACTACCACTTGGAAGGAAAAGGGAGAAGGACACTAAAATTAAAATTCAAAAAGGGAAAGGGGATGATGCACCATACATAAATAATTATTAAAACTCTATCTATAAACATGCAAGATGAATAAACCACCTATATACATAGATCTTGGCTCAAATCTACTCTTTCAAAATTCACATGAAGGTAAAACTAATGACATGTTGCAAGGAAACAAATTCACATGACAACATTCAGTAGTAGGCTACACATGATATGTGAACATGAAAGAATAAACAAGAAATAATCCATACAAGGCATAAAATGCATAATACATCAGACTAGCAAGATGAGGTAGAAGCTAAGTTTTCTATTCATGAAAGAAAAAATTTGCAGAGCATAACACTGTTGTAAAATACTAATGGAGAAGAACCCAAAAAAAGTATTTACAACTTCCTTTTAAAGAGTTCAGGCATAACTCAAATCTGACTTGAAGTTTAAACCCTAACCCAAGATGGAGTCAAGTTATAGAGAGAAATGATAAATGAATATCAGAACTAATTCTAATCTTGAAATCAATTTTCTATAATGAAGTGATAAGAAGGTAAAAAAAAAATACACCCAGTCGTAAAAAATCAAATCCCATTAGATTTGATCATTACAATCATTAATGACGCATGTAGATGCAAAGGTGTCATAAAAAGTTGCAAACACAGCCAAAGAATGTTGTTCAACATTAAAGAAACAATCCATGTCACATGTCATGGTTGCAACAAATAAATTTGTACTGGTGTCAAAAAATGTGAGATGGGATAACATGCAATGTTAACCTGCAGTGAAAATTAGAGAGTTGACCCGCGTGGAATAAGTTTGATTTTCCCCCAATAAGATGAGTCATTGATGTAGATCTTTATTTTGAAATAGATGGCCAAGATGCTACAAAAAAACTCTTCAACAAGATGAATAAAATGCAACTGTAGATGCATATCTTCTTCATTCTCCAATGAACAACTAAGATGCACTCATAAATATCCAAAGATGCTCCAAAATCTAACAGCCATTATATCTTCGAAAGAGGCCCAAAAAATGATGTGAAAATATGACCACCATATAATTTAAAGCAACCATACACAAGAAATATTTTTCATGTAGCATGAAACTATTGATCGACACATTTCTCAAATGCACAGTTGAAGAGGCAAGAATGATTTCATGATTTTGTGGAAGCAAGAAAAGTCACTCCCCAAAAGAGTGAAAATGGTTAACATGAAATGTTAACCCCAACATAAAATGCATGTTAACTCAAAACTTGGAAAATGAAGGAAAATGAGCTAACTCAGTGAAAGAAAAAACTAAACTAGCTCGATCAATGAAGGAAGTGAGCCAACTTTGCTCATGAAGAGACAAAGTTAACACAAGATGTTAACCCCAACCAAAAAATGTGTTAACCCACATCAAAGAATCCAAGCCATTGAAGATCTCTTAGATTGGTTATCAGTGATGGGTTGAATGGGAGGCAAAAAATGGCCAATAGTTTTGTTTTATCTTGGACAAGTTGTTGTTTTTATTCTTGAGAAAATAATGGTTGATATACATCTTCTGGTCTTTGAGTTGATTGTGTCCTTGTGAGAGCTGACATGATACCTAAGTATGTAGATGCAATGGGGGATTTTGGAATGGACTTTCTCTCTCTGAAGTGCACACCTAAAGTACCAGTTGCACCCAAATAGTATCAAGTGTGCCCCTAAGGTGTGCACTTGGAATCGAGAAGGGTGGAGTTGGAAAATAAGGTGTTTAGGTGAAAAAAATGAAGAGTATATATGTTCTACATGTTTTTAGGTGTTTTTTAGGGTTTAGGCATGCAATGCAAGTTGTAAAAATGTAGTTTGGGACTCTAGAATCTAAAAGGGATTCCCTAGTTGCCTGGTGTACCCTTGAGGTGTGCTCTTAGTAAAAATAGGGGTGAAATTAGTAAAATAGGTTAAAACTTGATAATTCGAAAAGGGGTTATGCAAGATATGACTGTTTTCAAATTTTGGGGGTTTAGGTATGTGATAAAAGTTGTGAAAGTGTAAAATGACCCAGGGTTATGATATGCAAGGTGTAAATAACCTAAGGGGATGATGCACACATGCAAATGTGAGTGACATTTTGTACTTTTTGATTAAGAGATATGAAGAAGATTCTAAGGTATGAAAATTGTAGATTGTGTTGGACTTTAGACTTGGGATTTGTGGAAATGATATTGAAATTTGCTGTATGCAACTTAATATTTTATGAAACAAAGGGGGGGTATGCTAGGGTTAATAATAACATTTAGGAAATGCAAGATAGGGATGAGGGATTATGTAAAGTGTTGGGTTTGACAAATTATTTGGACAAGTCAATTATTGGAAAAGTTTATGGGGTTAAGGAGGATCTTGATACTTGGAGGAAAGGTTAGGGTGTCGGACTATGTAAGGTGAAATGATTATGCAACTATGGTTTAGTCAAAATGATGTTTAAGGAGGATAAAGATGTGATAAGACAGTATAGACCTAATACTTATGTCAAATCTAGTCATACTAGGGCATAATATCTTCACCTTATCATCTTGGGCTTTACCTTATCTTGATTTGATAAAAATTATCTCATTTCTTCATATCCTTTACTTTATTTTGATTTCAATCTTGAGCGGGGTAGGAATACTCTAAACTATCTAACTTGATCTATCTACTTGATTTTTGCTACTTATCTTGACAAATTATTACTCATCATAGGTGTTGATATTGTCTTCTCTATTTCTCTATTAATTTAAGTTCCAATATTTATTGACTGTGCATTCATAATCATCTATCTCTCTGTGCTTTGTTTGATTAGGTTTGAAGTCAGGTCTATCTACTAGCTTGACATCTTAATTCTTTGACTTAATGTTTTCCCAAATCAATCACACATTAGTCAAAGAGGGGCAAATGCAATCACCCAAAAATGGTCATCTAGACTATGATCCCACTTTCTAGCAATTTTTCTTAGTTTAGATATCACTTATCTTTGATCAAATCATCACTTTACTATTTATTCAATTTTATCCTATGGCTTTCCCACCTTATCCTAAGTCTTTTTATTTAATTGAAATAAATTTTCCCCTATTAATTAAACAGAATCCCCAAAATCCCTTTATTCCTATGTGTGCACATGAAAAGGCATTTTCCTATTTCAAAAATTAAAAGAAAGGCATTTTTGTCTACACAAGAGTGACACACTTTTCTATGTGAGAGAAATCTTTATTTTCAACAAAAAATTAATTCTCATGCAGACATATTTTGCTTGTAAACACCTCCATTGAACTTTGTTAGGTGATGTTCTTATGCACAAAGTCAACACGGGATTCAATCTCTAACCTTGATTTTTCCTCTTAATCTCTACTATCCATTTATTTTAAAAAGGAGGCTCTCTCCTCAATCTCTCATCTCTTACACTCTCAAAATATCATTATGTTGTAGGTTTTCTTAGAGATTTGGAGTACTTGGAGCATTCTGATGGGGACACAACCCAAGCATAGAATGGACACAACAGGAAAAGGAAAATTTTATTAACTGTAAAAATATGCTAGTACACTTAATGCAGAGAAATAGACTCCAAAACATGCCCTATGGGCTTACAATAGCATAAATCTGGAGATAAATTCTTCTCCCAATACCTTCTCTCAAAATCCACTCCTAACTGCCTTTTACAATGCCATAAATGTTCTTAAATAGACCCTAGAGGGTTAAGGATTATGAATACATTCAAGAAAGTGCTAGTAGGCATCCACCGACCAAATAGAAGGCTCTAGAAGTCGCATTAGAAGTCGGTGCAAAATTAGAAGAATCTAGAAATGGTAATCAAACTTCTAGGAGGCATAACTTTTGAACCGTAGCTCTGATTGACGAACCGTTAACGTTTTTGGAAAGCTCTCAAAGTGCTCTATATCCTAATAGACAAGAATTGCTTATCCCCCATTTTTCAGCCCTATTTGAGGTCATTTAATGCCCCTAACTTGACTTTGAAGCATTCTTAGGATGTCTCCAAAAATTGAAAAACTGTGATAACTTTCAAATTGTGGGACCTTTTGACCTGATTCTTTTTATGGAATGCTCTAAATTACAATGATAATCTTTTGACCAATTTACACCTTCTAGTTCACCAAAATGATGGCTCAATTACATACTCCTTTTTTTTGGCATTTACACATATCCCAAGGTGATTAAAAACTCTAACCTAGAACACTAATAGTGGAATTGTGAGAGTTGAAACCTTTATTTGACCCAAATGAATATCCAAAAATGAAAACACATGAAATAGAAACTAAGTCTAAGTACATTTTTTTGGATGATACAGGATTGCCCTTATACCTCTAGATGCTCCTACATCAGACACCCATGGTAGATTGAAAAGTGACCCTATCACTTTGTGAATGGTAGAGGAAATCCCAAATAGGAAACCTTAGCTTCTGATATCCAAGTTGAGTCCTTGATCAGCCATCCTTTCTAGTTGACTAAATACTCTTCATACTACCTATGTCTGGTACTCCTACCCACATGATGATCTAGAATGTCTTCTATCTCCTCCTTCTTAGAAGCAGGAATTGGACATGGCTCTAACATCGGCTCCTCATCTGTACCATCATCATGATACTCTGTTTAGTCTACAATGTTGAAAATAGGAGAAATGTGAATACCATCTAGCAACTTCACCTCATATGCATTTCCTGAGTCATGTTTCTTCAAAATTTTTCAAGGGCCAAATTTCTTCATTTTGAGCTTGTTGTAAATACCGGCTGGAAATCTTTCTTTTTGTAAGTGTACCATGACTAGATCCCCTACTTGGAATTCCTTATGTCTTATCTTTTGATCAACCCTAGCTTTATACTCTTGATTCATCTTGGTAATGTGTGCTTGAACCTCCCCATGCAGATGCTTGATATGTTTAGCAAATTCTTCAGCCATAGCACTTGTCCTCTCCTCTTGCTCTATCTTCCTTAATTTTGGTGTAGTCCTTGGGCTACTTCCATTTACAATTTTGGAATGGTGGTCTATCAGTACTCCTATTTATAGAGTTATTGTAAGAAAACTCTACTTGTGGTAGAATCAAATAGCATCCCTTGGGCTTATCCCCAACTAAACATCTCAACAAATTGCCCAGACTTCTATTTACCACTTCTGTTTGGCCGTCAGTCTGCAGGTGATGTGTGGAACTCAATTTAAAGTCTGTTCTCAACTTTTTCCACAATGTTCTCCAGAAATACCCAACAAATTTAGTGTCTTTATCATAAACTATACTCCTTGGGAGACCATGTAGTCTTACCACCTCTTTGAAAAACAAGTCTGCAATATGGACAACATCATAAGTTTTGTGGCATGGAATGAAATGTGCCATTTTGGAGAACCTATCAAACACCACAAATATTGAGTCATTACCCCTTTGTGTCCTCAAAAAACCAAGAAAAAAATCCATACTTATGTCCTCCCATGGCTTTGATGGAACAGGCAATGGCTGATATAGTCTAGTATTGCGACTAAATCCCTTGGCAACTCGACAAATTTGGCAATTTTGTACAAACTTCTTCACATCCTATGACATTTGAGGCCAAAAATAATGTTATTTGAGAATGGCAATGGTCTTATCTTGACCAAAATGTCCTGCCATCCCTCTACTATGTTTCTCCTTAATCAAATTTTCCCTCATGGAACTCCTTGGAATACATAATTGACTGCCCTTGAATAACATACCATCCTGAATCAGATAGTCTAACCACTTATTCCTATCTATAGCAACAGGCTCTTTACAAGCTTTCCACGCTTCAGCAAAATCAGGGTCCTTAGGGTATAGATTCTTGAGTTCATCAAACGCAACTACTTCAACCTGCATTACTGTAAGCAACAACTGTCTCCTGCTTAGTGCATCTGCAACCCTATTAGATTTTTCACTTCTATATTTCAACACAAATGTATAGCTCTGCAAGAACTCTACCCACTTCATATGCATTTGATTCAATTTACCTTGGCTATTTAGGTACTATAATGCCTGATGATTATTATACAAAACAAATTCCTTTGGAAATAAATAATGCCTCCATTTCTTTAAGGCCTAAACTATTGCATAGAACTCTTGATCATAAACATAATACTTCTTTTTTGCATCATTCAAATTTTCACTAAAATATGAAATAGGCTTACCTTCTTGGCTTAATACAGCCCCAATAGCATTGCCACTAGCATCACAATCCACCTGGAACACCTTTCTAAAATTTGGAAGTGCCAACATAGGTTTTTCTATCACCTTCTTCTTCAACAATTCAAAACTTCTCGCAGCTGCCGCAATCCATTTGAACTCTTTTCTATCCCCTCTTATTGTGTCAGTCAGGGGTGCACATATGCCACTAAAATTCTTAATGATCTTTCTATAAAAACTAACTAGACCATGGAATGATCTTATCTTAGTAGAAGAGTGTGGAGTAGGCCATTCCAAGATGGCTTTTACCTTCTTTGGATCCATTTTGAGACCTTTAGGCGATATAACAAACCCCAAGTAGACTAACTCCCTTTTTGCAAAGATACACTTCTTCAGATTAATTAACAGTTTCTCTTCCCTTAACCTTTCAAGGACACTACAAATATGCAATAAATGTTCTTCCAAAGTCTTGTTGAAAATTAAAATATCATCCAAATAGACAATAACAAATTTTCCCAAGAACTTCTTAAGTACCTCATTCATAAGCCGAATGAAGGTGCTTGGGGCATTTGTCAATCCAAAGGGCATGACTAACCACTCATAAAGACCATCCTTGGTCTTGAAGTCTATTTTCCACTCATCTCCTTCTCGAATATGTATCTGGTGATAACCACTCTTGAGATCTATCTTTGTGAAGTACTGAGCTCCACTCAAGCAGTCCATAAGATCATCCATTCTTGGCAAAGGAAACCGATACTTGATGGTTATCCTATTTATAGCTCAAGAGTCTATACACATCCTCCACTCTCCATCCTTCTTAAACAAATCAAGCTTGTAGTCAATAGGAATGAACTGCTTCTTCAATTTTTCCACCATACGATCCCACCTTGTGATCTTATCCTTTCCTCTTCTATTTCTTTCCAATTGAACCTCTTGCCACCAAATTTTGGCATGGCCTTTCAGTTTGGCCTTTGGAAACTTAACCCTATCTAGATCCTTGATATCCTCATACTCAAAGTACTCTTTCAGTTCATTGATCCAATTGATCAACTCATTTGGTTTCAAATTTCCTGAAAATACACCCACATCAATTGTAGGTCTTTTCCCAAACTTAGTAATGGCACTAAAAATCCTTTCCTCTGCCTGATTCAAAACTTCCCTGTCAAATTCCCCTTCTGGTCCAATTTCTTCTTCTTCATTGTCATCCTCACTTTCATCACCTGCAGTAACATTTGTTCCTCTATGAAGCTCCTCCTTCAATGCTTGTACCTACCTTTGGAGGGCTCTAACCTCCTTAGGATCAATAGCTCTGACCCTTCCACCACACTCTTTTCATGGAGACATCTTCTTAATTCAAACCCAAAACCACACAGTCCTAGTGCAAACTGCCTCACAGTTGGCGCTCTGTCTACACACTTAGGAAAACTAGCTCTGATACCACTTGATGGGGACACAACCCAAGCACAAAATAGACACAACAAGAAAGGGAAAATTTTATTAACTATAAAAATATGATAGTACACTTAGTGCAAAGAAAAAAACTCCAAAACATACCCTATTGGCTTGCAATAGCTTAAATCTGGAGAAATTCTTCTCCCATTACCTTCTCTCAAACTCCACTCCTAACTGCCTTTTACAATGCCAAAAATGTTCTTAAATAGACCTTGGAGGGTTAAGGATTAGGAATAAATTCTAGAGAGTGCTATTAGGCATCCACTGACCAAATAGAAGGCTCTAGAAGTCGCATTAGAAGTTGGCACAAAATTGGAAGAATCCAAAAACAGTAATCAAACTTTCGAGAGGCATAACTTTTGAACCGTAGCTACGATTGACGAACCGTTTACATTTTTGGAAAGCTCTTAAAGTTATTTATAGCCCTATGGGAAAGCCTTGCTCATCCCCCATTTTTGGCCTTGTTCAAGGTCATTTAATGCCCCTAACCTAACTTTGAAGCATTCTTAGGATGTCTCTAGAAATTAAAAAACTGCGATAACTTTCAAACCGTCGGACCTTTTGACTTGATTGTGTTTTTGGAATTTTGTAAATTACAATGAAAATCTTCTGACCAATTTACACATTCTAGTTCACCAAAATGATGGCTCAATTACATACTCCTATTTTTTTTGACATTTACACGTATCCCAAGGTGATTAAAAACTCTAACCCAGAACACTAATAGTGGAACTATGAGAGTTGGAAACTTTATTTGACCCAAATGGGTATTTAGAAATGAAAACACATGAAACAAAAACTAAGTCTAAGTACATTTTTTTGGATGATAGAGGATTGCCCTTATACCTCTGGATGCTCCTGCATCACATTCTTACTTGCATTAGTTAATTCTTGCATTCTTATTTTAGTCTTCATTTTACTTGCATGATGACATACTTTCTAGTTTATATTTCTTTTTTGCACTACCTTAAATCACATAGCTTAAGTAGGAGGCTTTGTAATACTTTCATACTTGTTAGCTTAAGCTTGAATTTTCATATCTTATCTTGGATATTACATCTCTCATTTATCTTGCACTTGCATTGCATTCCCTTGATTCTTGGATATTGGAATTCTTGCCTTTAAACTCTAAATCTTCCATTCTATGGTGCATCTTTCAAAGGTTTCTTAATTAGATTCATTTGAGAGCCACAATCTCATATCTCTTGTACATTATATATAGGAAGTTATAGGACACCTCTTGAGATTCTCTTGATAATGGGTATTCTTGAGTAAAAAGGTCTATAGAAGTGTGTCCATATTTTATGCACAGATCCCTTACTCTTGGGATTTATCTATAAATAGAAAGCCATCTAAAAAAAACCCATCTATCATAATTCACATCCACTTTATAGGCATTTTGTAATCAATATTTAGAATAATTTGAGATCATTTAGTTGTAAAGTGTACTATTTATCATTATTATCAAGTTTCTCATCATTTCATCATGATTTAGCTTATCTTTGCAACTCATTTTAGGAACTATCACTTAGAGTTTCTTGTAAATATGATAGAATCCTTAGTATTATTAGCTAGAGGAGCATAGGACATTTTTCAAAGCTTGATTTGAGATTTTTTATCATGTTTTATCATTAATTTCTTTCAGATTAAGTAGTTCAAGCTAAAATTTAACGAATATAATTTTTATAGTATACACGAATAACATTGATTCTATTAGAGATACTCTAAAGACTTGTGATATTGTACTAATATCTATGTCTAGTCACACCTTGGTGCATGTACATATATTTTCACATATAGATCAACTTTCCATTTATTATATTAGGGTCTAACTTTGTAGCCTTTTTCTTGACGAAATTTGCATTAATATTCAAGCTATGGGGGGTCTTCAATAATTTAATTTTGTAACGTGTCTTATGATAGTTATTTTTCTTTATGTTAAACCTTAGGAAATAGTTGGATGTTTTTATTCCTACCATAGGAACTAGCTCTTCCAAAAACTCAAGGATAGCCCTTAACCAATATTTTGGCCAACTATAGTTTCTCAATAAGTTTCCCTCATTCAAAATCCTAATTTCTTCCTATAATATCTCCTACATATTTTCCATACAAGGGATGTAAACTAACAAAATATAAATGTCTTTAATCACAATGCCAATGATGATGAAAGTCAACCAACTCTATAATAACTACAAATGATGAAATACCACAATTCCATCTTGCTTGACCACCCTGAACTCCCACCCCCCCAATGACCATTAAGTTTGTTATCTTTCTAGGTGAGTTAAATACCATGAAATTTGCATGTATCATTTGATAATTCTAACACTTTTATAGGTGCTATGAAGACTAATCATATACACATTTTAAATTTTACTACAACTAATAATGAAGCCTCAAATTTTAGTAGTATTCAAAAGAAGTTCTTTTATTTCATATCCACCTCAATAATTTTGTTGAACTTACATGACTTTAGCCTTGCAACTAGAGGGATAAGTCTCACCTCATTATCAAATACCCATTGAATCTTTTTGAGTGCTTCCCATATGCAATCCATATCTAATACCCCATATAATGTGTAGACAATATGTTCTCTCTCCTTCACAATATAATTAATAAGCTTTTTTTGGTACCCCAAACAAATATCAATCATCCTATCAACAATGTGCTTGTCCTTGTATCCAATCCACTATCTTATTTAACTTTTTGGTGTTGATGGTACTTCTATTCCTCCAAAAAATATTTCATTCTTTGTGTGTATTTTTATATATTTCCATGTTGATTCGATGTAATTGTTGGATCCTAAGGTTGCAACTTATAGAAGAGTCATGTCATTAGATTGTATTTATTATTTATTTATCTTTTCATCTATGCTTATTGATTATTATTATTTATTGTTAATATTAATTTTTTTCATAGAATCTATTATTATTATTTTTATTATTCATATAACAAAGTCCTGTTATTATTTATTATTTTCATTTATTAATATATAATATAATATTGGATTGTATTATATTGATAAAATAGTTAAGAAAATATTAAATTATTCTTTTAATTAATTAATTAATTATATTATTTTATATTGAATATTATTAGAAAAAGGGGACATGACAATGGGATCTTCACTAACAATTTTGTGTGGGAAATTGCCTTGTGAGGTGAAGGAGAAGACTTACAATGATATGTTAGGATATCTTCATCTACCTCATTTGGAGAGTAGGTTCCAATAAAACCTAGACTTCTTAGTTTGTAATGGGTCTTCAAATAGTTATCCTTGTTGACATTAAGGTCAATTTGTCTATTAGTGACTTAACACTTAGTTGGTTTCATTGCTACCAAGCTCTATAGTTGCTACCAATATTATCATTCGTCTAGCATTGATAACCAAGTGTTTCAATTGCTACTGAGCTAAATAGTTAGATTGCAGTACTTTCCAAGCTCTACAATGGCTATCGAGCTTCAGAGGCAAAGAATAATATTACCCAAGCGTAGCATAGTCTATTGAGCTTTCCAGTAGAAGTAATGAAGATCTTAGTGTTAAATGAGCTCTGTAGTGTTAACCAAGTATATCAGTGTCTATCGAGCTCACAATATTAACAAAGAGAATCTAGTGTTGACTAAGTCATGCAGTATCAACCGAGTGATTTAGTATCTACCAAGTTTCTTAGTGTTCACTGAGTCATACAATGCTAATTGAGTTTGTGCTACTCAAAGTGATTAGTATGGACCAAGCTTCAACTTAGATTGAGTGCTAGAATATGGTAAGTGTTGATAGTGTTGATAGTGTTAGAACATCACCAAGTTGTCTTTAGAACCCAAGTCACAAAAATGGGATGACTTTGTGAATTATGATAAATTTGGTATTATAGCTAACTCTAGAAGGTAAGCAAGTGGATTGGTATATATGTAATGTATTGTATCATATCTAATAGATATCAAGTATGAGTATGTGAAGAAGGAAGAAGTAGATGAGGGAAAATTGAAGAGGCTACAAGTAGTATATGGTATAGTAGAGACTTATCTATTAGAGTTAGGTTATAATTACAATTCAAGGAATCTCATTTAGCAAATCAAAGTTGCAGATCAAAGATCAACCACTGATTCATCCTAATAGGTGCATCGGTCAAATCCTTTAACCAGGTGGAATTAACAATCTTTTCTAAATCTTCTAACAATGTGCATACTTCACTGTATGTTTGTAAATCCTTTAACAAGGTGGACCTAACAATCCTTATTGCTCCTAATAGGGCAGATCACTAGAAGTGGTCAATTGTAAGCCTTAACATGCCAACTTTATATTGCAATAATAAAGCTTGTGGGTATCATCCCCATCCTAGTTTTACTTTCTATTTGGAACATCTCTAGGTCACCATATCTTGTGTCAAAGTGTTATGAATGTTTATTAATTTCATTCTTTTATGCATGTAATTAGATCAGAATAATATATGAAGGATTAATTGGTGAATTGATTTTAAATTTTTATTAGTTCTTGATTCACACCCCCTCTCTCAGTAACCTATCTTACCTTATATTTACAACAATTGGTATCAAATCTAGTTAGTTCTCTCATCAAAATTTTAACAAAGTGATAAAAAGTTAGAGGCAATGGAGGTATACATACTAGAAAAGGTTATTGAGAATGAAAAGTTGGATCTAGAATTATCCATTGGAAAACTCAAGAAAGAAAAGGAGAAAAACTCTAAATCCTTGCAAAGAAGGAAACATCTTGCAGCACAAATGGATGACAATATCTATTTTGAAGAAAGAATTAATAACTTATGCCTAGAAAGAAATTTAGATTAAGCTAATGAAACAATCAAAGACCTACTTGAGAAGAATCTCATTCTTCAAGAAGAAGTAAGAAAGCTGAAAAGAGAGAAATAAATCTAATAAATTAGAATGTGTCAAGACATGGAACAAAAGGATAAAGCCAATAAAGAAATAGAAGAAAAAGACAATAAAATTAATCAATTATCCCTTTAGAAAATAGATTTGATTGATAAACTAAATGATGCAAATCAATATCTTATCAACTTGAGGACAAAAAATGAAAGATTGAAGAATGATCTCAACATGGAAAAGAAAACCAATGAGAGAATGATGAAATATCAAGAAAGAATGAATCAATTGAATGAGAAAAGTCAATATAGACACAAAGGAAAATTTGGATTAGGATGTATAGATGAAGGTGAATCATCTTAACAAGGAGCTCAAAAGAATAAAAGACCTACTTGCAATCATTGTGGTAAGATAGGTCACACATCAAATAAGTGTTGGAGAAATGGTAAAGAAAAATTCAATGGAAAGCATTACAAATGTAAAAAGCATGGGTATAGATCAAGTGATTGCATAGAGAAACCTAAGTTTGAAGGAGAGTGTCACATTTGCAACAAACAAGGACACAAATCTTCAAAGTGCAAGACCACAAAAACCCTAGGTCAGGTTGAACTGAGAAAGAGAACTCTTGCTAAGTAGGATGGTAGAGGAATGAAGCTTAATGGAGTGATAGATATGGAAATAAAGTTTGGGATGCATGCAATTTCTCACAAGTTATATAGCTTGAGCAAACAGAACAACATTACCTATGAAGCAGTTGACCTAGCGTTGAAGGTGGTGAAAAATAATTTATCTTTTGACCTTATTAAGCTACTATTGAGTCACTTGAGAAAAAAATGGAGAGTATCTGAGTCTCCAAGAAAAATCTATGTAAGTTTGGTTCTCTTTTAACCTATTTATTCTTCTATGTTCAATTTCTTTTCCCTTCTAAAGGAATGGTGGTATGGAGGAAAGACATACCTATATTATACCAAATAAATGAATTCATAGCTAAAATGGGAGAAAGTTTTGAAAGTATGATGGATGCTTGCTTTGAAACATTCAAAGAGAAGAAGTAGAGTAGATATAGGACTCCTAAGAAGCTAGTGGAAGACTATGAGAAAAATATCTATTTTCTGGTAGACTATGATAAAGTTTACATCCAAGTAGTTAGGCTGAGAGTGGAATGTGTAAAAACTTTGGGTTATGAGGTGAACATTGATCACACCAAAGACATTATTGAGGCTCTCCTTAATGAGCCTATGGATTCTAGGGATACCTACTTTGGAACATATGAGGAGGCAAATACCAAGATTGAACTTGAGATTAAGCTGCCCTAGGTAGTGTGTTAGCATGAACGCTAATGCTATGGGAGAGCATTGCCGGACATTATTATGATGTATTTATAATTGTGTTTGTCATTGATGACAACATTGTAATAAGTTTGTAAAAGACTAATAGAGAAACATATTGCAATTTTTTTTATTGAGAACATTATATTACTTATTTGATGACGTGTTGTTACCTAAGTATACTACAATGTGTACTTGTTACATGGGCAAGTGTGCATAACCTAAATCAACAGTATATTGAAGATATGATTGATTTACAGAGAACCATATAGAAATCGAGTGTCAAAAAAGTAGTTCCCATTGCATGATTGCTATAGTTTTTTATAATTGTAGTGAAGAATTATGCATTGAATTGGAGATAGTTTACTGATCATTAATGATGTCAAAAAGTGTGCATGTACAAAAGTCACACATGTGAAAGTTTGTGTACAATTGTGAGCTGACAACATTGATCAAATGGGTATTTCAATTAATTAATGATAATAAAGTGTGAAACCAACTTAAGGATTTATGATTGAGCATGGTATAAAGGAAATATGTTTTCATGTTTTACAAACATGGTAAAGAAGTAAAGACTTATGAATTACTAAGCAGTAGAGTAGAGTGATTTACTAATGTGTATAAGTGACCTTAAGGGTTACTATTACCAATCACATAATTCTAGATCTGATTGCATGATCTAAAGGTAAAGGAGTTTGACATACTAGACAGAAGAAGAAGTAAAATCCTATTACACAACTATTACTTTGAAAGGAATAGAATCAAGGTCAATTGGATAGTGGGTTTGTTGATCTGATCCTGAAGCTATTTGGATAGTGGGTTCATTTGTGTAAGAATTTGGCTTAGGCCAGAATTCACCCAAGAACTAAAGAACTCAACAAAAGCACACAATAGACCAAAATAGACAGAGTATGATTAGAATGATGATATTCATTCAATAATAGGTTGAGAGTACACTTGGAGTGCCTAAATATAAAGGCCTTAGGAGAGTTTCTAGAATGCATAGAAGTCAACATCATGATATGTCATACAACCAGGTACATGTCCACCAGATATGGATTATCCTTCATTGAGCATAGGATTAAGTGCGATGATGTGAGGATAAGCCTACAATGGCGTAGCACACAAATTAGTGGTGTAGACAACATGTGCTAAATGAGGAGTGCGGATAACTATGTTGTCATCATGACAACTCAGTGAATGATGCATACTCCTATCTTGTAGACACCATGTGCATAATTAGAGTTGCGTAACTCAATGAGAGTACACAAACTCCTAAGTGACTCACCTAAAATAATAATAAAATAATGCAAAATAATTAAATAATGCATTAACCTAAGTAAACTTAAGTAAGTGTAATAAAAAAATACTTATTTACACCAACACCCCCCCTTAAGTACAACTTAGGGGAATGCCCTTAAGCCTATGAAATCTAGGATGCAATGTAGTATGGGTCCCAGCTACTAGGCCATATTAGGTACCCATGTACATAATGATATGCAATCTCTCATAAAGCAAGGAAAGAGGGAAAACCTCATGGGAAAAACCCTCCCCTAAAAAGAGAGATAAAGAAGGATGCATGGATGGATGGAGTAATCAAGACCCCCCCATTACGATATACATCTAATATATACATAAGAGAATGATGAGAAGAGGAAGAGAGATAGGATGGGCTCCCCCCCCCCCAAAGAAGAATGCCAAATAGTGACTCCTCCGATGAAGAAGCTGATCCAAGACTACAAAATGCTATTCCTCCCCTTAGGAAGAAATAATGCCTAACAGTGACTGCTCTGATGAATAAGCTGATCCAAGACTGCAAAATGGTGTTCCTCCCCTTAGGAAGAAACAATGCAAAGGGTACAAATGAGATGCTTTCGCTGTTTGTGGAAAGAATCCCATGGATAAATGATGTCTCTGAAACTTGTTCAACTGGCTAAAGAACTTGTCCCAAAGAACTATCTATCTCTGCAACTGATGAAGAGCCCTGCTGTAACTGCTGATCATAAGTATCCATAATCACTTAAACCTAGGATGATTGATCATGTAGAGAATGAAAAAGAGAGTTTGGAACCCTTGTGACAACTAAAGAAGGTGCTTTTGCATCAAGAAGAAGAGGCAGATCATCAATACTATCCCCCAAAACTGTCACTGAACCTGTATTTGGAAGACTGAATGTACCCTGCTATTTTGGACCTATCACTGTGGCTATGTATGCATGTGGAATGAATTGATGAAGTGACCTCTTGCTGTAACTATCAATAGAACTCCACATATTTGAATATGTTGAAGCACTATTGCTGAAATCACTATCAATTTTCACACTGTATGATGTTTAAAGAGGCGTAGAGGACAAGCTTGCTGAACTTTCCTCAAAGTATACATCCTTCTCCATAAATATCTAATGTGTCTCAGGATCTAGAAGTCTATATGACTTCACACTGTCGTCATAACCAATGAAAGTACAAGGTCGAGATGACTGTGCCTTACATCCCCTGGAAGATCTGTTTGCCCATGCAGGACAACTAAAGACTCTGAAGTGTGTCATAATAAGTTTTCTACCACACCATGCCTCAAAAGGTGTTTTTCCATCTAAGGCTAGATGAGGACAACGATTAAGAATGTGAGTGGCACTAGAGATTGCTTCGACTTCTAATGATGGATCTAGAGACTTGGCATGAATCATGCAACTTGCCATAGATTTAAGAGTTCTAATCCTTAGTGTTGTAACATTTGTCTTATGCATACTAAATGTTGGTGGAGTTTGAAGATCAATTCCCTCATGTTTACAAAAGTCCTTAAGTCTTTTGTTCACATCCATGTTTCCATTGTCCATGCAGAGTACTTTGATGGATTTCTTGGATTTCTGTTCTACATGAGTCTTGAAGTCTAGAAACTTGTCCAACACTTCATTCTTACTATGTATAAAGTAGACCCAAGTGAACCTTGAAAAGTCATCAACTAAGGTGAGTATGTAGCAACCCTGGCTGAATGCAAAAGGACCTTCTAATACCATGTGAACCATCTGTAGAACACCAGTTGCTCTAGAAGACTTCCCTCTCTGTAACTTCCCTTCTAGATACATATCCATTGAATCTATTGAACATTCACCTTTGGAAAAGTTGATTTGAGGTAGACCTTTCACCATTTAGTATGTGCAAAGTTGCTGAAGGTAGCGGTAGTCAAGATGACCATACCACTCATGCCATAATTGCATGTTTGAACTTGATTGAGTTAACTAGGCTTTTGAAGAAGATTTGGGTACAAAATGTGAGAAAGAGTACAACCTCTTGTTATCATTCACTTTCCCCACTGCAACCAAGGAATTATCTTTGAGACTATGCACCTTTACTGAGTCTGGAAGGAACTCAACTCTATGTCCATCTCCAAGGTGAGTGATTTGGTAGATTGAGAGGATATTTGAACTTAGGTTTGGAATATAGAGAACCTCTTGAAACTCTCCATTTTCCATCTCCACATTTCCTTTCCCTTCAATTTCCATTTTGCTATCATTCCCCATGAAGACGTGCAGTATCTTTGAGTGATTCAATGAAGAAAAATCCTCCTTTGAAGAACCCATGTGATATGAGGCACCTAAGTCAAATATCCATTCCTTTGAAGAGTTTGCATTTGCCATGAATGCTTGCCCTTTTCCGTTTGAATCTGAAGACAATCCTTTCTCCTTGTAAGCATTAGGCAATGGAACATTATTTTTCTTCATGATGTTGGTCAACTCATCAATCTTTTTGAGATAACACTCATGCTCTTCATGAACCGATTTCTTGCAATAAGCACACTTCTTTTTCTCCTTATTTTTGTCCCCTTTCTTGTTGGAATTCGAGGACTTGCCTTGTTGATTAGATTGTGGTGTTGTCTTTTCTGCATCCTCTAATTTTTCTTTCTTCCATTTCTTCTTACCCTTTCCTTTATTTGGAGATTGTGCAGCTAAATTTTGAGAACCCTCATTGTTGGCCACCAATGCTTTGGACTGAGGTGATTTCAGAATCCCCATTAATTTCAACTTCTTTTCTTCATCATCCAAAATTTTTTCATATTCATCAAAAGTGACTTTCTTGTAGGTAGACCCTAAGGTAGTATTTGAGGTGTTGAAAGAAGATACAAATGTGGAATATTCTGATGGCAGCTTATTATGGATGAGATAGGTCAGTCTGTCATCTTTTATAGAACTCCCACAATCAGTAAGCTTCATCCTTAATTCATTCACCTTGATGATGAAATCCTGTATTGAGTCATATGACTTAGGATCTAAGGAAACAAGCTCATCTTCAAATTTGAAAATATCCTCTTCAGACACTTTACCATAAAGGCTTTCGAGGGTATCCCAAGCTTCCTTGGATGTAGTAAATTTCTTGATTTGATACATGATCTTATCATCTACCCCCAAACATATATCACCTAGGGCTTTCCTATCCATTGCTACCCAATTTGAAATATCACTTGCAAAAACATTATCACTTGCTAGTTTAGGAAGAGTACCATCTACATATTGTGAAACTCCATTATGCATTAAGTGATGCAACAATTTGATTGACCACGAAGCATAGTTATGAGGCGTTAATTTAGGAAACTTAAAGTTTCCCATAATGCAAAAAATGAAAGAAAAGTGCAAAAAAGAGAGAACACGACACCAAGAACACCCCCCTTTTCACTAAATCAAGAAACCCACCCAAAATAGATGCTTTGGGCACTTTATCAGTAGTGTGATTACAATGGGCCACTTGCCAATTTTGGCCTTTGTGGACTTTTGATTTTTCTTGTTACAACTTCTTAATGGAGTACAAATTTGTAACTTTACAATGTGCTACAATACTGAAGCATTACAAGGCAAAGAAAGGCCCTATTGTTGAAAGTGACAATTCTATCCACACAACTCTACAATTTGATGCCAGATTTGGAAAGTAGACAAAAAATAATGCACTTTCAAAAAAAAATAGAACCTATTTTCGACTCCAGATGTGCCCGTATGGAGCGTTTGAAGTTGCAAAATGTAGGATTATCTAGGTACAGTCGCTAAAAAATGCAATTTTTGAACAATCCATACACCAAAACCAAAAAATAGTTGCACCACTAAAAAATTTAGAAAATTCTACCTAATTTCAAAAAAATCACACTTGATTTGGAGTTTGGATGTGCAAGTTATGGCCTCCCGAAGTCAGACTGCAAAAACCAAAATGAATCTGGAGAGGGGTTGCATCAACGAATGAAGGGGTTAAATTTGATGATTATACAGCCATTACAGTAGTTATAAATCACCCTAGAATGATGTCCAAATGGGCATCAAATTTAGGGTCACGAACCTTATGATGTCAGTAAAAATAGGCCCACTAGATGATGTGGTAGCTGACGTGATCTACCGTATTGTACAAAAAATGACAACATGGCATGGTGAGTCAGAAATGATGTGTCTACTATGTTAGATGCTAGCAGATGAGGTGGTAGGATGTCTGCATGGCAGTGAATAGGTCCGAGCGAATAGATTTAGGCCGCATGTCTTCATGTGGCTACTGAGTACGCGCAGGTGACGTGTCAATTGTAAGCATGTCAGTCAAAGCTGACAAGGATGTGTGGATGGTAGGTCATCACGGGGACATTTAGTGCTTGCTAGAATCCATTGTGCCTATGCCATAATGTTTTGGAAATATGCCAGAGTTTATGGGAAATTATCCCACATGCATATGAGAGAGTGAACTGCTATGTTCTTTTTATGCGCAAGCCCATGTGCTTTGTAACAAAGAGATGACAAGCTTCCCTTACACTTGGGCTAGTTGTAATGGTTGAAAAGTTGAGAGGCAGTAATTTCAATGCCTGAAGTATAATAGCGATTGCCTGGTTTGAAGTAGGGTTTTAATCGCTCGACTATTGTATAGCCCGTAGATTAAATAAATGCCTTCGCCAATAAATAATATACCTGTGATAAATAAATAGAGAAATATTCCTCCAACCACAACTATAGAGCCGAGCCGAGGTGTCACTGCTCGGTTTTGGCAATTTTTTTCCCTTGTCTAATAAAAAATACCAAATTTGGAAAATATAGAGAAACATATTTGAAAATAAAATTAAGTAATCAGATCAAATTAGATCATACCCAATTGCAAATCGGGGCCTTTGGGATCCGATTTGCAAAATTATTTTGCCTCATGATCAACTTTCACCCAACATAGGCAAATTTGTAGTTGATCTTCACCGAATCGATGCTCCGGACGCAACAATGAGGTTAGATCTGGCTCTAGATGCTCCTAATTTCTGCGGATCCTCTAGATTTGTGTCAAGGTGCTGAAGCATGAATTGTCTCAAATGGCTACATGATGAGAATCTCCTTCAGGTCTGATACCATGTAAGAATTTGGCTTAGGCCAAAATTCACCCAAGAACTAAAGAACTTGATGCATAAAGCATCCATTAATACTTGAAATTCATTAGAAGAGATTACATTTGAAGAGCTTACAATTCAAGAACTTCTATTTCTCAAACTTCCTTACAAGAGATTACATTAGAAGAGCTTCACTACAAGAGCTTATACTTGAAAAGCTTCTATTTCTCCAACTTGATTACAAATGATAATAAGCCTTGCTTAAATCGGCACTTCTAACCCAAGACATTACAAACACAACCAATGTGGGATAAAAGGTAAATACAACTACCTTTAAATAAATATTAAATTCTCACTCAAATACAACTAAGCACCCAACAAATATTAAATACATGATTTAAGGATCTTTCCACAAACTTCTAAGATGCCACCTACACACCTCGATTAATGGAATGACAACTATTTTTTTTTCTTTTTACGCCACCTATGCACCTTGAAAATAGAAATTCCTCTTTTTTCCTTTTTTCCTCCATTTTTCAATTTTTATTATTTTTCCTTCTATTTTTGTCACTTTCTCTCTCCTCCACAAATTTTTTTTTTTTTTTTTCTCTTTCCCCCCCCTTTTTTTTTCTAATAATTTAATTTTCCCATGCAAGATGCTCCTGCATTAGAACTCAACACAAGCACACAGTAGACCAAAATAGACAGAGTATGATCAGAATGATGATATTCATTCAATAACATATTGAAAGTACACTAGGAGTGCCTAAATATAAAGGCCTCAGAAGAGCTTCTAGAATGCATAGAAGTCAGCATCATGATATGTCATACAACCGGGCACATGTCCACCAGATATGGATTATCCTCCATTGAGCACAGGATTAAGTGCAATGATGTGAGGATAAGCCTACAATGGTGTAGCATGCAAATTAGTGGTGTAGACAACATGTGCTAAATGAGGAGTGCAGATAACTGTGTTGTCATCATGATAACTTAGTGAATGATGCATACTCCTATGTTGTAGACACCATGTGCATAATTAGAGTACACAAACTCCTAAGTGTCTCACCTAAAATAATAATAAAATAATACAAAATAATTAAATAATGCATTAACGTAAGTAAACTTAAGTAAGTGTAATAAGTAAATACTTATTTACACCAACAAGTTGTCTTCCACAATTCTTAATAGGGTTGGAATCTCCTAACAAGGATTCAAAGTCTCCTAACAGGGACTCTTGTACTAAGTGTTGTAATAGACTGCTAAAAGGGTCTATCTTCTAACAAGGAACATTCATATTAGTACATCATTTTGTGGGCATCATTCCCACTGAGGTTTTCCCTTTGATCAAGGGTTTCCCTAATCAACATATTTGATGCAATTATTTATGTGCATCTCATTTTTGGTTGTTGTTTACTTTAAATGGTCAAGTTTTTTTAAGAGGTTAAATGTTTAAATTTTCATATAATTGATTCACCCCCCCTCTTAGTTATATTGGAGGACTATCGTTTCTAACAATTGGTATCAGAGCTTTAGGTCCTTGAAGAAAAAGTTTAACAACTTTGGGAGATCCATGGTGAATTTTTTTAGAAATTCTAAGATTTGATAGCACAAATCATGATAGCTAGAAGGATAAAGTAAAGACTCATCTCTTGTGCATGGGTCTAGGATATTGGCTTGTAACCAAAGCACCTAAAAACATTGTAGAAGTAGACAATCTTGAAATTTGTACGGAGGAACAAAGAGAAGTATTTATGTGCAACATAAGGGCAAGAGAAGCAATATTGTCTACTCTACATGAAAGTGAGTATAGCTAGGTAAAACAACTCAAAAAATCTCATGAAATTCAGAAAACCTTAGAAGTTAATTATGAGGGTGATACACATGCAAAAAGAGTTAGATTACAAAATCTATATTTCCCATTCCAAGATGATAAGATGATGGAAGATGAATCTATGAGAACCTATATTGGTAGAATATCTAAGATTTTTGTAGGAATCACATCTCTTGGTGGAAAGAAGTCTGATGATGAGGTAATATGGAAGATCTTGAAAAGTCTGACACCACCCTTCAAGACAATAACATAGATGATTCATGTAATGTTAACTTGTACCACCAATTTCACCAAAGAAACATTGATTGGTAGATTGGAAGTTGAAGAATTTGATTTGAAATAATTAGGAGAATTAGAAAAAGTTGAGACAACATTTAGTGCCTTCAATATCAAACCTAGTCTAGCAAGGAGCACAAAAGTGCAAGGAGACATTGCTAGCAGCCAAGTCTATTGAGGAAAAGATCTAGGAAGGAGTGGCTCTTCTTGTGAAAAGATAAAAAGATGGTAAGAATATCTTTAAATGTTGGACATGTAATGAATATGGTCATTATGCATCTAAGTGTCCTAAAAGAGAAAGAAAATATAAGGGAAGATTTAAATCTAGAAGACCTAGAAATTGTTTATATGCTAATGAAGAAGAAGAGGAAGAAGAATCTGATCAAAATAGAAGTGAAGATGAATTCGGATTTGTAGCTATAAAGGAGGATATTCTTGACAGAGAAATCAGAGAAGAAAGTGCACTAATCTCACAAGTTGAAAGGAAAGATTGGATCATTGATAGTGGTTGTTCACATCATATGACTGGTGATATGAACAAATTTGTCAAATTCAGAAGCCACGATGGAGGAATTGTCAAAGTAAGGAACAATGCAGCTTGCCACATTATAGGGATTGGATCTATTACACTAGATGGTAAAAAAAATATTGATGATGTTTATTTTGTTGATGGACTAAAACAAAACTTGTTAAGTTTTGGATAGCTTATGGAAAAAAGGTTACCAATTGCAGTTTGGTAATGACACATGCATAATCAAGAACAAGGAAGGAGAACTACTTGATACTGGCACAAGAACTAGAGGTAATGTATTTTAGTTAAACTCCACTGAAACAACATGTTTGGTAGCTAAAGTTGACAACAGTTGGCTATGGCATAGAGGATTTTGTCACATTAACTTTGTTAACCTTATGAAAGCTAGTAATACACTTGTTGTGAGAGATTTATCTAAGATCACTAAGCTCGCTGATATTATTTGTAAGGACTGTATCTTGGCTAAATAGAAGAAATTCTTATTTCCTAGCAAGTAGTTTGGTACTACATAAAAGCTAGAATTGGTTCATACAAATTTGAGTGGTCTTCCAAGAACAAGTGGATTCTATGCAGAAAGGTATTTATGATTTTTGTTGATGATTTTACAAGAATGACGTGGGTAGCTTTTCTTGAGGAAAAATTAGAAGAATTTGAGAAATTCAAGATATTCAAGAATAAAGAAGAGAATTAATCTAGAGTTAAAATCAAAGCTTAAGATCAGATAGAGGAGGAGAATTCACTTCTAGAGAATTCAATATCTATTGTGAAGAGCATGGAATCAGGAGACAACTATCTTCACCCCATACACCTGAGCAGAATGGGATTGCTAAAAGAAGAAATAGATAAATTGCTGAAGCAACAAGAGCTATTTTATTCAAGAATGATGTACCAAAAACCTTTTGGAGAGGCAGTCAATATAGTAGTATATACACTAAACAAAGTAAAAATTAGAAAAGGTATGGAGAAAACACCTTATGAGTTATGGTTTGGTCACTCACCATTAGTCAAATATTTCAGGATATGTGGAAGCAAATGCTACATCAAAATAGATGATGATATTAGTAAGTTTGATCCAAGGAGTGATGAAGGTATGCTTCTTGGCTATTCATTAAAGAATAAAGCTTACAAATGTTTCAACTATAGAACAAAAACTATAGTAGAGTACACAAATGTGAAAATAGATGAAAAGTTTGGCACTAAGGAAAAGATGATGGATTATAACTCTCATGGAGATGATTATTTTGGGATGACCAACAGATGTAATGAACTATTTCTCAAGACTAAAAATGACTTGCAAAATAATGTGCAAAAAAAAGAAGTAAGAAAAGAACAAAGTGCAATACCTGAAATAATTGTTGAAGCAACAACTCCTACCCCAAATAAGAATGTAATTAGAAATCATCCTGTTGATCATATAATAGGAAGTAAAGAAAAAGGAGTAATGACAAGAAGTAGTATCAATGAAGAACTATTCCTAATGTCTCAAGTAGAACCAAAAAGTGTAGATGAAGCAATCAAGGGTGATCATTGGATAAAAGAAATGAAGGAAGAACTTGAATAGATAATAAAAAATGACACATGGGAATTGGTTCCTAGACCCAAGGAAAAAAGTATGATTGGTACAAAATGGGTATTCATAAATAAAATGAATGCATAAGGAGAATTACTAAGAAACAAAGCAAGACTAGTATGCAAAGGCTACTCTTAGCAAGAAGGAATTGACTATGAGGAAACATATGCACCTATAGTAAGAATGGAAGTAGTTAGAATGTTCTTGGCATATGCAACAAATAAAAATTTCAAGGTATATTAGATGGATGTTAAGTTAGTATTCTTGAATGTAGAACTTAAAGAAGAAGTCTATATTGAGTAGGTAGAAGGATTTCCTTTGACAAAAGATAAGGATATGGTTTGTAGATTAAAGAAAGCCTTGTATGGATTAAAGCAACAACCTAGAAACTAGTATGCAAGGTTAGATAAATACTTAGCAAATCTTGGATTTTCTAAAGGAACAATAGATAGTAACTTGTACTTGAAAGAAATAGAAGATGGTTTGCTGATAATTATTGTATTTATTGATGATATCATTTTTGGAGGAAATGATGAAGCCAATAAAAAATTATTAGAAGATATGAAGAATGAGTTTAAGATGAGCATTAAAGGGGAAATGAATTTTTTCTTAGGATTGGAAATTGTTCAAAGCAAAGAAGGAATCTTTATTTCTCAGACAAAGTATTTAAAAGATTTGCTGAAAATATTTGGTCTAAAAAACTATAAACCTGTTGGAAACCTTATGGTAATTGGTCACAAGTTATCAAGCAAGGATGAAACACCCACTATTGAACAAAAGAAGTATAGATCTATGATTGGAGGTTTGCAATATCTAACTCATAGTAGACATGATATAGAAAATGCGGTTGGAATTGTCACAATATTTTAGGCTAATCCTAAAGAATATCACTATGTACTAGTAAAAAGGATATTTAGATATCTGAAAGGGACATTTGATTATGGCATTTGGTATGATAGAAGTAATGACTTTACTCTTTGCACTTATATTGATGTTGATTGGGATGGAGATAGGGATGATAGAAAAATAACTAGTGGAGGAGCATTCTTTCTTGGTGGAAGATTGGTTTCTTGGCTCAACAAGAGGCAAGATTGCACCTCACAAAGCACTATAGAGGTAGAATATGTTGCAGCAACTATAATCAAGTCATATGGATGAAGCAAATGATGAAGGATATTGGAATTACATTCAAAGAATTTTTTATCATTTACTATGATAACAAAAGTATAGTTAACATGTTTAAGAATCCTATTTTGCATTCTAAGACTAAGCACATTTCTATAAAGTATCATGTGTTGAAAGAGAAAGTTGCAAAAAAAGAAATAAGACTGGAGTACATCAACACTAAGGAGCATATTGCAGACATTTTCACTAAGGCCTTACCAAAGGATATGTTTGAGTACCTAAGAGGTATGCTTGGGGTTATGCCCCTGCCTATTTTAGAATAAAAGATGCAAAAATGCATCAGTCCAGGGAACATGGCACTATTGATAGACTAGATTGAATGCTAATGCTTCTAGTATGGGGGAGTATCTATGATAAATAGAGTTAGAAAATGACTCTTGGTAATTGGTAATTGGTATACAACAACATATTTAGACACTCGAGCTATTTATGGACTTATATATAGAATTATAAACTAACAAAATAGCTTGTGTTCATGCTAATAAATTAGTGGATGTTCAAGAAAATTGAACCATTTGTGTATTATCTTTGACATTAATGTCAAAGGGGGAGAAGTATGGCATGAAAAAAATTGTACTATGGACATTGTACTATAGGGGAGAAGTATTGTAATAAAGGATTTGCATGAAGCAATATTTGAATAATGAAGAGGATTTGAAAAGACTTGTTGGTATTCTTAGAACTAGATTTTTTCATCTATGTTGCCATCAATGCTAAAGGGGGAGATTGTTAGCATGAATGCTGATGCTATGGGGGAGCATTGCAGAAAATTTTTATGATGTATTTATAATTGTGTTTGTCATTGATGACAACATAGTAATAAGTCTGTAAAAGACTGATACAACAGAAGATTGTGATTTTTGTATTGAGAACATTATATTACTTATCTGATGATGTGCAGTTACCTGAGTATACTACAATGTGTACCTTTTACATGGGCAAGTGTGTGGAACCTAAATTGATAGTGTATAAAAGATATGATTGATTTACAGAGAACCACATAGAAATAAAGTATTAGAAAAGCAATTCCCATTGCATGATTCCTATATTTCGTTACAATTGTAGTGAAGGGTTGCACAATGAATTGGAGATAGTTTATTGACCATTAATGATGTTAGAAAGTGTGCATGTATAGAAAAAATTGTGTACAATTGTGAGCTAACAACATTGATCAAATGGGCATTTCATTTAATTAATGATAATAAAGTGTGAAGCCGACTCAAGGATTTATGATTGAGCATGTTATAAAGGAAAGATGTTTTTGTGTTTTACAAACATGGTGAAGAAGTGAAGACTTGTGAATTACTAAGTAGTAGAGTAGAGTGATTTACTAATACATGTAAGTGACCTTAAGGGTTACTGTTACTAATCATAGAGTTTTAGATTTGATTGCATAATCTAAAGGTCAAGGAGTCCAACATACTAGATAGAGGAAAAAGTAAATTCCTATTACACATCTATTATTCTAAAAGGAATAGTATCAAGGTCAATTGGACAGTGGGTTCATTGATCTGATCCTAAAGCTGTTTGGATAGTGGATTGAGCTATCTTCCACAATTCCTAATAGGGTTGGAATCTCCTAACAAGGATTCAAAGTCTCCTAACAGGGACTCTTGTACTAAGTGTTGTAATAGACTCCCAACAAGGTCCATCCTCTAACAAGGAACATTTATATTAGTACATCATTTTGTGGGCATCATTCTCACTGGGATTTTCCCTCTGATCAAGGATTTCCCTAGTCAAAATATCTAGTGTAATTGTTTATATGCATCTCCTTTTTGGTTGTTGTTTACTTTAAATGGTCAAGATTGTTTAAGAGGTTAAATTTTTAAATTTTCATATAACTAATTCACCTTGCCCCCCCCCTCCCCCCACCCCCTCAATTATATTGGAGGACTATTGTTTCTAACATAGTGAACATAGGAAGGAAGAGGATAGAGAAAATCATGAAGAACACCAAGTCATCAAGCTCTCTTCTTATGCTTACTAAAGGTAAAGGAGATGACATTGATGATGATGAAGATGAAGAGGATAATGCAAGGGAAGTAGGACCTAAAGAAGAGGTCCCTCCCAAGAAGAAAGGGAAGGTTATAATAACAAAATCTACAAACTCTTCCCCTGATATGTTCACAAGGAGGTCCACCAAATCGAAGAGGAAACTAATGTTGGGTGATGAAGAGGATGAAGCTGAATAGATCATATTTCAAAAGCCTACCCCTTCCTTTGAAGAGAGGCTAAATAGAATAAAAGAATGAGGAGGTGTATCATCCTTAAAAATACTTAAGTATGACACCATGAGTGCAACAAAGAAGAAATAGATTAAAGATGCCCTAGTGGTACAGATGGAAAAATGGAAATATTCCCTAGATGAACTAGTTAAAAAAGTTCTTGATGTAATTCTCAAAGTATTTACATTAGTTTGGGAAAATGCACTCAATGTTGCTAAGGACATCAGAGAATAGACCTTGAGATAACTTATGCCTATTCTGTTAGTCAAGGAAGTTAGGCAATCATTGAAGAAAAATGAGAAGAAGCTTACTGCAAAATTCAATGCATTTGTGGTCTTGTTAAAGGACATTGAATCTATGGTGAAGTCTAATACCATTGCATGGAAAAACATCTATAGGGTGCACAAGCCTAGTGACCATGTTGTGCAAATAGATGATAATGATGGAGAAGAAGTTTTGGTAAAAGACAATGAAGATGTAGAAATAGAAGATGAGGAAATAGAAAATTTAGATATTGATGATGTTGACGAGGAAGAAGAACAAGAAGCTAAATGAGAAAGTCTACCAAAAATTTAGAATATTGAGGATACTAATGCAAAGAACATAGTAGTAGATATTATGACTTCCCTTCCTCATTCTCTGAGTGAAGCCTTAGTGAAATCTATCTTAGAGAAGGATTCTACTGAGTTTGTTGAGGTTAAAATGAGATTACCAAGCACCCAACCAATCTCTAGAGTTACTTTACTGAGTACTTCAATGAGTGAAATGTTTAACACTTCATCTACCAGGAAATAAGCTTAGATATTTCCAGCATCAAGCTTAACTGATCAACATCAAGGTATTCCTACTGTTAGTATTATTTATACTATTCCTACATTTGTTTCTATTTCTACTATTTTCTAGTGTTGTTTCCACCATGGCTAGTGCAATGACAGTTGGCATTCAATCTCAACCGAGCACTAAAGTTTTCAATAAAGGAAAGGAAATTGTTCTTTCTATTATAGATAAGGGTAAAGAGGAAGAAATTGATCTGGATGAGGAAATTGTTATTCCAAATTGGGATACCTCTAACTTCACTCTTGAAGAGATGGATACCCTTGGAGAATTTTGGAAGAAGAGAGCAAGGCATTAAAATCTTATAGAGTAAAGGAAGAAGAAAATTAAGTCCTTGAAGATATCAAAAGCATGTTTGTTGATGCTTTGAATATTGAGGTTGATGAGAAACAACCTATTTTGGATTATTTGGTTGAACTTGTCCAAAAATACAATAAAGAACTAAATGGACAAGAAAAAATTCTATAGTGAGTAGAAAGAAAATTTGAAATCAAAGTTTTGTGGCAAGTAGCATAGAAAATAGCTATTGATCAAGTATAATTGTCTAATATTCTTGCTATACTAGAAACATATGTCAATAATGTTGTTTCTTTATTTTTGAAGTTGAGTAACACATCTACCTTTACTAAGGAGATTAAAAATAAATTATCCAAGATAGATGAGGACTTGAAGGAAAGTGTACAACAATTGTCACTTGATCCTAGTTGTAGTTTTGCACATTTTACAAAGATCAAGTACTTGAAAGACCTCTAGGCAAAATTTTTAAGGGAAGAAGCCAGAATAAGGGCAACACTTGCAAAAATTCAAGGCATGATTCTTCCAAATATGGATGCACTAGAAAAGTACATTGTACATGCAAAGACACTCATCCATGAAAAATAAATTCTCCATAGCTGACCACATGATAGAACTTTTAACAGAGGTACAAATATCCTTGCATGCATCTAAGGTATTGTAAGAGAATTGGGACAAGACAATGATAATCATTTGGAAGGTACATAGTAATCATAGTAATTTCTTGTCACATTTTGGTATTAACTTGTAAACATTTTGCACCTTTCACATTTATGTCAAAAAGGGGGAGAATATTATTGATAAAGTGATAGAAGACTATCATACTTATATATATATATCTATCTATATATATATATATATATATATATATATATATATATATATATACAAAAGAAAATTTGAACAATAAAAAAATAGAGTAAAAATAGAGTAAGAGGTAACCAAGCTACAACAATAGACAATAGTCAAAACTAAGTTAAAGATTCAGATTATTGACTAAGGAAGTTTTGATTTGTAATTTTGAAATCAAATTTTTGATATGATAAGTGTTTTTGTCACTAATGCCAAAGGGGGAGATTGTTAGCATTAAGGTCAATTTATCAATTAATGACTTAACACTTAGTCAATTGGTTTCATTGCTACCAAACTTATCATTCATCTAATAGTGATAACCAAGTGTTTTAGTTGCTATCAAACTAAATAGTTAGATTGCAGTTCTTGCCGAGTTCTACAATGTATACCAAGCTTTAGAGGAAAAGCACAATGTTACCTAAGCATAACAGAATTGGATTGATTAGGAAGGATAATATATAAAGAATTAAAAAGTGGAAGTGAATTGAATGTCAAGGACCAAATACAAAACACTAGGATGTGAAACAACTAGTAAGAGTATAGAAAATTGTTCAAATAAAATGAACATGAAGGAAACCTTAAATAAAATTGTAGGCAAAGTTTGTAAATATGCAAAATGTGAAATAGAAATGAACAAGAGGAAAATATAGAAAGAATAGATGCTTGAAAGTGAATTAAAGAAAAATGATAAAATATAAATAAAAGAAAAGAAAAAGTGAATTGAATGTTAAGGAATTCAAAAAAAACTTGTGAATGTGTAATAACTAGTAAAATTATAGAAATCTTAGAAATAAAGTGAATATGACAGAAATAAGACAAAAAAATAGTAGGTGAAGTTTGTTAATATGTAAGGATGTGAAATATAAATGAAGAAGAAGGATATAGTAGAAATGATAGATACATGAAAAAAATCAAACATCAAGGATAATATGGGAAAATAAGAAAAGTTAAAGTGAATTGAATATGAGGGAATTCCAAAAAAAACCCTTAGATATGAAACAATCAATAGTAAGAATATTAAAAAATTAAAAATGACATGAAAATGAAGGAAAAATACAAAAGATAGTAGGTAGAGTTTGTAAATATGCAAGGATGTGAAATAGAAATGAACAAGAATGAACATTAGAATAGATATTTGAAAATGAATAGAAAAACAAGGATAATATAAAATGAATAGAAAAGTGAAATTGAATTTAATGTCTAGGATCCAAACACAACATGAGGATGTGAAGCTGATAATAAGGGTATAGACAACTAAAAATGAAATGAACATAAAGGAAGAAATAAAACAAATAGAAGGTGAGTTTTGTAAATATGTAAGGATTTAAAAATAGAAATGAACGCAAATGAAATGTAATGCAGGAGCATCCAGAGGCATAAGGGCAATCCTGTGTCACACACAAAAAAAATGTACTTAGACTTAGTTTCTATTTCATGTGTTTTCATTTCTAGATACCCATTTGGGTCAAATAAAGGTTCCAACTCTCACAGTTCCACTATTAGTGTTTTGGGTTAGAGTTTTTAATCACCTTGGGATACGTGTAAATGCCAAAAAAATAGGAGTATGTAATCAAGCCATGATTTTGGTGAACTAGAAGGTATAAATTGGCTAGATGATTGTAATTATAATTTAGAGCATTCCAGAAAAAGAATCAGGTCAAAAGGCCCCACGGTTTGAAAGTTATTACAGTTTTTCAGTTTCTGGAGACCTCTTAAGAATACTTCAAAGTTAGGTTAGGGGCATTAAGTGACCTCAAATAGGGCCAAAAAATGGGGTATGAGAAAATATTTTCCATAGGGCTATAGAGCACTTCGAGATCTTTCTAGAAATGTAAACGGTTTGTCAATCGGAGCTACGGTTCAAAAGTTATGCCTCCTGAAAGTTCAGTTACCATTTTTGGATTCTTCTAAATTTGTGCCAACTTCTAATACAGCTTCTACAACCTTCTATTTGGTCGGTGGATGCCTACTAGCACTTTCTAGAATGTATTCCTAGTCCTTAACCCTTCGAGGTCTATTTAAGAACATTTCTGGCATTGTAAAAGGCAGTTCGGAGTGGAGTTTGAGAGAAGGTATTGGGAGAAGAATTTATCTCCAAATTTATGCTATTGTAAGCCCATAGGGCATGTTTTGAAGTCTATTTTTTTTTGTACCAAATGTACTAGCATATTTTCATAGTTAATAAAAATTTTCCTTCCCTGTTGTTACCATTCTGTGCTTGGGTTGTGTCCCTATCAAGTGGTATTAGAGCTGGTTTTCCTGAGTGTTTAGATAGAGCACCGACTATGAGGTAGTTTGCACCAGGACTGTGTGGTTGTGGGTTTGAGTTAAGAAGATGCCTCCATGAAGAGAGCGTGGTGGAAGGGCTGGAGCTATTAATCTTGAGGAGGTTAGAGCCCTCCAAAGGCAGGTACAAGCATTGTAGGAGGAGCTCCATAGAGGAAAAAATGTTGCCGCAGGCGACGAAAGTGAGGATGACAATGAAGAAGAAGAAATTGGACTAGAAGGGGAATTTGATAGGGAAGTTCTAAATCAGGTAGAGGAAAGGCTTTTTTAGGCCATTACATAAGTTTGGGAAAAGACCTACAATTGATGTGGGTGTATTTTCAAGAAATTTGAAACCAAACGAGTTGATCGATTGGATCAATGAACTGGAAGAGTACTTTGAGTATGAGGATATCAGGGATCTAGATAGGGTTAAGTTTTCAAAGGACAAACTAAAAAGCCATGCCAAAATTTGGTGGCAAGAGGTTCACTTGGAATGAAATAGAAGAGGAAAGGATAAGATCACAAGGTGGGATCATATGGTGGACAAATTGAAGAAGCAGTTCATTCTTGTTGACTACAAGCTTGATTTGTTTAAGAAGATGCATGGGTTAAAGCAAGCATGAAAATCAGTCCAAGAATATATAGAGGATTTTTATCAACTTCTAATTAGAGTAGGGCATGCAGAAGCAAATAAGGAGAAGGTTTCTCATTATATCAGTGGGTTGCAACCTAACATCCAGGAGGAATTAAGTCTTATAAGAATGACCAACGTTGAAGAGGCATACCAATTTTCTCTACGAGTTTAAGAGAAGCTAAATAAGAGGTTTGAAGGGAGAGAAAGAGGGTGTGGTCAAGGAGGAAGGGGTAGTGGTAGGTCATCTGGAGGCCAAAATGAAACCCAAAAGAAAAATGAAGATGTGGGTACTAGCAAGAACTAGAGGAACGAGGGTTTCAACTACTCCCAAGATCAAGACTTTGGAAATTAGAGAGGAAGAGGTAGAGGATGTGGACAAGGAAGAGGAGGCTTCCATGGTACCTATTTCTATTGCAATGAAGAAGGTCATCATGCCTTTGAATGCCCTCAATGACAAGGAAGGACAAATAGGAGAGCTGAGGGTCAAGCTAGGGTTGAGGATGCACAACCATCACATTCAGAGGATGCAGAAAGAGGAGAGACTTTAGTAAATGAAAGGGTCCTACTAAGTGATGAGATTGAACTCGGACAAAGGAGGAGTTTATTCCATACCAGGTGCAAGTGTGAGGATAAATGTTGTGATGTGACCATTGATGGTGGTAGCACTGATAACTTGGTATTAGAGGAGATGGTCTCTAAGATGAAGCTCAAGAGGGAGAAACACCCCTAGCCCTATTGGATTGCTTGGGTGAAAGATGATCGTAAGGTCCTGGTAAGTGAACAATGTTTAGTGAAATTCAAAATTGGGAGTTACCATGATGAAGTTCTCTATGATGTTATTCCAATGGATGTTTGCCATCTATTGTTGGGAAGACCATGGAAATTTGATAAGCATGCAGTACATGATGGTCATGCAAACACATACTCTCTAACAAAGGATGGAGTTCGCCACAAATTGAAGCCTATTAAAAAGGAAGGTGAAAATGTATGTAGCAGTGCTAGGTTTTGTCTTGTTGATGGAAGGAAGTTTTTAGATGGCCTGAAACATTAGCATATGTGCTATGCTTTGATTCCTAGGAAAGATAAAGAAGGTAGTAGTGAAATACCACTTAAAGTTTTAGATCTACTAGGTGAGTTTGGAGATATTATCTCTGATAATGTTCCAGAAGGATTGCCACCAGTAAGGCAAATCAGTCATCAGATAGATTTAATCCCAAGAGCTAGTTTTCCTAACAAGGTTGCTCACATGATGACTCCTAATGAAATTGAGGAGCTAAACAGACAAGTGTAGGAGCTATTGAGGAAGGGCTTGATTTGGGAGAGCCTGAGTCCATGTATAGTAGCTGCAGTACTGGCACCAAAGAAGGATGGAGAGTGGAGGATGTGTACAGACTCTTGAGCTATAAATAGGATAACCATCAAGTATCGGTTTCCTTTGTCAAGAATGGATGATCTTATGGACTGCTTAAGTGGAGCTCAGTACTTCACAAAGATAGATCTCAAGAGTTGCTATCATCAGATATGGATATGAGAAGGAGATGAGTGGAAAATAGCCTTCAAGACCAAGGAGGGTCTTTATGAGTGGTTAGTCATGCCCTTTGGATTGACAAATGCCCCAAACACCTTCATGCGGCTTATGAATGAGGTACTTAAGAAGTTCTTGGGAAAATTTGTTATTGTCTATTTGGATGATATTTTAATTTTCAGCAAGACTTTGGAAGAACATTTATTGCATATTTGTAGTGTCCTTGAAAGGTTAAGGGAAGAGAAACTATTAATTAATCTGAAGAAGTGTATCTTTGCAAAAAGGGAATTAGTCTACTTGGAGTTTGTTATATCACCTGAAGGTCTCAAAATGGATCCAGAAAAGGTAAAAGCCATCTTGGAATGGCCTACTCCAAGGTCTGCTATTGAGGTAAGATCGTTCCATGGTCTGGTTAGATTTTACAAAAAATTTATTAAGAATTTCAGTGGCATATGTGCACCCCTGACTGTCACAATAAGAGGGGATAGCAAAGAGTTCAAATGGACTACGGCAGCTACGAGAAGTTTTGAATTGCTGAAGAAGAAGGTGATAGAACAACCTGTGTTGGCACTTCCAAATTTTAGAAAGGTGTTCCAGGTGGATTGTGATGCTAGTGGTAGCTCTATTGGGGCTGTATTAAGCCAAGAAGGTAAGCCTATTGCATATTTTAGTGAAAAATTGAATGATGTGAAAAAGAAGTATTCTGTTTATGATCAAGAGTTCTATGCAATAGTTCAGGCCTTAAAGAAATGGAGGCATTATTTATTGCCAAAGGAATTTGTTTTATATACTGATCACTAGGCATTACAGTACCTAAATAGCCAAGGTAAATTGAATTAGAGGCAAATGAAGCAGGTAGAGTTCTTGCAGAGCTATACATTTGTGTTGAAGCATAGAAGTGTAAAATCTAACAGGGTTGTAGATGCACTAAGTAGGGGATAGTTGTTGCTTATAGTAATGCAGGTTGAAGTAGTTGGGTTTGATGAACTCAAGAATCTATACCCTAAGGATCCTGATTTTGCTGAAGCATGGAAAGCTTGTAAAGAGCCTGTTGTTGTAGATAGAACTAAGTGGTTAGACTATCTGATTTAGGATGGTATGTTATTTAAGGGCAGTCAATTATGCATTCCAAGGAGTTCCATGAGGGAAAATCTGATTAAGGAGAAACATAGTAGAGGGATGGCAGGACATTTTGGTCAAGATAAGACCATTGCCATTCTCAAAGAACATTATTTTTGGCCTCAAATGTCACAGGATGTGAAGAAGTTTGTATAGAATTACCAAATTTGTCAAGTTGCCAATGGATTTAGTCAGAATACTGAACTATATCAGCCATTGCCTGTTCCATCAAAGCCATGGGAGGACATAAGTATGGATTTTGTTCTTGGATTGCCGAGGACACAAAGGGGTAATGACTCAATATTTGTGGTGGTTGATAGGTTCTCCAAAATGGCACATTTCATTCCATGCCACAAAACTCATGATGCTGTCCATATTGCAGACTTGTTTTTCAAAGAGGTGGTAAGACTACATGGTCTTCCAAGGAGTATAGTTTCTGATAGAGACACTAAATTTGTGGGGTATTTCTAGAGAACATTGTGAAAAAAGTTGAGAACGAACTTCAAATTCAGTTCCACACATCACCCGCAGATTGACGGTCAAATAGAAGTGGTAAACAAAAGTCTAGGCAATTTGCTGAGATGTTTACTTGGGGATAAGACCAAGGGATGAGATTTGATTCTACCATAGGTGGAGTTTTCTTACAATAACTCTTTAAATAGGAGTACTAGTAGATCACCATTCCAAATTGTATATGGAAGTAGCCCAAGGATTGCACCAGAATTGAGGAAGATAGAGCAAGGGGAGAGGACAAGTGCTAAAACTGAAGAATTTGCTAAACATATCAAGCGTCTACATGGGGAGGTTCAGGCACACATTACCAAGATGAATCAAGAGTATAAAGCTAGGGTTGATCAAAGGAGAAGACATAAGGAATTCCAAGTAGGGGATCTAGTCATGGTACACTTATGAAAAGAAAGATTTCCAGCTAGTACTTACAACAAGCTGAAAATGAAGAAATTTGGCCCCTGCAAAATTTAGAAGAAACATGACTCAGGAAATGCATATGAAGTAGACTTTCCAAATGGAATTCACATTTCTCCTATTTTCAACATTGCAGACTTAATAGAGTATCATGATGATGGTGTAGATGAGGCGCTGATGTTAGAGCCATGTCCAATTCCTGCTTCTAAGAAGGAGGAGATAGAAGACATTCTAGATCATCGTGTGAGCAGGAGTACCAGAAATAGGTAGTATGAAGAGTATCTGGTCAAGTGGAAAGGATGGCCGATAGAAGACTCAACTTGGATTTCAGCAGTTGAGGTTTCCCATTTGGGATTTCCTCTACCATTCATAAAGTGATAGGGTCACTTTTCAATCTACCCTGGGTGTCTAATGTAGGAGCATCCAGAGGCATAAGGGCAATCCTGTGTCACCCAAAAAAAAAAGTACTTAGACTTAGTTTTTGCTTCATGTGTTTTCATTTCTGGATACCCATTTGGGTCAAATAAAGGTTCCAACTCTCATAGTTCCACTATTAGTGTTCTGGGTTATAGTTTTTAATCACCTTGGGATACATGTAAATGCCAAAAAAATTGGAGTATGTAATTGAGCCATCATTTTGGTGAAAAATAAGGTATAAATTGGTTGGATGATTGTAATTATAATTTAGAGCATTCCAAAAAAAGAATCAGGTCAAAAGGCCCGACGGTTTGAAAGTTATTGCAGTTTTTCAATTTTTGGAGACCTCATAAGAATGCTTCAAAGTCATGTTAGGGACATTAAATGACCCCAAATAGGGCCAAAAATGGGGGACAAGTGAAGCTGGTCCATAGGGCTATATAGCACTTTGAGAGCTTTCTGGAAATGTAAACGGTTTGTCAATCAGAGCTACAGTTCAAAAGTTATGCCTCTTGAAAGTTCGGTTACCATTTTTGGATTCTTCTAAATTTGTGCCAACTTCTAATGTGACTTCTAGAACCTTCTATTTGGTCGGTGGATGCCTACTAGCACTTTCTAGAATTTATTCCTAATCCTTAACCCTCCGGGGTCTATTTAAGAACATTTATGGCATTGTAAAAGGCAGTTCGGAATGGAGTTTGAGAGAAGGTATTGGGAGAAGAATTTATCTCTAGATTTATGCTATTGTAAGCCCATAGGGCATGTTTTGAAGTCTATTTTTTCTGTACTGAATGTACTAGCATATTTTCATAGTTAATAAATGTTTTCCTTCCCTGTTGTGTCCATTCTGTGCTTGGGTCGTGTCCCCATCAAAATATCAGAGAGGGTAGACACCTACAAATAAATTGAACAAGAACAACAAAAAAATGATAGAAAAGTTAATAAGTGAGTTGAATGTCAACATATCCAAACCAACTCCGACAATGTAAAATAATTAATAAGGGTATAAAAAACTAAAAATGAAATGAACACGATGGAAACAATACAAAAATAATAGGATAATTTTTTAAATGTACAAGGAGATGAAATATAAATGAATAATAATGAAATAGTAGAGAGAACAAATACCTAAATATGAATTAAACAACAAAAACAAGGTGGAAAGAATAGAAAAGTAGAAGTGAATTGAATGTCATGGAGCCCAAACAAACTTTGAGCATGTGGAACAACAATTAAATTGGGATGAGCATGAAGGAAACAATATAAAGAGATAACTTGAAATAGTTGAATATGTGAAAATGATATTAAAATATTTACTTTTCTGGAAAATAAAACTTGAATTCTTTTGTTGTTTCCTTGTCTTTCTTTATGCTCTTCAATAGAAATTGAATGACATAAATAAGACAAATGAGTCTACATGTATGTCATAGTATTGTTGTGGTGTCATGTTATCTTTAATTTATTTACTCTTATCAATTTGAATTTTGAATTTCTAGCTTCATTTACAAGAATATATCCTCTTGATTCTAATACACGTCCTTACACAATTTTTTTTTTTTGAATGTAAGTCATTTAAAGTTGAAGTAACCACAAGATGTGCTCTTGAGGTGGAATTAGGAAGCAATTTGACTTTAACAATGAGATAAAGATATATTAAATATTTTAGTGTGGTCACATTTTATTAGACACTAATGGTCTTAGTACTTTCATTACATCACTAATTGTGATTTTTTTTTGGGTCAAAGGATTCCCACATGACAATGTGTTATTTTTATTAATGGTTTGTGGTTGAGGTGATGAGCCTCATTTAAGTGTAAACATATGATATATATTTGATGGAACATGTTTAAAATTTGAATTTTAACCCTATTAACTTATTAATTGATAATTTTTAAACTAGGTGCATCATGTATAACTTTTATTTTCTTCATCATTGACAATTTTATCAAACAAAAAAATGGCTTTGAGGAAAAAAAAGAAATTGAAAATTTGAAATATTGGAAAATCATCACCTTTTATTACAATTTCATTTTCCTAGGTGCATGGTATCAATATAACAACAAGATACATCAAAATTGAGGGAATCAAAACAAATTTTATTAATTGGGACATCAGACATAAAAGTTTAAAATAATTAATAGGCTATTTAAATCAGTTTAATCAGTCAATTATACCATCTTAAACTTGATACACTTAGATTTAAGACATTTTAGCTCCTCTTTAGTGTGTTTTGATTTCACATTTTTACCTTTAGCACACACTTCACATCTTCTCCCTTCTTTCTCTTTGACAAAATTGGGGTAGGACCTATTTGATTCTCCTTGATTTCCCTTCATCCTTCACACAATCACCAAATTGAGACCTAATCTATCAGTATCCTCCCTTTTTAGGACCTCAAAATAGATTAGATCTTTAGATGATAGTTTGAGACACACATTTCATCCACCAACCTCTACAAGTTTGAAATTTGGACAAGGGACCCTAAAGGTCAACCTTTTGGACTAGGTCAACCTCGGTTGACCTAGTCTAGACTAGGTCAACCATGGTCAACCTAGTCTAGAATAGGTCGGCCCAAGTTGACCTGGTCCAGACTAGGTTGGCCTAGGTTGACCTTCTCTAGACTAGGTCAACCCACGTCAACTTGGTCAAAACTAGGTCGACCCAAGTTGACCTAGTCTTGGTGCTTCTGGTGATTCTAGGCTTTTAGTTGTTTAAAACTCCCATTAAAATCCCACCTGTACAATCAACCTTGAAGATGCAAATTTGCGATTATTTTGAAAATTTACTATAAAAAGGGATCCAATCCCTCACAGTCACATAACTTGATAACAAAAGGATTTCAGGAGCAAGGAGCAAGAAAGTATGGACACCCTAATCCAACTTTAAGAAATTGTAAGGTGGAAACAAAGGCTATTTTCTTATTCTTCATTTCTAAGTAAGGTTATTATTGTTCAATCAAGCATTCAAGGGTGAATATATAGAAACATGGAGTTTGAAAGGGATCTCAAAGAT
The DNA here is from genome assembly GCA_028749045.1 of Cupressus sempervirens. Taxonomy (NCBI): domain Eukaryota; kingdom Viridiplantae; phylum Streptophyta; class Pinopsida; order Cupressales; family Cupressaceae; genus Cupressus; species Cupressus sempervirens. Next base: position 400,859,068 of record CM053791.1, on the reverse strand, counting down.
GGTTAGAGTACTTTAGCCTTGGGGGCTTGGTATGATTTCTACATTAGATCTGATTCTTTGCACTTTCATACACCTTCAAAAATTTACATGCATTTACATACATACATAGTTTCATGCTATGGTTTCACTCATGGAGTGGATTCTTAACATTTTTGCATTCAAGATCTACATATCTAAGATTATACACATACACACATACACAAATACATACAACATTTTTCCTAACACTTAATTGTGGAGGTAGAAATCACCAAAGTAGGGGTTGATTGTTGTTAATTTGGCTAGGTTAAGATATTTAATGTTGTCATTTGTGGAAACATATCATTTGTGTGAAGTTGGCAGATCATGAAGATGAATTATTGGCATATATACTTAGAAAAGTGTTCAAGTATCACTTAGTTTATCTAGTAGAATAGATAAAGTTTTAATTAATGAGCTTCATAGACTTAGCATGGAAACATGCAAAGTTAGGAAGATATACTTGACATTATGATGATGATAAATGCAAGAGCATAGGATTGTATGAGTTGTATGAACAAAGTTATGGTCAGTTTACCAGTTACAACATTATATAGGCAGAATAGAGCGAGTCAAAGAATGGGTATTTTGGGTTAATTGATTTCTTTTCTACAAAATAATTATTTACCTAATTAGGGATGATATCCTATATATTAATCCTCAATCAATGAAAGTTGATTTTATATTTTTTAGAGTGTTTAAAGATATGAAGGTTGACTCGGTGGTAATCTATAATTAGCATGGTATAAAGAAAATATTATTTTATGAGAAGTTGTAAGATGTATGTATGTATTATTAGATATGCAAATTCTAATGTATGAATAGAGGAATGTAAATTTTGTGATGAGCAGTAAAGGAAATATCAAATATTGAAGATATCAACAATAGTGTAAAGAGGTTTTTTTATCTATCTCTTTGTATTGAAGAACTACATTGTATATTGCATGTTTGAGGAATGGGTTCATCTTGCAAATATTTTGTATTTGTATATACCAACTCCTAATAGGGTTGGGTCTTCTAACAAGGCCTAGTCCTCTATCAAGGGCTCAAACACTATACATTTATAAAATACTCCTAATAGGGTCAATATCTTTCACAAGCTACTTTTGATTAGTGGATCATTATGTGGGTACCATCCCCACAAGGGTTTTCCCTTGGCTAAGGTTTCCCTAGTTAAAAAAAAATGGTTTTATGAGTTCTCTTATTGCATGGTTATGTTCAGTGTCCAACATAGTTAGTTTTCTTTCATGTGGAAGTTATAAGATTGTTAATAATATCCAATTTTGTGGTAAAGTTTATAAAATACTTATTCACCCCCACTCCCATCTCAGTATTTCATATTTCTAACAATTGGTATCAAAGAATAGTTATTCCAAAGAGGCTTAACAAATTGAGTAAGATCCCTATGAATGTAGAATAGTTACAAAAGAACCTAGAAGAATCTCTTGAGTAAATTGACATTCTTACTGAAGAAAGAGATGCTTTGGAAGAAAGATATGAGGATGCAAAAGACTACATTATAAAGATGAAAGATAAGATTGGTTAGCTCAACTTCAAGAAAGAGCATAAAGATCAAATCAAGGATAGTGATGAAGTTTTAGGATTGAAGAAAGAAAATGAGATCTTCAAGAATGAACTAAAGATTACTAATGTAAAATTGATCCTAAAGAAATATGATAGAAATATTGAGTTATATTTGAAATTTGAAAATAAAAGTTTGAGATTTAACTTTACAAAAGTTACATATGAACTTGAATCTACTAAGTTGTAGTATGTAGAATTTGAGAATTACAATATGATTGTGAAAGGAGAATTAACCCAGTCTCAGAAACAACTTGAGACTTTCAACTATATCCTAGTAGTGAGAAGATTGACAAATAAATGTCTTTTTAAAGACCTTCTTATAATAAGATTGGTCTTGGATATTTCATTGGAGAAAATTTAGATAAGAAATTTAAACCTAGAAAGGAACCTAATCCTGAAATTCAATAAAAAGAAGATTTGAATAAGATTGTGTCAAATCAATCTGATAATGCACCTAAAGAGGTTGACCAAGTCAAGAAACCAAAACAATTTGATGAACCTAAGAAACATGAGAAAGTTGAATCACCTAAAGAAGTGAGATATGAATTCAAAGGTAGATGTTATACATGTAATGAGGTTGGTCATATGAAAAGGATCTGCATAGATAAGTCATTTAAACCAATTACTAATTTTTATTATAATAATTATCATGGTTTTGGTTACAGAGAAGTTAATTACAACAAACCTAAATTTGATAGTAATAGCAATAGTAGAATGTTTAAAGGTTCTAACCCTATAGGAAGAAGATCTGAAGAGGGAAACAATGGAATGAGAAGCAACATTACATGTTACAAATGCAACAACTTTGTACATATTACCATAAATTTTAGTGCACCTATAAACTAACATGGACCCAGACTAAGAAAAAATGTACCAGTATGCTAGTTGTGTAACAACTTTAGTCATATAGAAGGATTTTGTAGAATGGATATGAGGCACAAAATAAGGAATCAAAACTTTAGAAGGAGTATATGCAAGAATGGTAGAAGGACTGATAGCAACATTGAAAATTAGAAAGAAAACATAAAAAAACATGTAGAAGAATTCAAAGAGGTATTTGTCAAATTTAAAGATCCATCTAGTTAACATGTAGTGTTAGAGGAATGGTAAAATTAAGCATCTATAAGAAGATTGAAGTCAAAAATTGTATTTGATTCATCTTACTTGAATTAAGTACTTTCTATAAGAGATTGAGCATCAAAAAGGTAAAAGTGGTGACATAGAGTGAGTTAAGGTTTGCAAAGTTAATATGAGGTAAATTATAATGTATTGAAGTTTTGGTTAAGTGGACAGATGATTTGGAATTTGTATGTGAGTACAAAAAGGAAATCAAGTTAGCTAGTAATCAAAAACACCTTTTTTATTGCATACTTACACAATTAATGCAATAATTAATTGAAAGAAATTTAAGGGTTGAAGTTGAGTTATTGAGTATCATTTGATTGCATAAGAGTTAAAGAAAATCTTTGAAGCATTCTTAAGGAAAATTTGAAAGAGTTTTCAAGTGCAAGTAGAAGGAAGCCCTAGTTATGTGTAAACATGATATTTATCATATATGCAGATATTATTTGAAGTATTAATCAGTAAAATGGAAAATCCTACAATTTGTGATGTGAGCGAAAGACCTAGGTATAAGCTTAAGAAGTACCCATATGTTTCTTTGGAGGATGATCCCATAGGAACATTTTGACAAGTTCCTGTTGGGCGTTCATTTTGCATGAGGTCAACGACAGGAATCCATAGTGTAATTCCTCTCTTGAAAAGCAAATCTTTTTAAGGATCCACTCCAAGGTTTAGTGTTTGTCTTGCGACGTACCAAAATCCGCTCAGTAGAAGATAAATGTGAATGTTCACAAGGAGGCCTTTGCTGGTTCTAAAACCCTTTTATCTTGGAATCGAAGTAAAATCCATTTGCTGTCTCAAAATATCACACCAAAAGAACAATATTTTTTTATTTTCCATTTTTTTAATGAATGCAATTCTAACAATGCAACTACTATGAGGTCTTATTCTAACAGGGGGTTAGCAAAGCAAATAACAAAACTGAAAGCAAATAACATGAAATCAAATAACTTGAAATTGAAATTCCTAAATAGACATAAGCTATAGAACACAACATGCTGCGAGTTAAACCTTTGAAGAAATTGACAGGAAACCAATGAAAATAGGAGCAAGGCTTCCTAGAATCCATTGATGCAATCGTCGGTGAGAATCTTTAACAAATTGAATGATGTTTCACTCTTCATCAAATCGCAAGGCCATGAAAAGTGTGCTCATGCGAGACAAAAAGCTATGTAGACACAATTAGGTGATCTCTTCTCAAGCTCGTTACGTCAACAAAATTCATATATATGTACCAAACACTAGAACTAAAAGATCACACAACCAGGAAAAACACAATAAACCTTTGGCTCAATCACAATCTCATGAATAAAATCCAAAAAACAAAGACACATTCAGGCAAGAATAACTACACTCCGAATCCTAGCACCAAAAACATAACATTATTGCATAATAATGCCGACTCTTCTTACACTTTACAATGGGGTATTTATAAAAAATCATCTCCTCAATTTGTGTCGAGAGTGAGAGATATCTTGATGCAATAAAATGCTTTTAAAATATTAAAACAAACTAAATATATACAAATTGGTAATCTAACTGGTGCTTAGAGGAACTCCATCCATATTTTATTCATTAATTGGATGCATGAGCCCTTTACATGTCAAATAACAATGAAAGCATGAGACAGAAAGTAGGAGGAAGACATTAGCCGAAGTAGAAGTGCATTGAGACACCAAAAATAGAAGCTGGCCCTTCACTTGATGTGTGTCGAAGTTAACTTGCCATCAAAATGCGCTCCCAATGCATGGAAAGTGCTATTTTTGGAACTGGTAGTCAACTATCGATGCACCTCTGAATTGTAGACTTGTGGACCTGTGGACCTGTGTAGCTGCGAAGCTGTAGAGCTCAATTCACCAAAAAAAATCAAAGTTCTCAATTTTGAAAATAGTTTTTGGGTTTTGCTCAAATGAGCTTTTAAATCACTTTTTGTATATGCTCCATGCCCCGTTTTGATGATTTACACCCTCTTTATAGCCAATTACTTTCAAAAACTTGCACTCCCTCTGCTTCTTCAATTGAAAATATCAAGGCACCTACATTGAATCTTGTCCCAAATAGCTGCATAAGATGAGGAACCTGATTTACTTTATGTGTCAAACCTCTATATCTTTGACCTTTATCTTCTCTCCACCCATCCAATACTTCCCAGTGAGAAACCAAGTGATCTAGATTATCCAAGATGATCAAATGTTTGCAACTTTTTAATATTTTTTCCCAAATTTTTCTAGGTATTTTTAAATGACCTTATTAGAGGTCTTTTGCTCAAAATTTCAAGTCGAGACCTTCGTCGGTCCTTAAAATTGGGTAGCCAAAGGCTCACTATTTTAGGGATTGAAATTATATCTTTAGTTCTTTCCAACGATGTAAGCAATTTTGAATTCTGAGGTTCGAGTCAAAAGATATGACCTCGACAAGTTGAGGATGCCATTTTTACCTACAAAAGAAGCAAACATTAGTCCGTATAGTTAAAAATGCATAGTAAAGACACACTAGCTACTCAAAAAAAATTGGAGGTGAATCCTAAAATTTGGCTAAGTCTAAAATCCTGAAGCCCTGAAATTTGGCTAAGTCTGGATTTCTGAAGCCCTGAAATTTCCTAAAATCTTTACCTTATCTCGGGGAGGTCTAAAACCTATCTCAAAAGATTCGTCACATATAGTAAAATATATCTTAAGTATAAGGACCTTATACTTAAATGATATATTTTAAACCCCTTTAATTTCATTTATCTTGACACGCGCACCAGGATGGGCACGCGTGCAGAGCCTCCATGAGAGGCACGCGCTGCGCCCCCATGGAGGATGCACGCATTTGCACCTCTATGGGAGGCACGCGTGGCACCCCCATGGAGGATGCGTGCCCGTGCACCTCCATGGGAGACACGTGTAGTGCTCCCATGGGAGGCACACGCGGTGCCCCCATGGAGGACATGCACGATGCCCCCATGGGGGACGCATGCACATGCACCTCCATGGGAGGCACACGTGGTACCCCCATGGGAGACGCACGCACGTGCACCTCCATGGGAGGCACGCGTGGCGCAAAATCTTTAATAATAATTTTTAAATTTTTAAATTTTTTTGTTATTTTTTCAATTTTTCAATTTTTGTGATTTTTTCGAATATTTGACTCTAAAATCCTAAGGTCTAGTAAAACTCTTCTTCTCCCAACTCTCGAACTATGAGTCTGAGAGTCGAAAAAAGTAGGGGTCCCCATTCCCAGTGAAGAATGGGGCGTGTGTTGTGGACACCACAACAGTTCCATGCAATGCTTTACACGTTGAAGACATTAAAGCCTATATCCATTGCAAGTATGAAATTATTAGAGATAGTGATATTAAAAAGGACCTAGATATAGTTTGAAATAGTGATTTGTCTTTGTGATAAGGGTTTGAACATTTGAGTGGTCTAAACCTAGTAAAGCACATGTTTTATATGGACTTTGATAACCATAAGTAGAGAAGAATTATCTTGAGAAAAATTCATGAAGATATGCTTTGGGTGGGAGATATTCCAATCATGATTGACAATGAAATTATTCACAAACTTATTGGACTTAGTATTGAAGGTTGTAACCCAATCAATGAGAAGAATGTGAAGAAATTGATTGAGACAAACTTGAAGACAAAATCTGATGGCATGCACATGAGACTTGACCTGATAATTGAAACCAATGTGAGACTTATCAGCAAGATTATTAGTTGTAATATGAGCTACAATTCTAGATTGAACTTAATGCTCATTGGATTCATCCATGCAACTTACCTAATGAATAAGAAGAGAGATAAGGTCAATATGTGTGAGGTTGTAAGGAAACAATTATTAGACAACATTGATAGACTAAAGAAGACAAAGAATGTAGTGTTTATATTTGAATCACTTGACACATTTATTTTTCCAAGTAATCAGAAGTTTCCTAGGTATGCCTAACCATGAATAGGACAATGAAAAGTACACAACGAGTGTGGTAACTAACTATTATAGAAGGTAATATGAAGATAGAATGGTTGATGACATAACAAGAAAGTTGAAAAGATTTTAGTTAGTGATGAAAAAGAGATTCAAAATCCCACCATATTTGGTTGAGAAATGAAAAGATAGCATTTTCTTTATGGTAGAGACAAATGTTACATGTATGCAATTAGTTGAACCTAGAGTCAATTTTATTGACTCTATGGGATATGAAATGACTAAAAAATTGATTGAAGGATATGCAAAGATTATTCTAGAGTCTAATAGAGATAAAGGGTGTCCTAGATGGTGAGCCTATGAGGAAAAAGTGAAGGAAGTTCACAATGAACTTCACAAAAAAGATATTAAGAATAAAGTGGAAAATAAAATAGATGCAAATCTGAAAGAGTTTGGAATGACTAGACAATATTATAAAGAAGCAATGGGAATTTCTATGGAAATGAGAGTAAGCATATATATGAAAGTGTTAATGGAAAAACCATTAGTAGTTGATGTTGGAAAATCTCAAGGTGTTACTATAGTAGGACCATCAACCAATGAACCCTATGCAATGGTTTCTCAAGTATAACCTATAGTTGTAACAATTGTACAAAAGGATAAAGATGAAGAGGAAGTCAACATTAAAAAGCTACAAATAGTACCCCCACCTAGCATCAAGAGGTATATGAGGTTAACTAACGTTAAACAAGAACAAGTTGAGCCACATGTAAGGATAAGGATTAAACAAATGTCAAGTGGAGAAGGAAAAAGGAGGAAAATCTTGCAAATAGTAGAATCAAATGAATCTAAGGAAGAAGAAATTGATGTAAAATAAGTAGAGAAAGTGGTGGAAGAAGTAAAGAAACCATTTGGTAGGAAACCTTGGAAACCTAAGGTTGAAACTTTAAATGTTCAAATTATTGATAGGAACAATTTTGCATAGTTAAATAGATTTTATGACTTGTATAGTAATATGGATAGAAAATGTAATAGTTACACACATGATTTTGGAAAATAAAAACTTTGAGAATATACAAAAGGATATACCAAAGGACTTGTATGAGAGGTTAATAAATAGAAATAGGAGAGTAGTAGATGAGAATAAGGGAATTAGAGAAAATCATATTAGAAAGCTATGTGAGGTAAATAGTGATGATGACCTTGAAAGAATAATGAAGGGTATTAAGCCCTTGCCAAGGAATAAGAGGAGAGAAATTCTATTAATTGGTGGAAACTATGAAGAGGTAAAAAAATAAAATGAACAAGAAATTGTTAAGTTTATGACCTCCGCACCCAACATTGTACAAGTAAGTAAAGATTTAGGGGGAGCAATCCCTATGGTAGAAGAAGAGACACCATCAGTTGAGCTTGCAGTAGTAGCAACAATATTACTAGAGATATCTACAATATCTACACTAATAGTTGTGACATAGATTGGAAAAGACACAAAAATGATAGAGAAATTTTTTCAAGTAACCATTGGTACTAATACCAGGCAAGTTGACAGTACAAGGATCACTTTAGACATAGTAGAGGATCCTTTTAAGGAATATGGAACATCCATTATTGATAATTTGATCTACTAAACTAGCTCAGATAATGGAGAGGATGGAGATGAAGATGAGGAGGAGAAAAAGAGGGAGGAGGAAGAAAGAAGGAAATTAGAGAAAGGAAAATAAAATATTTAGAAAAAGAGAAGAAGAAAAAGTTGAAAGTGGATGAAAAGAAAAGGAATTTGGAAGATGAAGACAAAAAGAGAAAGGAACACAATAAGAAAAGAGAAGAGGGACTAAATAAGGATGAAGAAAAGAAAAAGAAAGAAGAAGAAAACATAAAGACATCGGAAGAAAAGATATTGGAAGAATAGGAGAAGAAGAGAAAGGAGGACAAGGAGAAGAAGGGAAAGGAGGATGAAGAAAATAAGACGAAGGAAGAAAATGAGAAGAAGGCAAGTGTACCTAGTTCTTCTAGGACACCCCTTGCACCGGTAGCCTTGATAGGATCAAATGATGATGATCAAACTAAATTGATCTCATAAATTAGCAAAATAGTTGAGAAGAATAGAAAAGTTAAGAGTCTACATAACACATTAATGGAGTTAACAGATAGACTATAGAACACTAGATCAACAAAGATGATTGAACCAAATCTAGAAAATATAGAAAAAAATGTTATTCAAGCTTTTGATGCAAATTTTACATAATTGTCTAATATAGTAGCAATAAAGGAAAAAATTCTATATGATGCAAAGATATTCATAAAGATATATAAAAATATTAGAAATGACTTGAAAAAATTTGATGAGAATATCAAGGAGTTGAGACATTGCCTAATTGAAGGAAAGATAGTTTATGGAAAGGGTGTCTATGCATATACATATGTTAGAGATACATAGATGAATTATATAAAAAATTAGATAACTAGAAGCACTAATGAATGAAGTACAAGATCCCTCAGTCAAGATTGCAGATCTTGAAAATAGAGTAAAAAAAGTGAATGATGATATCGAATTGTTAGAGCTATAGAAGGAGATAAAGTTGAAGAGAATTTCATTGCTAAGGGAACACCTTGTATTGAAGATTAATCTTGTATAGAGTTAGCTAGAAGAAATCTTGGTAGTAAAGACATCTTCTGACAAGTTTTCCTACACATACCTAGAGGTAGTATAGATAGCGTCCTATACTCTATGCAATTAAGAGTGTTGCATATGTAGTGAAGGATAAATGGGACATAGAGTTCACTATTTTGAAGTAGAAATTTGATGATTTCATCTCATAGTTAGAAACAATCATGAAGGTAAAGAAACACAAAATTTGACTTGTACTTAAGTTTTGACACCTTTTTTCATTGATGTCAAAGGGGGAGAAGAGTAAGGAAAATTGTATTTATATATAAAGGAGATAGTAAATATAGAAGTTAAGTATCATAGTCAAAGGGGGATTTATAATTTAACCAGGAGATATAAGGAAAGATGGTTAAAATGTAAGGATCTTTAGTCTTGAAAATTTTGTAAAGTTTTGTAAAGGCCAATTTTTGAACTTTATATTTTTGAGACTTAGCCAATTTTCCCATATGTTGCCATCAGTGCCAAAGGGGGAGATTTTTGGTAATTTGTCTAGTTTAAGATTTTTAATGTTATGATTTATAGAAATATATCATTTGTGTGAAGAGGGTAGATGTATACTTAGAGAGTTGTCTAAGTATCACTTAGTTTATCTGCTAGAGTATATAAAGTTTTGATTGGCCAGATTTATAGGCTTATCATGGACATGTGTGAAGTTAGGTATAGATAACTAATATTATGATTATAATGTATGCGAGAGTGTAGGATTGTACATACTACATAGATAGAGTTATGGTTAGTTTACCAATTATAGCAATATACAGGAAGAACATAGGAAAGAGATAGATATTTTGGGTTAAGGAATTATTTTGTTTTCAAAATAATTAATTAAATAATTAGGGAGGAAATCTTATATGTTAACCCTAAATCAGAGAAATTTAATTATATATTTTGTAAAGTGTTTAAAGACATGAAGGCCAACTGGGTAATAATTAGTAATTAGCAAGGTATAAAGGAAATACTACTTTATGTGATATTGTAAGAAGTATATATGTATTAAGTGATATGTGAATTTTGATGTATGATTAGAGGAATTAAATTTTTTTGATGAGCAACAAAGATAATATTAGATATTGAAGATATCAACAAAAATATAAAGAGCTTTTTGTATCTATCTCTTTGTATTGAAGAACTACATTATATATTGCACGTTTGGGAAGTGGGCTCATCTTGCATACATTTTGTATTTGTATATACCAAATCCTTACATAGTTGAGGCTTCTAACAAGGCCTAGTCCTCTAACAAGGACCAAGACACTATACAAATGTAATAGACTTCTAACAGGGTTAATATCTTTCACAAGATAATTTTGATTAGTGGATCATTTTGAGGATACCATCCCCACTAGGGTTTTCCCTTGGTTAGGATTTCCCTAGTTAAAAAGTATGGTGTTATGAATTCTCTTATTGCATGGTTATATTTAGTGTTTAGCATAGTAAGTTTTCTTTAACATGCAAGTTATAAGGTTGTTAATAAGATCCATTTTTGGGATAAAGCTTTTAAAATACTAATTCACTCCCCTCTCAGTATTTCCTATTTCTAACATTGACTAAGGAAAACTCCTTTAAAGAAACCCACACACAAAAAACTATTATAGATTTGTAGGTGGGAGTGAAAAAAATTACAGATTTGAAATGTATAGTTCACAATATTTCTAGAGTTGTTAGTTTCAGAGTCACAGACTATGTCAACCTAGTTGTAGGATGTCCTTCCAAGTTGACCTAGTCCTTTAGTCTCAGATTTGCAAAGATTTCTGGGTTTTGTTCCTTTCATCATTTTATTTTGAGATTTGCAATCATAAGTTTAGAAGAAGTTTAGATCTATGTGTTCTAGAGACAAATTACATTTTCCACTACACATTTCAGGATAATTTCTTCATCTCTTTTTTCCCTTCTTATCATACATTTACTTTCAGATCTCTATTGGGTTATTTGTGTGTGTTTCATATTGATACTTGTCATATCTATTTGCCTACTTTTCATGAAAGAGAACTTGTAGCACACTTCCTTGATGAGTTCCTAGATTTTTCATTAGCATCCCTTCTCATCTTTGGGATCTTTTTAATCAAATTTAGGGCTTATCGAGAGTTTTTCTTGGAAGCCTCTCTTTATCTTGTATTGGATGTCTCAGGGTAAAAGTGTTTAACTTGCCTAATCTTGTTTGCACTATTTGTTGTTGGTGCTATTTTCCCCATGAACATCAATCATGCATCATATTGAGCTTATATCATTCAATCATGAAAATAGAGAATCAATTATCAATTAGATTAGTTATCAAGTTTGAATTAGGAACTTTTTTTATTAGATATAATAAAAAAGTCTAGTACATTATATATGAATCATATTATCTATCATAGTTTACAGAAACCAAATAAGTATACCAATCTACGGTTCATTTAGATCATCCAAATAAAATTAGAGCAATAAAAAAATAGAAGGAACAAAAAGAAACAAGTAACTAGAGAAAACTATACTAGATCTTGAATCCAAGTTGCCCATATGAGCCTAATATTACCATCTCTAATCACAGTCATTGCGTTATTCATCATAGCCTTGTAAGGTAGGTTTGGGGCACATGGAACAAAATTGACCATAAGGTATGGAGGTCTACCTTCATTGATTTCAGAAAAAAAAATAGTAGTCACCATTAGATTAAGAACATTAATTTTTTTGGCCATCTTGTTTAAGAGTTAGCAAATTCTTGACTTGCTCCCCCTTGTTCTTTAAGCTTCAATAGGGGCCAATTTTATTGCATATCATTGATCATTCAACTCTTCAACCTCTTTTCTTAGTTTGATCTAATCAAGAATTTCCTTTAAGGTGCATTCAAATTTGAAGGCTTCACTATCATTTGTTTTCACCTCATATATGATCCCTTCTTCTTCAAGGATCTTGGTGCATGTATTGATAACTTTCAATAGATGCTTCACTTCCACCATATAGTTGAGAGTGACCTACAAATATTTTTTATGCATGGTGAGTCTCCATAGAGACTTAGTAAGAAGTCTATACTTGCCTTTAAATGTGTCATCATTCTTGATTAACCAAATAACCTAATACAAATAAGAGGAAATAATAACTGAGAAGATGTTAAGTTATTTGGGGAGGTCAGGAAGGTGACTAATTAAGGGTTGGAATATATATAAGTAAACTCCCATAGGGATACCAAACTAGCTCCAAACCTACTTAGAAAAGAAACATTCAAAGAAAGAGTGAAGGATAGATTCAGGCTAAGAAAAGATTATACATGGATAAGGTTTTTCATCCAATTTGGTTAGAGGTAATCTATGTGATAGGGCCTACTAGAAAAAACATTAAATCTTGGGTTCAACCTTTCTATTCCATATAGAAGAGAGGTATTTGGACCAACACTTAGATTCTATGTCAATGGCTCACCTCACGTTAAGGTGATCAAATACTTCATCACTATGAGACAAGATATTATAAAGGTACCTAGCTTTGGTGGAAAACCATAGGGTACCATCTAGCCAGATCAAGGAGGATAGTCTATCAATAATATCTCTACAAGTACCTAGGAGTCTAGTGAAATTCCAAGCCTCTTTAAGAATGGAAAAGGTCCTCTTTTGAGTAAGAGGAAGCAAGGTATTCCAACTCAATGAACTTGTCATTCATTATAAGATCACTAAACTTATTAATTCCCAACCTAGCCCAAGACTTGGCTTAGCAACCCTATACAAAAGAAAGAGGTTTTCCTTTTCTTTCAAGATTCCATCATGGGGATTTTTTCCCCACAAATTTTAGATTTTCTATATGTGATCCCAGACCCTAATATCCAATGTCTAACACATTCCCATACTTTCCAAATGGCTTTAAATACCACAGACCCTTCTACTTTGATTCTCCATCTAATTGAGAGGAGGTCATTGCTATGCAAGTTTTTCCATGACTTTCCTTTATGGGGGTACTAAGAGGAGCTCATTGATAGTTTTTCCATGAATTTCCTTTATGGGGGTACTTCTAGCAATGTTGTTTCTGATGAGAACTTTCCAAGGCTCATTCCCTTTAGTGGATTTAGCTATTCACTTAGCTACTAGTGCAATACCTTACCATTTATGATATATTAATCCAAGGCCCCCTACTTATTTTCTTATTGTACACCACCTCCATCTTACAATATGTCTCTTCTTATGCACTCTTCTATTTGACCATAGAAAGCTCCTGATATTTTTTTGTGAATAATTGATTTAAACTTTGTTAAAAAACCAAGCTAAGGAGTAATATACAGTGTAGGCTGACAATATTTTTTGACACACTTACAATCTTCTAGCCAATGATAGGTAATTTTTATTCCATTTATCCAATTTTTTTTCAATATTTCCTTTGACTCATTCCCACATGGTATTGATACTCAAGACAATAGAGAAAGGTATACCAAGGTATTTGATTATGAGATTGAGACCACCCCATGAAAAACCAAAGTTATTATACCAGGGGAATGCTTTTACCATCTAGGAATAGTGGTCTAGAAATTGACACCTTACATCTAGAGGTTTTACAGAAGAGATCAAGTTTACTAGTGAGGTTAAATATGTTAACTTCTGATAGTTCAATTAAGAGGGATGAATCACTAGAAAAATGGACATTGTTAAGTTCTTCACTATTGGGGATGGTGATTCCTTTAACCCATGGTGAAAGAGAGTCATCTCAAATTATATACCATAAACTGTTAGCTTCAATGAAAAATAATGAAGGGACAAGGGGAAAACCTTACTTGATTGACCTTGAAAGAGGGAAGGATTTTGACCTTGAACCACTGACTTAAATTATTGTTGAGGAATTATCCATAAGGGTTAGAACCATTTTATTGAAAATCTCTAGGAATCCCAAATGTTCTAACATCAGTTTGATGAAATTCTATTCTATCTTGTCATATGTTTTTTCATAGTCTACAAGGAACATAGTGGATTGCTGATGTGAACATTTGGCCCATTTGATTCTCAAGTATATATCTTCCTTTAAAAAATATTTTCTATGTGTGATTTATTAGATTGGGTAGGATATCTTTAACCCTCAAGGTAAGGATTTTGGCTAGGAATTTTATGAGACAATGAGTAGGGTAATGGGTCTCCAATTCTTAATAAGGATTTTGTCTCCAGCTTTGGGGATTAGCTTAATAAGAAATTAATTTATATTAGGCCCTAAGGTACAATAATCCATTTCTTCTTTGTAGAGAAACACCAAATATTTCCATATCCAATCAATATAGAGTTTATAGAATTCTACTAGGATGTCATCTAGTCTTGGGGAATTTTCATTGCTCATTTGAGAGATAGAGAAAAAAACTTCCTCCTTGGAAATAGGTTGATCAAGAAAATTCTTATCCTTCATTGACACCTTTTATGGGATCAACTTCCTAATTTTGTTCCTCTTCCTCTCCATTTCATAGAAATTATCTTCTTATTTAAACATGTTCTTATAGTATCTAGAAAAGGCTTTTAGAATCTCACCATTATCTTCAATCACTATATCTTTTTCTCTAATAACATTAATCCTATCTCTTGGTTCCTTAGTTTTAAGGATTTGAAAGAAATATCTTGATTCCTTGTCTCCCTAGTTAAGCTAATTAATCTTGGCTCTATTTTTTGGACCCTAGAAATTAACTTGTCAAATCTTCCTTAGGCCATCTCTGGCTTTTGCTAGGGATTTTTGTACTATGATATTATCTAGATCAGACTGCAGGGCAGTTTTTGTATCAACTAGGCTCTTATGCAATGAATCTTTTTTTCTTCTCACATCCTCATCTTTTTTCTTTACCATAGTATGGAATATTTTCCTCCAACTATCAATTATGGTCATCCATCTAGAAGTGTCATAGGGGTGTTTCACAATAAAGTGGCTATACCATCTTACCATAATTATGGCAACATTCAAATTTGCATCCTTGAGGAGGGAGGTATTTAGAGTGAATTTAGAGGATTTGGAAAGAGAATATGTTTGCTGGTCAATAATGAAGATGACTACCATAATTGGTGTTAATCTAAGATTGGTTTTGACAAAGTAGTGACAAAACACTTAGTCATTATTTAGAAAAGTAAAGTGCATGCTGAACATAATTGTTTAGATAGTACATGTAGAGTAATATGACAGTTAGTACTGAGTACTAGTATGTGTTAAGTAGTTAATGTGTGTTGAGTCATTTACGTGTTGAGCCAACAAAAGGAGCCAAGTAAACTAGTATGTACCAAGTGATTCAGGTGCCAAGAAAACAAAGTGTGCTAAGCTATTTAGAAGATGAGTTACAACATTAAGAGCATAGTGAAGGCCGAGCGTCAAAGCCTTTGGATGCCAAGTGAATAGTTTATGACATAGATGTTTGTAATGGAAAAAACTTCTATGTAAACCATTTTTGGTTCAAAATAGTCATAATTTTGATTATAAGAGATAAGTATAGAGCCATATTATAAATCCCTATGTAATACATGCAACCAACTGGATTGAGGGAAGATTTAGGGAACAATAAAGATAAACCACAACTATTGATTCATACCTCATCCATCACCACCAATGTTTATTCAAGAAGGATAAAATCTAAGAAGGTTATGGGTGTGTGAGGAGATGAATGCTAAGAGTTTAGAAGGTATTCATGATAGCTTAGATGCCTATGATAGAGTTATAATTTACAAAATTAGTTTGAGAAGAATAGAGTAAAGAAGTAAAAGGAAAAAGGAGAAATATATGATCAGGAGGATAAAGGTTTAAATTGAAAGGAGGAGATTTGACATCAAGAAGAAAGGTGCTAACTAAAGGATCACGATGCTAAATCATTCTAATATGTGATACAAAAAAAATCTCTTAATCAAGTAGTCCTAACAGGTTGTTGTAAATCTCTTAACCAAATGCTTACTTTATTTTCAGTTTAAATCCTCTAACAAGGTGAGACCTAATAGTTTATGTATGCTTTTAACATGTTAAACCTCTCATATGATAGATCATAGACTATGATCAAACACATTGTAGCCATAATTGGCCACACTTTAAAACTGCGATAGTGAAGATTTATGGGTGTCATCCCCACCCCAATTTTACCTTCTCATTGGAGGGTTTTTCGGTAACCAAATTTCTTTGGTCATGTGTTGAATTTAATTTATGCTATGGATGTGATGCATGTTAAGTTATGAGATGGATGTTGGTGATATGTTTTAAGAGGAAAAAGTTTCAAGTGTTGATTCACCCCCCCTCTCAAAACTTACTTTCCCATTGTTATTTCCAACAATTGTTGTTAGAGATTTGTTCTCTAGAAAGGAATTTTTTATAGCTTTGAAGGTAAGTTCTTGAATATTTTTGTCTACAAGTTGGGAAGGACTATTGAAAACCATAATATTGAAATACAACTTGCCCTACATCAACTCAAGGAAGCAAGAGATGAATTGCAACATTCATTGAAGAGAAGAAATGAATTGGCTATTCAAAAAAATGACACTCAATAACAAGAAGAAGAAACTACTGGATTGTTTGAGGATGCAAAATCAAATGAATTTGATGCAACAGTTGCAGATCTAATGGAAAAGAGCAATGCCCTAACTAAAGAAGTCAAAAATCTCAAAAGAGAACAAGAAGAACGATTAGTATTTCTATGTGAGATAACTAAAATGAAAAAGAAAGTTGAGAAAAACAAAGTTATGATTGAAGAAGACAAAAGAATACTGGCTAATAGACTTGAAGAGAAGACATTAGATGTGAAAAATCTTCCTAACATGCAATTGGATACAATGAATCAATTGATGCTTGCAAACCATGAATTGAATGGAAAGGACATTGAGATCACAACCCTAAAGTCACAAAATGATCTATTGCAAAATGAGATAAAAGAAGAAAAGGAATTCATTAAAAGATTAAATAAGCCAAGTAAAACCATAAAATACTTTGACAAATTGATGGAATCACCAAGACCTAATGGTGATATTGCTGGATTTGGATACACTAATATTGAAGAAGGAGAATCATCTAAAAGTGGTGAGAAAAGGAATAAAAAATGTAAGAACTATAAACCCACTTGTCATAATATCATGTCCCCTAATTATGGCAATATAGGTGAATGAAATCAAATAGTTTTAATAATTCTATTAATAAACAAATAAATTAAATTATTAAAGTGAATGACTATATATGAACATATTATAATTTCATGATGAATAAATATACCTATAAAATATATTTAATGATATAATAAATTATTAAAGAATAAATAATCAAATATTAACAATAATATATATATATATATATATATATATATATATATATATATATATATATATATATATATATTAAGGATATATATTAATAAGGGATAAAACTAATATTATTATTGATCTAATATATGTTATTTTACTAATATATAATTATTTAGTTATTATTATAATATAATTATCTTTTACAAAAGTGCATGACTCTTAGAATGGAAAGCTACATATTACATATCTGGATTTGAAATAAAAAGGAAAATGAAAGGGATCAATAGGGAATAAAATCACGAATGTTGAAGAAGTGTGGAAGGAAAAAATGAGAAATCTGATTTGTGAAGGAAAATTGTAAAATCTACATTAAATAATTTAATGTCCTAGTTGGGGACATTACAGTGGTATCGATTCTGCCTCCTACTAGGTATAATAAGAAATTTCACGAGCGGAATGCATCTTGTCAGTCTAAAAGATTAAATTGTAAAAAATAGTGTGAATTATATAATAAAAAAGGAGATAGTTCTAGGAGATAGTTATTGTGACTATATAAGAGGCTTGAATATATTTGTTCAAAGAATGAACTATGAAGGGCATTAATTATTATAATGTGTCACTATTCAAAAACATAATATTGGCCAACCTAAAGTTGACAAAAATAACATTTGATATTTACTTTCGCACATTTAGTCGTGGGTCTCATACATAATAGATAAAATATTTGTGTCCAATCGAACCTAAATATTAGTAAGCTCAAAATATTTTGGGAGTGATTATTGGTGCCAATATGTGATGCTAGAATATAAATTAGTAATAGGGAGTATATTTATTTTTCTATCAATTGCTAAGCAAAGTATTAGCCAAGAATTTGAGATTGAAGTATTCTAGTTGGAAGGGATCTAGATAAAAAAAGGTTTTGATCATTCTATATTGTTACCAAGAAGAGAAAAGATTATATTTTTGATCTTTGTGACTTATTATGACACATCTTCAAATTGTCATTTAGTTTAATGCACAGATTCATAATATTGAACATCAAAGGAATGGAGATGATGATAAAGAAAATTAATTATTGTCCTATGCTACATTTGTAACATATTTATAGTTTATACTATCTAACCATTACAATCCATTGACTGTTCATATATAATACCACCATTAGGGAGAATAAATTTGTAATTACATGTCATATGTGATGCTTAGATTGGAGCGATCTTCAAATGTCACTTTGCATTTTTTTTGCCGCCCACATAATCTCCATTGTGACATCCTTAGAGGTTGGATTATGCGAATGCATTTTTCTTGATATGAGACATTTTGCATGGACTCCAAACTATCATCAAAATATAAAATGACTTTCTCACTCATTCATTAGGTTCAAGTTCTCAGATGGACAACAACCACATTTGGGGATAGTTAATAATCACTCTTAGAATAATATCGATAATAGTATTCTCATTCGATTATATGTTATGTAGATCATTCAACAAGGATAATTGCAATTGTATATTGTTGATGCGTAGCTATCAAAAATCATATAAAGTATAACAACTCATAAAACAATGGATCATCGAAGCGGATATACATAAATAATGGATATACATAAATATTGTGTCTAGAAAATGCTTGCAGTATAGACATACATTCAAATTGCGGAAAACAAGACCATTGATGTCATTTTGAAAAGTTTTGAAAGTAGTTGGAACCTTGCACAAAGCAAGTAAACCTTGGTATGAACATAATAGCAAATAAAACATTTCAAAAAGTTGTACAAATTGTTTAAAAAGGCTGATAGAATTGGTTCTTTGTTCAAAAAAGGTGACCCACATTAGTCCATGATGCCAAGGGATAATAAAAAATAGTTGATGGAATGATGATGTGTGGTCAAATGGGCAATCGGTACTAAAGGTGAGAAGAACAATAAAATTGGGTGCAAGTGCATAGAGTGTCGATAATGTGAGGTAGGTAAAGGTAAGTGTGTTCATTATATTATTCAATTCATAATAATATTTATTATTAATAAAAGAGAAACTATTTAGAGGGGAGAGTAAATGTGATATAGGATTAAAATATAATGAAATTTATAGAATATAAATGGTAATGATAAGAAGTAATAATATAATAAATTCTATGAAATTATTTCTTTAATTATTAATTATCAAACAAAATGATTTAATATAAATTGGAAATGCATGTTAATGAGGAAAGGACAAGGTAGGTAAGAGGGTAGGGCTGATCCCTAAGGCAAGAGAGGGATGTATTCCACTCTTGGGTTTAGGCTTATCGAGCTATGGGAGCCCACTAAAATACTCAACTACTCTAGTAAGGTAATCAATAAGAAGTAATGATTCTAAAATGATTGCAAGATTATGTTAATCAGTAAGAGACTAGGTGGGTAAGAGGGTAGGGCTAAGTCTTAAGGAAAGATGGGTATATGCCAACTCTTGGGTTTAGGTTTATCAAGCTATGGAACCCCACCATGATGTTTTGAGGATTGTGGTATGGTATAACATCTAGACATGGTGAGGGATGGAAGGTATCCATTTGAAAGGTGAGGACCAAGGTCTTCTCAAGCCTTTAATGCAATTTCTTTGTCCAAATCCATGGCTAACCTAGCCCATATATACAATGTAATTGATAGGACATGAATATAAACATATATGAAGAATTATTTTGATTAAATAATGCAATAATTGAATCCTTGGAAAAACATGACAATATTATAAGCCCTTACAAGTAGGAACATTAGAATGGATCTATATTTTCCTAATTAAAACTAGTAGCTTCTTTGAAAGTATACTTATGTGTACTAACTTGTATTCCTTGGTATAGGTATATGAATGTGTATTAATGACTTTGTGGTTGCAAGTTCACAATCAAGGAATTGCATAACATGTGTATTGTGTGTCTTCATTGTGTATTGTTTGTGTCTTCATGCATCAATGTATCTTCCTCATGTATGATTCATGTCTACAAGTACTCATATATTTACTTCATGCGTTATGACATTAACTACATGCATACCTTATGTATTCTTGCATCCTAGTGTATAACTTGTATATTGACTTCATAAGAAAGGTTTAGTGTAAACAATCATTGCTTGAGGACAAGCAATTTCAGGAAGGGTGGACTGTCATGTCCCCTAATTATGGTAATATAGGTGAATGAAATCAAATACTTTTAATAATTTTATTAATAAATAAATATATTAAATTATTAGAGAAAATGACTATATATGAACATATTATAATTTCATGATGAATAAATATACTTATAAAATATGTTTAATGATATATTATATTATTAAAGAGTAAATAATCAAATATTAACAATAATATATATATTAATAAGGGATAAAAATTATATTATTATTAATCTAATATATGTTATTTTACTCTTATATAATTATATTATTATTATTATTATATAATTCTCTTTTACAAAAGGACATGACTCTTAGAATGGAAAACTATATATTAAATATTAAGATAGTGAAATTAGAAGGGTGGTTGGGGGGGATCAAAGGGATCAATGGGGAATAAAACCAACAAATGTTGAAGAAGTGCAGAAGGAAAAAATGAAAAATATGATTTATGAAGGAAAATTGCAAAATCTATATTAAATAATTTAATGTCTTGGTTGGGGACATTACACAAAATTGTATAAAATTGGGTCATACAACAAATGTTTGCAGGAGCAAAACTGTCAACTAGAATCCCAAGCAGAAATATAGAGGATACTATGACAAGTGCAACAAACAAGGACATCAAGAAAATTAATGTAGGACCAAGACCATGAGCACTCAAAGATTTGAAGGACATTGTTACAATTATTAGAAGTATGGACATAAAGCATATAAATACATATCCAAAACCAAGTGGGCATTAAACAAATAGACAAAGGTACACCAAATTGGAAACTCCTATGATTGGGATTACAACACAAAACACAATTGTCACTATTGTCAATAATATGGAAATGTTTCTAAAAATTGTATATGGACACATTCTAGAGGAAAATACAATAGATGGTTGAGTGAGATTACATGCTTTAGTTGTCTCATAACTAGTCATGTTAGAAAATATTGTCCAACTAGGTCACCAGCACTAAGTAAAGAATTTAGTAAAGGTAAAGAAAAGGTCAATATTGAGAAAGTAAAGGTGCTGATAAACAAGATATGGAGAAAGAATGAATATTGTAGTACATTAAGTTTAGATGAGATTACTTCATCCAATGGATTAGGTGATCACATCACCCCCAACTAGGAAATAAAAGGTATGTGTGGAACTAGCATTTGAAAAATTATATTATGCATGAGTTCCAAATATCTAAGATTTGAAAAGAATAAATATGCATGAATCAAGTTGAAACAAAGAAGTCAAGAGTAAGAGTTATTCTATAGATATATTATTTTCTACGTTGGTGTCAAGCATGGAAGACATCACTATTGCTACCAAGCATAAAAATGAATTATAGTATAATTCGAGCTTGCTATGTATGCCAATTATACTAGGAATTCTATGCAAGCTGAGTGCATTGAAAATCCTATGATAACCAAGATTACAACTATATAAACACTAAGAAATTAACATCAAATTTGAAGGGTTATATAGTTAGTTTTTCATTGACTTGCACTTACTAGAGTTTGAAGAGTGCAAAGAGCACAAAAACAATTAGTAAAAAGAGATTCAAGTGTTTGCAAACTAGATTCAGCTATTACTCAAAATCAATCATCAGATTCAAGAGGTATTTAACTAGTGCAAAGTTACATTATTTTCTTCTCGCAAACTGTAGGAGTAAAAAATGGTAGCTAGTTCTTTGTCAAATGTTAGGAAAGAGGGGAAAGAGGTTTTCAATGTTCAGTTGATAAGTAATGATGTTAGGCAACTCCTATTCCAAGAAATTACTGAGATTGCATACATGAGAGATCCGTCTAGTGTGCTATCTATGATACCACCAAAGGTTCTCATGATCTAGGATGTGAGATGTTACTAAATTGGAAAGATTGGAGAGGTAGGAGATATGGAGATGAGAGACACCTACAATAAGCTATGTGAAAATGGTGTTTTGAGGGAAGAGAATAATATTGTCAAGTAAAAAGGATTAATGTGTGCCCTAGAATTTCCTCAAATGTTTAAAATTGAATGGATTTAGATTGTTCTAAGTTGTATACATGACAAACAGATTTGGTTAGAGGGTGGACCAATCAAGATTTTTAAGAAAATTATGCATAGAGTAACAAGATATCTTACCCTTGACCAATCGAAGAGCATGTAGAGTGATGCAAAGGAGGTTATTGAAAAGAATATAGGTGTCATGTGGAATAAGAAAGCGATGTCAATAAATACTATTTCAGATCCCATTGTTGCCTTTGTAGTCAAAGTCATTTCCCTTAAGTTCTTTCAGTCAAGTCATCTGAATAGTGTTTCTTATATGATAGTGGATTTAGGTCATAAAATTATGAAGATAGATCATTTATATGTCCTTACTAAGTTAAAACTATAATAATTATCCAAAAACTTTGAAGCCATTAGGAAGTCCAAAAGTGCATCTTGTAAGTTTGGCTCTTTGATTGTTTGCATATTTTTCTATGTGTAAAACACATTCCCTACTTTTGGTAAAGTTTCTTGGAAGACCAATAGCTTAGTTGCACAATAGATTTTAGAATTCATTAAGCAAATTAGAGTCAATTTGGAGAACTTTAAGAAATCCATGAAACAAAGATTGAGGATTCCTATATCATTAGTGGAACAACATTACAACAATGTGTGTTTCCTAGTTGATGTAGATCATACATATGTGCAAGAAACAATACCCAGGGTTAGATGGTTAAAAACCTTTCCATATGAGATCAATGTAGATGAAGTGTCTACAGAAATCACAACCTTACTAGTAGAAGAAATTGATAAAGATGCTACACATTTTGGAAACTATGATGAAGAAAAATCTAGAGTAACCATTGAATTGAAAATAGCTACAATTTTGAGAAAGAAGAACAAACTAGTGAAGAATCTTAAAGAGATATTTGGTGAAGATGAAGGTGAAGGTAAAGAAGAAGAAGAATAAGATGAAGAAGAAGAATAGGGCCAAGCACCATTGAAACTTACCGAAGGCCTAGGTGAAGATGTTGAAGGTGTCGAGGAAGAAGAAGCCAAGGAAGAACCTAAGGAAAAAGAGAAGAAAAGGAAAGAAGAGACTCAAACAATGGAGAAACTTGAGAAGAATGTGAAGAAGTCACAAAAAAAAGCTAGTTGTACCTATAACTAGGTCAAGCACAAGGGAACCCATTGTATAGGCTAAATAAGTGAAAAAGGCAAAAGGAAAGAGAGCCAACACTGTAGTAGAGCCAAGCCAGCTTGCTCCAAAGACATTCAAGAGATTAAGGAAGAAGTACACACCCTAGAAAGATTCAGATGAGGAAAAGACAAATTTGAATGCATTGAGTCAATTAAAGGGGGTAAGTCACAATCCCTCTTCTAACATTGATAACTTGTGTGAAAATATTATAACCAATGCAGATTTGTTAGGTTTTACACATTGATTTTGTTAAGCTAAGGAGTATTGATAAAGATAAGGTTGAAGAGGCCATATATGATATGAAGGCTACTTTCAAGACCATTCCTCTAGATATTTCCAACTCTCTACCTAAAAGTATTTATGATAGAGTTGAGAAAAAGTGGCAATTTAGTTTGACCATTGAGAGAAAAACAAGGGAAACTACTCTAGCCCAAGTGATGCCTAAATTGGATAAAAAGATGATTGCCAAAGATATGGAGAAGCATAAGGTAAATTTTTTCCCAAATATATAGCTTTCCATATTCTAAAGAAGAAAATAGAAGATGTGGTAACCAAAATTAAATCAATTTGGAAATTTATTTATGGGTTATCCACTAAAGCTATAATTGATAAAGGTGAAAAAGTAGAGAAAGAACCTGAGAAGGATGAGGAAGAGAAAGATAAAGAGGTGAACCCAATAAAGGAAGGTAATGTGGAGGGAACTAAAGGAACAAAAATGGAAGCAATAGTTGAAGAAGATAAAAAAGATTTATAGGATACACAGATGCTGAATGCTAATCCCCCACATGATGACCAAGAGAGTCAATAGGTTTCAGGGAGCATCAAAGATGTCCCTGATAAAAAAACATAGAATGCCAATCCTTTGACTAAGGATGATTTGAAGAAAATTATTCAAGACTCTAATAATGCAACACTTTTAGGTAGTAATCCTATATTGGTGAGAGTGGATGAGATTTAATAGGAAATTTTTTCATCTATAGGGGAGAAGCCACAAGATACATCAAATGTACCTCCACCAACTATAGAGATAAAAGAAAAGGAATCACAGGATCTGCAAAGAAATCAAAGTGTCAACCTATAACAAAAGGATGATACAACTAAGATACCATCTACAATACCAATAATTGTCATTCAGATGAAAAAGGCATAAGCACAATATATACATACATCCATGCCCAACCTAAATAGTTTAGGTTTACAAGTTGTAGTGATTATTGAGAAGGATAGAAAAAAATTGCATAAAGTTCAGGAAGCAAGTCCTATACCTATTCCACCATAACATGATGAAGTCCAAAAAGAAGGAGACAAGATTGAAGAGTTGAAGCTGATTACTAAACTTGAGGATGCAATATAGACTCTGGTTACCTTGTCAATTTCTACATCTCCTCTTAGCCATCACACTCTTTAGAGGCTAAGTAAACATTGTATACCATTATAGATATCAAGACTAAGTTCCAACACACCCAAGAGTCTTGAAGTTAAATCATTTGAGGATATAAGTTTAGATGAAGTGATTGAGTTACCAAAGTTTAATTTGAATACAATCACAATTGAAGAGATAAGAATTCTTCAAGAAGCTCTATAGAGAAAGAAGAAGCAATAAATATTAAGGAGGGAACACAAAAAAAAAAAAGTCTTACATGAAATTAGACATATTCATGGATGCTTTTAACTTGAAGATAAGCCCATTATAGAACAACTTGTCACTATTGCAGACAAGATAAAGAATGAAGACCTGGATTCTAATGTCAAATTGTTAAAATGGTCTGAAAGGAAATTTCATACAAAGGTTTTAGAGAAGATATCTAGTTCTATTGCACTAAGATAGGTTGATTTAGCAACCAAAATGGAATTTGTGAAGAATGTATTAGAGAATATTTTCTCTCTATATTAAAAGTTATGCAATGTTGATCTATTCACTTGGGAAAATCAATAGGATATTGACTAACTTCAAGCATATTTGAAAGTACCAATTTCCACACATAACTCAGCTAGGGCACTATCCATTTCCAATGTACCAATTTCTTAAATATTGCACTTAAAATGAGTACAAATATCGTTAACAAGGAGTACCTTTGGTGGAATTCGTGATTGAGCTCCATGCGGGTCAAGCGATTCAGCTATGGCGGGAATGAGCTTTAAGCTAGGTTCTTTTCATTTGACTCCCTTCACAAGCATTTCAGAGCCCCTCTTTGCCTTGCTGCTGCTAGTGCTCGCGGATGCCATTGCTGCTCGATGAGTGAACAATTTTGTAAAACAAATTCTTCACTAGAAAATCACTTAAAATCGATTGAACTCACTTGCATGCTCTTGGAAATCTCTTCGCTTTGTATATTCTAAATTTGCGATGAAAAATGAGATCAAATTCTACCCTTTTGATGAAAAATTTTCCATTAATGCTCAGGTACGAAGGTAGCTGAGATGACCTAGGGTTTGTCAGATAGTCATCGACTTACTCGATAAACCTTGAAACTTGGTGAACAAACAAAACCTTTCATATTCCTAACCTAGCTCGGTTAAGTCTGAGACCAAACTTGCTCGGCAGATGCATCACAGTGAACTATGTCTTGTATCTAAAATATTGATTTGTCATTTGCACTCCTTCATTCTGAAACTACTTAGGATATGGCTTGAAGATGCAATCCCTGATCCTTCTTGATGAGTCTAATTAGAAATGGTGGAGTCACCCACTTCTTGAGTGACATTGCCATCATTTGAACTTTCTGGTTCAGTACATTTAGGAATCCACTGTTGTCTCATTTTTTTTTGAATGTTGTCAGCTCTAGCTTTCTTTTCATCTTCAACTCTTCCTATGTTAATGCAATTCTTGGATATATGACCAAGTTTGGTACATGTATAACATCTTATGGTAGTATCTTTCTTCCTTAGGTGATGCCTTGTACAGTTTACTCTAATGTGTCCATATTCTCCACAATAGTGACATCTACACCCAATATTGTAGTCCCAACCAAATAATGCTTTGACAATTTTTTCTATTGGATTGAATGATTTAGATCTGCACTCAGATGCCTTGTGACCTTGTTTCTTGCATTTGTGAAATTTTCCTTCAAATTTTGGTTTCTCTTTGCATTCATTGGCTTTGTGACCACGCTGATTGCAATTGTAGCATTTACCATTGAATTTTCCTTTACCATTGCTCCAACATTTGTTAGATGTATGACCTATCTTGTCACAGTGATTGCAAGTAGGTCTTTGATTCTTTTGGGCACCTTGTTTGGAAGATTCACCTTCTTCATTGTATCCAAGGCCCGCTTTACCTTTTTGTCTATGAAGATTCTGCTCATTTTACTAATTCAATTGATCCACATCTGTTTGAGATTTCATCATTCTCTCATTGATTTTCTTTTTAGTGATTAAGTCATTTTCCAAACTTTCATTGATTTGTCTTTCAGATCTCGGATCACTTTGTAAGCTTGCATTGATTTGTCTTTTAGTGATTAAATCATTTCTCAAACTTTCATTCTCAGATCTTAAATTCACAATTTCTTCATTTGCATTAGATAGTTGACCTATAAGATTTTCATGCTGAAGGGATTGATTATTTCTTACCTCTAAGTCTTCATTTGCCTAGTTTCTTTGTTCCAAAACTTCACATAGCCTGATGGATTCGATTTCTTATTCTCTTTTAAGCTTTCTTACTTCTTCCTGCAGAGAACCATTCTTTGC